>QUSF01000001.1:59587935-60242509 GCA_003676055.1 Chloebia gouldiae
CTGAACTTTTCATTACAGTTTGCATTTTTTTCCTCAGGGTTCAGGTTCAATACCTTCTCCATGTCTCCCTCTACCAGTTAAAGCCAAAGCTCTGCCTTAGAATTACACAAAGGCAGCAAAGTTCACAGATGCTGGAAAAAGGTCAAAATAGTAGGTGTGACCTGCAAGTTGAGGCTATCTTTTTGATCCCTTGTAAAATATGTGTCTTTATTCTTCAGTAGAAGAATCTCCTGTGTTTTAGCCTTGTCTTGTCACATGCAGAGGAGGATTAACACTACCAGAAGGAAAATTGAAGATGTCACTCAGAAGAATGGACAGGGCAGTAACTTATCAATAAGATTATCATCCTTTCACCTGACTCCAACACAGAGACGTGTCTTGTTTCTATTAATATTTCATAGAACCAGCTGGTACTACTAGATCCAGCCAGTCCCAATGAACTTCATTTTAGCCTTTTTATTAGCTTATAAATGTGATAGGGTTGATGGATACCATTTAATGGAACGCTTTCCACCCTGCTCCTCCCTCCCTTCCCACCCTGAAAAATCTGACATTCATAAATGGAGGAGGTCAGTAATTTGCATCCAGCTGAGTGGCTGTCTGGCTTTAATGAGATGATTTGTAATCATAAGCACTGCACTGCAGTGGTGTCTGGTACAGGGGAAGAGGAACATGTATGCATACTCCAGCTGAGATGAGGGAAAGGTGATGGGAGGGAGGGAAAGCACATGGATCAGAAAAAGGAAGCAAGGCTGGAATGACATAAGGAGCTCCATTAAATGTAATACAATAATGCTGGCCTGGTTAGCATAAGAAGAGCCAGAGGTTGGCTGATGCAAGCCAGTGAAACTCCTGTTACTTAAGGCAGGCAGGCAGCTTGCAGGATTGCACTTATCCAGAGCTCTTTAGAGTAGCTGAAAATAATGGGTTTGTTTTTGCCAGCTGTAAGCTGTCAGTGCTCTTAATGCACAGCTCTGTCCTCCCTCTCCCACTCCTTATATAACAAAAAAAAATCTTCCAGACCAGGGAGAAAATTCAGGAGTTAAAGAGGTAATATGTTGTGGAGATGTCATGTTCTACATCAGCTGTATTTTCAGCATGTTTTCCTAAACAAGTGGATCACGTTCCGTCTTTGTGTGTGTTCTTCCTCAATCTGATACATTTTTAACCCACTTACTTTTTTCATTTCAGTCTACTACACAAAGCAGTAGCAAATTCCTGCAAGTCTTAGGCAGGCAGGTAGGAGAGAGATGGAGACTATGAATCCATTCACTGGGGGAAAGACTCAGAAGAAAATCCTCTGGGAGAGAGAAATTTTTAATTCCCTGGCTTTGATAAAAGCTTTGCTTGGCATCTGTTTCAGATCAGACAGCCACGAATCCACTACAGGCAAATCCATAGGAAGCCAGGCTGAGCTGGCTTTCCTGCACATACAGCTACTTTCTCTGGCTGACTGTGAGAATTTTACACCTCTCAAAGACTATCTTTCCCTTGTCTCCAGGGTTTCTCTCCTCTGTAGTAGCAGTTCTCTGAGATCGTCACATGATACTTTTTCATTAGGCAACCCAGCTGTGGAGGACTAGATTCCTTTAACCATGTCTCCAGCTGTCTGGAGTTATTCTGCAGCAGGCCAGCTGGACCAGTGTAGTTTTTCTTACAGCTGCAATGGAGTAGCTTGGATCAGCTTTAAGATTGTTATTTTAAAATTCATTAACTACTTTATGTTATTAAAAAAATGACCAAAAAAAAAAGAAAAGGCAGCAACTGTGCAATTAGATCAATGAGAAGACACTGACTTAAGGCAGGGGGGCTGCTGGTTTGGCCTTGGTCACAGTGTCTCCCTGTGCAGGATAATGTTGTGCAGCTCACAGCCCTTTTTGAGGGGTGGAATCTCCAGGACACCCTGTAGTCACATCATATCAGGAGACTTTCAGCCCTTATTGATCTCATCTTTCTCAGTCACCACCTTGCAACCCCTTTCTCACATGCCCCTGGAGCATGAAGATCTGTCCTTCCAGGCAGAGCTTTTCTTTCCACCTCTCCTGAGCTCCTTCTGTAAAACATACATGTTTCAAGTGCTTCCTTCTCTGCAGATGTTTGTAACTCTGCAACATAGTCTTTTCCCCCTCTTCCCTGGGGAGATGCTTACCCCCAGGTCAAGTACAGAGGTTTAAGTTACAGGGATGTGTGGGTGGCCTTCAGAAATCATGCCAATAAGATATATCTCGATGAGATTTTCAGTTCTGAATGAAAAAGAAGAAGTAACACAACTCTACCCAGCACGAATAAAACAATAATTGACCTTCCTTTGAGACAGAAGGTATCTTCAGTGACCTCAGGGAAAAATCTTCCTCTAGGTAAGATGGACCACAGTAGATGATTGCTTTTGAGAAGAGCCTCTGTCCTGGAAGCAGCTCTCCCAGCTTCTCTGCACTTTCCAGGCTACATGACTCCATCAGCTGATCTGTGAGCTGGCAGTATCTCCCACAGCTTTTTCACAGGTACACCAACTGCTTTGCCAGGTACTAACAAAGTACCAGTCTACTGTGCTATGTAAGTAATGCATCATCTGTCAGAAAGGAATTAGTTGTGTATAGTCTTAATGTTAAGAACATAAATAAACTGGAGATTGAAAAAGGGGTCGTGAGGAGGGAATTTAATTTTTACTGTCCCTCTAATATACCATGTCTCCTCTTTGTCTAGGGAGTATCCCACAGATCATCACCTTCAGCCAGCAGTGCACTTTAGTGCCATCGTTCAAGCTAAGAAAAACCTTGAAACATTCACTGGGGCTGTTTTATTATTTTCCCAATCATGTTTCCTTGACTTGACTTGTCCTGTCCCTTTGATCAATAGCAGACATCACCCAGCATGAGACATGTTTTGGATTGATTTAGAGTGCTTGTTAGTACCAACTCCTAAATCACTTTGCTGAGCTTCCTCTCTTTGATGTTGTTGGCAATGGATAAGGTCTTAGGCTGAGATTTTCAAAGGACACAACTAAAGAATCCAGAATACTTAAAGCTCTCCAGCTCCTGTTGAAAATCACAGGTAAAGAGTGCAAGAAATTTACTTGCTTTCAATTATAAGATTTTCAAGCACTTTAAGGTGCACATAACTGCTTTATGGAGTTTTCAGAGGTGCCTTTCAGAAATTGTGTGCTTAGGCATATTTGGAAATCCTATTAGAAGCCATTCAGCATCTTTATTTGCCTAAATTCCTTTAAAGCCTGACTCAGCATACTGTGATACTCTTCTGTGTGTGTGAGAGCAACAGCATAAAGAGAAGGCTCTCAGTGAATGACTGATGCTGTACGAATGCATGGAATACAAGCCAAATCCCAAATGCAAGGGCTCATATGTTACAGTCATATAACCCAGCCACTTGTTTCTTCAGCAGCTGTCACAGCAAAGCTGTCATTTCCCAGTTCAAGAATGTTATATCACATCCTTGTCCTTGATGCACACTCCAGCAGGAGGAAGGATTCACGAAGCAAGTGGAAGTGTGATCAGAAACTTCATCAAACTGAGCAATGAAAATGCTCCCAGCAGTGGCCTCTGTCTGTTTGGGTATGTGGAATGTATAGCTGGAGTTCCTCACATAATTTGGGTTACATTACCATTTTTCAAGAAAAATCCACAGTCTGGATTCAGTTTGCATAAATAGGAGCTTCAAAACCAAAGTCTAAAACATCTCATTCCATTCTTACCAAGTTCCAGCTGAAGGATATTTCTGATCATGAATTGTAATGGTGGAAAGTATTGACTGATTCAATGGGAGCAAGAGTGAGAGACAGACAGACACATAGACCATTTCTGAGGAGATATATCCTGTTTCCTATCAGCTTTCTTATTAAAATTTTCCCAGTATATACATCCTCTGCTCAAGCATGAAGTGCTCATTACAAGTCTCTACATGAATAATGTACACTTAAAATGATTCCCTGTGCCATAAATATTGACCTTGGTAAATAAATTGACTATGGGTTTCTCTCTCTGGTCCTCTGAGAACTACTGACTGAGGGTCTGGATTCTTCCCATGCTTTCCTTTCCTTTTATTCCTGTAATTTTCCAGGAAGATACCATACTGATAATATCAGTATAATGGTGACACAAGTCTGGACTGGAGTATACATCAACTTCTCTACCAGCCCAGTTCTGGCTTAGCGTCCCCTGTGATTCAATTGGAAAGTGTGGAAAAAAAATATTCCCTTTCTAATTTAATCTACAGTTTCTCTGCTGGTGCTTGCTGCATTGTCTATTTTTGCTTTAACATATAGTTAACATATGATATTTATTACAGTAAAATGCATCTATCAGTCACTTTGTGAGACTTGTTCTTGAAAAGAGTTTCAAAAACCAGTATATGAACCAAATTTGCTGCTCAAACTGCAGCAGATCCAAGACATTCCTCGTATTTAAACCTTCCCAGCTTTGTGCTTGATAAATCTGTACTGCCTGTACTGAGCATTTGGAAGAATCTACAGATTCATGATGGAAGAAAAGCTGAATGATTGTAAAATGTTGCCTGACAAAGTTCAGGTTTATAATGTCAACTCCAGCCAAGACTCCAGAGCTGTGTCTCTGCAGGCCCTCATTCTGCTGCTTTTAGGCTGGGCATGCAGGAAAAATTACTCTTAACTTATACACCACCACACTTTATACATCTAGAATGAGTTTGCCATAGAGCTGTGCCTGGGCTTCATACATTTAATGAAAATTGCAAGCAAAGATAAAATGTGCTGAATATCCCTTCTGTGGTATTCAGGTACCAGAGAGAAATTAGGAAAGGCTCTGACAGCAACACTATGAAAAGATTTCATCAGAGTGTTTTATCCTCTAAGTTTTGACAGAATTTTCCTCTTTTGGACATTCTGCAAATATGTGTTACTAAAATGGCTGTGGTTGTTCTTATAGTTCCCAACTTTTCCCCTGGTGACAGAGTTATAGCCACTCCATGTGGGAGCTGAGAAAACTTGTCTCTTCTTTCACTCTCAGCCTTTGCAATTCTTAGTCCAATGGCTCCTTGTTTTGAGAGGGAGAGATATGGAGGATGCTGTCCAACAAGCAATATCTATTTATGGAGACAGTGAATACACAATGAGTTAGGAGACGGTGACCAAAATGTGCAGCATTGTTTGTGGGTCCTTGAGGACCAATAAAAATAATAGAACTGCAACTGTAAATAGCTTATTACAAACATCCAATTTCTATGCTTGGAATTCAGGACTCTATCCAGACCATAAAATTAATCCTCATTGCCTGCTGAACCTTGGAAGCTGGGCTCCTCTGCCAAAGGTCACTCAGTTCTCAGTGGTGGCATCAGCACTGATTTGTTTCAGCTCTGTGCATAAACATTTGCTCTACTTGGTTACAGTCTGGAATTGCATGAAGATCATTGGAAAACTGGGTGAAGTCCATCAGCCCCTTCATAGCTAAGGATTTCACCTCAAGGGAAGGCACATAAAATTACCTAGGTACTAAAATTGACATATTCTCTTATGGGTAATAAAAGGAGAATGCCAAAAAGGTTTTGCCTTGGACTAATACTTGAAATTATTGGTGAAGGAATGATGAGAATTCATAATCATAGTTAATGTTAGATGTGGCAAATATACTTTATGTTCAACGTTGGTTTTAATTTTTACTCTGCCAAAAATGATAATGTCTGTAATGCATTTCCAAGTATTTAAGATTTTCAATTATTATGTATTAATTTGGAATATTTAGAAATGCCTAAAGGGGCCAGGCTGTGTTGCAGGTTTCTTTGCATAGATTTTCACTGACGTAACATGCACAGATAAAAATTCAGTTTTTACATCTTCATTTAAAATTTATTTTCAAGTGTGTTCCTTTCTCTTTAGAATGAATCATACAGCCTATAAACAGCTTTAATATTTCTGGGGGTGGTACCCTGATCCACAACAGAAATGAACCAGTAACCCCCTCTTACCCATCTGTTATAGATAATTATGTAATTGCATACTGAAACTTTTAATTTAAAGTTGTACTGGAAGCAGTGTCTAGCATAGTTTTGTGGACCTTTTCTGGATCTTTTACATTAGAATACAACATAGTCCCTAATAAAAGGCATGTGGACACACCCTCCTGAATTAAAGACCTGTGTCACTACCACTTCAATCTATTGATAAGACGTTTTTCTCCCCATCATGGTCTTGTCTAAGGAATCAAAAAAAAAAAAAAAAGATGCAGAATCTTGGGGCTGAGCTACAATTGAGCTACCATGCTCTGCTGTTATAGCAAAGAAGATGATTCTTATCCTATACCCCCATCCCCTCCCTTAAAGAACAAAACCAGCCAAAGACTCATTCAAAATTCAGTGATGGCCACGAGGTTTTCAGAGATACTGAATGTATGGACATGCCTCCTGGCCTGTGAGTGGGATGCTCTAACACAAGACCACTCACCAAATGGCACTTATCTCCAGGCTTCTGGGACATTTCACCTCTGCCTGTGTCTAAATGGGCTGGTATTGGTACAATTGTCACTGGTCAAAAAAGGTAGAAATCCACACAGGTCTGTTGTGTAGCCCGAGTGTTGGCAGGCTGTCTCAGGGCTGGTGACCACCAGTAAGAGTTTGGCAGGGGCACAGAATGTACATGGAAGTTTTCATGTTCCACTTAACCTACACCATCAACAACACCAAATGGGACAAAGGTGAAAAACTCAAAGATGTTCTCATTAGTTATATGAACTGCTGTTTTGCACCAGAAATCAGTGCCCCCTGTTGCCTGACAGACACTTGTTTGATCATCTCCTGTTGTCCCTGTGCAAGGGACTGCCCATCCTGGTTGGTAAAATCCCAGCCATGCTGTAAGGGTGCACATCTGCTCATGTGAGTGGACAGACTTCTTCTGACACCCCTAGGCTCCAAGCCAGCAAACAGGGCTGCCCATTAAGGCCTCCTTTTGTAACTGGAACCTGAAACATCCATCTGAGCTGCACTTGGTACTTGTGGGAAGTACTTCCCACTCTGCTGGGCTGTGAGCGAGAGGGCAGAGCTGGGCTCTGCTCCTGCCAAGCTGGGCAGGGAGACAAGTCCCTTTCCCTCATCCTCACCCTTCTGCCTCCTTCTCTCGTGGTGTGTGAGCAGAGGAAAGCCTGTCTCATCCTGCTTGTATGTGCAGTGCCCTGCAAAAGATGGTCTTGATCGCTTCTGTGGTTTATAGGCTTTATTCTAGGACACAGAAACAATGGGAGTTTTATTACCCTGAATGTAATACCCTGAATATCATTTCTGTTTGAATGCTCCCTCAGCGTGGTGTTCTGACTCCAGGCTTGCTGAAAGAGGCTCGCATAGTAATTGAAAGATTGCTAATATTGCTAATGCTGTTCTGAGCATAATTCCACATCAAAACTCTGCTTGGCTTTTGGGGACTTTTAAACATCCAAGTTATATGCCACTTCAATTCAGCTTCTGAGCCTCCTCTCCACAGTGGATCAAACCAAAGGCCTGAATCCATCTATACTCTGAATAAAGCTCCAGATTGTATAGCTTCAAGTCATCTTCCTCTGTATGAAATTGCATGCTGTACTGCTTTGTAGAGCAGAAGTCCTTGGTCAAGTGCTTTTGTGCTCTATTATGTAGAACTGCAATAAAACCAACTTTTCCAGTTTGTTTAAAATCCATGTTTATTATAGACCCAAAAATTCATACCCTGGAGATAAAGCTGGTAAGTCTTGCTTCCCAAAAGAAGTTTATCCCAAGCAGAGCTGAGAAAGATTTTCACACCAACCAAAATATGGTTGTCACCAGAGAATTCCATCCCAGTCTACAATGAGGGTACCACTTTGATTTTTCCCTTTTCAGAGACAGGAAATACAGCCTGCAGATCTTAAAGTCAAGTTAAAATCATTCTGCCCACCTCTTGCAGTTAAAAAAAAACCAAAACAACAACAAAAACAACAACAAAAAAAAAAAACCAAAAAACAACCAACCCTGCTAATTACCACAGTGAAGAACTGATTTTCATAAAAGCTCAGTTCCTATTTTGGCACAGAGCTAATTGGTTAGAAGTCCTAAGAACTATGCATACTAATTATTGGTCTCTTTCAAAATATGTCACAGTGGGAGCTGCTAGTTTGTGAACAATTGTGAAAATCTCCCCTCACATTAACAATATATAGCAAAGGGTTTTGCATCTGGTGCTTAACTCCGGTGAGGGTCAGAATATGGCTATTTATTGTCACAATCAGAGGTTTCTCAGTGGAAAACTGTGGTTGAACTCTCTGGTTTGACTCAGATTTAGTACAGTCTTTGGAGGTTGTAGTGGGCTGACCCCGTGTAGATGCCAGGCACCCACCAAAGCCTCTCTGTCACTACCCTCTGCAACTGGACAGGGGAGAGAAAATGTAACAGAGTTCAAGTGTTAAGATGAGAGATCACTAACTAAATACCATCACAGGCAAACCAGGCTCAAATTGGAGATATTAATTGAATTTATTACTAACAAAATCAAAGCAGGATAATGAGAAGTAAAGCAAGGCCTTTTAGACACCTTTCCCCCATCCCTCCTTCCTTCCCACCCTGACCTCCTACTCCAGCAGCAGAGGGAGATGGGAATGGGGTTTACAGTCACTTCATCACAGGTTGCTCCTGCTGGTGCTTAGAGGGAATCTCAACTTTGCTGCCTGGAGCACCTCCTTCCCCTCCCTCTCCATTGACCTGGGTGTGTGCAGGGCTGTTCTTGTCACATGTTCTCACCCCAGTGCTCTCTGGCTGCAATTACATTTGCACAATACCTTTTTTCTTATGTGTGTGTGACAGAGGTGTTTTCATCATTTCTAACTGGCCCAGTCTTGACCAGTGGCACATCTGGCTTGGAGCTGCCAGGGATTGGCCAGACATGGGGGAAGCTTCTGGCAGCTTCTCACAAAAGCCAGCCCTGTAGCCCTCCACTACCAAATCCTGGCCACACAAACCCAATTTGCCATTTCACATCACTGCTCTAGGATACTGTAAGATACCTACTCACAGTAGGATAGTCTATTTCTTTCTTTTTTTTCTCAGCCCATTTTCTTTTTAACATGGGGAAAAATTTTCTTGGCATTCCATCTACTCTTGAGCAGCCAGGAAGTGTTGACTGTGTTACACTTTCACTGCATTAAATCTGTCAAGCTAATATGAGAACTCAAATTTGCTGGTAAACACACATAGGTTACACAGAAAGCAGCTCTACCAAGCTACAAGCATGTAATTTCTAATGAATCTTTTGAATATGCATACTGTGTGTGTCCTCTCCATCTCATAAACCAAGAATAAGAGCTGCCTTTTCCACAAGGAAACTGGCAGTGCATTTGTGGGAGCAAAAGGCTGCTTCCAAAAAGTGTTATAAAAAGTAGTTTATCTGAGCTGTGGTCAATGTGTCATCCTTCTCTCACTTTTTGAGCCATTTTTTTGAGAATGATGAATTGTAGTCGTCACTGCATTCAATTAATTTTTCCTCAGCTGGTTCTTCTAGTGTGTTTGTACTAAGTGTCCTCTAACAGCTGATAAATCATCCCTGAGTAGCTGCAGATGCAGCAGCAGTGACATACACTGGGCTGATGACAGGAATGTGCCACACCATGTCTCTTGTCCCCTTTTCCCGGAAAGAATTTTGTGACCTTTGTTGGCATTTGCAAGAAGCCATTTTATGCTGATGTTCCATGGCTCTATTAATCTCTGTGTAATATAAATCTTAAACAAACAGGCCATATAATTTATGTAAACTCCATAGGTAATTAAATTCCTCCCATCAAAGGTCAGGGCAGAATATTTAAAATTTCATTTGAATAGAAATTACAGTTAGAAATAAAGGGAAAAAAATAAGAGGGAAAGAGAGAAATTTGGAGCTTGTCATATCAATTATTACAGTGTAACTAAGAGGTATCAAGTTATATCTCAAGGGCTCATCTGCACACACAGTTTAGAAATATTTGCCTAGAAAGATTTATAAATATATGTAAGAGGTGTTCAAATAGTTCTAATGGATGGTGTATGAAAACGTCACCTTTTTTTCAAAAACTGAAACTCTCCTTAGATGAACAAAGCACATCTTTGTAACTGACCATGACTGTAGTATCCATTCTTCCTTCACCATGATCTCAAGGCCATGGAGAGTATTATTTTTCTATTTACCTTCCAATTTCAGAAATCTTGAAGCTTTTCTTCTACCAGAATAATATGTGTTCATTGGGCAAGTCCAGATGCTCATATTGAATGCCGAGCTTCTGAGAAAAGACATTGAACAAAAACTACTTCATGACAAAATTTCATGCCTTGAATATTGTCTTTATTTTGCTTGATATGTCCCAAACTAACAGGATATTGTTCCACGTTTGGGAAAGACTTGCATAATTTCTACTACTTATCTGGTGAAATATTCTCTCTCTGAACTGAACAGAGGTCTGTCACAAGGCTGAGAGAGGACCTAGGCTGGCACAGAGACATTCAGCTGGTGAAAACCTGGGAGAAATCCAGTCTGTGAAGATTTCAGCAAGTGTCACAGTCACTCTCTTCCAGCTGAGAAGAGTCTACATTCACAGAGAAGGCTGGGGTATAAAATACTCTCAGCTACAGAATAGCATAAGGGGTAGATGTAGGATTTTCAGAGTAACTCTTCATTGTATTTTTTGCCGCACTGAATGGCCTGTAAATGCTGCTGTGAAGTGGGGGAGCAGCTGATCATGACTGAGAAACGTAATCCTGGTCTCAGCGCCATGCACTGCTACACCCCAATAATCTGCAGAAATTATTGTGTAAAAGTAAAAGCACTTGTCCCCATTCAGCAAGTGGTAACCACTAGGTATTCAGAAGCAAAGAGAACCTGCAGCTGCATCTTAAAGGCTGGCTGCCCACTGCTCTGAGGCAGCTGCAGCATCTGCTGCAGGTCTTGCTGCTGCAGGTCTTGCTGCAGTCCTACTCCCATCACAGTAGCATCTGTCTCACCAGCTTTGCAGCAGCATCTTCCATCTTGCAGCTGGCTGCCTCTGCTCAGTCAGAGGCCCATCTGCCTCCACACTGCCTGTCTCTGTTACTGATATGATTGAAATCACATCTGCTCCTCCACTGACGGCTGCTCTCACTGTGGCTGTAATGTCATAGACTCCTGTGCTTTCTGCTGCTGTTACTGCCATAATGTCCAGGCATCTGACTTGGGTTTTGACACATTTGCTTGTAACCTCTGCTCTTGTGCTGACTGAGGACACAAGTGTAGCGGGGTTGATGTGAACTAAAGATTCATCTAAACCCATGTTTCTCTCCACTGGCCATTTCCATGCACTAAGGGGGAAGATGTAGGCTCTCTACTATAAATAGATGTGGGAAGGTTGATGCTGATCTTTCCTTGCTCCTGCAGTTGGTGCAGCAACTATAGAGTTAGCTGGGATTTGGGTTCAGATTCTGCTTCACATCCAATTTTTTCCATTACTTAGGTATATATTTATTGTGGAGTTTTACACTTCATGCCACCAGTGTACATTTTCCAGTGGCTGGTTTTCACTATGAAAGGAAACCTAAGTGTCTTTGTCTTAAAATTCCCCATGCAATGGATGAGGAAAGTTACAAGAACATCAGGAATTTTCTCCAAAGTTGCAGCACTGAGAAAAGACTTACCCACAGGAAATGGAAATGACATGGACACTTTCTTTCATGCAAGGTAAAACCATCCCCTGGAGGGATGTGCCTGTTTCTTTTCAAAACAAAAGAGGACTCAGTCCTTTCTCAAAAAACAGCTGACATGCAAGTCCTCACTTTGCCCTCTGGATGCAATGGCAGCTCTGAAAAAAAGTAACAGAAGGATGAGATTTCAGTGACTTTTGGCTGTCAGTTTGAAGCCATGCCTTCCCATCCCCCCCCCCACCAGGAGTTGCCTCAAAATTAATAAAGAGGTAGGTGTATATACATCTACAAGCTCTGCATACAGTGCTTAAAAATTCAGCAGGTGACAGGGGAAAGGGATAGGCCACCCTTAGGGAGTGAAGAAGAAATCTGAGCTGTGATGATGATCTGAACCATCTGCTACGGCTCCCACAAGTAGTAATGGTGATAGTTATGCAAAGCAACAGCTTCAGGTTAAAGAATAAAGAAAAGAGAGAGAGAAAGGTAAAGAACTAGCCTTGTAGCTTTGCTCTGAAGGACCATTGTTACAAGACAGGGAAGAGCATTATCTAGTGAAGTCCCATTGCTAATTATTAAATGGCTTCCCCAGTAAATCTCTGCCATACAGTAAAGCTCACCTCGTTACACACAGAAATACAGAAAGAAATTGAACTTTCTCATTTTCTTGTAAATAATCATGTTTCCAGGCCAAAAGCTTGGCTCCTCACACATGCCACCCTCAGGCCTTTCTTCACTATGTATGCTGGCACACCCAATATTCTTTACTGAAAGCTTCAACCCAAAAGTCATAGTCATGTTGGCATGCTCTGCTAGAGTAAGAAGTCACCCTGTTTGAGCCAAGTCCCGAGGAGAGGCTGGGCTCCTCAGTTCAAACACAGCTCTTGCAAATATATTGATTTATGTTCAGGCTTATGGGTTTGTGACTCCTAATGTGTCATTCAGCTTATACAAATCTATACAGGTCTGTCCTAGAATATTTGTAAGACTTCTCTGGCTCATTAGTAGTATACCTCAGCATATCATAGTATGTCTCCTTCCCATTCCTTCTCTCTCTTCTCCTCTCCTATTTATAGTTCTGGATGTTTATTATGGTGCACTTTTATTGCAGTGTGCTCTGTCACACCCAGTGCAGGGGATGCTGTAGGAAGTTGTGAGGGTGCAGTCTGACAATGATGAGTCAGGCGGCCCCACACTTGCTGAGCTTAAGACACTCCACTATCCTCCTAGAAGGCAGCAGGCTCTGTCTGGTGCTTACATTGCAATAACTGTGTAACATTTGCAGAATCAGGAGTCCAATCTGCCATCAAAATGATCGCACAAGCAGCTGGTCTCATGCCTGTCTGGTCAAAATAGACCAAACCTCTAAACCTTCGGAGGTTCGCCCATCACTAATAATTAATGTTTGACTTTGATAAAGCTGACATTTGGTTTATAAAGGCAGACTAATAAGCTCCAGGAAGGCTCAGAAATCCTATCAAGTAATGTGTTGCATTACAAATCTTAAAAATTACTCTAAAAATTAACATAATCTACTGCTGGGCACGTTAGTATATTAATGTGATTGGAAGCGTGACCTCTTTCTGCTAACTTTCCAAGTGACCCCAGTAAATCTGTGGCATTTCTACTTATGTTAGAGATAACTATTTTTTACCTACCTGTAAAAATATAAGATACAGAGAATGTAGATACAAAAAATACTGTATTTTCAGGGCTTTAAAAATTTCTCTTACAGGCTTTTGTCTTACATGAACGTTTTTTGTATTTGATGAGTAGTGAAAAGTTTACATGTTTTAGACAACTGGTTTTGTCTGGGCTTTTTTCTTTGGCTTTCCATTTCTGAAGCAGATGTTATCTTTATGGTTAAAGAGGTTTGGGCCTCCCTCTGTGACCTTTAAAGGGACCCAAAGCTTACTAATTTTGGTGGCTGCAGCTAGCAAGTAGTGGGAGTTACTGACCTTGTGATGACATGCATGGAAGGACAAAGTGTAATGGGGACTTTGTCACATCTCTCTTGTCTTTGTTGGACAGTAGCTGTAATGTGCATCTATGTCTCTTAGATGTGTAATTTTCCTCCCCTGCCTTGTGGATGGACATCATCTATGTGACATGGATGATGCAGTAGAGGACAACATACTTAGTCACTTACACAAGGGGAAGACAACAAGGAAAAGGAAGTAAACAAGATGAAATTAAAAGTAGGAAGCAATGTGTTTTCTGATATCTTCATGTTCCTTCAGCCTGACTAAGGGTGAAGGTTTTGCTTGCAATCCTTAATCTATTGGAAGCACAGAGCTAAAGCCAGATACAATATTAATGATAAACATTATCCCTCACAAATTGCTAAATCTTTTTCCAGCTTTTGATGTTCCCTCTTTAATACAGTCTTGTTTCTTCCTGTCTATCTACTCCTTGACTTCTGTGAGCATGGGAGCCCATCTTGCTTTGAATTATGGGTCTTCATCAGCATATGGTGATTGTTGCCCTCTTCTCCAAATATCCTGGGTGTCTCAATATGCCTTAAACATATCAAAGCAAATTTTCTTCATTTTCCATCTTCTGAAATGGCTGTTGAGTACTATACAGCTTGTCCCAGCTCCTTCTGATCTGTAAACAATTAACATACTAAGAAACATGGCACACAGACCCTAGAAAATATGTGTGAAATCTGAAAAAAAATATGGACTAGGGGATAGAGCAAGTAAAGAGAGTAATGAAGAATGATAAATTTTCAATAGAATGGAGTTATTAAGCTTCTTGTGAATATAAATTGAATTCACTTGGTGATATTGGGTCCCAGTTATTGGAGAGAATTTTTAAAATGTTTACAGTCTCATTACACACACAGACACACAGACACACGCACAAACATTTTGGCAGGGGAAAGTCTGTTCAGCCTTAACTGCATTTTTCCTGATGCACTTTTTCCCCAGATGAGCTACTGGGGAAAAAAGATAATTTTCTTCCTGCAGGTCTAGGCTGCTCGAGCTGCAGGGAGTTGAAGGTGTGCATCTCCTTTTTAACATCTTGGATGTTCCCCGAGTGTGCCGGGCTGACTTAGTGGCCATATGTCTGAATTGGCTGTGTTGTCCCTGGCTCAAATGACCACCCAGCCTGAACTCTGCAAGGGGGGCTGCCTGCCTGCGGTTGGTTTCTTCCCCAAATAGCTCTGAAGTGTGGCTTGGTGTGTGCTTTAAGTAAAATTATGCTACTGTTCAGTTCTCTGCTTGATTAAAATGTATCTTTCAGCATTTAAGGGTGGGCAGTGGCTTCCTGGGATTAGAAAGGGAAGTGAACTGGCTGGAAAGCAGCAAGGAAAGAAGTTGTTTACGAGTAGTGTGAGGGCTGAGTAGCATGTGTTGCTGAAATCTGGGGCTTGGCTGCATTACTCAACTCCAGTTACAGATCTGCTAGATGTGTTCTGAGTCCCATTTTCTTTCTTAATAGTACACACAAGGACGCTTTTACCAGAAGAGTGATTCATCTGCTGTGGTATCCCAGATAAATTTCAGGAGAGCAGGCTCCCTTGGGCTGACAGTGTATCATTTGCCTCAGGACAAATGCCCTCGCAGCCTGTCAAGTTGGCTGAACACAGGCTTCTGAAGAATTGGACTTTTTCAACATGTAAGATTTCACTCAGCATAACAATTTTTATTCCCATAATAAACGTTTTGAACAGCTCTGGAAATCCTTTCATGGATGTGGCAGGAGAGGCACCACCATCCACAGGAAGTACAAGTATTATAAACTCACAAATACAACCACTACTTAACAGGTGTGTGTGAAACGTGAGTGAGCCCACTGAGGTGCTTCTTCACTAATTTACAGAAACTGAAAACTTGGTTGTTTTGAACCAAGGCAAGGTTTTAAAGGCATGACTGTTGCAGTGACTGTCAACTTAATGAACAAGAATTGTTCTCATCTCTGTTTCTGTTTCAAAAAGAAGCAAGTTGATAAAAGAAACCTATTGTAAGTCTTCCAATGACCAATTTTTAAAGCAGTCAAAACATTGGCTTCCTGAGGAAGCCAATAGCTGATTTTAAAAGTTGGTGGGTTTTTTTGTTTCTTTGTTTTCCTTTTAATAGATATATGTTCATGCTTATTCATATGAAAATAAAGTATTTTCAACCTTCAGAGTAACTGGAGTGGTCTGTGACATTCTCTTACAAGTAGAGGCCAAGATTTTGAAGGTTCGGCCCAGGTTTTGATACAGACTTGTTTTCTGCCAGTAGCAATTAATATCATTCTCTTTTCTCTGTCAGATGAGTCGGATAACATTCTCAGTTTTCTGAACATTCTCAGTTCAGAAAAGAAAAGAGAAAAAAAGAAAAAAAAATAAAAGACTGAACTTTAACTAGCTTTCCTCCTGTCTTGTTTGATCCTCACTAGTGCTGTGCCACAACTTCTGGCTTTTCTCCTTTTTTTTTTTTTCCTGGATATTAAGAAAATGCCCATCTTATTTTAATGGTCATAGAATGAGAAAATGAAATATCACCTTTTTTTGATGTAAATTAGTTATTTTCTTATGCTGAAGAAGCAGCTTTTTTGATGGTAGTGTCTTTTGTTGTATTTATGTTCCTCCACTGATCTCATCAAGGTGCCAGATGAACCATCCTTACAGGGCCTGAACCAGCTGGGTCCAATATTAATGAGGAAAGGGACCTGCTAATTGTAGCAAGTGGTTCAGAGACCAGTGCTTCAAAGCCAATTCAGCCAGACCAGACTGAGCCTCCCTGTGCACTGTTTTTCACATGATCTTTTATAATCTTTTGAAGAAAAATTATATATAGAGATACAGAATTTTCAATGAAGAAGTTATTTTTGCCATTAAGGACGAGCACTGTGAGCTGCCATCTTCCCCTTGTGAGAGAAGACTGAATCATTAACAAGGGTTATCCTATCAAATGATGGTTTCTTTTATTTTCCAGCAATAAGGTGAATTTAAGATAGACCAGAAAATGGGGCATTTTCAATTCTTTGCTGTGAGCTAGTCTTCTTCAGCTTGGATTTGGTGGTTTGTAACTCCCTAAGATAAATATCTCTCTGCTAAAAGTCTGTTTTGCTGTAAGTTGCAGGGCTTAAACTGACATTCTGGTGGATATTGCAGTGAACTTCTTGGTCTCTTAGGCTTGCTATTCGATACTTCTTGTTTTGCTTCTTTTATTCTGAGAAATAGATGATGGTCGTGTGAAGATTTAAACTTTTGCTCAGGCACAGTGTAGAAACTCATGGTTTTCAGATGTGCAAGCCTTTTCTCCTCTCTAATGTCTGGTAGAGCACTCACTAGCTACTGGTTTTGAGGGAAAGATCTTTGGCACCAGGTAGGTCCCAGGAAAGAATTTTGGCATAAAGTCTTTTTGTTGTAAGCTAGAAAGTAATTAACTAGGAACTGTTGTCAGCAATGCCTGTCGCAGCCCACCAAAGGAGGTTTCTGTGAAGAAGGTCTCTGTCATCCTGGCACTCTCCTTTAGCAGCTCCAGCTATGAGGACAGCAGGATGCTCGTTGCTGTTAGTCACTGTGAGGGTATGAAAAAAGGAATATCTTCTGAGCAATTTCCAGTCTTTTCTCAAAAGTCAACCAAGTATTTTCTTTACGGATATTATTTCACAGAGAAGGAGGCTATGGATCAAATATTTCTAAGAGTAGGATGCAAGTGTGCTTAAAATATTTTTGAATCTTTTTCAAATTAATCAGTAATTTTGTTTACTCTCTGGGCTTTATAAAAAATAAGATAGGAAAGGAAATAATAATTTCAAAAGTTGCTTATTTTGTATGTGTTTTATTTAAGCATGTATGTAAATTTGGTTATCCTTTTCACAAATGAAAACATTATGTGAAGGATGTTGTGATCTCAGAAGAGATTGTAAGATATCATTAGAAGTTATTTGGACAGTTACATTTTCTGAGGTTTCTTAAAATCCACAACTATGATTAACCTCAGTAAGAGTACTTTCCTTTCCATCTGTAGTAGTGCTCACTTTAGTCTTTTTATAGCTTAGGTTTACTGACTGTGTCAAGTCACTGGCAGTTTTTTTTGCATAGAGTGCACACTAAATGTTAGTTAAGAATAAAAAAACTTTAATGATTTTATAGTTTTTGTTAGGAACTTATGGTTGTGAGCTAATAATATCCTCGTTCACAACTGTCATTTCTATCTCTGTCATCACTTGCCCTTGGAGTTTATATCTGTGTTTTATAGGTCAGTGTTGAGGATCTTTATTTTTATGTAGCCTTTTGCCCATTCTAACCAGGATTATTTGTATACAAATAAAGATTTTTTCACATTATGTACCCACTTCCACTCATCTTTGGACAGGAACACTTAGAACATTATCAATATTACATTTCACATCTAATCATCAGCTAGTTGAAACTGGCAGATGAAAATGTTTGGTTCCATGATGTCATCCCATTCTTGCTTCATTGGTCACCATGTCATTTATAGCTGTGGTAAAATTAGTTCAAAGCATGAAGAACTTCAACAACACATGTTCAGTGGTTATCCAGTATTGATAAAGGAATCAAAATGGACACAGCTTTCAGCGGAAAACCTGTCATATGATGGAAGCTTGTATAAGTTTCCTGAGGTTTTCAACTTTGTGATTCCTGTTGTAGGCAGGAGCTGGGACTTACAAAAGAATTTTTGGACAGAGCAACTGCATCAAAGATTCTGCAATCTTTGCATCAGGGCAGCATGCTTTTTCTTCACATCTGTGATGAAATTTCCATGAAAGACATTGTGATTAATGACTACAAATCTGAAAGACATCCTGAATTACACCAAACTTCAAGTTTCGGTGTAACTCAGATTCATGGACAAGGTGACACGAGACAGAAGTCTTAAAATAAACGGAATCTTTCCTGTGTTATGGCTTCCCAGCTGTTTCACAGCTTTTGGAATCAACCACATTACACCTTGCATAGCAGATTTGCATCTGCAAAAGATCACTTTCTGTCAAGTAACTGTGCTCTTATACAAAGTGGCCATTTCAACCTTGTTCCTTCAGTTTGTCTGCTCTGTGATCAATATCACAGTCTAGACCTGGATGACTGCAGAATCTGATTGCAGCTTAATTTCCCACAAGAGTAGCTCGACCTGCTGAAACAGCTTGAATATGCAGCACTGAATAAGCAGGCTGAGTGACAAATGTCCTCACAACATATTGGGAAGCCCAATTAGCAGAGTGCATCTTGTTGTGTTATTTTTCTCCCTATTGCATCTTGGAAGGATTAAGCTCTGGGACAGTCATTGTTAAGTAAAGGAAAATAACATTGGAATCCATTACTGAATAAAGAAAACTGTAAAAGTGCATGTGGTTTTTAAAAAATTCTTCAGTTTATATAAGCGTATATAAGATTTGCCTTAAATACTTGAGGACGAACTGGCAGTATGTTAAACTCTTAGCATCCACTAAGGACTTTTACCCAATTCTTTGCTATGTTTAATTGGGGCAGTGGAAAAAATTACCTTCCCTACCAATCTTTTTCTCAGTCACTGTCAGATGACACTGTCCCCACAGTGTGGTTGGAGGTGCATCTGATCTACGAAGTTTAGAGCCTGCAGGCAAAAAGCACTGATGAGAACAGCAAGCTCGTTATTAGGTTTGACTGTGTGCTCTGGCTAATGAGGATGGGTAACTTCATTTCGGGTGGCATCTGCTTTTCCTAATGCCAGCAGGGTCCCTGTCTGCTCTGCCTGTGAACTGTCTCCTGCAAGGCTTCGCTTTGAGGCTCATCTTAGGTCAAGCCTCAGTCAATACCAGTTGACATTAAAATGGTGGGCTGTAATTTGCAGTGCTTTAAAGATGCTTCATTGTTATGTCTGTCCTTGTAGCACAAATGCTGACTCTGGTAGAGAGTCAGAAGGGAAAACCTGGGGCCAATGATTGCATCCACTGTCAAAACTTAAGCCACTGGTATATGTGAGTCAGTGGGAGAGCTCTTGGTCTGGTTTGCCAGATGAAGTGATCTTGTCCCTCCAGGGAGGTTTTGATGGAGGAATGGGAAGGTATCAGAAGTTTCTTTTCCCTGGACAGGCAGCCAGGAAGGGAAGGGGAGAACAGAAGTGTGACAGGGGACATGTTCAAATGACTCACCTCTGTTAGGTAATGCCTTAGCTCCCTTAAGCAGCAAATACAAGCCAAAGTAACCTCAGGGTACGTTTATGCAGAAGATTGGGCTGCACAGCTTATTCCACTATGGGCGCTCTTGGCTGAACTAATTTCTAGGACTCAGCTTTTAGTTTCCATGCCAGCTACCACTGTTGAAGGTAACAAAGAACCTTCATATTACTTTCCTTTTTATGCTGAGACCTAACTAATTCAGCTGTGGAGGTGTCAGTGAAAACAAGAGCAAATAAAGAAAATGGATGTGGGGAAGGAAGGGAAGTATCGAAGACAAAGAGCTTAGGTACTTCCCAATTGGGGATCACTCATACAATGGGCCATTAAAATTTAGCTGAGTCGAGTATATTGTTTTTAATTTGTATTCCCATAACATACTCGGTTATGGAGGGTGTATGCAGCAAATGCATATTAATGATGCTACACATTTGCATATTATAGATCCATAATACCAAGGGTGTAGTAAAAATCTTTATTAAAAGTGGTGACTATGCAGCAGTCAATTTTCTCTGTATCTCAACCATTTTAATGGTTTTTTTTTGCACACACAGACACACACACACACGCACACAGACACAGACAGACACAGAGAGCCACCCTACAACTGATAGCTATACTACATTAAGGGACTAATGACCTGCAAAATTCCATTTATAAAAGATGAAGAAATGTTAGATTTATATGGGGAATCATCAAATTATCTCTTCTTCTGGAAGATTTCCAGTTCTTTGTTCCTTTGTTCTAAAATTTTTAAACCAATAACCTGACAAATGCAATATTGTTAAAATATATATTTTTTAATCCACTTCAGATTTAGTGCCAGGAGAAGATTATCCTGAATATAGTTTTCAGGATAGTTTTTATGGCTGGGATACATATTTCTGCAACTTAACATTTTAACATGAAAAGTAGCCCCATCTGGGCTAGCTGTGGATTTAACTTAACTTCCTTAACTAAGGAAGGCTTTAGTGGTTACTTCAGCATGTCTGAACAGACATATCCTTTTCTGGATTACACTTTGAACAAAATATGGCAAGTTTGCCTCCCATCACTGCTGTTCGTGGATGTTGCTACTGATTCAAGAGAACTTAGAAATGTGGTTAAAAAGGGAGTATCCTGGTCAGTTATACTACAATATGAGAAAAAGTCTTGGTTGCCACATCTCAGTCTCAATGAAGGAATTTTTTTATGTAAGAGCTGAAATTGTGGCCCAGATTCATAAAACCATAGAACAGCTTGGGTTGGAAAGGACCTTAAAGACCATTTATTTCCAACCCCTGCCATGGGATACCTTCCACTAGGCCAGGTTTCTTAGAGCTTCACTAAAAACCTTTGAAGTTCTCTGTAAAGGACAGGCAAATATTTCTACTCAATTTTGAATGGGTTTTTGTGCACTGAGGCATCATTTGTAGCTGTTTCTCACTAGAATAGAATCCTGGCATAAATGGGGAATAGTGGACTCCAAGCTCATTGTGAAAGGGGTGGATTTTGGGAGGTGTGGCTGACTGCAAGAGGCTTCTTTCTCAGAGGGCCTCACACAGTTTCCCATCAGCCGGTTTTTGTATGCACAGGTGATGAGAATTAAATCATGTCTGGGACAATACTGGGTTTGGACATGAAATGTTTAACTCACCCCATCCCATCTTCTCTCTCCTAAAGAAGATGCCACCTCTGATGGACCAGAAGGAGCAGATGTGTGGTTCCACGATTCCAGTTGATCTTTTTCTCGCTGTAGCTCCCTGCCCTCATCTCTGCCACAGTGCAGCAGGCACCTCCCAGCTCCACTGCCTTGGTGCTTTGCTGCACAGAATAAAAGCCCAAGCTGTCTTCCACTGCTGTTCACAGGTCTTACCATTGACTGCAGTGTGTGCTGGAGCATATCCTAATTTACAGAAACTAAATTATCTTTACAAATCTAAAAAGGCTAAAGTAATGTCCTGCACAATGGCTGTATATCCTCAGTGATAATTTCTTTAACAGCAACAAAACAGACATTTGAGAAAACAATTTTTCATTCTTCAGATACTGTTTGACTTTACAAGTAAGATTTCTATTTTCAGCTTATGCATATATCATAATCTCTTGCTTATTAAAGGATAACAAAAGTGATACATTATAGGCTAAAAGCAGGTAAGTGTCTAAATTTTAAGTTATCTTCCCCACTTTGCATTTATTTTTTTTTAAATCTGCAGGAGTGTTGCTGTAAGGCTTTCAGATTTAATTTTAATCTGAAAAACAAAGAAAATGAAGAAAAACAGTGAAAACCAAAAATTGTATTGTCCTTGATGAGGAAGGATATCTCCCCTGTGTCCTGTGTGCCTGCAGCAGTTGTCCATGACTTTCCATTCCTTGGCATATCTGCAGGTATATTCAATATACTATAGAGATGTCAGAGCAGAATTGTGTCAGTGAATTCTGTCCATCCATCTGCCCTACATAATGTTTATGTGAGAGTTAAGGTTTAAATGTCAGGGCAGTGACCAAAAAGTCATCCTAGATATATGTGGACTTACAATTTTGTGATGTGAAGACTGAAATAGCAAAATCCACCTTGTTTTAAATTTTATTTTCATTCAAAAATATTTTTCTCTTGCTGTAATCCAGCTGAATTTTAGTGAGTGAAACTAATTGGGGCAGAATAAATATTATGAGTGGCTAGAAAAGAAATGGGGAAAATGGGTATAGTTTTTCAGGGAAATTTAGAGGATGCAGTCTGTTATTAGCCTTCCTGACAATCTGGTGGAGGTACATACTTTACATCCTGACTTAGTTTTATGCAGCCCCATAGGGATTCTTCATGAACAAAAAGTGGAAGCAAAAAGAGAAGAGTCAAGACCTCACTATTTTTTTCCTTAGTCACTTGAAGGACCAGTTGCCTCATCCCAGTCCCTTTAGACCAGAAGGGAGTATTACCAGTGACGTTAATGGGAACAGGATCTGGCCCAGTAGCTGGCTATTTTGGAATTACTTCTGTCGCCCTTGCTGCATTGTTGCCGAGAGTACAGAACATCCTTGCCTTCTGTTTTTCACTCCTTACTATTTCCTTAGAATACTTAGGCAGAGAGTGACTGTAAATGCTTAACCTTTGTCAATGGCAGACGTTCAGCTGAGTTTGGCTGCCTCCCTCTATTTCCTTGTGGACATTGATTTAAGAATCCATCCAAAACATTTGTTCAGAAGGATATGACTAACATGAGAATCTGTCACTGTGTAAACACAGCGACCAAAAACTATTTGGCAGTGTTTTGGCTCTGCTGGCTAATAACTGGGTATTTGCATTTGATTCAACAGCACCAGTTGTGATGATCTAATATTGCTTAGTTTTTCTTGTGGATAGCTCATCAGATTTTTTTCATTTTACAATGATTCAGCATAATAATATGGGACAAAGAACATATAAAGAAAAGTATATATTTCAGTAAGTAATATAAAATTCCAGTTAGGATCACATTAGGAATGATATGCTGAGCTCACACCAGAAGAGCAACGCCTACATTTACTGGAAACATTGCAGAAAGAGTGAGTGAAGTCACTGAAAATAAATTGCCATTCCCTTCCTAAATAGGCTTGGGCTGGAAAATGGTCCTCTGAGTTGTGACCAGACTTAGCCTTAACAGCCAGTTCCCCCTAGAGAAACTGAGTAAATTCCCTTGGGAAACCAATCTGAAAAATACGGATGAGAATTTTTGAAAAGAGGAGTGATATGTGAATATAACACAGTCAAAAATATATCAAAAGCCATAAACTATTCTCCATTGTTTGGGCAGTTTCAGAAGAGCACATTCATCTATTAATGCCTTTATCACTGCAGCAGGTATAAAGTTACACTGATCCAACTGTGTCAAAAGTTATGTGAACAACACCTGTATCAGTCCCTGACTGAAACACACATTATTCACTATCAGGAAAACTATAAAGACTGTGAAACCTCAATGATACAGATCCAAGTACATATTGATAAGCTTGAAGGGCATATGACTTTATTAACTTGTGTACCTCCTACTGACATTGTTTTCAGAGTGTTGTAAAGGAGTAGGAAAATATTGTGCAATAGTTAGTATGAACAAATTTGCTTTTGATTCTCCTACTACTAAAAAACTCCTACTACTAAAGAGGTTATGAACATGTCTGAGGACAAGATCCTGCCCACTCAACTAGTACCCAGTTATTTTGTTTGCAAAAAGAAGAAAAATTCTCATTTCCTCCCACACATGCCTCAGATCACCCCAACAGATCTGAGGAGATATGGCAAGTCAAATAATGTGGTCTGAGAATCACAAGAATGACAGACTTTTCCATGAACTTTCTAAATCTGATAAGGGCAAAGATGATTCTGTCCACAAAACCATCATCAAGGATAGTCCTCCTGGTGATCAGTACCTTCAGCTTTTCACATTTTTAATCCTTTACTTTGTTCTTTGATAGCTGATGAAAAGAAATTCTGTGAAATATACTTTCAGCTTAGGTTAGATGTCATCCTGGCACTCCGCTGCTGTGGAGTACATTCCTTCTTCTAAATCTTTCATTTCACACTGACAAACACTTTATCTAGAAAGCTGTGAGATGCTATGATAGAATCATAGAAATTAAGAGTCATCAAATTCATCCTTGTGCCTTAGGGGAGGAGAAAGTAAAGAGATGACAAGAAAATAGCAATGCTATGCTATACAAATATTTATCTTTACCAGCCAAGTAACTGCAGCATATATAGATTTTGGGGGTTTCTTTTGTTGATTTTGTTTTTGGTTTTTTTTTTTGCTTTCTGACAATTCACTCTAAAAATTAAAATCTGCTGTATATATATTTTTTTTTGCTATGATTGTTTAAAAGAATATTTTATCTCAGTTTATAATCCTTGCTTCTTGCATGGATCACCAAGAGGACAGCTATAGCTTCTGGGCTCAGCTGCCACTTACAATGTGTAGACCCTTCCATGTCCAAAAAATAATGACAGGCCTCTGTTTTGGAGACTTCAATATTTCTAAAATTATCAGGAGTGGAATTTGATATCTGTGGGGAAATTTGGTAGGGAGAAAGTGAGGAGGGGAATACAGCACACACATACCCTAGTGTGAAACATATTTTTCCTTGAAATCTCTCTCTCGCTGTCTTTCCTTGGTGAAGCTGGTCAAATAATCTAGTGACAATGAGTCTTTTTTGCCAATGTCACCTTTTTATTATTTCTCCACTCACTGTGATGGCAATAAAAGACTGCTTCAGAAAGAAAAATATTCTCAAGATCTTGCCCTGCAGTGCTCTGGAGATGTGATTAACTTTCCATAGATACAGACAGCTCCAAACTCATTCAAAGCAAGGGCCTTGAGACTAACTGGTAGATTTTGGATGTTTTCCAAGGCAAAAATGAAACAGAAGCATCTGGATGTTCTGCATGCACACTGCAGTGGCAGTGGGCTGTCATTCCCAGAGGCTGGACATGTCTTTCATCCTGTCCTTAATAGCACTTCCCAAAGAGGTGGCTTTATCTCCCACCTCATTCCTCTTCCCAGCCTGAGCAGAGAATGTTCTTACCCTCCCATCTGGAGGCTCTGCTGCTCCGTGGCATTGCAGATGAACAGACACAGCACTTCCACTGTGGTAGTTAACCTGGTTAGAGCAGGCTGGGGACTGCCTGTGGGAGCTTCTCCACCAATAAATCAGATGGGAGGTAAAGATTTCCAGTATGGATGCAGTGATGAACAGCTGTGGGGAGTAGATGTCTCAGCTGGAACAGCTGGAGCTGAAAGAGGATGTGTGACTATGTCCTGAGACAGCCAGTCAGTCTCAGACAGCTATGTAACAGGAGCAACTGAGCTGTGCTTATACAATTTCCAGGCACTTAAACAAAAGTATTACCCCAAAATCTGCCTCAGTCACCATTAAAATACTACAGCATCTTGCCATCTGTTCCCCAATTAGAAAACAAACATGTCTAATTAACATCTTTTTATTGTCTGGTCTCAGATACCCAGAAAAAAAGAAGTCTTAGAAGCTGATTGTAGAGAGGAGCTCTAAATACACTGTTGTAAATACAACATTACTCCCTTAAAAAAAAAAAATCTTAACGTTTCGCAAGACCTAGTCACAATGCCAAGAACAGCCCTAATAACAGGCAAAAATAAATCCAGATGAGTCTTTTTCAGATAAACCCAAGAAACAAAATAATCAAGAACCCCATGTGCAAAAACTGCAATGGGAGAGTGTGAAGGGTCCATAACATTTTCTGTTACCAATTTATCTCAAGCTTTGAATGAAAGTATCTTGAACATGGGGTAACATCTGATAAACATTTACCTCATTTAATTGCTTAATATTTGTGGGGGACTTTTTTTTTATATTACAGGCCATGTGTATGATTTCCAAAAAAAGCAATAGGTTACTATGCTTCCAGTTCTATACTGAAGACTTTCTGAAGTCCAGAAGTCCAAAACATTTCTCAAACTCCCTCAACTGCTATAGACAGAGGCTGAAAAGCCTGCTGGTAACATCAGTCCAATACATCCTATTAGAGAGAATTGTTTTCTGGCTGCCAATAATTTTTCTTATCTTTAATTAACTGCTGTTCAATATTCTGCCTCTTTTGAATGTTTGTTTGTTTGTTTTTTTCCTGAAGAGAAGCAAATTGCATGAATGAAGTTGGGAGGAAAAAACAAGACAAACCAAACTAACCAGAGGTGGTTTGGTTTGGTCTTGTTGTAGTAAAGGAAAAAAAATAATAAAGTAGAGAAGTTGTTTATTGAAATTTCTAATGCTTCATGGTTCAGAGTAAAGGTTTTGACTTTTAGAAACACTTAACATTTGTTTCGTGGCCAGGCTTTGGCAGTGTCCACAAGAGCAGCCCACATTTTCATTTAATGCATTTGGTTATGTGTCAGTCTGCTATAAAGCAAATCTCTGCAAAACTGTCTAAAAAGCTTCTGGTTCTCCTTCAGAGTTCTTTATAGAAAGGATGACAATCATCTACCACTATCAGTTTCTGCTTTAAGCATAGTGGCAGAAGCAGATCTCAGGTATCCAACACCCCAGTAATTTGTGTGGGTGTCAGCATTTCTCTGTGCAATAGAAAGTCTACAAAGTCTATCCTTTTTCTCATTTGATAATTTAATCTTGGAAAATTACATTTTTAGGAAATACACGAAGGGAATATAGATGCAATTTCAAGGCATGTAATAAAAATTCAGATTTACGGGTGTCTTAGTGATCTTAATTCAACTCTATTACGCATATTGATACAATGATAAAGTCTTTGCACCTCATCTTTTTTCATGCCAAAGATTGTGTCATATTCATTACATAAAATGTGCATGCTCAGGACCATACAGCAAAAGAAGAATCCTTAGAAGAGATACAGGTCAAAGAACTGGACATGGAATAAGGAGGAGACATACAAAATATTAACCACCTGATTGGGGTATATGTTTCAAGAAATGGAAAGATATAAATAGAAGGAAAATAGGCATTGTGTGCTAAAGACACATATCACAGTGAACAGACATATCTCTGTGCTCCTCTTCTTGATTCCCTCTGCATGGGAGGTGATTTTACAGCAGATGTAATTGCAGTTTCCTGGTGGCTCAGGCACTGGCTCTCCCACACCACATCTGCAGACACAAGCCCTTCAATTCAGCATTCACTTTCTGTTTCAGAAGGCACTTCAAATGAAGATTTACATTCAGAAGCATGATGAAACAACTAGGGACAGTTTTCTCTAGCATTATTTGTGTAAAATATTGCCACAGGGACAGAAAAATTACCTTGATCATGAAATAATGTCTGAGATGGATTATATCACACAGTTCTTTCCCTTTGGCAATGTTTACCTGATGCTTTCTTGAAAACCAGTCAGAATTTACATCCTCTATATGCATTTATATACACATATTATATTCAATTGTCTGTCTTTAACACAAAATATATTTTTAAACCTATAAAATTATGGATATAATTTTTCTTATGCACTTAGCTGGTGTAATTTAGATCCCCAGAACAGGTAGCAAGACTGCACCCTAAATTACTGAGGTGTAAGATACATTAGGTGAAAAAATACCTCACTGATTTCATATCATATATTTAATATATTTTGGAATAATTGGAAAGCAGAGCTTTCTCTCGTGTATCATTTGATACCAGGAGAAAGAAAAAATATCACTCTTGATAATAAAATTTCAGTGATGCTACACTCTCTGTGTCCCAGCCCTACAATGTCACAAAATTGGTACCTCTTGCCTCTACGGTTCTTACCAAAAATTAAATCTCTTCATGACATAAAGCAGGAACTTCTAAGAACCACACTGTGCTTTGTGTTCCCTTCATGGAAAGGAGATATCAGGAGCAAAAGAAACTTAATTGAAGCACTCTGCTTTCTTGATTGTTCTTGGGCACCGGAGTAGCCCTTTGTGTGTGTGGATACCCAGGCAGAGCATTCCTGAGGCTGCTGTAATTTATGCAGGGTATTGGACTGACATCTGGCTGTCTCCAGACTCCAGGGAAAGATATAAGTGTTTTAAAGCCAGTTTTGCCTGTTCTAGCAATGAGAGCAGCTCAGAAAAATGAGAAAATCTGGCACTTAAGCATACAAATTATAATAATAATATTTTGGGGCAGAGGAAAAAATAGTTGCCAGGCTGAGCAAATGTGGCCCAGTAGTAATGCACAAAAAAAAACCCCATCTGCTAGAGACTTTGCAAGCCTTTAAGACTTACACTTTTGGGTTCATAGGTTTTTAATAAAATACATAGATCATCAGGGCAAGATCAGGGACTGATAACTCAACTGTGACTTGTATTTTGATTTCTTTTTAAAGCCTGGCATTTCCAAATACTAACAGTAAGGTTTCTGTTTTCCTTCACAAATCTGCTTTACTTTACTGTTTGGATTATAAAACAGGAATGAAAAGAGACTGGTGGGATAGCTCTGTACCCCTACCTCCATCTTTCTGTGTGCTGACATGTCAGGATAAACTGTCTTTCCAGAAAACTGCAACAAGAAACACTGCAGTTAGAATATGCTGATATTTGATGTTCACTAAATGCACAGAAGGTATGTTGTATGGAATTCCTTCCATCTCAAAACGTCTCTTTTTGGCCATTGACACATGCCACTAACATAACTTACACATATTTTGTGGTTTTGCTCTGTGAAGGAAGTATTAAGCTTTGAAACACTGTAATAAATTTGTTTGGTTTTGATAGAGATTGGCTGCCTGAATGCTACCATTTTTATCAGCTATAAATCACTCCACCAGCTGTGGGACGAACAGCCTTTCATAGTCAGTTTTGACTTAAACTGCATAAATCATTTGCAATGATTCCTTCAAGAGATGTCAGTTCTTTCTCCTGTGTAAATTTGTCTGAAAACTCATTTTCTAATGAATTGTACCACTCTCACTCTGGAGACTGTTCACAAATAATGCCCTGCAAATGCTTGAAATTTTAGGCAGGCCGGTTACCAACTTACCCCTGTGGTGTTTTTTGTGGTGGTGGCTATAGGATGGCCAGATGCAGCAGTACAAAGCAAGTCTATGTTTGAAATGCAATATTAATGTCACTGTCAGAGCTTTTTGGACCAGCCCAAAGTGTGGATCCTGGTTATCCTGTGCTAACAAACCACTCACGAATAGAGACAACACAGTGACAACATTTTGTGATTTCAGCTTGGGGCTCATCAATCCTTTCTGGGGACAGAGGGAACCACAGTGGGCTTCTGCCTTGTGGGAAACTATACAGACACTGAGAAAGCAGTGTGAACTCCATTTTTCTGAAAAGGACCCAACTGCACAATGATTGAGTGGTCAAGACTACAACAAGGTCATGATAAAGGCTAGACTTAATCCTAAATTCTAATCCAGTATTCTAATCCAGTATTGGAAAACTGTGCTCTCCTTTAATTTAAACAAAGGTTATTGGAAATATCCTTTCAATTAATACTGGTGAGACTGAGCCAGCTTTTACTGCCATTCAGTTTAATATTTCCTAATCTTTCTATTTTCTCCTTTCTGTAGTGTCTGTCATAGACTTTTCCTATCCTGGGGTGAAAATAATTGAACAGTCAGCAGAACTATCAATATCAGAGTTAACCTCTTTTCTGTGGTAAAATGGCATTGTGTTAATCTCCCTAAAAGAGGCACCTCCCTCAGTGTGTCTGAGGATGGTATTTAGTTAGATATATTCTCAGTGACCCTCTGAGGATCTTTGAGGCATACTGGCCATATCACTTAGAGGAGAAATAGAGAAATGTTTTCAGATAGAAAAAAGAGGGAATTTCTCTTATTTAATATTCTTAATTATTTCTGAAACTGAATGGAAACCAAAGCCATTCCCTGAAATTAAACTCTGAAAACATTCTATCTTCTAACCCAGACACTGTGAGTTACCAGGTACCAACCTGAGAAATACCATTGGTGAGTGGTACCTGCCCTACTGACAGCCAACCCCAGAGAGCAGTTTTCCTCACTGTGGAAGAGGCACAGATAAGTCTCTTAAGGTAGATAAAGTAGATAAAATACTTAAATCCAATCTTTCACCTCCAAATTGTGCTACTGGTAGGTTTAATCTCAATCTCCTGACTCCTGGATCAGTACAGTTCACTTTTCTGTCTGCAGTGAAAGACTCTTCCTGATGGACTTGTCCTGGAGATGTACTGTCCTCACAATTTGTGGAGATGATAAAGCCTGATTTTGACAATTCTCCTCTGCCCTTCTACACCTTTGCGTGTCACAGATAGTTACTGATCCCAGCATGCTTCCATAGAACTGACACTCTGGGATTGGGCTTTTTGTATGATATTAGAAAAGGAGCCCCTTGCATCTGCTCTGCTGAGAGGTGTAAAAACACCCCCATCATTCTTAGAACAAATACTTTTTTTTCCCCCTGAGCCTGCTTGGATAACCTTGTACTGAGTAGTTTACTACAGCTTTTCATGTAGATGTGACTCTCACAAAAACAAGGGTTGAATAGGAAAATGATTATTTACACACCTCTTTACATCAATCTCTCCCCATGAGAAGACAGGACTTTTCCTGCCCAGTATCTCAGTCAGTGCTTAGAACACTGGCATTATGCCTGCCATTGTTGAAGGGTTAACCTGACTATGAGAATCATTTTTCATGTCACACAGCACTGCTAAATATATCTGTTATTTAAATTCATTAGATTTGCCAAATGTCTAGATGTTTCCCTGACTTCTAGCTCTACAACATGTCTTTGTCAGGATGACTCATTGGTTCATGAAGTCTTTTCAGCTATGTCAGTGTTTTTCATTATTTACTGACCATCAAGCTTTTATATTTTAAAAATTTTTCTCCCTTCCTCCCCCTGCATCATCTTAGAGAAAGCAAATCAATTTTTACCCAAAACCAAAATTACAAAGAGATGAATAAAATAACACAACAGTGGCTGGTTGCACAGTTTTTAAGGAGCAGGGTGCTTTATAGAACCGCACAATGGCAGGGTCATAAAGAAAAGCCAAGTGGGATCCTTTGTGGGTGGTGGGGTGACTTTTTTTCTGAATAAGAAAAACAGCTGTGAGGTTTTCCAAAGTCACTGTCAGAACTACATTTTCACAAAGAGGAAAGAGAGAGAAAAAGAGACTAACAGGGAAAACATGCAACCACTTAAAGAACAAGTGTTTCATGACAGGTCAGGACAGAGTAACCCAGGAGAAAAAGAACTGTGACAAGGCAAAACATTAGCATAAAAAGTGTTCAATATTTTTCCAATCACAACCATTGTTCTGCTTAACTGATGCTGGCAAACAACCCTGCTGTAACCTTTTAGGTACAGAGGATCAATGAACAATTAATGGTGCCACTGGATGCACTGTTATGCACAAACTATATTATATTCCCAGAATGGCTGTAACTCCTGCTTCCCTTAGTGCTGGAATCAGGAGTTCCCTATTCTGCTTATCTCTGTAAAGTAGAATAAAAACTTGGATCAAATCTAGATGTCAGCACTTGAGGTCATTGTGAACTGAAAGAACCAAGGGCACACCCAATGGTAAAAGAAACATATTGATTTGGTCTCTGAATACTTTTTTTGGTCCAGCATGATGCACATGCTAAGCAAATCAGGAATGACTAATGGGGTTAAATGTGATCATCACCATATCAAATATCGGCTCAGAGTTGCCCTTTCTGCACTAATCAGATTTCACAGTATTAGGAGTAGAATTTGTTTTAATTTTGTCTTTATCCCTTGAGATACATACCTGAGTTAGACATGACAGTTGGAGCAATGAGGTTGAATCCTGTATCTCACAATCTAAATTTGGTGTTTTAGCCACAGCTTAAGCTAATATAAGGTAGCTGTAAGTACCAGCCACTTAATGTCTACGAATCTATCATTATATGCAGAGAAATGAGAAGCTAAATACTTCTTAATTTCTTGTTGACAAGATTGATCAGTTAGAAACTAACTAGATGCACCAAGTAACATACAGCCAAGACAGAAATGGACCTAAGCTATAAACCAGTTCACAGCTCTGGCTTTTGGGCTGACCCACGAATAGAGGAAAAATTTAAGCAGACAAGCATGCCATAATGATTACCATTTTCCAGACATGGGCTATCAGCAGCTCACAGTCAGCAACAACCCCGTGTCTCCCTGCTGGTCTGTACTTAACAGAGGTTTCCCCCACTGCCATCCCAGCCAGCACATATGAGGAGGACAGGATAAGGAAATCCGGGTCAGCTTAGGAGGTAAGGGTCTGTGCAAGCATATGCCAGGTTTCTGAAAATGGAGGCCATGATGTGCACTAGGCACACATTTTCATCCCTGACTCCTATTGACCCCAGCTGCTGATGCAGTTGTTCCTTAATGCTGGAAACTAGGATGCAAAAGGACAACTCAAATTCACTGCTGCTTTGACTGTGCAGTTGTGAGCACACCTCAGCCCTAACAAAGAGAGGAGAATATTGTGCTGCTGCAAGTTTGGGAGGGCAATAGTTAATCCTATGGTCACAATTTCTCTAAAATCAGTTGACTTCTGCTATGTCTGAAATGCTATTTTAGTGCTCTAAACTTCAGGCGAACTTCCAGCACAGACACTCCTATATCCCAGAAGGCTGATTTAAGTGCATATATGTTTAAAGCCTGGAGAAATGGCATTTAGTTCACTGTGCCCTGGATCTATTGCATAAAGGATTAGGAATTTTATCCTCAAAACTGCTACTGCTCTTCACTCATAAGCAAACTTTTTTGACATTGGTGAGTTTATCTTGGTCTAACAAATGTCTTACTTTCTGGAGAAATGACCAAACTGCACAATATTTAGCACAAACTATAGATATATGAAATACTACTCAGTCTTCCCTCAGCCCATTCTCAGGATCTCATCCAATTTAAAAAATAACTCAAAAACTTAAAAAAGCCTAGGTGACCCCGAGACCTAAATTAAATTAATTCCCAACAGCCACCTAGGTTCATGGCTGGCTCAGACTTTAGCTGCGATGTAAATTCTTAAATATTTTAATTACAACTGAGAAGGAGGATCCTAAGTCACTTAGTTTCTTCTGAAAGTTTTATCTGGGAACTGATGAACAATATCTAAATTATCAGTCTGCGCATACATCCTTAAATGGGATCACACTTAAGCCACTTTTTTTTCCCATAAAAACAAAAAGAACTGACAGATCAATTCAACAAGGGAAACAAGGGAAAAAACCCAGCTACATCTCTTCTGGGTGGTGAATAAAAACTGGCATCAAGGATCCCTAAGGATTCCCAAATCTGCTGGCATGATACATAAGGATGGAGTAGCTCGTGTCACAGTCTCTGGAATTGAGCTGCCTTCTGGCAAGATTGGTTTAAAATTGCAATTGGAATTTTTTTCTCTGTGATCAATATCTCTTTGCTGCTCACTTGCATCCTAGCACTTTGAGCTTAGCTTGATAATACTCAAGGAACTTCTTATGATGCAGGGGGGAATACTGTGTTGGGCCTTTATGAGAATGACACAGCACTTGGGTGAATGAAGTTTCTCTCCAGTGTCAGAATCATCAATCCCTGGGAAAAAGCAGCATGAGGCTGTCAGCTCTCCTGAAAAATATTTTATCACTGGCCAAACTTGATAGTAGAAACAAAAATACTTTATTTCTTTTAATCTTGATTACAGTGTAACATGCATTTTATATCTCTCCCTCTCTGTAGGACTTCTTTAGCATAAATCAGCATAAGTCTGCTGAAGATAAAGGGATGCAGCCTCCCACTACTACATATTAATCTCACAGAATAACAAATTAACACATTAATGTACTACAGTGTTTTTAGAGATGGCATTCCTATCTACAGGAGCTTGGAAATGAGGTACCGTCTGACAGCTGGGATATAGGAGAAACTTCTGAATTTCCCATTCATTGCATGTCTGTGCTCTAGTTCTGGGTTGTAATTAACCAAAAACACTTATGTCATATTTAGAAGCCTTTATGCATCTGTTTCTCTGATGTACACCAAAGATGGTTCTTTCCATGATACTTTTGTTTTAAATGCAAATAAAGAAATAGTAGAACCACAAAAAGACAACATACAATTTATGTTCCTAAAGAATCTATGGTGTTTGACATACGGGTAATAAAAGATATTTTCTTATCCTGGAGAGCTATAGGGCCTAATTAGAAAGGAAAACATAATTTTCTTCATAGTGCAGTGGCATACAGAAAATGTGACTCTTCCAGTGTCATCAACAAAAAATCTGGGACAGAGACAAGCACAGCAGCAACCTCGAGGAGAGTCCTTCTCCTTGTGAATTTCTTTTGTGTGTCATTTCTCTCCAACCAGTTTTCAGGAGATGTATTTTAACTCTTTCACCTCCTTTTTCATCATCCGTTTCTAGAAAAACTCCATCTTGCTGCCTATTTCTTCAGCAAGAGCATAAGGATGGCCACACTGGGGCAAGACTGAGGCCCACCCACAGGGAATGTAGGTAGAGGGGCGGCTCTTTATCAGATGTATCAGAAATATCAGATGTACTATGCTCTTTTATGAAATGTGATGGATTTCAATGAGGAATAGTTGTTCTGTGCATGGAACACCAACCCTAATCTGCAGAATTTTTTGGGGACTAGATGGAAGAAAGATACTGTTGGGATATTTTATGCAGAAATAAATGTCAGGGTGGCTAAAAAGGTGAGGGAAGGGAGGAAAGAAGAGAAAAAAAAAAAGGTTGCATTTTTGAAAGGAGCTATTTTAGGAACTGTTTTGGCACATTTCCTAGTTTCCTGTCCTGGGTCTGTGGCAGTCAGTTTAATTAGTTTTTCTCTGTACAACTTCTGAAACACTGCAATTGTGATTTGTGCCTGATAGGTCATTAATTTTCTTCCTGTCCATTTTAATGCACAGCCTCCTCTGAGCTGGGCAATACAAGCTCTGGCACATGATTCATATTGATTGATGGCTGCCTTTCATCTGACGTAACAGGTGAGACAAAAAAGGACATAGACACAGGAAATGCAATAGGAATTTCTGAGTGAAAGACAATTAAAATTATAGTGAAAATATTATCCTTCAGCACTGCATTAGCCATCAGCAAAGGCTCATTGCCTCATTGTGGCAGATGTTCTACACTACCATATTTTGTCTCAAAAAGAGCTTAGCTTCCATCATCCTCAGAATTTGGATGCCATTTCCCACTAAAATCAATTTTCAAAAATCACATCAGTAAGTGCGATGTATACTAATGACTTTGAGAATTTGAGTCATACAGTCTGAAAGATCAAGGCAGGCAAAGGGCTGGGTGGGAAGCCCTGAGAAGTGGACTGGTTTGTTCTTCATAAAGGTAACTTGTGGGCTAGAGTAAATGGCTTTTCAAGTCCTACTACAGAATTACATATTTGTTTTTATTTTTCCTTTGGAGAGAAGGAAATAGCCATATCTTTACTGGATGCTCAGGCCATCCCTGTGGTGAGTAAAATTACCTCTCTAAGGTTCCCAGCTGATGGTTCCCTGCCTGGCTGGATTGTGCACCAAGATTTAAGGTTCATGCACGGCGTATGACACAACACCAGCACTGTAGGAGGGCACCTCATAAGTTTATGAGAGACATCTTTCTTTCTAAATGTCTTAGAAATGACACATCAGTGGTGAACCTTAGTCAAGTTATTAGCTACCATTTCCTACCCAGACCAATACACCTGTTTTCCCAGTTCATCCTTCCTTGCATCTGTGCAGCTGGAGGTTCTATTGCAGGCTGTTATTGCCAATACAATGTGTGCTGATTTTCAGGTTGCCCTTATTTTCCCTTATTTCAGTTAATTCCTGTGAGATCTTGATTATCCAGAGTCATTTACTGCAGGTACATGTGAGCCATCCAAGTCCTGCTAATGGAAAGCAAGAAGCTGCATTCCTTGGTCATATAAAACCAATGAAAAATGTAAAATAATTAAATTTATCCCTAGACACCAACATATTTATTCTTCTAGCTGAGGCCTGCTTTATCAGAACAGCATGGAAACAAATTCTCATTATGCTGATGGAAGGCAGATTCTGTTTCCCATGTAAGCCATGTGGAAGCCCCTTGCTTTTGATGCCATATGTTTTCATGATCACAGTGATTTGCTTTGGTTTGCTTTCATTTACCTCCTAGAAATATGAGAGTCAGGGGAAATGGTAGGTGCTGTATTTGCTTCTGCTTTTTTGATAGCTCTGTATATTATTCAAATCCATGTATTTATTCCCAGAGGAGAAATATCATTAAGGTATTGTTAATGCTGACAATACATCACTCCTTACAGTTAGGTGATTTATTTATTTATTATTTCTGTATAATAAGCCAGTCCTTTGGATTATTATATGCTTGGGAGACTCTCAGTTACAGGTTTAAAATCAAATTTGTCAGTAGGTCAGTATAGTTGTGCACTTTTTATCTCTGAAACAGAGACTCCTTTAGCTTTCTCATACAGTTTTCTGCCAAGGACATGGATCACACCAGGATATTCATTCTTCTTGGGGTGGTGAAGAAGGAGAAAACCTGACTGCTTTCAAGGATCCAAGAATAAAACTTAGCTGGATGGATCATAATTTCTTCCAGGTATATGTATCTGTTCCACAAACAAAACTCTTTGTAACTTATTTGAAAGAAAATTATAATTATATACCAATGGGACATATTTATTGAATAGCCTAAGTCTGGGCAACAAAAAGGCCTCAAGTGCATCTCAGCTCATTACTTTAGTTTCTGAGCAATGAGCACTTTGATACATTTACAACACCCTTGGAGAAAGAGCAATGAGCTCTTTCCTTTCTATAGGCAAAAAACTGAGGCAGAAAAAGCAACAGTGATCATATTCATCATCACCAACAGAAAAAGGTTCAGCAGAACCCAGAGCAGAAGCCAAATCCTAGCACCATAGCAAGGGTGCTGTCTTACCCATCTGAGCAGCTGACCTTTGAAATACCCTTCAGATTAGGAGTTGCCCATGCTCAGCTGCAAGTCTGTGCCCTGGGTTTTGAGCCAATCTGCAGAATTAAAATTTCCTTGTATCCAGGTTTTCATTTGAGTTTGCCCATTCACTGTCCAAACCCTATCAGTTTAAAGAGAAACCTCTCAACCTCTCTGCCTAAACTATTCTCTCCTTGACTTTAAGTGAGCACTTTGCCTGCCAGACATTGATCTTTGATTGGTATTTCCTTGCCAGCCCTTCAAAACCATTGCTGTCACCGTGGCATCTTATTTCCATATTGTGTCTGAGAGCGACAGCAATTATTTCCCACTGGAACTGACTTCAATGTCACTACACTGATTATTCAGCAAAGGTTACTATAAGGGAAAGTATTGGTCTTACTTTTTCATTGCAGCAGGAAAATGCCAGATCTTAGCAGCACAGTGCCTTGGGGATGGCTGCATTAGTTTTCCAATGAAAGGCTCTACGCAAGTCGAACCTCCCATCCCCCATGCCTCCTTCCCACCCCTCTCTTTTTAAAACACACACTGAGGTTTAGTATAAAGTTAATTCTATAACCCAGGGTGCTTTTTTTTTTTTTTAATGCTACTGACCTTCCATTTCCTTGTCAGTCGACACCAAGCAATTCCCCAGATGGAGAGAAAGATTTCCACTTTGAATATCTCTGAAACACATTTAGAGCCAAAGGCTTTATCATGGGAATAAAAGCACTGAGGTTCTCACAGCTGGGAAGATTTATACAGCTGAGCCTTACCAGCTTAAATGCCTACAGACAGAAACAGCTGAGCTATGTATTATTTCTTTTCCTCCAACTTGCAAGGGAGATGAAAAGCACAGAGGCAGCCAGCAGATAGCTGTGACTGACAAGGGAGGGGCAGAGCTGTCTGCCCATAGCTGCTGCAGTGGCATTTTTATCAAATAATTTCAGCTCCAGAGGTGAGGGCGCTGGGGCTGACACGACTGCCCCAGCCAAGAGGAGCTGCCCTTTCAGTTACAGCACTCCAGACCGTGCCAGGGAGCCTTAAGCATCAGTCAGGGAGGCAGGGAGCTGATGCCTGCCAATGAGCCCCAGGGGAAAGGTGATCAGAGGAAGATGCACTGAGCTGAGTGCTCTGCACAGCAAAATTGCTGTTTGCAGTCTGTGTAAAAACAGAAGCCAAGCTGTCTCTGCTCTTCTCACCATAACAGCAGCAGTATTTTGTCCTTAAAAAGAATTTAGTCTGACTCCCACAAAACTGTCATTCAATGGCCATGCTTCTCCTGGAGAAAAACAGGAAGGGAGATTCCCAAAGGCTCAGCTTGCTGTCCACTCACACATGCTTACCTGACTGAAGTGACCTGCAGGCTCCTCTGGCCAAAGGTGGGAAGAGCAGCCCTGAGTTCAGCAGCCACAACAACATGAGCAGGTCTGTGCCCCTGAGCATCCATCTCCTGCCTCTAACATGATTCTGTGGCCCTGCATCTGCACTACCTCTGCTGTCAGTTGTCCTTCATGTCCCCTAAACCCTGGAGATGTGGGCTCCACTCTCTGGTGTGCATGGCACCATCACATCTCTCACAGCCCTCAGCCTTGACCCTAATTCAACCACACACAGGTGCCTTCTTACCAGAGAGGGGAAAGAGGTGTAAGAACAGGTAGAGCTCAATCAGTGTGGGATCCTGTGTCTACCCCACAGGGAAGATAAGAGATGGGTCCATGCACCCATGCTGTGCTCCTTGTCCCTCCTGACTTTCCCACTTGGAAACCCTGTGCTCCAGCAGTGCATTATGTCTCTCTGAGTTCCCAGGCAGGCTTGACATCCAGCATCCCTTCAAGAAAATGTTGACTGTGAGCCTGGGGCCATCTTTTCCTTATTATAAAATTACTTAGATTTTAGCAATGCCAGTGAACTGCTTTCAAAATGGTGAGAGTGGCCCCTATACTTGTAAATCATTGGAAGAAGAGAGCTGCGTTTTCTAAATGCTGTTAGTAAATCAGCATGGGAGGAGGAAAAGAATTCAAAAAACCTGGATATTGATTAGAAATGTCTTTTAGCAATAGGGAAGAAAATGGAATATCCTAAAATTAAGGGGTCTGTAGAACAATTTAAAAGATTGTATTGTCAGTAATAATGTATCTAGTGAGTGAAGTGCTCAGAAATAATCAGTGTCTGTGCTTGTCCAGCCTGAGGGACCTGACAGGGGGTGTAATTTACAATACCAGTGAAAAATCTACCCTTTGAACACCAGGTTACTGTGAATACTCAAAAATTACTCATTCTGCAAAACTTATGTCATCACGCCTGCCTGTCAATATCCAATTGTTGTCTTATTCTTAAGGTGTAATATTTTTGGGGGTATGGACTTTGAACAAATGTCTAACAGCTGTTACTCAAGTTACTTAACACAAGAGCCACCCCTCAGGGTCAAAACAAAAGTCCATTTACCTTAATAACCCATTGCTCACAATGATTGTAAATAAGAAAAGAACGGGGTCATTAGGACTAGACACTAGATTTAAAGGCTTTTTATCAGTTCATATCTTGTGAATTTATATAGAGCATGGAGATATATGCTTTATGTTTGCCTCTACCCTTCTGCTAGCTCTCTGCTTAAATTTGGACTGCCCTTAAGCATTGGAGGGACGTTTTATTGAGCATTGTACTCAGCATTTTCCAGATCTTTACCATGACTGAGTAAAGCTAAAGTACAATCCTTGGCTGTGCAGATATGATTTCTATCTATACTGTTTGGCATATGTACTGGATCTGCCATTTTCTTAATCTCATTCGGTCTTATGAGACTTTCCTATAACTTCCCAGTTGTTTCTAGGTCTCATTACATTACTTCATTTGCAGTCTTTGCCATGGAGCTCTTCACACTCTTTTTCTGCTGCTTTTTATGTACTTTAAGAACATCGATCTCTGTGGATTTCCACTGTCAGCTCCCTTCAGTTGTATAAATTAAACATTTATCCCTAAGTTTTCCTTTCCATCTTTTAAGTTTATTCAAGTTATGATGATGATTTGTTCTTTTGTCCTGTGAAAATTTACTTTTTTTTAAGAGTGTACTGAAGGGCCTCATTAAAAGCTGTCTAAAATAAACTTCATTATTTTAGCTGAAGCATCTTTTCCACTATGAGCTTGGTGGCTCTGCCCTACCCACAGCTACTAATTCAACTCTTCTTGTTGTTTCTACTGATTTGACTGTGAATCATGACAAAATTAATCCTTGAACCCTTTTTAAAGGTGACTGTCATGTTTTCCATTTTTCTTAACTTTGATAGCAAAGATAATTTATGCAAAATGAAACATACTGCAGCTCAGCAATTTCACAACTGCATTCCTGAACACTCATGAATGAATGAATGAATGAATGAATGAATGAATGCTGTCAAAACCCAGGGTCTCGTCTCTTCTATTTTATTCAGTTGTCCTAAAAATTCTACCAGCAAAGCTTCAATATCAGACTGTCCCTCAGATTTACATTCAGCAAAATATCTCATCTACGAGAGAACCTTTTCTGCACAGGGCAGCAGCACAATTATCTGCAATGGACATAACTTCAAGTGCTCACTCTGTGAGTCATTGGTAGCATCCAGATGTTTTGGAGGACAACATGGATTTAAGTTAGTAAAAACCACAGAATAATGCAGAGTAATTGTTTGTTGTCATGTGTGTGTGATGGTCTAGAGAAGAGTCTTGTCCTTCCTTTTTCCCCTTATGATGACATCTGACGAATGTTTTCATTCACAAGCTGTTCTCAGGGCCCTCAGGCTCCAGTGACCTCCATCTCACTGCAAGGACAAACCCTGCCCTTGACCTTTCCTGCAGTCACCAGGAGGCAGATTTTACACCATGGAGGCACAGCCAGAGTGCAGATAACTGGTGGTTATCCAGCAATCCCAGTTTTGGAAATTGGCACACTCCAAATTGTGATAGCCAGGAAAACGAGAGCAAGTGTCCACTCCCTGTAATGTTTTCATATATTCAATGGAATTGAGATACATCTGAAGGGGACCATAAGAGAGACTGTTTAGGGATGGGGAAGAAGCACAGCCCTCTTTCAGTGCAGCAGCTTGGGTAGGGCAAAGTGGTGACTCACTTTAATGGAAAGAGTGGAAAGAGCCAATAGTGCAGTGAAAAGAGGGAGGGAAGGGAAAGGGAAAGCTTCAGATTTATAATCCCTCCTTTGGGTGAAAAATTAGAAAACTGAACTCTGCTGTATGTTATTCTGCATTTTTAATGTCTTGTGAGTCACTGAACCTCCCAGTGCAACACAGCCTCGCTCCTGAAAGCACTTCCCTCTGTCTTCAGAAATTCCAGCCCCGGACAGACAAGGTCTATTCCCCTGAAGAATACCATCATGTAGGTGCCAGGTGTATTTTTGTACTCTGTTTTGAGAGTTTTGCTGCCTTGCAAACTCCAGCTGCATATCCTTGGCTACTCAGGCTTTGCTGGCTTGCACAAGCCCAGAGACTAGCCTGAGACTCAGAAATGCTCTGTGATAATCCTGTGTGACCTCCAGTGGTCTCTGGCTTTGTGGATGCATTTCCCTGCCTCTGCAGACACTAAATAAGGAGGCAGAAAAAATGGCAAAACTAAACTAAGGAGAAGTATGAATGAAAAGCCTATGCTTATTTAAAAAAAAATATATATAAAATTCAGAAACTTGCTGTCTCAGCTATAGACTTCAAAGGGTAATGACACTCTTAGTGATCATAAAACATGTGATTTCTATTAAGCATTTGGAAAGTAATTGTAAAGACAAGTGAATTAAGTTCTGGAAGCATTGAAAATTATAAGGTATCTTAGTTAATATTCACAGGATTTGGGAAATGCAGTTTTATTTATGAATAATGAACAGTATCTATCATTATATGGTGTTCATAAATGATGCAGAGGCAAGAAAAAACTTTGAGGTTCTGAGTCTTTGGCCCCTCAATGAAATTAACTTAACTTAAAAGATCATTAACTGCTTATAGTGGAGAATTTTCTCAGGAAAAAACAACTCTGGAACACTCTAGCACTTTTTGTCTGTGGATAGAGCAGTAACTATATATACACACCCTGGTGTTGTTTCTGTGTGATACCTCATCTATGGGTTTGCTTTAATTGTAGATATAGTAGAGATCCTCACTCGGGCTTCCTGCCTGCCTCCTGTTTCTCAAAGAGAGAATCTCCTCCAGAGATAAATGACATTTTATCTCACACTTTTTTTTAGGGAGTTGGGGATGGGTGGGTGGAAGAAGGAAGTCATGACTTCAGGTTACCTGTAATTCCAACCGGGTTACTCCTTCACTTTGCAGTAAGGATACAGTAACCAAAACTTCTTAGGGTCTTTCAATACCTTTACAAACCCTCAGCAGGGTCAGAAGCCAAACTTTGGCTCCACTAGCAGAATCCACTGCTTCATGGAGGACCAGCAGGGTGAGAATGGAGGTCGGCACGAGTGACTGCTAATTTGGGGGGGACTGCAGTGGGACCACTCAGCTCCAAAGCTGGGTGCACTGGCTCTGCTCTAAGGGTATTTCATGTGCCATATTCGGCCCATTCTGACTATGGGCAGGCCTCATGGACATCCAGAGATCAGCTGAGATTTATCAGATATATTGCCTGTGCTGCTGATGTTGATGTGAGAACCTCAAGCATCACTCCTTGACATCATGGAGATAATGAGGTAGTCTGGAGCTAAAAATTTCAGCAATAGTAAGATTACAGATAGAACAAAGAGTGGGAAAACATGCAGAAATGTTTTCTCAGATTGAGACTATAGGAAATATGTGCTTGTGATTTTTTTTTATATGGAATTGTTAGCAGCAGCACATTTTGATTTTACTTAGTGCTGCAAAGGGATTCTGTCTGAATCCCTTATAGGTCTAAAGTTTAATGTTAGTCTCTTGACTCTAGGACATAAGACAAAGAATGTCATTGTTTATTCTTTGATGTTCTAAAGCATCTTATTCTTCAGGGATCTCAACATGCTGTACACATATTAATTAAAGTCCATAGTACTCCTAAATCAGTTGCTATTATTCCCAGTTGATTGATGGAGAAGCTGAGATGAAGAGAGATTATACAGTGCATTTTCTAATGTGGGAGTATGTGAAATTAGACCCATGAAATTCATGGTTCAGCAATTAAAGGGAAGCAATATGATATTTTTCACATATACTGAAAAATCTCTATGTTCCACTGAAACAACATTAAAAATTTGGTTGTTGAGACCTTGGTTTCACAGTACTTAGAAAACTGCAAGGACTTTTTGAGGTGCAGCAAAGCTAGTCTGTGTGGCCATCTTCAGCAGGTGCCCCCATGGCACCTCAAGCTCAGCTCAAAATCCAAATATGCCCATGATGCATAGTTATTTGTATTTACTTTTTTCAGTTGAAGATATTTAAAAAGAAAAACAAAACCCAAAGCAATACAGTCAAAGCTGAACCTGTGAAGCCAGCAGGTACTATCAGGCAAAGCATGAACTCAAACCAGCTACTACAAGAAGAATCAAAAATGGCACGGGTGAGCACGGTAAATGGAGTCACATATCTTCATATTTTATAGTGAAAGAAATTAACACAATAGGTTTTGGTCTCACTCCATCTGTAATACCTAAGAAGCATTTTTAAAAGCTTCAGTGAAGATTGATGACCAGTTTTTGTCTATTTATTTTAACACAGGATAAGTTTTCTTAAATGAGTAAGACACAACCTTCTCAAAGAAAGATTTAATCCTGTTCTCTGATGAAACAGGCTTTAGGAACTCCATCTTCCTCTCCATCAGAGGTATGCACAGATGAAATCTCCTCCTTTTCTCTGGTTCCCTTCTCAGGTGAGAGAGATACCTGGCCGATGGATCACAGTGTAACTCAGACCATCTGAAATAAAAATAAAATTTGAAATAAATTATATTTGAGCTAATTGCTATTTTGCATTTTGCTTTCTCGTTGGACTTCATCATTCCTGCCCTGCAGCATCTCAAACTTGGGCCCTTCAGAATAGTCCTGGAGCCCTGGCTCAATCTGAGACTTTGCAAGGGAGTTGGATCAACACAGAATGGAGTTGCTCCAGCTCTCAGCCCAAACTTTCACAGGTTTTGCTCAATTAGTTTGGGAAGATGCAATGGCCCCATCTCCCAAAGCAAGCTCTATGCTAGAGACCATGGAGCCAGTGGATCTCTACATGCAACCAGGGCATTTTGATGGCTCAGAGGCAGCAGAATGGGACGTCTTACTGGCTGCTTTCTGGTTTTGAAAACATTTCTCCCACTATAACTGGGAATATTTAGAATAAGCTGATAATTTAGGATAAACTGGCACAGAGAAACATTCAGGATCTGAAAAGAAACCTGACTCATATTTACAGTTGCTATTGCAGTCAGCTGAACAAATAAAAAAAATCTGTTTAAGCTTAATAAACAGGATATAACTTGTTAAGCCTTAAAAAAATACCTAAGCAAGCCAGTCTTTTGAATTCTATTTCTGTCTTAGCTACTGTCTTGCTCTGTGACCTTGGCATGCAATTTCCCTCCCTTGTCTCTCTGTTTTGCCTCCCACCACTTTTCTGTCTTGCCTATTTGTGTTTTCTTTTGCTCTCAGTATTCAAGTTTATTTGTTCTGTCAATTGAATCCATTCCATTATTCAGGGAAGAGTGTACTCTAAAGCATTTTGTCATCCAAAACATTCCCTAGAATATCAAAATTGAAAGTAATGGAAAGTAAATAAACATTCACAAGCCATTATTTCCACATGGAGCTAGAACCTTATTACACCTGGCTGCCTGACAAGTCTGTCAGTCAGTAACACTTATTTCTCCTCACAGCTGGCTGTGCCACAATGCTCCTCTGAGTTCATTTTTCTAAAACCCTAAATGGATGTATATCCCCTAAAGTGCCTCATACTCACATTAAAGTTTTAAAAATGACCAGAGGGTCCTCAGATGGTCCCAGTGTGCATCCTGTGTGCAGCAGTCTGGGATATTTGTGTCTGTAAAGCCAGAAATCCCAGCACCTAAACAAATTGTTCCTATAGGACACATTTGAGAGGGGAGTCTGAAATGTTACCTCTGCAGCTCAGACTTTCCACCTTTAATATTTTGTGATTCACAGTCCAAAGCTGTTTCCTAAACATGTAGTATTAAGTGATCAGGCTGAGTACCAAGGAAATGAATCAGTTTCCCCTTTTGAAAAGCAGCTGCCCTGCGAGGGGAAGAAGAGGTCATGGCTGTCTTCTACATTGTTCAATGCTCACACACGGGGAGATCTGCATTCAGCTCACTTCAGCCTGACATTTCTAGGGTTAGGTCCTGAGCACCAAGATATTCCTACTCACCCTCCTTGTGAAAGTAGCAGTGTGCAGAAAAAAAAGGGCAAGATTCAAAGGGCCAGAAGCAAGGAGAGAATGAGAAAGGATATCCCTGTGACTTAGAGCTGAGTGCTTTTTGTTGGGCAAAAAAGGTGCATTCTGGTCTGCATTGCTAAAATATCTCAAGTGCTGTGTAGGAAGAGATATTATACACAATTCATCAACAGACCTGAATCACCTCCCTTTCCTTAAAGGGTTTTTAACTACTAAAGCCTAAATGATAATTTTTACTATTATTTCTAGTTTTGTTTGTTTTCAGGGCAGGGAGGGGAAGGCTACTTGTTTTGGGTATTTTTAAACAAGTAGTTCTAAAATCAAAACTTATGTTTTGGTCTCAGTACCAGGTTCTCAATATGTCTGAGCAGCCCTGCCTCATCAAGGACCCCTTTAGCTCTCAGTTCCTGAATACATGCAAAACTTACACTTGCAATAGAGCACCCAGCCAGTGCAAGACAGAAGAATCTGAGGGTATCTCAAGGTTTCTTTTGACAAAAACATATGTTTCTATGATGCCTCAGGCAAGAAAGTGATCAGCCAGGGTTTTATGGTGTCAGCACCATAATTCTATCTACAATGTACTTTAGGTTCCTTATTCTTTTTTCAGTGTCTGATAACCTAATATATTCAGCTACTGCTTCTGCAAGTGGCTGTGGCAGATCAGGATAGTGAGTTCTGTCATGACATGGAACACATTCAATCAGGCACAGGAGATGAAAGGCTGTAGATAGGCTCAAAAAATTCTCATTCCCTTGTGAGATCTTTAGAATTTAAGAGTTTTAGATGCCTGATGGAGTATGGTCAGTAGGAGAGGACCCAGCCCAGCTTTCTTATGCTCTAATATAAGACTTGGCTTGTTTCAAGCTAACCTAGATGGAGAGCACACCAGGTAGTCTGGTTGTCATTCTGTTTAGAATGAGGTAAATAAATTAGCTATAGCTTGTATCTGAATTAAGACTATTTTTGTTTGTTTGTTTGTTTGTTTTAATACATAAAAGTTAAGGATTTCACTGTTGGGAATTTGTGATATGAAGAGAGGCAGGGGTACCACTGTTGGATGAAAAATACTCATCAACTTGGGAAGGATAATGGGAAAAATATTCAGAGTATAGTGCTTCTGCAGTCATGTTCCCCAAACCATTCTCTGCCTTTGTGAAATCTCCTGATACCTTTCCATTAATCTGAAATGGGTTTCTGTTGGGTTTACAGAGCAAAAATGAAGCACTTTTACTTCAGGGAGGTTTCTTTGCAATTGTTACTCCAGAGGTTTTCACACTGTTGTGGAATGGACCACTAAGATAGAAGGAATGTCCACAAGTATCTACAATGAAAATTTCATCCACCAAAAACTAATTAATTATTTAGTTGCTCTAGTTTTGTCCATAGCTCCATCAGAGCTGGTAATCAAGCTCACTACCTTTGTTTGTTACCATAGAGGGACAGGATAAATCCATTCATCTAGTGTAAGCTGCTACTCTACTATCTTAGCTTATTTTATCAAATATGTTCCCATGCAAAGGAATGAAGTCTGCAATATTTTATACAATGGAGCAGTTCTTTACATGAATGATTTAGGTTTGACAGATAGGACACCTCTAGCTCTCAGCTCAGTGACATGATCTGCATTAATCCATCATGACACAGATGTAAATCTTCAGAGTTACAATGTTAATAGTGAGGACTAAATCCTCTGCAACAAAACTGGAGAGAAGCAGAGAATCAATATCAAGAACAGATTCTGAAAAAAAGGCTCCGGGGAGACCTTATTTCTTTCTACAACTACCTGAAGGAGAGAGCCAGGAGATAGCCAGGTGGGGGTTCATGGTTTTCCCCAAGGAATGAGTGACAGGACAAAAGGAAATGGCCTCAAGTTGCATCAGGGGAGGTTTATATTAGGGAAAAATTTCTACATGGAAAGGGTTTTCAAGAGTTGGAACAGGCTGCCCAGGGATGTGGTGGAGGCACCTTCCCTGCAGGTGCTTAAAAGATGTGTAGATGTGGCACTTGGGGATGTGCTTTAGTGCTGGTTTAATGGTTTGACTTGATGACATCAAGGGTCTTTCCCAGCCTATGGTGATTCTATGATTTTAGCCATGTCAAATTACACCAGCTGTGGATGCATCACTGTATTGCTTTCTTGTACCTTGTAATCTGCATTCCTGAAAATCCTTGCCCATGCACTGGTTAGGCTGGTGGGATGGAAGTGGCTGATAGCTGTTAGCTCCTGCCATATGGATCACAAGTGGAGGTTCTACAACTTGCTAATGACCTGTCTTAGCAACAGCCTGCCTGAAAAGATGAAGAAATGGAATCTCTCTGTATTTGCCATGCTGAGCTTTGTGTTGGCAAACACTTGCTAACATATGTCACCAGCTTTGAAAAGACATAGTTTATTTATATGTTAATTACTGCAACACTTTGGGGAAAATATTTGTTGATACAAGAACTGTGTAAATAGTCAAGTGTTGAGAGGCATTGCCATTCAAAACCTAATGATTTACAGCCAACACAAATCAAGAAAAGTCTACAGTATGGAGGACATCTCCTTACTTATGGCTCAGTCCAGTTCCACAGAGATCTCAATCGATTTTACTGAATCACAGAATTGGTGGGGTTGGAAGGGACCTCTGGGAATCACCCAATGCAACCCCTCTGCCCAGGCAGGGTCACCTGGAGCAGGTTACACAGGAATGCATTCTGATGGAATTTGAAAGTATCCAGAAAGGGAGACTCCATGACCTCTGTGAGCAACCTGTTCCCAGACGCTGTTATCCTCAATGTAAAGAAGCTTTTTCTCATATTGAGATGGATCTTCTTGTGTTTTAGTTTATGGTTATTTCTCCTCATCCTGTCTGTGGGTACCACTAAAAAAGGTGCCACCAGTCTCTTGGCACCTGCCTTTGAGATATTTACATGCATTAATGAGATCTCCTCTCAGTCTTCAGACTAAACAGTCTCAGGTCCTGCAGTCTCTCCTTGTAAGAAAGAAGGTCCATTTCCTTAATCATCTTTGTGGCCTCCACTGAACCCTCTCCAGTAGCTCCTTGTCTTTCTTGTACTGAGGGGCCCACAGCTGGATACAGCATTCCAGATGTGACCTCACTAGGGCTGAGCAGAGGGGCAGGATCTCCTCCCTTGACCTGCTGGTCCCTCTCTTCCCAATGCACCCCAGGACACCACTGGCCCTCCTCTCTGCAAGGACACAGCGCTGGCTGGCAGCTAACTTGTCACCCACCAAGGCTCCCACGTCATTCTTTGACAGATAGAGTCAGCCCCCAGCCTGCACTGATACTTGGGGTTATCCCTCCCTGGGTGCAGGACCCAGTATAGATCCCTGGAGAACACCACTGGCCACCAGCTGGATCCCACTCTTCTGATCACAACTCTCTGAGCTCTGCCATTCAGCCAGGTCTTCATCCACCTCACTGTCCTTTCATCTAACCCACATTTCCTGAGCTTATCTACAAGGATGTTATGGGAGACAGTGTCAAAAACCTGGCTGAAGTTGAAATAGACAACACTCCTTACAATATTTCAAGGAAATTTCTGTGAGTTGTGAGTCAGCCTTTAACTCTTTCTCATGCAAATTTTCCTAAAATCACACACTCCCTTCTCTGAATTGGAGTCCTGCTTTGAGACTGCACTACATTTGAACTCAGAAGACAGAGGTCACTTCTGGGTGACAGCAGGGAGTGGAGGGGGTGCAAGTGTCGCTGGGAGCAATGTCAGCAGTAAAGCACATCTCATCCTTCCTCAGACCCAGGGCCTCATCTGCACAGAGAGAGGGGCTGGTTTGAAGGTGTCATGCCTTCTGTGAAACAGGAGCCTGAGGCCTTCACAGCTATGGTCATTAATAATACCTCAACACTGTTTGGAAAGAAAGTCTGGCATTTCTGCTGTCTGAAAGAGACTCTGGGCAACTTGTGAAACTTGCTGCTCTGCAGTCTCCTTATTAGCTGTCAATAGCAACTTTTCCCTTCAGACCAGCCACATCCCACACTCCTTGTAGAAATGTAGGTAATGACATATCAGACTCTCCACAGCCAAATTTCTAGGTCATAAAGTACTTCACAGGGAAAATTGTTCTGTCAATGTATTGAATTTTCATAGCATTGCCATTAGCAATACTATTTACCTTGAGGCCAAGCAACAAAAGAAACAATTCTCTGGCATCCACTTGGCTGTAACAAACACCAAGTTGTTTGTAAAGTAGTTTACAAACTCCTGGTTTTGTGTGTGAATAGTATTACAGGGCTGTGATGATCGAAAATGAGACAAGCATTTTTTTCTGCATTGATGGCCCAGAAGCTGCTGAGCACCACACCCTTTCTGTGGGCTGAAATTTGCTTCTTGTGCAATCAACATTGTTATCCAGTTCTTCAAAACTACAAAATATTGAGACCTGAGAATCCCAGAGATTCACAGCTACCAAAAATACATATTTTGCTATATGTCCTATTCATTCTAGGGATTAGAGAAAAATGTGGGCATGATAAGAAATAACAACACAATCTTTAGCAGGTATCTCCTATATCTGTGCATGTGAAGAAATGGAGATGAGCCAACATGAATGGGAAAAATATCACATGATACCATCTGATAAATGTTTCAGGTATCAGTTATGTTTATTATATCTCCTAGAGAATATATAAAAGGAGGTGGGTGGCATGAAGGGCCAAAGGATGAACTTTCAAAGCCCTTTTAGCCACTTCTCTCTCCATTCTCAATAAAAGCACTATAAAAGTTGCTATTAAGTATTCCTTTCAGGTCAGAGACACAATGGCTCAGATGTTCTAGAAGGGATGTCATTGCTCCACTGAGCTCAGATTAAGGGCAGAAAAGTACACAGCTCAAGGCTGGTATGTTTGGCTTCATTCCCTGCTGTAGAGTATCAAAAGCTCAGTGGCTTGTGTTTTTATGGTAGGGATTTTTGCGCAAGAGTCAAATAATTTTAAACCACAACCACTAGTAAACTAAAATAATAAACTTTGTCATTCAGAGACTGCTCCTTCCTGGTAACAAAGGATGATCCTGTGAATAGAAATATCATAATGGATTTTCATTTACATTCTACAATCTACAATCTTGTTAGAGATTTTGCAGTGCCTGAATTGTGGGGAGGAGGAGGAAGATTATGTTTAATATACAATTCACAGTGAACAAGTAGGAAACTGAAGTTTTGAAACCCTAACTGAGAGAGATAAGGTGCCTGGACTTGGAAATATATCCAGCCTTCAGATCAGCACCACTGTCAAGAAAAATAAGCTACTCAGTTGTGGAACCAGCAGTGGGAGAAGGACTCTGCCTTGATGTGGTTTAGCCCCTGATCATTATCTGTGCAGGGGACAATCCTATGTTCACAAACAAAACTATCCTATGACCTGTACACTCTTCTCAGAAGTCACAGAAAAGCAGTCCTAAGGAAACCACACAGGTTTAATAGACAAGTCACTAAGTGTCAATATTCTTAGCTCCACCCAAAAAATAAGGCTTTTATGATGATGTTTGCAACTTACCCCACATCCTGTTTTAAGACAGAACACCTGTGCAAAATAGGTGGTTTTTATTTTTAACCAGCTAGCTCTGATTAACCTGTTACTGCTGTTATTTCTGCCACCTGCAGTGCCTTGGTTGTTGCCTAAAAAAGCATCTAGAAGTGAGCACAGCCTCAGGTGTCAGGTACTTGAAATGTGTTGGGTTTCTGGGTGGGATACTGCCCTTGGTGTTGCACGTACAGCTGTTGCATGATGCATTCCTATTTTCAGGTGCAGCCCTTTCTGTATCCCCTGTTCAGCAATGGACATCCAAAGGCACCACACCCCAGTACAGTGACTGATTTTCTTTCTAGGAAAGTAGAAGGAAATAAAAGTTTAGCAGCCCTAGGTAAAACTTCATAATATGCCACCTCCCTTATAGCAGCTGTCGATTGTTGATTGCTGAGGAGACGCTGTAGAAGATGAAAACTACAACAGCTCAATACATTCCCTATACACATTCCATTGCCCCAAGAAAACAAAGATATTTTTTTGACTGGTCACAAAACTGTCAAGGGTCCCACAATCAAACAGTTCCCAGAAGTTTCCCTTGGACAGTTCAATTCAGATTTTCAACAAATTAAATGGCTGGGCTCTACAGGGTCCCACATGGCAAATTCATATTTCAAGAGTTGGCTCTATCAATTCCACATGAGTGATTTCTCATCTTTTCTTTACATTAGAAAGCAAGTAACATCTTCCTCCAGTCTGATCCTCCTGTTCTTGAGTTGAGACTGACACAGCAAAGCTTCACACCAGCATTACGTGATGATATTTTCTCTCTTTCTCTCTTTACCTGCTGATATTTTTTCTAAAAATCCTTGAGAAGAAATAACTGGGGAAAAAACCACTGTGCTTCAGCCTTCCTAATATTCCAGACAGACTCCCATGAAACATCACCATCATGGGCTCCATCAAGATCTGTATATCTGGAGCTGAACTTCTTCTTTTGACAGATTCAAAGAAGAAGAAGCAAAGTTGATGTCTATGAGTTGAGAAGTATTTGAAGAAAGGTCAGCATAGCATCTGTGGGAGTGCTGGTGCCCCCTGTGCAGTGGTGCTTGGACTGTATATAAAAGCTCTGGGAACAAGGACAGAGGACTCTGTAGCCTTTTATTTTCTTATCCACTTAATAATACTTTTTCCTGGCTTGCTTTAAAAGGCTCTTTTGTCCATCAAAATTCCCAGAGAGCATGTACTTCATGTTTGTCCACATTTGATGTTTGAGGAGTAATGGGAAGGCAACATGTGCAGGCACATTTGGCACACATGCAGAAACAGCTTTTTTGTACCAGTTGCTTCACAGGGAAGATGGCCTTGGTCATCAAATGAACCAGTCTGAACAGCACTGAAGTGACACTGCTGGTCAACTATGAAAATGCAGAGAGGGAGAGAAGAGCAACGGGATGTGAAAAACTGAACTTCACTCACGGTAAAGCTGAGGTTTTGCAGCTGATTGGGATGTTAAACCAAGTTACTTCCTCAGTCAAAATGAGGACACACCCATGCTGACAGCAAAACAAACTTGTTTTGATTACTGCTCTGCTCCTTTCACTTTTCAGACACTCCAGCCTGCCTCCATTGTCCGAGTTAGGGTTGTGTCCTTGCCTGGAGAGACAGGACTTTTTTTTGGCAGTTGTTTCTACTATCTGGCTGGCTTCATCAGGAGCAAAGATGCTATCAGTGAACTGCAATAAGGTCTCTGCAACAGTTCCCTCACATTATATAAGGTGGCAGTGTACAGGGCTCTTCTCAGTTTTCTTATTTTAATTGGCAGAGTTATTACCTAGATGAAACCTTTTTTTTTTTTTTTTTTTTTTTAAAGCTTGCTCAGTGAAAGGCACAGGAACAAACACCAGATGATGCCCTATGATGACCTTTCTAGTTGCCATTGTATAACTACGTCCTGAAAATATTTCTCTGGCAAATATCTTTTTCTGTCTTCAGATAATTTGGAAGCAGATTGTGCCCAAGCTCACACACAATGTTGGAGATCTTTTTCAAGCAGATTTTCCTCCTTTGTTCCCTTGGGCACAGCCTGAAGAATCTCCCACCTTAAGACAGGTGATTTACCTAGAGAATCTGGATTCTCAAATCATATGTAAGATACTTTTGAAAATGTGATCAGAATCTGCACAGCATGAGCTGTGGTGCACGTTGTGCCCTGCAGATGTTGCCATGCACACCTGGGAGGAAGTCACTGGACCATTTTAAAGTCCAATGACACCAGAGAACAGGGGTGAATGAGTGAAGCCTTCCCTCTGTGTCTGAGCTTTACAAATATTTCTGTGCATTATTCTGGAATATTTTGGAATATTTGGAAGATTTATTATGTCTGTATTCTATATATATTCTATATATCTATAGAATATATATAGACTATATAGAATATATATCTATATTAAAAAGTCTATCTCTATATATACATATATACTTTAAAATATTCAACTCAACTTCTAGAATTGACTTCTGTATGAAGTCTGAAGACCCTCCAGATAGATTCCATCCACTCTGACTTTCAGAAGCTGGCAAAGCTTGGCAAAACTTCTACTGTCATCTTCTAGAACGTGGAGGATTGATTATCTGCTTTATGTTCAGTTGTGTTTTGGCATTGAAGAAAAATGAAGAGGCAGCTTGGTTTATTTAAACAGAGTATATCAGGTATGCTGTAGGCCTGAGTTTTTCCCTTGACTTGAATCCTTCTCCCCACTGTGTGGACTGGGAGCATAAGATTTATGCAGAACCTGTGATTAGTATATACATTCTTTTTGCCTTGAGTTTTCTGTTACAGCTACCCCTCATTCTCTTAATACAATGATTTTTAAAGAATTTCATTGTAGGAGTAGAATTGAAACCAGTACAGAAAGATGAACTAAACCAAGCACACGTCTTTGTGGCACATTGAAGAACTATTCCTTAATGGAAGGCAGATGGGTTTTTTCTCCCAACAATAAAAAGTTCCCTGTGGGACACAAACTGTTGGCTTTTAATATCATTACTCATCTGTCTAGTGTATGTGTTTGAAGAGCAAGATGACTATAGGTTTGTACTCCTAATTAAATATGTACAGCTCTCTGAAATGGTCTTTTCTCCTATGAGCCTTGCATGTAGGCAGGACATAAGGCTTTGCATTGGTGCAGGTTTTCTTCAGACCTGTGTGGTTTTTACTGGCACTTACAAATGGTAAAATCCCAAGGGACCTCTCATGCCTTGTCCTTGGGTTCAGTCGTGAATCCCGAGCTTAATCCAAATTGAAAATCGTATAGGCTGGATTCCTGGCTGTATAATATTGATATTTCTTTATTGACCCCTGCAGAGAAGTGCTGATTTCCACCAGCTGAGGATATGTGGAGGTTGGAGGCTGCTCATCTGTTCAGCAGCCAGCATGGGCTGGTCTCATCAGCAATCCCAGCCTACAATGCTTGAATTCTGACCCATCCGTCAGTGTCCCCAGGGTGATAAGTCTGACAGAGGATAGATTCAGTGACTGCAGACTGTTTGTTTTAATATAGTTTTGTTTTCTTTGCTTGGCTCTTTTTGAGACAATTAGAGTTCAAATTACCTCTCATCTTCTAGGTCAGCCATGAGCAATAGAAGTATTCCAGTAAAGCAAAGGGAAGGAGATTACATGCTGGCTTCCTTCTACAAGCTTGTAGGGGGAAGAAATTTAAGGTTTTAATTTCCAGACCTGCTTACAGGATGCTCATAATTTTTACAAACCGCAAGTTTTGACTCAGAAAAAAAGATGAACATTAAAGCAAAGTTGAAGAATGTAATCAAAATGGGATTTATGTCCTGAGATGTCTTTAAACGTCCTTGTCATATTTAAATAAAGTTGAAATGATCTTCGTTATTTGTGCCAAGCTCTATAATTTCTTTGGTGTATCCTGTCCTATGAAATGGGAAGTGGTTTTGAAGACTTCCTTATATAGGGCCTCTGTTTAAAATAGTTTGGGGTATTTTTTTCTTCTTTGACTGTGATAAGAGAATCTAGACTCTGTTTACATTCTTCAGCTCTCTGCCTTTTTATCTTCAAGTGAAGTTCTGTTTTTCTTTGAAAGGTAAAAATGTCATCCTTAGATGAGAATAGCATTGTGCTAAGAATCTGATCAGACAATATTTTACTGCCAGTAAATCAAGTGAAAGTATGAGCTCTGCATTTGGCAAAAAAGGATGCATAGCTCATGAGCTGTAGCTGAAGAAAAACTTACCATGGCACAGTAGGATCAATTAAAACACAAAGATTCTGGCAGAAAATCAGGATGCTGCAAAATATGAAGTGGATCCTCTATCTCAGGACTAGATGCAAAGGAAAATGGTCAAAGCAGGACATGTCTGAGGAAGTGGGGTAAACACCTTCAGTGAAGGAGAAGTAGGACATGGTATTTCCTCGTGTGCAGCATAAAGTATTTTTATTAGCATAGCCTAATTATTTCAGATTTGGCTAGAGAACATGAATAGAATAATTATAAGGGGAGATTCTCACGTGGACCTGCTTCTTTAGGAGGCAAAGCTGCCAATTGCTTGTAAGACCCACATGGAGAATCTCATTACAGGAGAGCTCTGAAATTATGTAAAGGTAGCAGAGCTCTGGCATCAACAGCAAATGCACTGTCTAGATAACCTGCTTCCAGTCTCCAGCAGGAATAACTTCCTTACAGCAAGTAGGCTATAGCAGCTGCCTAAGCCACATCTGGAGCTTTAGATTCCATAAGCAAAGCCCTGACTGACCCTCCTGCATCTCAGGGATGAGCTTGGCCTGAGGTCCTCAGGAAGCAGAGTGAGCAGCGGCTCATCCAGCTTCAAGAATAGGAGTTGTTCAGTCAGGGACAACTCCTACTTATCTCACTAAGAAATAGGTAGGGTTAAATGAAAGCACTTCATTCCTATCACAGAGTTACCTCCAGAAAATGTCTGAGATGAGGAGAAAGAAACAGAATAGCAATGATGAAGAAAACTTTGGGGGGACAAAGATTAGTGGAGGCAATGCAGGGGACAGGCTGTGGAGAAGTATGAAGTGCTTTGGGTATGGATCAGTGGCAGCACTGTGGGCAAGTATGCATTTGTGTGTGGCAATTAACTGAAATGAGAGTATCAGTCTTCTGCACAAGGAACCCTGCAGAAAGGACTGATATGTGAAGAACATAAGGGAAATAAGAATGGCAGAGTATTCAGGGAGAAAAACTGAAGGGCCTAAGCCCACATAGCAATTGGAATTGGAAATGTAGGAAAAATGCAAGAAGTGACTCAGAAAAAGAAAGGATTAGCATTAAATAAGTGAGACAGAGGTGTATGACCAAGAGATTATGGTTCTGTTCATGCACATTATTTCTCAGCACGTACTTCCTTCATGTCAGCTGTCCCATATCACAGAGAATTTTGGGTCACTGTGATGAGGAAAATATATGGAAGATGACAACACAATGGTAGAGCAGGTGAGATTTGAGTCAAGGTGCCCAAGTCACTGTTGCCACTTCACAAAAGCACTGAAATAACCTAAGCATGTAGGAAAGGAATCAAGTCAGCAATTCTTGAAATATTTGTGAAATTCAGCATGGCATCACATTTTTCAAACTTATATGTCACAGACAAGAAAATTCTGGTACTAATATTATTACTAATATTAATCTTAAGCCCCACAACAGTGAACAATAGAATGGAAAATTGTGTAGGAAAAAGAGTGGAAGATATGTTACTTTCAGGATTAATATTTATGTGTTTGGGCATGAGGGAAAAAAGAAAACTGCAGCAGAAACACAGAGAGGGAAAGAGCTGGTTTTATGCCCTTTTTTTGTTCTTTCAGAAGAATTATGTCTGTTAAGAAATCCCAAGATAAGCTGTTCCCCTGAAGAATGACAAGGAAGATAAAGGAAATGTCTCTTTTTCTTCCATTTCCCCATTCCTTTTGGACCCAGCTGAAGCGATTTCACATCTGGAAACATGGAGCAGAGCCATGAAGTATCTGGTGCTGAAACACTCTTTGCCTTATACTAAGAACTTTTGCTGCATAACAACACAATTTTACTCCAAATTCAAGACTGAGGCATCAAACAAGAGTTTCATCAGTCATCCACATTTGACCTGGGATCAAGTTGCAGGGAAAAATTCAGGTACTATGATAAAACTTGCACCCTGTGCATGTTGAATGAAAAGCACCAATTTGGTTCCTCTGTGACTACCTTGTCTCCATTAAAAAAAAAAGATAATATAAAAAATCAAAATATCAAAAACTTCCTCTGTGTTTAGTAGCAGAGATAAGGTTGCAATTATTTATTTGCACCTCCCTAATGCAGTGGATTTTTGAGAAAGAGTTACAGCTTGCTTAATTCCCTTCCCAGTTCAAGCCTGAACCAGCAGATTGTCAGCTTTGCCATGCAGAGGTCCTGAGGAAGTTTATGAGTACATAAAAAAGCAGGATATTTATTAACTTCTGACTCATAAACAAACAAGGTTTACTCTGAAACTGTACAAGTGTAAATATGGAAGTGGTAGTGGATTATCTTTTTTTTAGAACAGATAAATAAGAAAAAAGAGGCAGTTTTTTTCCCCAGGAGGTCCTGGAAAAACCTTTTGTAGTAGTTGATTACTTGAGATGGGTCCTGTGGGAAAAAGTCACAATCATGAAGTGATGTGGATTGGTCTCCTGCTGAAGACATTTTCACTGGGGAGGTCAAACCTGGTTTTAGGGCAGCAAAACAGAAGGGTGGAACACCTTTACAATTTCCCTGTAATCTAGGAGATGGGCCTACTGAAATACTTACTAGAAATTGCAAGTTCTAGCTCAGGTATTTCCATGGTTTTATGACATATTAAAATCAGAATCTTTTCCTCCTTGCTAGAATCTAATTCAATTGTTGATAAACTAAACTGTGAGTTCAGCAATTTCTTTTCATTGGCCCCATATGTATATCAAAACAATCTCTCTTCTGCTTTACTATCAGGCATATGTTGAATGCCAGCTTGTGGGCATTTTGTCCTGTATAAATGTGTGGTTCTATGTTATACCAAGTCCTCATCAGGCAACATACAGAAATCCCAACAGGAACAAAACCAGAAAATATATCAGGAGCAGAGGGAGAGGCAGGCCCTGAACTGAAACATGGCATTTCAAAATTATCTTCATGAACTGCAAGAGAAACAGCACATAAGGCAGCAGCAAAATTGCTGAAGCACATGAGAGAGACTGACTTTAACTAGCTCAGTGTCCTGATTCTTGTTGACCACTGGAGAATATTTTAGGAAAAGATGTAAGGAATTTAGTTACTAGGCAAGGTGACCCTTCCCTGACAGTCAGCATCTTGGGATCTGTCTCCCAATAATCATCTTTAATGACCCACACTGGGCCTCCCTTTTATGTATCTGCCAAATCCCTTTTCAGCCCATTTAGTGCATTGTTACATTTGCTGCCTGATCAATTTAAGAAGTGCCATCTAGGTATGGAAAAGTATTTTTTTCCATTAGAAAAAACACAATGACAGTGCTCTATTTCAGCTAGATGAGAAACTACAATGCAGGCTGGCATGGTTTCAGAGGTGTGTATTACTTGGTAGTTCACTGATGTGAATGCCAAAGGCCTGGATTCACTATAAATTATTATCCATTTGCTTCTTACACTCTCTTACCTTTCTGAGATAAATCAGTTGTTTCCTTGCAGTAGTTATAAGCCCTGAAAGAAGCTGCCAGACCATAGACTCTGAAAAATACAAACCCTTTTGAGTTGCTTGTAATGGACTTTTTTCTTACTTTGTTTTTCCCCCTATAGTTAAAATATAGTAACTTTATCTATTCTCCTTCTAGGTATATTTATTTTATCTGTAATAGGAGGTTAAGCAAAACTTGGTTTGTCAAGACTACAGCTGCTTTGAAGACTTAATGGCAGCAGAACAGAAAATCCTTATCTTGTTTGCCTTTGCCAGTAAAGGGTTTGTTTAGTCATGCTTGCTAGTGCTTTTATGCAAGTCTTGGGACCATTTACAGAGCAGTCAGAAAACATGTCTCTTTCCAAACAGTTTCTCAATGTGGTGACGTATCCTAGCCATTATTTGCATTCCTTTTAGGATTCTTTTAGGTTAAACCAGATGCTACATTTTAAGTAATCCAGTGCTTATGATCAGAGCAATAATCCCTTTATCTTTCCTAGCTTGTATCCTATTTGTCTTCCTGTTGCCTTTTCTGTAAAATCATCTTCAGACGTACTTGAGACTAATTGTACCTGCAGTACCAGTGCCATGCTTAATACATCCTGGCACCTGACCTTACCTGTGCACAAATACATACCTCTTACCATCTGCCCATCAAGACCATCACCATAAGATGGGGTTTCATGATCCAAACAAGGATGCACACGTGTTATTTGGTGCATTAGAGCTGATCTCTAAAATATAACGTACAGAATCACAGAATGGCTGGAGCTGGAAGGGATCTCTGGAGATCATCTGGTCTACCTTCCCTGCTAAAGCAGGTTCACCTGAGCAAGTTCAGCAGGATCTCATTCAGGTATGTTTTGAATATCCCTGGAGAAGAAGACTTCATAGCCTCTCTGGGCAGTGTGTTCCAGTGCTCTGTCACCTTCATAGTAAGGTTTTTCCTCATAGTCAGATGGAGTTTCCTGTGTTTCAATTGAACCTATAATTTCTTTTTCTGCCACTGGGCATTACTGAGGAGAGTCTGGCCCTATCCTCCTGACACCCAGCCCTAAGATATTTGTATGCATGGATGAGGTTCCCTCAGTTGTCCCTCTACTGGGTAAACAGGCCCAGCTCTCTCAGCCTTTCTTTTTGGTAAGAGAGGTGTTCCACTCCACTAATTGTGCTGCAGTCCTCTAATTGTTTTTGTAGTCCTCCACTGGACCCTCTTCACTAGTTCCTTGTCTTGTCTTGAACTGTGGAGACCAGAACTGGACATGGCACTTGAGGCCTCACCAGAGCTGAGCAGAGGGGCAGGATCACCTCCCTGACCTACTGGCAGTGTTCCTCCTAACACACAAGGGCACTGCTGGCTCATGGACAGCTTGTTGTCCACCAGGACCCCAGATCCTTCTCCACAGAGCTGCCTCTGGTGCCTGGGGTTATTCTTCCCCAGGTGCAGGACCCTGGACTTGTCTTTGTTGACCTTCCTTATGTTCCTGTCTGCCCAGTTCTCCAGTCTGTCCAGGTCTCACTCCAGACCACTCTTCTCATTCTTCTACCACCAGCAAAGAAGATTTGCTGACAGTCCAGTTGTCCTTTCTTCAGCCACTGATGAATGAGATGAATGAGACTGGACCCAGTCCTGACCCCTGGAGGCATCTCCAGCTGGGGGCCTCCGACTGGACTCTGCACCACTGATCACAACCCTCTGAGCTCTGCCATTCTGCCAGTTCTCCATCCAGCTCACTGTCCACTCACCAAGACACACTTCCCAAGCTTACCTATGACATCTTTGAAAGTAAGCAAAGAAACCTATTACCCTTCATCACTATAGAGTAGCCTGATGTATACAATTGCTTTCATCTGCAAGGAAAAACTGGACCAAAGATCTTGATTTTAAGTCTGTGAATCAGTGAAAACAATGCCATCAGTATAAGCAGGCTACAGACTTGGAAAGGAATTTAGAATATACAAATTAAACTGCCATTTAAGCAGTTTCTATTCCTACAAACACAAAACATAACAATCATGCTGGCCATGAAATAAAACAAAGCTCACTATTAACCTGGCTGTGAGATGATCTGATAGTCGGTGTTTCTCAAAGTGTGAAAGCAAAAAGCTTTTTTTGAACTAGAAATCACTGGAGATAACCTTTCTCTTTTCCCCTGCTACAGCCTGGACCTCTGACCCCAGAACTGGAGCCTGGGTCCTGGTAGTGGAAAGTCCTTGACTGGTGGCAGCAAAGAGAAAATCATCACCTGTTCAGCACAAAAAACACACAGCCCTGGAGCACTGTTTGTTAAACAAGATCAGTTAATAGTTGCACAGCGGAGCTTCAAAGCTCCACAGCACTATTAATGAAAGCTTTGTAGATGCTGTGTGCCCACCAAAGCTTTGGATATTTGGTTTGGTATTTAATGCAAGAAACCCAACACTGCTTGGACTTACCCAGTTTTCATAAAAAGGAATATTAAATTGCTAGGAAATGAGCACAAATTTAAACCTCCAGATCTGAACCCAAATTTGTTTACACCATTTAAAATTACCTCAAACTAAAAGAGTGGGTAGTTTAGATTAGAGGTTAAGAAGAAATTCTTTATTGTGAGAGTGGAGAGACCCTGGACAGCCCACCCAGAGAAGCTGTGGATGCCCCATTCCTGGCAGTGTTCAAGGCCTGGTCCACTGCAAGGTGTTCCTACTTGGCAGGGGGATGGGAACTAGTTGATCTTCTCCTTCCAACTCAAACCTTGGGTTGGAGACAAGCTTATGACTAAGTTTGATTTTGAATGGAATTAGGTCCTTGTGTTGGAATTATATGGGTTCCTCAGCCCTAAAAGTGTTGTTTCCTCCACAACCAAGTTGATACCTAACCCATCCACATGCTAGAATGTACTGAAGGGAAAGTTTGTTTTACAAAAAATTTCTGACAACTCTTCTCAGAGAATGCAGCACAGAGAGTTTTTTTTTTTAAAAAAAAACCACTCTTTTTTTTTCAGTAACATGCAAACTCTTTATCTCACAAAATGAAATATGTAAGATTAAAGGGAAATTTTTCTGTATTTAGTGAAGGGATTCTAGCTCAGAAGCTATTTACTCAGAAGTGAAAAAAAAAAAACAACAAAAAAACACCCCATCACAGAACATGTTAAAACTTAGTTCATGCTATTAAACATTTTTTGCTAGCATTTTATTAACAATAGAATATAGTGCCATATTTTTTCTGCATACACATATGCATGTAGTTATGACTATATATGAGCATTGAAAACCTAATTTCCTTCTGTTTCTGTCTTTCATTTTTGTAAGGGTGAGCTGAAGTATCTTTCTGTAATTCCAGTTTAATCAAATGGTGCTGACACTATGAGACTTATGAATGACACTGGCTTATGAACAATCTTCTGGTCCCTGTCTTTTTGCTGGGCATAAGGTCCCAGCAATGCCAGCAATGACACATGCACTGGGTGCCCAAAAAGGGTACACCCATGACACACCCACATCACCTCTGGATGGGGTATCAGAAGGCAGCTGTGATAGCCAGACAAGTGAGGATATGAGCACTGCTGAACCTGCCTGTGAGACTTTACCACCCCCAGTCCTGTGATGAAGGGTTTTTGTGCAGAGCTATCAGACATGAATGACAGCAGCTGAGCTGTAGGCACCTTGCTGCCTTCCAGCTCTGCAGAGGCTCCTCACCCTTCAGCAGAGGGATAACAATGAGCAGCTGAGCAGGGAGAAACACTAGAATGCTGCAGACATTTCTCTGTTTGCAAGACTCAGGGATACACAGGGTCGCTTGCCTTTTCAGAGCCAGCTTGAGCCCTGACCAGTGCTGCATCTTGTCTCTCGCAGCAATATTGGTGATACTTAGTAGAGAATACTATTCATGTGTGTTCTCATCAAGTCCACCTAATTTAAGCCTGTATCCTTTTACCCCTTTTGAAACCCAGAACGTAATTTCTCTTCAGAACACTGGAATTTCTTGTACCAGAAGGTTATCTGATGGTGTCCTTCAGAAAGGCTCTTCAAAATTGCATCCTTTATCCCAAGTCCTCCTGCAGTGCCAGAATTTTTTCAGCATAGTAAAAATATTTCATTCATCAGGAGCTTAGTCATCTGATTCTTGGTGCTGATGCTGCCTTTTGGAACAATGGCTGGCTGCCACTCTGTCTGCTGCTGTAGGAGAGCTGCGCTCAGTAATCTTTGTGTTTTTTTCTCTCTCTCTTTTTAATATCCTTGGCTTTATCATGAGAATTGATTTTTCTAAATGTCCACCTGGCATATTTTTTCTTCATTAGAAATGGATATGAGGTGTTAATTTGTGCCAATGTCACTGACTTCAGATGATAATGAGTTCAGAAAGGATGGGAAATCAAAGTGTATTCCACCATGCCTAGAGGAGCAAAACTGTGTGGGAAAAATATATGTCTGGGCAAAGTAGCTGGAGGGCACACTATCCCTTCCTAACTGTGCCTTTATGTATCTGCCTTTATCCTCTCTTGAAATGATTGGCATGACCAAAGGACTCTGTGGGAAAAGATAGAGAGAACAAGGAGAGCTCCACAAAGCTGCATCATGCATTAGCTGTGAATAACATAAAGTCAGGGAGCACAGCTCTGATCAGCTTTACTCCATCCTCTCTGTCTCTTTGGGGAAGCCTCAGACCACACATGTCAGCTACCAGGGACACAGCAAGAGGTAAGATGAGTTGCCTATGCATGTGGAGAATGATGTAGACACAAATGTAGAATACACTGATCAAATCCTTACATGATGAGAATATATGGTGTGCAGCATCCCTGGGTCTACATTTTTCTGTTCCAGCTCCAATGATATCATGCTCATTCCACTTTCATGTGCATAGGAAAAAATAGCCCAAAGAGTTTTTGCATGACTTTATTTCTCCCTGGATTTTCTTATGCTTGGAAGGGAGATCATGAGATCATGAGAATAATAAAAATGTTGATTAGGAAAGGATTTCATGAAACCTTCTTGATCAGGATATTAATGACAGCATTGTTGCTACACCACAGAATCATTATATTGGAAAAGATCATTGAGGCCAACCTTTGACTAATTCAGCCTTGTCAACTGGACCATAGCACTAAGGTGTTCCTTGAACCCCTCTAGGGATGGTGACTCCACCACCTCCCTGGGCAGTCCGTTCCATTGCCTTACAACTCTTTCCATGAAGAAATTCCTCCTGCTGTCCAACCTGAACCTCCCCTGGTGCAGATCGAGTCTTTGTCCTCTTGTCTTGGGACCAGAGCAGCACAGATTGCATTTACTGCCCTTAGCCTTGCACAGATTGCATTTATTACACAGGAAATATGTAGTTTCTTTTATTTTTTTCCTCCTGGAAGATGAGCCTTAAAACACTTGTTCACTTTGAGTACAAGGCAGCGTGGCACACAGATAATATGGCAAACTTTCAGCAAATGATCATCAAAGCTATTAAATGCCAATCAACTTAGCTGAAATTATACTAGGTCAGCTTAGTGGCCTGTTGACAATGTCTCTCATTACTGAACTAATACTGCAATAGTTCCTGGGAAAAATGCACTGTTATTGGTTTTTTTCCTGTTTTTTTTTTTTTCCCCTGTTAAAATTAATGAAGGCCAGAACTTGAAGAACTGAAACCCAAACATGGGTTTCAGACTCATGTCTGTAGTTCAGTTCCCCAGACTGGCCTGATTTTCAAAGATATTGAAACATCTTTGTTCAACAAAGAGCAACAAATCCCACTGAAGCTGATTAATATTTTGAATATTTTGTCTAGATTTTTGGGTTAAATGATTAACAGAGATATGCAAATCACTGATGATCCAAGATAACTGCTTTATTTCTGCTGACACTTCCGACAAGAGATGTCACTGTGGAAAGGAAATGAGTCAGGAGAAATGAATTTCTGAACAGTGTGAGTACATTCCTGGCAAGACCATTCCAGGAAAATTAAACAGAGTAGTAGATCAAATATGCAGGCAGATGAACTGCAGTAGCAAAACCCATTGCACAAAGAGAGTTTCTCCTTCTGAAGTCATGACCTGTGTGGTTCTCACAAAAACCTTTACAACAGAGTGGATAGCTTCCTGAGGCTCACTCAGAGCAAAGCAAAGGGAATAATACTGAGATTTCATCCTTGTGTGGTGTTTGTATTCACTCACTTTTAATACAGAAACTGATTTGTGACTCTCCCCTTGTGAGACAAAAAAATCTACCTGAAAATGGTAAAACTGTTACTCCTCCAAACTACATCAGGTTGTTATTTGCTTAAGCAGCCTTAAAAAAAGAGCTTTAAAAACTTTTAGATGCTGTCATTACCAGGTTGGATGATAGAATGAAAAATTAAGTTTGTGCCAATCTGCGATCATCAAGGATAGGACAGAAGGCTTGCATGCCCTGAAATCTGTGGGAAATCTGTCATTGAAATTAGAGACACTAATAATTCTACACTGATCTTCCCTTCAGAAATGTTGTCTACATGTTACTTTGCCCAAAATTTCTCTGTGCGTTTACTATACATATTTAAATCACTGTGGCCACTGTTTTCCATGCAGGGATTATGTCTGAGCAAGACACTTGCTTATGTACTCATTTGGATATCACCTAAATTAAGCCATCTTCTGGCTTTTGTTCCTGGAACTTCACATTTTTCAATTTTTTATGTTTTATTCAAAATTGCTCTTTAGATTGACTTTTGATTTAATACCTTCAGCAGCCCACACATTACAAGGGAGCATGTGTCACTGGTATGATGAAAAAAATTCTCAAGAAAGGACAATTATTTTAAGCAATACCAACAACCTGATCTAGTTTCTCCAGCTAGGATGCTTTTGAAGTGATGCTATGACTATGGGTTAAATTTGAATTCAGTGGTCCTATAGTAAATCTGGAAAGAGGGAGGAGTGTTTGGTCTATGCCCTGAGTTACTGATACAATTCCCCAAAGTCAATAGAGTTGAAGGAGAAGAACTAAATATCCTGCTCTTGTTTAGTGACATTACCTTGGATTTATGTCAGTAGAGCTGAGAGCAGACACTCATTTAGCTGAATATTGCCAAGAGGAAAGATCATGGTGAGCTGCTAATATTTGTTGCTGGAAACAATCCAGGAATGGTATTTTTTGAAGCTTTGAAACCATCCTCTAGGCACACTATATGGGTCAAGGTACTAGGAAATAATGAAAGTCAAATGGGTCCTAGACCTTTCTAATCCTGTCTGATCCATTGATCCTCCAATTCTGGTCATTTCACTTCAGTTTCTTAATCAATTTCAGACCAGCGATGAAGGCAGGTATAAGAATGCTTTAAAATTCAGCTAAGCTCCAGCTTAAATAAATAAATATAAATATATTCACTTTTTCTGCTTTCTGCAAATCATTGTCAGCATTTCACACAGAAACTCAACTGTTAACAGCCCAGTCTGGGAAGGTGCTGAATGCAGGAGGTGAAAGCCATCAGCTGCCAAGGTGCAGTAACACGATGGCTCCGAGTGCAAAGCTGTGCCACGGTCTGTTCTGAGAGACACTTAAACAGAGTTCTGTCATAAACTGGTTTTACTAAGGAAACAGCTTGTGGGCTGAGAAATCAACACAGAAAGGAAGTCAGGTTTCTTGCTCTTAGAACACATACAGGCTTGTGCAGGTTTATAACCAATGCACTTTTATTTAGCAGCTTGGAATTTAAGACTAATCCATCCCCAAAACTGTTCCCTGGTTTCCTTTCACTCTCAAGGGCAGATATTCTTTCTAGGGCAGACAAGCAGAAAATATTATGAACCTTCACAGGAACTTGGAAATATCTGATGATGCTCTCATATGATGGTTCAGATGCTCACTCTCAGTATAAACATAATATCCTCTGGGGGGAAAAAAAAGGTATGTAAGAGTGGGTGTATATGTATACGAGTGCTTATGCATGTGAATTTTCTTTCTGCCTCTCCAGTGAAAGAGGAACACCTAACTTTTTTTTTTTTTTTTTTTGACATATTAAGATCTGGTAAACTATGAGTGAATTCTGTTACTATTTGGTTAAATTAATGTAACAAGGTTCAGGGGAATAATCCAACTCCTTTCAGGTTATGGATGGATATATGTTTTTAATTTCATGACTATTTATGTTTTTGCCAGTAATAGCAGGTGAGTACAACTTCAGACTGACCGTGAGAGTGGTTTGAAGAATCCATACAGCTTCTTGTTTAGCAGGACAAACCCACAGTTCATATCCCAAGGAAAACACTGCAGTAATATTGTGCATTCTGCAGGCTCACCTCTTTGAGAAGTCAGTGAAATTTAGATGCCTGATCTGATAAACAATACCAAACTAAAGCCCTTAAATTCCTATTCCTGAAACTAGTTCAAGTTAATTACTAACAAATATCCCCCTTGAAGTCTATGGTTATGAATTTGTCAGATGAAGCCTCAGACATTGACCCTTTTGTGAAGGTGAACCTAATCAACCCAGATAATTTTTTGTTTATCTGATGCAATAAAGGAATGGAGCTCTAATGACAATCTTCTCTAATTCAAACTGCTGTGTAAATATCGTAAAAATATACATTAAAAAGATGGCCTGGTGCCAGGCATGAAAATATTGTCTTTTGTGATTAATCAAATGAAGAGAATGGAATGATTATAGTACCAATGCTAAGAAAAAAAAATTTAAAAAATCAACCAGCAACAGCAGGTTATACTACTGTTTATTTTCCATAGTGCCTATACTGTTTTAGCTGGGTTAGCATGCTCTGGAAGCCTTTAAGATCTTGAAGACTGGTCTCTATCTATGACTTGGATCATTGTGCCTTTCATCCCATGTCTTAGAAATATTCCCCTGGCAAAAGATTTACCTCTTAGAACACTGCCTTATCAGAGAAGGGATGGTAAAATAGAAGACAATCCAAATAACAGAATAAATTCAACAGCAGACAGCAGTTAAGATATTTGCTTCTTATCTTAATATTTCTTTTGCTTTGACTCATTCCTATGTATTTTTTCACCATCTTTTTCCCAAGCAAAGTTTCTGACAGCGCACATTGTAGATGACATGAAGTCCCCTGGCACAAATTACCTTATCTATCTTTTGATATGCACACTATAAGTTTGTGTCTGAGATAGTTATCCTATTGTAGTCAAATCTAATAGAGACGATAGAGTTGAGAGTGTGATTGATCTGATCAAATGTTTCTACCTTCTCTAGGATAAGGAGTGCTACACCTTAAAGTTTTCTGACTTTACAGGCCTTTCCTCTATTGATTATGAAGAAAGGTCATGGCCAGAAGTTTAGATATAGAAGTCCACAGTGCAGTGAGATGTATCTCCTCCCTCCTGACTATTAGAATGTCAATCACTCCCTTAATAGACACATATACCAGGGTTCCTGGTCTTCCATTTCTTTTTTTTTTTTTTTAAGACAATGAGAAATAACTTAGAATTCTCTGGTAATACAATCGATGTTCTGTATCCACAGATGTACCACAGTGAGTCACTTACCTTGCATCATCATTCAGACAACAAGCAACACTGGACATGGGTAAATTTTCCTGTATATCTGTTGTGAATGTGAAAAGAAAATTACTCATATGCATTTTTTGAGTTTCTCTTTTTCAATCTGTCTGAGGAGACAGATTGCTTCAGTTCACCTTTAGCATGATACAGATGCCTCACCTAGAAAAAAAAGAATCTTATGTTCACTTGTCTTCTCTTGATAATGTCTGCAGGTAGCTTAAAACTTTCCCTGGTTGCTTTTTATCTCTTTTTTGGACTGTTTTTAAAGACATTCCAAGGTGTTGCTGGACAGCTCCTTTTCCAAAGTGTAGCAGTAGCAGAGGTAACAGGAATGCAAAGAACATCTTGTTTAGCCTGATGAGCCTTTTGTTAAAAGGACATGTGGGTTTTTATTGTAGTCTACCATGATTTGAAGACCAGAGGAGTACACTATGTCAACCCTCCGATGGTCAGTGCTACCTTTTCCCTCTACTTTCTGTATTCTTTTGCCTTCATGGTTTAACCTAGTTACTTTGGGAGAAGACTGTCAGCACTTTTACCAGACTGAGATAAATATCTGTTTCTTGAGACTGAATTCAGTTATTATTTACATGCAGTCCTACTCATTTGTGAATGCCTATGAGATAACTTTAACCTCAGCACTGAGGTTTGACTTTACATATGTAAATAACAATATTTTACTAGCTGGAATGGCAAGATCTGTGTAGATAATGATGCCTTTGTTATGATGGAAAGATTGTTATGGCAGAAAGATTATGACGGTGCAAAGATTGTCAGACTAGATGTGAGATATTTAAACTTTGAGGAACGGGACATGATGTAGACAAGTATTCTCAGCCATGATATTGCTGTGTCACATGTTTTCATTTTGAAACATAACCACAGGTTGTAAATGCAAACAAGGCTGGGGACAGCCAAAATTGCCTCCTTCTGAGAACTATAAAATAACATTTTGGGAAAAGATGGTTCTGTTCTACTATGAAGTGGTTTCTGAATATTGGCTATGATAATGTCAAAAAAAAATTCCAGAATTTATACTCTGAATGCTCTTAACTGATCTATTTGCATATATTTTAACAGCACATAAGGCAGGGATGAACCTGTGCCTCTGACTTGAGTACACCATCCACAGTAATGCTGATCTGGTGGAAAGCTCTGCAGGCCAAATCAGAATATATCTCTAATTGTTATTTTTATGCACCCACTCTGTGAGTGTTGTTGCTGCTTAATTTCCCAGTTCAACTAGTCCCCTAATCTCACAGAAACATTGTGCCTGTATGCACTGATGGACAGCACCAAGGCAATGGCTCTCACAGCAGGTGGTTTGTGGCTCCTCAAATAGGCTCTGAGAAATCATGGTGATAAAATAGAGGAACTGCATTCAACAAGGACTGCGCATCAATATCTGTGAGAGATATTAAGTATATAAGGTGTGGAAAAATGATTACTCAGGTAGATCTGCTGATGTAAGTGTGGCATGACTGAAGAGGAATGTATGTTCTGTGTCTCTAGAAAAGTCTATCAGTGCAATACAAGAGCCATATTGGCTAATAAGTTATGATCCTGGTTAATGGTTATTGAAATGGTTAATCTTTTGTTACCTCCATTATCTACAACATTTTTCCAAAGTGATGTGATAATATCCTTTTTGCCTATTTAGGGAAGCCTTACGCAAATCATTTCTTGAGGAAGTTGATAGACAGCTGGTAAGAATGCTAAACAAATTAATTTGAAAATTAATGAATATTTTATGTCTTCTGTGAGAAGATGTTGAATGTATATACATTTTAGCTTATGTGGCTACTTAAAGCACTGCCTAGAAAACAAAAAAACAATTTTAAAAAATGACCAGCTGATCATTAGTATTTGATTTCCTTTTTTAGCAATGTTTCAGCTGAATGCATCTATTCTTCTAACCAGTCACTAGGAGAGCTTCACTGTGATAATAAAACCATTTTTAATCTTTAGAAAAACTAAATAGCAGAGAGTCCAAAATAATATAAAATATGATTCTGAAATGAAATCCACAAAAAGTTTAAGAACACAGCACTCCTGATGCTTTTTCATGTGAAATATCTAGCAACCTTATTTTTAAGTGCTACTCAGGTGACTGAGGTATTAAAAAGTTAACCAGACTCATATATTGCTTCTAGCTGCATTTTTTGTGGTTTTGAAAGACAAAGAGACATCTCCCATGACAGCCATAAAAAATCTAAATCTGTCCTCCTTTCCCAAGTTTTTCTTTACAGTAACATTTTAGCTCTTAGCAATGCCTGCTGATGGATACATTTCATCCAGAAAATTCAATTGCCTACTCCTGTTGCTGCTATGGTTACAGATAATGACATAACTTCTTGTTCTGGTAGAGACAATGATAAGGGTTGTTATGATGGGTCAAAGCAAAAAGTTTCAAAGTTAGAAAAACTTCTCTGAAAGCCAGGTGGTTGAGTAGCACTTGAAGCAATATCCTATATATTTTGTCTAGGAGTTGCAGAAAGAGTAAGGTTTTCTTTTTCCCTTCTCTGACAGTTTTAAAATTGCATGCATCCTGTTAAATCGTGGCTATGTGTATGTGTATTTTTCTAATTATTACTCCAGAATAAAGAACACAACAATATTAGAAGGCACAGGTGAAATCAAGTTTAGAGGATGATTAGATCCAATCCCACCCAAATGCTTCCAGCAGACTAAGACCCAAAGATTTGTGTTTTTCCCAAACCTGTGCTTGTTACATCCATCTCCTTTGCCTATGCTCATCACAGCTCATTGACTCCCTGGGAATGCCTCTGTCACCCCACAAAAGCCTGTGCTTTCAATGGGGTCAAATGATTTTACCTATATGCAATTTTGGCATGGTCCCATCACTTGAATTTCAGTAGTTTATTTGGGATTTTCCAGGAAGTTCTCTTGCAAATCTCCAGCTTTCTAACCCTTTCTATTGATAGGGTGATGTGGAAGAAAAGTACAAGGAAAATGTGTCTTTTGGAGATCTGCTGCTTTTGCAATATCTCCTGTAATTCTCAGGGTTTTTCTGTCTTTTGCAGAGTCTGACAACAGGAAGGATACAGCCTGGTTATAGTGTTACCCAAGCCTTCATTTCCAGCAGCTCTCTAGTAATTTTGCCAAGCCACAGGGATCAAAAACCCTGTGCCAAAATCCTCTCTTATTTACACTGGCATACATTTGAAGACCAAGCCAGCAGAGTCAACACAGTTTCACAAGAGTGAAGGTGATATGAGATCAGAGTTTGGTTGTCTTTCAAGGAATTCAGAGGTATTCAAATACATCTCAGCCTAGGCATGTGTTTAGTATTTCTGCATATTCATGTTAGCCATGAGAATTGCCTCACCCTGTTCTCTGACACTGGCCACCTCTGCTCAGGTGCTTCATTGCATAGGCTGCATTAGTGCCAAAACATGAGCTTTTAATGAGATAGTGGAAAGCTGTAGAGTTAGTAGTTAAATTCAGCACTGCTAAGTGCCATCTGCTATTATTGTTGTAATGTTCTCACAATATTTAGTGATGCTTTTCCATTCAAATTGTAAGGAATGTTTTAACTGGTTCCTGGAGTGGACTAGAGTTCTCTTTACATGGCATACTGCTAAGGGCATACATTTTATGCCCTGGGATGCTTCATAAGAGCAGGAATGAACATGCACAGTTTTCTGGGAGAACTTGGAGAACAGCACAGGGAAGAAAAAGCTACACTTGTTCAATGCCATTCCAGGACAGTTCCCTCCCAGAAACTGTCTGGACCCACAGGCACACCCAGGCTTTGTTCTGAAGGGAACTCATTTTTTCGCAGCAAAATAAATTCCAAGAATAAATAACAGTTATGAAATTTATGAAACAGGCAGGGATAGTCAGAGAACCAAGACACACAACTGATACTCAGGTTATCTCATACCATGAGCATAACTGGATTAGGTTTCACCTATTCTATTTGCTAGTGTGTTGTACTGAAAAAGGGTCTGGACAACTTGCAAAGGGTTAGAGCCAACAATAGGAGCCTGCATGGGGTCACACAGCTGGCTTCACTCCCCATTTGATTCCATGGACCAGCATTTGGTTAAAACTAAGGCTTCTTTTTTCCATTGTCCTGCATGGTGCTGACAATGAATAGGCTCCTGGGGTTGTGGCTTAAGGGGATTATTAAGCAAAAGAGAAAAAAATATGCCTCACACAAAAATCCAGCACTAAAATTTATGAACATTTCAAAGACTGATGAAGAGAAGGTGCTGAGCTTTAATTATGGGTTTTCTCAATGTACAAGGCAGAAGAAGCAGGCCAAATTCAGGTGGAAGTTTCAGCTCCCTTAAAGCAAACATATCAGGGTCAGACCAATGCTGGTTTTAATTGCTTGAATCAGAAGGAAAAGAAGACAACAAGGAAGGGCCCCTATATTGGAGCACATTATGTCCTGCTCCTGGTTTTTCTCAAATCCACATGTTGCTGTGGCTATGGTAAAAATGGTGTTTGAGTGGCTGGTATGATTTTACTGCATACACAACTTTACCAACATTGCCAAACATGCTCATTTTTACACAGACTTTTCCTGCCCATTACCGTGTCAGTTCTTTGAATGATCTTGTTGGCATCAGAAACAGAAGGATCTGGGTTTTCATGACATTATTCACTTCTCTGTGGGAGCATATGAATGTAAAATCTGCAAATAAGCTTGCCTGGGGACAAAGGTTTTTCTATTAAGATTTTCTGTGAGGCTGCACAACCTTCAGCATTACTGAGACTTCAGTTGTGTGTTGACTCATACAGAGAAGACAGGATGAGATTATTTACTTTCTCCAGTTTTAATTATTCCTCTCTTTTTCAGACCACTGCTCTGCTGCTCTGCTCTAGGTCATGGTATGTGCATCAACATCTTTTGGGAGAAAGAAGGGGAGGAGCTTTGAATGTAGCTTACTACATATGCAATCTTATATATGCAGCTCATGACCCTGTCCAAGTAAAAATTGAAATGTAAGGAAGCCCTCATAGATTGTTCTTTATTTCTCCCTCTCTTTTCCAGTAAAAGACATTATGATGTTGATTGAACCTTTAAATAGTCTGCTTCCTTCCTGTCTTTATAATTAATTTCCTATTTAATATGTATGTACTTTGATTTTTCTTTTAATGTTTGTACACACTTTTCATTGTAAGAGTGATTAAAATTTGCCATACATTTTAAGACCCTATTAGCTCTTTGCTTGAATAGTGAAGAATTGAGACACTTAAACATAATTTCTGGAAATATTTACTCAGTTATCCATTTTTGGGGGGCAGTTGTTTATTTCATAACAGTAGCCTGAAAACAGACCACAGATAAACTGTCAGCTTTGACAGAGTTTCAATGGGAAACTTCAGCTTTTCAAGTAGAATTCAATGAACATGAGCTGCTGTATCTTCAAATCAAGATCATTTTTATATTAATTTCTTGGAAAGTAAACTGCTTGATATTGTGTTGTATATTTTCTAGCCTCTGTGTTGGAGAACAAGGTTTTACCCTTTCTGCATTTGCGTGTTTCGTCTAAGCCATTTACTAAAAGATTTATTTCTAACTCAGAATCATTAATACCTTCACTCTTCTTCAGCTTTTGGATACACTACTGGTGTATCCACTACTGGTGCTGGGTTGACCCAAGTTCCCACCAAAGCTGGATGAGGAAGAGAAAATACAAATAAAAAGCTTATAGGTTGAACAGGGAAAGATCATTTATCAGTTACTGGCATGGGCAAAAGAGACAGAAATTTATTGCTATCTAATCAGAGTGGGATAATGAGAAATTAAAATAAATCTTAAAACACCTTTCCTCATCCCTCCCATCTTCCTGGGCTCAACTTCACCCCTCATTTTCTGTCCCTCCTCCCTCTAGTGGTGCAGGGGGATGGGTCATGGGGGCTGTGGCCAGCTCATCATGTGTGTTCTCTGCCTCTCCCTCCTCGGGATCGGGCTCCTCACATCTGCTCCAGCATGGATCCTTCCCATGTGAGACAGCCCGTCACAAACTTCTCCAACGAGGGTCTCCTTCCCATGGCTACAGTTATTCATGAACTGCTCTAGCCAGGGTCTCCCACAGGGTCACACGTTCTGCCAGTGAACCTGCTCCACTGTGGACTCCTCTTTCCCTGGGCCACAGGCCAAGGAGCCTCCTCCAGCGTGGGCTTCCCGTGGGACCACAGTCTCCTTTGAGCCCCCACCCGCTCAGCACTGGCTCTGTGACATGTAGGGCAACCTTCTACCAGGTCCTCACAGAAGCCACTCTCTACCATAACCATGCCAGACCAACTCCATGGCAAAGCTCCTGGTCTAGCAGAAGAGATTTATTCAGCAACCATATGAATTTCTTAATATGATCTCAACTTTCCTGCGCAGTTATCCAGGAAACCAGTGGGGAGCAAGCATTATATCCTCTATTAGTAGATTTTGTCTCTCTAGATGGAAAAAATATTCAAAGAAGCTTTTTATAATTAATTTCTGCATGCCATATGTGTGCTCATGAGTGCTGTAAAGTAAAGCACAAGATCTGTGATTTGTTTTGTGCTCAATGTGACCAATTTTGTGCCAACAAGTGATTGCGCTTGTAACTGCCTGTTTGGTGTGTGCAACAACATGTTTGCACTTCTGCATCTGTATTTGGGAGAATACAAACCAGGACCTCACAGTTCACAACAGAGCAAATGAAGCATGGCAGTGAGTCATGGAGAAGACTGGCTTTGCATGCAAATTCCTTGAATCTGGAAATGGTCTCTGGGATGAAAGCATCTTGTTTTTCTGATTAATTATTTATAAATTGTTTTAATACTTGCTTATTATTGCCCTTAAGACCCTTAAGACCCATAGAGGAGCAAGCTTTCTTTTTATTTACATTTTTAAGTGCTCAGTTGTCACAGCCAGCCATTATGCAAAACTGATTCCAGTGACTAATTTGACTTGACATTTTGATGCCTGTTTCTTTCAGAGTTCCATGTTATTTGGCTGATCTTGACCTGTACCATGTCATTCAGCAACATATACCTCCATTTTTTTAACTACAACTCTACTAAAGAACTATATTCAAACTGTCTGTCTATTTTCTTATATGTATCTACTCATAGCTGTCCTGGATTTTGCTTTATGTCAGCAAGGTCAAACTCATTCCTCTTCTAATTATACACAGTACCTATTCAAATCTTTGCTATTTGAGCATGTCAGCTGTTGAAGTCATTACATTAGTGTGAATGTCAAAGAAAATTAAAGAAAAGGAGGGAATACAAATAATTAAAAGCTTTAAGAGGAAAAGAAATTTATTCTTACTGTCCCTCAATGTACTATTAGACAATAGAGTTTCAGGTGCTAAACAGTCTGGGCACCTGGCTTGAATTTAGGTTTGAAAGACTAAATTCTAACCAAAATTGAAAGGTATTCTACACTATTCTTTCTTATTAATGTTTAGATGAAAGCCATAAGCTTTTAACCAAATTCATAACTTTCTTGGAGGATCTGGATGTCTGAAGAAGAAATATTCAGCCTTGCTAACTGAAGTTACTGTCTTTAAGATTGCTTAGAACCCCCCAGAAAAGAAACAGTGTACTAACTTGTATGAAGTGAACAGTTGCCAGACCCTGCTGATGAAAACATAGTGGAATCCAATAAATATTCCATTTGTATTGCATATCTTCCTTCTGGAAAAATGTATTGAGAAATTTATTATGATTTGCAGTTCAAGTTAAAATCTCTGCATGCTCTTTGCTTTTTGAGTAAAGACCCTATGTTCTATTCTTTACAGTACAGGATTTTACTGGTAGAAATCCTCTCATTTGGCAGTGGGAAAAGCTTAGACATCCTGATTCTCTTATGTGTTTGTGGTTTAGCATCCTTTTCTTCTGGTGTGTGTAGTTCCAGCCTCTTGCTTAGAAAGGCACAAGGAGGGAAGTCTTGTGCACACAGGAAGAATTTTATTTTAGTGGTATTTTGACTGATATATTTTCACTTATCTTCCGACTTGGGTTTACTCTGGGTAGAGACAGTCAATGTAGTATTTGGCACTTAAAAGATTACACAATTAATCTTGCAGATGTTAGTCTTCAAAGAGCCCTAAACCAACTTTCCCAGTGATGACCACTTTCTGCTGCTGTCCTACACAAGTACCCCAGCTGTTGTTTAATCTCTACAGGGAGACTGGAGGCCAGCTGAGATTTCTCACCTGATTTTAAACACCTCAGGAGCAGAGAAAAACACCCGTATTTTTCTGGTTGATTTTGCCCAAAGCAGAGTTCAGAGTTAAATGTGCAGAGTGTATTTAATCAATTTTGACAGTGGTGTATTCTGCAGTTGTGGTTATATGTGGGAGCCACAGCAAGAGAGCACCACTGTTAAACATTATGTTTTAGTGCTTTGATTTTTGCAGTCAGTTACACTTCACAGAAATTGAGTAACAATGGAGCCATCATCTTTGCTACAGGTCAGTGAAACAAAAAAAATCTATGTTTCAATACTGATGATGAGAAGCTCCTTTCTCCAGTTGAGATAGGTTGGACTGGATGACTGGATTCTACTAATTTAGTAATATTACATCTGAATCTCTTCTGCATCATGAAGTGAAGGTAAGGTATATGACTATATCAACAATTACATTACACTTAAGGGTTTTTTTGAAACTGGCTACTTTACTCCTGTTCATGTTTCAAAGCCATCCATGTACCAGACTGAATTTTTCAGTTATGCATTTATTTCTGGAAGAAATAAGAAATAAGTCAGGTACAGGACTTGAAAATTGCTTCTGAAGTAATCAGTTTCAATTTAAGAAAAAAGAAACAAAGCTAAATTAAAAAAAAAAAATCTTTCTCACTTTTAAGACAAAACTGATTTTTATTGTAAAAATCTTCATTATAAAATTGACCTATTTTAACAACAAAACCCTCAGAGCCTGTATATTTCAGATTTAAAAATATATTTATCTTTTTTAACTGAAAAATATTTAGGAACTGGATTGTTTTGTCTGGGCAAAAAACATCCCAAAACAATCTTTTTTCAGTTCCATCCAAACCTTTTCTTCAAAGCATTTTTTTCAGTGCTTTTTCTTTTTTTTCAAGTTTCTTCAGCTTCTTATGGAAAAAACTTTTACATTTCATTTTTTATGTTAATCAGTCTGATTTGAAAATTGCATTAACTTCTGTTAATTTTCCTTTTGTTATGAAACCAAATGAAACAAAGTGATGCAGGCTGAGGTTTTATTCACACAAGCTGGAATGAGAAGGGAAAAAACAGAGGTGAACTGAACTGGAAGAAAATCCACTGTGGACATATGCATAAAACTCATATTGAACTAAAAGAAACAAAGCCTTGAAAATTATTTAAGATAAATCTTGTGAAAATGGACTGATCTTTATAATAAACACACTTGTGATCTAATAACTCATTTCATGTTTGGGGAAGTTTGGATTGATATTTTGCAGCAGGTTCCAATGTCATACTTGGGTAATTTTTTTTTATTTGTTGCAATTTGAAGGACTGTGAACTAGACAGGGCTGTTGAGCCCAGCATAAACAGCTTCAGAGCTATCAACTCTGGAAATTCCCTTTCAACAGAAACCATCCAAAGTTCAGGAACAGCACTATTACATTCAAATTGGGTCAGTTTGTTATGAGAGAGCTCTAAAAGTGATTATATCATTTCCTGACATTAAAAACACACATTTGAGGTTTTTTATGATAGCAGAGTTGATCGGTTTCAAAGTGTTTCAGCATTTTGGCATGCCCATAACATGGGGATGTATCATCAACGTTGTAATAAAATAGCCAGGCTTGATGAAATTTGACCTTCTAGAAACTCCCATTGAGAGGTAAAGCATTCACATCTTAGTACTTACCTTTTTATCTAGCAAGGGGGTTTTAGAGTCTGGATTGGTTATTCATGCCAGGAAAATAATTCTTCTTCTTCATTAAAAAAAAATCAGGTTTGCAAGCGAAGGTTTAACTTTTGTGTTTTACAGTTGTGTCTGCACAGAAGATAAATTGCAATTCTTCAAATCTAAAAAAAATTCCAAACATGGAGTTACAGATGAAAGACTTAAAAAGTCCATTCAATCTGAATGTTGAATCTTTCTGATTTGTTTTGGATATGTGTCTGCAATTTTTACTATGTTGTTATTTATTTCTAAATTGGTCCCTTTACGTACAATTATTTTAATAGTCAAAATAAAGCAAAATAATAGTATATTAGAATGCAGCAATTTTTACCTGCAATTCTAAGAGAAGCTGGCTGGGTGCATGATCTATAGCCTGCTTTCAATTTTCAATTGGTTTATTAATCTAAAGTATTCTAATTCTCAAACGTATTAATTTCACAGTAATTCACAATGTGAATTCAAATCAGTTAGGAAAACTAGTCCAAATAGATTCAATTACATAAATTAAAAGGTATGTCCATACTTCTGCTTGTTTTTGTTTATATGATGTGTCTCAAAAGTCTTCACATCTGCAGGCATGGAGTTATAAAATTCCATATTCTAGCTATCTATGTCTATTAATGTTTATGCAAAACAACATGTACCCTTTTTTGTACAAATGATCTATAATTGTACCATAAATTTTTAGCATGCAAATTTTTTTCCTAAACAATTGATCCCAATGGGATGAAAAATACTAACCTTAATTTATTTCCTTATGCCCAACATATTTCACTATATAATCAGATTGTTTTTCATTAAATGAATGTTGTCTCCATACTGGCTTTCTCTATTTGAAGGTAGTAATGAATAAAATTAAACTCTGAATCACAGGTGTTTAAATTGGCTGAGGGAATAAATGTGTAACTACATTCATAAATACATATCAAAGCAGTCAAAGGCTTAGCTATATATTATGCCTTGATGTGTGTGCAAAATTTCCATTACTGTTATTGGGAGATAATGTGGGTATTTTGAGGTCAGAATATATTCCAGGCAGTATCCTGTGACATGTTTTGTTCCTAATAGTCCCATTTTCCCTTCTATATATGTTTTTTGCGACAGTAACATAGCATTTGAATTAGAATTTTAGGAACTTTGAGGAAAGCAATTGCAGTTTATATGTTTGTGATAACAAAACTATTTTGCAAGTTTCACGTTTGTACTGAAAAACCAAAGACACAGACCAAAGTATGTTTAGCCAGATGTTGACACCTTAATTGCCAATATCCATGTTTAAACAGATGAAACCCTCCTGAATTTCTGTTTTATGATTAGGACCACATACAATGATAACAGTAAACAAAGAAAGGACATGGTTACTAACATCGTGGTGGTGGTGGCAGCACAGGGACATCAGCACCATGATGGTGGTGCAGGACGATGTTCATGTGGCAGAGAAAACCAGCTGTCCTGCAGGCAGGCTGCAAACCTGACAGTTGAAAGCAAAAAATGATCATGTTGGAAATGTTTCCTCAGGATGTTTAACACATTACGAAAAGTTAAATAAAGGTTCCTCTATGTTGCTGAGCTATTAACAATTTTTGTTACCACTCCAAAAAACCCCATTTTTTTTCTGCCTACATCTCAAATGACACTTCTCTGAGTTTTTATCCTGGCTGGTGCCAGGAATCATAGAAGCATTTGCGGGTTCAGAACGTTTGTAGTACTGAGTAGTTTTATTTGTTAAAAGCACAATACAAGTATTACTGACTTTATTTAGGACCGATCTCTACACATCTATTGGATGCAATAAACAAAGAATTAGAAGTACAGAGAAAAGCAATAAAGGTAATGGTAGAAATATTTCAGCATTGTTTTGCATGCTGTAACAAACTACAGTGTGTGCAAGCAATAGTGGTATAGGTCCTGGTACAACAGAATAATATCATTTATTTGGAAAATCTGCCAAGGGAAGGTGGTGTTCTCATAGAAAAGTGTGGATTTGGAGGAACTAATTAGTTTTAAACCAGAAGAAAAAAATGCCCATAAAATTTCTTGAACCTATGTCTTGCTTTGGCTATTTTGTTGCACTCCTGGGGAATTAAGTGCATTTTGCTTATAATAGATAGACCTTTGGGGTTTTTTTAGCCTAGGTTTCCTTATGAGATCTTGATCTACTAACTGTGGCATCAGTCTCTAGGGCAACATATGCAAACAAGTTACAGTCTCTTGTCTACAGTACTGTCATATTTCATTTTGAAAACCACATGAAAATATTTCCTACAGAAAAACAATCCTTGCATTTCCTTATTTGTGAATTGCATGCCAGAGTGCTCCAATTAGATGTCAAGTGAAGAAGTCCAAGAGATAATGTATTTATTTATACCAAATATCTCAACATTGTTCAATTTGAAGTACCACAGATTCTTAGTATGTTCTTGGCTGGAGACAGATGTTATGCACAGTTCATTGTGTAGACCTAGACCAGATCACCTTCAACATGCTGAAAGGGTAATTCAAGGCTTTTATTTATGTAAATAGCAATTTTTTTTGTTGCTGTATTCACTCTCCAAAGCATAGGGAAATAAACAATTTCAGTAGAAGATGTGATGTCGTTTATTGGATATGGTATACAATGTCTGGAAAAATATTGTTTTCATGAAAATAAATTATTTGAAAGTCTTCAAATCTGTACCAACCAACACTGATTCCATTGAGGCCACATTTTCTTCTCCTGCTTTAGAAAGGCTGTTTCTTGCATGGGCCCCAGCCCTGCCCTAGGAAAATGTTCTCAGCAAGACCTAATTTCCAATGGTTTTTTTTGCAAGGTTGGAGATGATCCAACCCCCACACCTATTTCTTTGAGTTGGTTCATCTCAATCACTTGTGTCATAATTTAAATGGTTTATTTTTCAGAATCAAACACCCTTATAATCCATCCCATGGTCCTGAAGAAGGGAAATAATTACTGAAGCACTGTTACACCTTCAGCAAAGGCTTCAGTAATAATACAATAGTTAGAAGAAATTTTATTCAGATCATGACAATGGCTAAGCTACATTTTGAATTTACTGATGTAGATTTTCTCAGCTGAGCTATGGGGAAAAAGACCATCAGAATAAATAAAGCCAACAGTGTTGGTGCTGGGGGAAATTGGTACCATACAACAGCAAAATATCTCCACTTCTATGCACTATGTGAGATTCTGTTGGATGTATTTAGCCAAACAGGGGAAAAATATGCCTATCCTCTCTTGCAGATCTGTCCAAAGCTTGGACTCACTTTGCAAGAAGGTAGGATTTTCAATGTAAGCATATCTACAAAATTGAAGAAAGTCATTTAGCCAAACTTTGGTGTTGAGGAGGACATGGAAAAGAAAGAGCTAGAAATAATTAAAAATAAATTTTAGAGAGACTTAGTTAAGACTCTAACTTGTCCATTGTATATGTGCACATACCTTACAACATATTTATTTTGAAGTAAGATAGTTAAAATTTTACATTAAAACCCCTTTTTTATGATATGCGCTTAACTGCACTGCATTTCTCACTTGCTATTTTCTAAGTTTTGAGTGCATGACTTTGCAATGTCAGGGTTCTTTCAAAACGGTGTCTGTGCATGAAAGAGAAAGAGGCTAATTTCCTAGGTTTTTAATAAAGGTAAAAGGAGAAAAACAAAACATAAATTCCATCAGGTAGCAACTGAGTGGCATGCACAGGTACCCCTTCAGGCACAAAAACCTTTGCATCCACTGCAGAGACCTCTTGTCTCTTGAGTTATTTTTGTGACTCCTGGGTGATGTTCTCATGCTTTCTGCTGAGCAGCACTAGCAGATACCAAAATGCACATTTTCCCAGTGCAGTTGCACGAAATGTTTGCTGGGGGGTTTAGGAACTGTGAAGCTTCACATACATCTGTTCCATTTTCACTAGGTGCTACCTGTCCTTCTATACGATGCCACACCAGACTTCCAAAGGTTCGCTGAGCTGAATTCTCTCGGATACACATTGGGCTGTAACCTCCTTTGAGAACTTGGGCTTAGCCATCAGCAGAGGAAACACTGAGTTCACACAAAGAGTGAGAAACAAGGAGACTCTTCCTGGGCTTGAGAGCTGGCAGCAGGCAGGAAAGCACAACCAGTGCAGAAGGAATTTCTAAGCATGCAGCTGCCCACTGCCTCAGCCCTTGTCTGAGCATGGACAAACTCAGGAGCCTTTTAAAAGGCTACAACTAAGAGACAGAAATGGCAGGCAAAGTATCTTTAGTCCAGACTTCACTTTCCACCTGTTACATTTTGAGTCTCTACCATGGAAAATAACATACTCAGTGTTACTCCAAAAGACAGTTGTTTTATTTTTATTTGTCTGAAATGGGTGGTCACTGAGTGTTACCTGAGTGCCTTTCTGAGAAATGGGTGAGGTATTTTGAGTGACAGTGTCTTTAAAAATTCAGTATAAGAGAGATAAGAAGTCTAGAAAATTCTAGCCTGAGTGCTTACAGTTTGACAGAATTTTAAGCCACTGAAAATAAAAATTTATTAGGAGTGTTGGGAAACTTCAAATTTAGGTGGCGTGGCCACCTCTATTAGCAATGTATGTTAAAATTCAACAGCTAGCTGCAGAAAATGAGACTCATGTATTAGAGTGTCGTTCTATTAATATGCATATGGAGAAAGAGAGAAAAGAAAATGCTTCTTTCCCTATTTTTTTAATGAGACAGAATCATATGTTAGAAAGAAAAACAGGCATACTTAAGAAATTAAATTGAACAAAAATAGGAACAACTCTGGGTTTATACATCCCCTTGACAAATCTCTCAAGTTTTTATGACTGTATAATCCAGCTCCTGTCACAGTTTTCTGCCATGGCATCTTTCAGATGATTGGTTTTTTGCATAGTTATTAGTCTGATGCTGCTAATCTCCCATTTCCAAAGGAATAAACTCAAGTAGTTCTAGCTGAATTCTTATACTTTCTTTCAAAATGATGTAATTCAGGTGGCTTAATGGGAAAGTGGACGATCCAGATTTAAAGACAATGTTTGATCTTTTGTACATGCCAGTTGGTCTAGAAACTGGGCAGCATATGAGCAGTATTTTCCACTTGTATCTAGAAGATGACTAATAATATTGAACTGTAGTTAATTAAGAAAAACAATTGGTGGGATTTCCTTCACCTGTTTTGGTAGGGTTAAAAGTAATGCATATACACCAACTCAGTTTCCCCATCTGTGGAGGGGGGGGGGTCTCATTCCCACAGGGGACAGGTTGGTACAACAGAAGGATTAACCCCCCTGTGGAGCTGCTTATTTATTCCTCTTAATGCATAGAGAGAATGATCTAAATTATTTTTGCACACCAGGCACACTAGATGGCTACACCTAATGGAGATGAAACTCACTTGGGTTGTAATAATTATCCCCCTTCCTGCAGGGCTGAAGCTTACATAGACATGAATGTTTTGATGTCTCTTCAATGATCTCATTAACTATTAGCACCCGACTTAAGACCAAATTCTGAACAGATGCAAAAATAGTAAACTTGGTCTCCAACTATCCAGGATACAGGTGAACCCTGGTTCTGAGTCTTCTCTTTAGCATTTTGTGTTTTTTTCTCACAAGACATTCCTCGCTTACCTACTAAGATTAGCATAGTTCTAAATTGTCAAATTTGCTTGTAGACTTTATCTGAGGCTTCAGCCAGAAAAAGAAAGTTATGTGCAGAAGACATGTGAGTAAAAAGTGTTCCTTTTAGAGTAAAATGCTATTTTTGAGTGTGTTCTTAACATTCATCTGGAGCAACCAAAATGTAGTAAATATGTGAGTATTCCTATTCATTCTGGTTTATGACCTTTCTTTTTGCTTGTTTCCAGACTTTGGAAACTAATTCTACACATTAATTCCTGTCAGCAGTAAAGAATCAAAAGTATTTTTGCTTTCACCTCACAAGAAACTCTACAGCTTGTCTTTTTTTCAATCTCTTTCTGTAACCTATTCTGATTTTGGCTATCAAAAGAGTAAGCATCTGTTCCCCTGTTGATACCAGCCTTATGTCCCAGGAGTCACATTTGTTTTCCATTGTCACTTTAAGGTTTTCTCCCAGTATTGAATAGCAGAAGAGCTTCTTCCACAAGAGTCATGACCCCTAGGTGGGACCTCTAGGCTTAGCTGTAGTTTGAAGGATTATGGCATTTTTAGACAGAAAGTGGCACTACCTCTACAGAGAGTCTTGGTGATTCTACCTCCAAACTTCCTGCAGTCTATGTCCTGTCTTTTGTTCTCCAGAGGACAAGAGACCTGTGACTGCCTTCCTTACATCTCAATTAAGCAAACTCTAAGTCCAGAGGTTGACAAACAGATGTTGTCTCTTCTCACCTCTCACCATGTGACCTCTGAAACCCACCCTGAGAAATATCTCTTTATTCCTCAGAAGAAAGGCATTCTTCCTACTTGTCCTGGGCTGTTCAAAATATGCCAGCAAAGAGGGAAGGGTTTCTTCCCCTTTTTTTTTCCTTGGGTTATGCAAAGACTGGAAACATTTATGGTCATAGTTTCCCAGTGATCTTTCCCACCTTACTTTCCCCTAGAGATCTCTTTGTCCACTACTTGTCATGTCATATGTCAAATGAGAAAGAAGGACTGTCTGTGCCTGATTCATTCTTTGAAGTATCTGCCACAGCAGGGTAATAAGTAACCAGAAACTTTGTGTCCTTAAAATGAGAAATCAATCCACAGAGGCAACTTTTAGATATTTCTAGAATAAGAATCTAAGGAGGAGGAAGATTAAGTGAAGAAGTGAAGAACTTGGCTGTCACCTTGCCTCATGTTTGTTAATTGAACACAACTGTAAGAAGAGGCAGCATTCAGCTTCAGGGTTCTTTCTGTGTGGAAAGCCAAGGTGAGTTCCCTGATTCACTAGAAAAGGTCTCTTCTTTCAGTTGCATTATTGATTTCTTTGACATATTTTAAGCATCTCTTTCTAGCCTCTGCTTTTTTCCTTTCCAGACTCTGCCTGCCCTCCTCTGGTCTTTCCATACCTTCACAGGCAAAGAATTGAAATGCTGAAATATCTAAAAACCAGAAAATATTATAAGAAGAAAGAAAGAAGGTGTGAATAAAATGAAACTGGTTAAGGTAGTTACACTGAATATAATGCCTTGCCTTTATCTTAGTATAAATAATGTGAGATGTTTTTACCAAATTTAGGATCACTGGTCTATAGTCCACATAGAGTTTTTTCTCACACCTTGTTCATGCACCTCAAGTCTCATGAAAAATTGCTGTGTCTGTGTGGGCAAAATGTTTCTTTCAGGAAAGAACAGTGAAGTGACCCACATTTCTTGGGTCACAGTAAAGTATCTACTAAAGTACCTATCATCCTGACTCTTTAGATTACCTTTTCCAATTTTAAGATGCATGCAAAAATTTAGGATTCAGAAGTTTGTAGAAAAATAAAAATTAAATAACATTGTTAGCATGAAATCATGAGAGACTTGTTCTTTGGTTGTGATGTTTTCTCCTTCTTCCCAAAATTACAGATAATTCAAACTTCTGCTGGCAGTAAACAGGGAAAATATCGTGCCAAGTTTGTCAATAGATTTCTTAATTTTTTGTTCCTGCTCTTTCTGACTATGCAGTATAGCTGGGCAGTTATAGAGCAAGAGAGAAAGAATTAAGATATCCACAAAAATGGGGCAGTGCTGGAAAGTTCCTACCTGACTTGTGATGACAAATTATGTTTCAAAGTAATCAGTGCCTGGAATAGACTGAGTCACACAAGAAAAATACAGTATATCTTAGCAATTTCTGTTAGTCTTTCTTAAATTTTAAAAACATTTACTTAACTTATCTTTTGCATGCTATTCTAAAATATTCACAAGGATCAGTGATATTCAGGGAGCTCATACTGAACAGCTGGAAACCTTTCATGACTCATCTGACTCACCGTGTCCTCCTCATAAGTGCAATCTTCACCATTCCCTGGAGATATCCCCTTTTACAGAGAAAAATGTGAAAGCAGCACTGTGGAAACATTTTGCAAGGAGACTTTGCAATGCAGTTTTGTACAGTGCAATGTGGCTGAAAACACAGCCCCCTTTGAAGCCACTAGGAACCAGTCACGGAGCTGTAGAGTGGTTTGTGTCAGAGGGGACCTCAAAGATCAGCTAGATCCAACCATGAGCAGGGGCACCTTGCACCAGAGCAGGTTGCTCAGAGCCCCATCCAACCTGGTCATAAACTCCTCCAGGGACTGTGCATCCACCACTTCTCTGGGCAACCTGTTCCAGTGCCTTGCCACTCTCACAGTAAAGAATTTCTTCCTAATGTCTCATCTAACTTTGCCCTAATTCTACGACCACACTCCCTGATAAAAATTCCCTTCCCACCTTTCCTGTAGGCTTCCTTCCAGTCCTGGATGGCCACTATAAGGTGTCTGGAACCTTCACTTCTCTAATCTGAATGACATCTCTCTCAGCCTGTGCTCAAAGCAGAGGTGCTCCAGTCCCTCATCAACTTTATTGTCCTCCTCTGGAGCCACTCAAGCAGGTTCATGATCTCCTTGAGACAGCGCAGGACCCCAAAGTGATGCCTGGAAGTCTGACTTGATACTTAATTAAGAAACTATGTGAAGAAATTTAAAAATATCCTAAGTCTTCAGTAGCTGCAATACATTTCATCCCTAGCTGTATACAGACACCTCAATACACGGCATTTTCTCCAACCGAGTCCATCTCTAAAGAACAAGTTTCATAAAATTAAATCATGTCACAGAAAAAGTTCCAGCTTTTCCAGTGTCTGAAGTTAATAGTTTCTTAAAATGTCCTTTAGAAAATTTCCAGACCAAAATAATTTGTCTTAAACCCTTCAACACATTACTCAGTTTCTCTCATTTAAAGTACTCTGAACTTCCTAATTAAGACAATTTCTTTGTTTTTCACTTTCAAATTTATAATTTCACAGTGATGTGGTCATAAATTAAACATCTACAAGCATTTCCAATGTTTTCTGATTAAACTTTGCTATTTTTAACTGCATATAAAGGTATGCAACCAGCTTAAGATCTCTTCTAGATGACATAAAAACTACAATGAATGCTAGACTTTAACTAGATAGTTTTTAATTTGAGACATATTCTGTTTGTGACGAGCATGAGTAAATTTCCCATTAGTTTATATGAATCACTAATTTATACTGTAACATCTTAATTTCACATAAATTAATTGTGATTATTGGTTTAAGATATTCGTGGCAAAAGGCTTTTAGAAATATGAGTAATCAAACTGTTTTGAATAGCAACTGTTTTTTCACAGCTGACAGGAAATTCTACTTTTTGTTTGAAAGGGATTACAAAAATTTCTGTGATCATACAGGAAGAAAAAATCCCCAGTAATTTTAAATCATGTCTCTTGAACTGAGTGCTATATCAGTGAGATTCTGCAGTATGTCTTCTCAATTCATTCACTAAAAATAATTTAAAAAAAAGAAAATAAATAGGCATTGAGGGAGAGGGGGGAAATACAGAGGAAATTAGAAATTAGAAATTTTCCTGTGGCAGTTGGTTATCAAAGGACCCCATTGCTGAAATAAATAGCTACTTTGCAATTGTCAGCAAATAAGTGAGAAGAAAGTACAGTGTGCAGTAGAACAAACAGGGGAAGACTGTATAGGTGAAAACATACCTAAAACTTGTTTATTAACTGAGTAACTGAGACTTATTCCCTGTGTGTTCATGCCTGGTAATGAAGACACTGACAGTTTCTACTGCAGGAGACCATGGGAACTAGGCTATAGAATCATGGAATCATGGAATAGTTTGGATTGGAAGGCACTTTAAAAATTGTCTTGTTCCACCCCCCTGTCATGGGCAGGGACATCTTCCACTAGAAAATCAGGAAATGTTTCTTACTGCAATGGACATGGACATGTGCTTTTTCAAAGTGCTTTCATTAGCTCATGTTTAACAGTCATTCTTTACTCACCTCTCTAAGTATTCCCCTCCATGAGACTAGAACCTGCTCTAAGAATGAAACTGGCTCCTTTTTGATGTCTAAAGTGCCCAGCTAGAGCAGATAGGGAACATCTGGATCATCTGCTTTACCGTTTGTGTGTACTCCACTTTCACCCCATTTTCCTTCTAACTAAAATTCTGTCTTTTCATTTGATCTTTCTACTTATTTCCTCCCTGAAGGCTCAGATTTGCATCCAGTGAAGCCAGAATGGATGTTATATGAGAAAGTTTAAGCCTTTAGACTGTGATTTAACAAGGTACTTAAGCACATGCCTGGCTTAGCACACAAGAACCTTCTCATAGAAAGCAGCAGAAAGATTGCTACTGGCCTAATTGGGAACAAGAGCAATCTATGAACCATTAAGCAGCTGCTGAATTCCACTGCAGTGGCTATATTTAAATAATAGGCCGGGTGTGAGCTCTGTGAACAGTTTATGATGTGCCTGGGATCCTTAAGGATGAAAGCACCTCTATGCCAGCTGCACCCAGCCATGGAATTTACCAGTCTAGACAATGTATCTATGGGTCCACAGCCACCAAGAAGCTTGTAAAAAGTAAAAAGATATTTTGCAGAACAAATTGAAAACTATATCTGCCCAAACTTGAGGGTAATCAGTGAAAAATATTTCTCAAGACTCTCTAAAAGAAATGGAAATTATTTTATGCATCTCTCTATCTATGCCAGAATAGGATTTTAAAGCACTTCCTGGTACACACATATCCAGGTATACACACATGTTTGCATAGAGGATATTATACACAGAGGATATTATACACAAGACTGGGAATAATATTTCTGAGTTTGCTCTGATCTCTGTCTTCTGATGATCCAGAAAGGAAACAATCAGCAGCAGCTAACCATAAATACTTGGGAAAAGTGTCAATTATTTGTTTTATAAATTCCAGAATATTAGCAAACACTGAAGAATTCATCCACAGATATAGTCCTATCTTGGTATTCCAATGTTATGTTTGATACTCCTGTAAGAGGTATTTGATATGTAGGTGAGTGTAACATAGTCATAGATACGTTGTGCAGTCTGTAGGGAAATGGCTATGACTTTTGTGAGAGACAATAAGTGTGATGATAAATAGGAAAAGATAATGCTTGTTTTTGTAGGTTGGTGTGATCCTCTCACTGCCCTTTATACTAAGGTGAATTTATGGCCCATTTAAAGCTGTGAGGTGCACACCCTTCCATTTCTTTGATCTTCTACCCACTGTAAAGCATCATAATCCATGGGATGCCAGGGAAAATATCTATGCCCTAGCTCAGAGTTCAGTGAAGAACTCTGTTGTGATTGCACTGCATTTTACCTACAGGAAACCATGAACCTGTGGCAGTGCCAGTGGAGCATCCTGGTCCTCTTCCAGCTCAGGCTGTTCCAAGTGACAGGCTGAGACTCATGTCATATTCCCCAAGCACAGGCAATGTTAGACTTACACCAGCTGTCCACATCCCATGCTCAGAGAACTCAGTAGGAGGATGGATTTGGGATCCATTTAAAATTGTTTTGGTGTAAATGCAGTATGGGCTAGGGGCCATCTAAATACCACTCTGTGCCTTCCCCTGCACTAGGCTGAGGGTTAAGTGATTTGGAAATGCTATTGTAATGTTATTGCTACTGCTTACCCATAAACCCCCAAAAAGTTGTAGCCTAAACCAGTCATTCAACAGTCTCTGCCTTACTGATTGAAGACTATTCATGCAATGCACATAAAAATGGTGTTAAAACTCTGATAAATATAGGCTGCCAGGGTTTAGGGGATCACACAGGACAGTGTGTCCATAAATAGGTTATTTTTCTTAGAAACTTAGCACTCTGTGGTTCTTTATCTAAGATCTGTGAACCACGTCTGGAAAGCAAAACTTCTTCTTTTAAAGTTGTATTTGAGGTTTGCATGTAATTTATCATAAATCAATACAGGAAAACAGCTAATTTTTTTTTTTTTTTAATTTAGGCTGTTCACTCTAAACTTTTATAATAATACTTTCAGCCCTGCTTGGCTACATGATTTGGCACCTGTGAGTACCTTTTGCCAAAATCTCTTTAAGAATACCTTCCTGTTTGTGCCTATGGTTACACAATTCCCATGAAAACTGTGTAAGCTGTCTGAAGAATTACTTTTCTTGAAGGGTTTCCTATGAGGTGAAATTTCTGACAGTGCTAAAAGGCATGCAGAAGCAGCAATTTCAGAAGCATCACACAAATGCTCAGGCATTAGAAAGAAGAGATCTGCATTATCTTGAAATGTAATTAAACTCTCCTCTTAAGAGTTACACTTTGACACAATAGACTCAAACCTCTCCGTAGTCCCAGAGTTTCTATGTGGGAATTATTAAAAGGGCTGCTTCCAGTTTGCAAGTGAGAGTTGGAGAGGAGCAGAAAGATCACTGCCCTTAAAGGAGTGCATCATTTCTGCAGAGTGGTTAGACCAAGAAGAGCCATCTTGCAACCACTGAGTGTTTTGTTATTGGGAATAGTAGCAGTCATCATCTGGGGGAGGTTGTGGCCTCGACTCTAAAGCAGAGCACTGTCTGATATGGTCTTTGACTTGAAGCTGCACATAACATATCTTGTGCTTTAGAGTTTAGGAAGTGTTCAAGGATATTTGCCTTGAACAAAAAATTTGGACAGAAAGACATTGTCTTACTGCTTGTTGACTTTAAAGGGCATTTGTAATATTTTCTTACTGGGTAAAGAAAAGTCTAATATTTAAAGGTTCATTGACTTTACAGCTTTATAATTTAGAATGGATAGGTATTAAAGAAAATATATTTGCATGTGGGGATGAGAAGGCAAGAGGCTGTATACTCAGAACAGTTCCAGATGTCTGGGCAAAGCACAAGCAAAGTCTTAGAGTGATGCTGATGAGAATAGCTGAGCAGTTGAATTCCTCTGCTGCTTCATGAACACCAGGAGAAATAACAGAGCATCCTCCTGCATCCTCCTAGTCACCTAAACTGCTTTGAGAAATTCATTTGCTCATTTCCCCATTTTCCCAATATACAACCACCTAATTCTCCCTATGGCCTCTTCAGCCAGCCTTGTGTTTCCAAATTGTCACAACTGAGAACATTTGATTAAGTTTAATTGTCACTCCTGAAAATTCTTAATTCTCAAGCTGCCTCTGATCACTGTTGTTTAAGTTTTTAGGCAGAATATTTTATTTCTGCATCATGTCATGTGCTCTTATTTTTAGCTTGTTCGGGCAATTCCTAAAGTGTTTGTTTCTAGTTTAACTAATTTCTTAATAGCTGCATCTGTTGAGTTAGGGCTCAGTTCAGGAAAAACAATGGCTGGATTTTATTGTTTATGGAATCCCTAAGTGCATGGATCTGCAAAGATAACTAGACAGAAAGTCACAATTTCAAAACACTATTGCTAGATGACTTAGGCTCTATTCAAAAAATAATTAGGCTCTTAGAAAGCTGATTTTCTATGAAAATCAAGAATATGCAGGAGACCTTTGACTGGAGATCTTAGGGTTAGAAAATGAAACTATGAATATTTGGAATTTTATTCCTGACTGTGATTCAGTAAAGGGCATCTTGTAACACACTCATTACAAGTAGTCCCATTAAACTCTGTTTACCTCACCATGTGTGAACTGGGTTATGACCTCAGTGGGGACAGCAGCAGTGAGTAATTGAAACAGATGGATGAGATGTTAAAAGAGGCAATATTATAATTGTATATGACTATTATCTCAGGGTCCACTTTTGTTCCTGTATCATCAGCCTGGTAAATATTATTACTGTTTCAAGTAACTAGCAGAAGATAAGTTGGCTTGGTGTGCTTAGCTACATTTTTCACTTGCTTATCACTTTGCTAAACGGTAGTTCCTTGGACTAAAATTGTTTTTTTTTTTGTTTCTGCTTCTTTGCAGATAACTTTTTTTTGTTTTTTCTTTCCTTTTGGATTCTTTGAAAATGTGACATGGAGAAGGTTTGTGAGGTATGAGAATGCTTTTTTCTTCACCCTAGAAGTTTTTTTCTGGGAAGCCATTTTGAAGGGAGGCTTTGGCCCTTACTGGCTTTAAAGCAGGGAATAGAAATTTGGCAGAGTGGGCTTGCTATGCAGAGTCTTTTTCTGTCTGTGTAAAAACATGGCTAAATCATGACAGTCTGAAAAGAATCACTTTCCACAAGCTGAAACCTTGTTTAAAATCATGGGAAACCGTTCTCTGTCTTGATGGAACACGCTCCATCCCAACAGTGAACAAGGACACCCATTACCAGAGCTGCAAGGTGGGACAAGCTTCTTTAGAACTGGTCTTCCTTGTGTCTTGTTTCCTGGGACTGTAGTGGTAGTAGTCACTGAAAATTAGAAAATACCATCTGCTCTGTCAGAGTTCCCTCTGCTGACTCCACCACCAGGACTGTGTCCAGCTGAACCAAGAGTATAAGTAGAGGTGAGAACAAGCTGTCCTGTACCTCTGTCAGGGGGAATAGATGAATCTCACCAGGACATCTCAAATGTCAAAATGTTGTAACTGCATTGGAGACTCATCCAGAAATCAATATACTTGCCCAAATCAGAGTCCACTTTGGAAAAAAAATCCCCAAATTAATTTTTGCCATAATATTTAATTTTCTATGATACTCTCTTAAGAGTGAAAGAAGAAAATGGATGTTTCACTCTTCAGAACTTCAGGGAAAACCTGTTCTGCAGCATTTGCTTCTCTTAGCTGGAATTTTGCCAGCTCATCAAAGATAATATCCCTCCTTCTGCAAATAAATTCCAAGGGATCTTTAATTAGCTAAAATGACCAGCAGTCAGGACCTTGATTTCTCACTTAATCTAGAAATAGCACAGTGTCCCTTAGCACACTGCTAGAACATTGGCACTATACCAACAGACAGAATACAGTGCCATTTCCTTAATCATACACTTCCTGCAGTTTCTCCTATATTTCTAGTTGAGTTCATCTCAACAGCTGGAGAAGGGCAATGTAGTTTCTACAGCTTGTGGTAAGGGAATTCATGCTTTCTTTGGTAATTATTTGTAGGGCTGTTTCAGATCTTTTGGATTTGTTCACTCAAACGTTAATACAGCAAACTCTAGTGGTCAGTATGATGCAGTGGAAAAGAATGAAAGAGGCAGCCCCAACCTATCGTCTGCTATGATTTATCCACAGATGAAACTTGGACTCTACCCCTTGTACTCGTTCTACACCACAGACTGCTGTTCTTAGCACAGCTCTTTAACACCTGCACCAACTGAGAATAAAGGCTGAGCAAGATGTTTGCAGGAGTCTCAGTGAGCTGTTCCAAAATCTCTGCAAGTAGTCACAGGACCGCTGCAATAGCAACCTGTTTGAGTGTGCCTGCAGCAATGCTCCATTCCCACAGCTCCCAAGAATAGATGGGAAAGCTCTAATATTGCAGACTGGCTCATCCTTGCTTTAGGTGCTAAGTCAAAATCAACAGAATTTAACAACTTCAAAGCATGCTTTGATATATATCTTATCTTCAGGTACTCATCAGTGGATCACAATAAAATAGTAAATGCTGGGGTGAGCGCTTCTTAAAACAGCTAATTGCTGTGTTCCTGCAGGAAAGACATCCCAGTGACAGTGAAGGCAGTAGAGTGGCTGCAGCAGGCAGCACAATGTTGTGGTGGAATTGGACACAATGGGAACATGCTGCCAAGGGCCAACTTCCTGGCTTTGCACAAAGGCTTGTGACCCATTTTAGCAGAGGTCTGTTTGGTTTTGATTTTAACTGGCAGTGCTGAAGTGGAAAAGAAAAAAAAAAAGTGGCTATAATGAAAGCCAAATATTCTGGTATAAGTAAGTATAATCCTGCCTAAATCAACACAAACTGGCCTAATTGATACATAGACATCTACATAGATGTCAAGTAGTTCTCTCCTTACCTGTAACTCATCTCTTGGAAGAAACAATAGGCTATCATGTCACTGTTAATTAGAGTTGGAATGTAATGACTCCACAGCTGCCTTTTACTTCCTTTTATTTCTGGGCTGGACAGTGCAAGACAAGTTCATTCCATGCAGGGCAGGCTATGGGGGGGGTGGGGGCTGGTACAGTTTCCTCCTGTTTTGCTGCTTAGCAGTTTGTCCTGCTCTCACCAGCACTGCAGTGCAGGGCCTGTTTTCCACGACTTCTGACACATGGCTTGCAGCACAGGTGTGACCAAACACACATTTAAATTTCTTAATGCTTCTGCTCCACACTTGAACAATTTCTTCTGATGGAATCTAACTAGTAACAGTGAAGTTTTCTCAAGGATATAAGCCTCAAAGCACTACTGTGAGTAGAAAAGGAAAATATTTTTATGCCCAGTTTACAGACAGGGAAGTAGAAGTTCTTAAATTACTTCCTCTGCATCATCTTAAAACTAGGCTTACATGAAGAATGAGTTAGAATGAGAGCACAGAGCTTTTCTCTTCCAGCCCTGTATTATTTCTGTGTTTCTCTTTCTTTCAAGAGGCTCTACATTTATCATTAAATTAACAACAAATATGGTTAAAGTAAGTGGTTCAGTTAGGGTTTCTGGAACATTATATATAGAGACTGCTTTCAAGCAAGAGTAGACTTTTTCTTTCTCTTTCCTTTTTTTTTTTCTGCAGTAAGCCTCCATTTCCTGCTTTCTTTGAAAAATTGTACTATGAATTATGAAGAGGTCACATATTCTAGCATTCAGCAGGAGCTGCTGAACCTGCAGTAAATATTCTCTTTAAAGTAACATCTTGCATGTTTCACTTCACACATGGCCCCTGGAGCTTATAGGTCATGCACAAATACAATGGTGGTCTTTCATGACCACAAGAGTTTCTAAATTGCTGTGTTTTGCATCCTCTCCATCTGTGTGACTTACTCTGGTCTCATAACTTTGTAAAGAATGACCTTGGCATTTTCAGAATTTTGCTATTCACACCCCTCTCCCCTCAAATGTGAAATTAATTGGTTCACAGCTCTTTGCAGGATTACATGTACTTCAGTTTGGGGCATTACTAATGCTTGTAGAGGTTTTTACAAGCTAAATTATTCTATGATTCTGCAACTGCTCTAGGTCATACCAAGCGTCCATCTATCCTAATGACCCCTGCTAGCAATGTCCATGCAAGGAACTATTGAGGAAAGTAAGAAAAGGGCAAATACACCAAGTCTCTGCAAACTCCCAGCTTCTAGGACAAGTGAGTAAATATATAATTTTCTGATGTGAGCTGCACAACACCCAGAACCACAGGTGTGGCAAAAGCAAGTTATGAAGAAAGGATTGGGGGTAATTTTGATGAAACCTGAAAACAGGTTTCAGTTCCTACTGGATATGAAAATGATTGTTTAGATAAGAATAAAAAATGGAATTAAAAAAAGCTCAGGACCTTCCTTTCCATGAGGTTTTGCAGCTACAGGAATTCATGGCTGCAGGAATTGGAAGACCAGAATTACAAGAATAAAGAACATCTGTGCAGATTAAGAACTAAGATTAAGAGTTTTTTTACCCAATATTGATACAGGCTTAAATCTTACTGTATTTGTTCTCCCCAAAAGACTGAATGAAGATTGGTAATTTTTTTTAACTTCAAGTTATTAATGGCAACAATGCACTTAAATGATAAGTAAGTCACTGCAAACTCCTTTTGGTTCAAAGATTTCTAGCACCAATTATTCTGAGTGCTAATAACTATGAGCATCTATCTACCTGCTACCTGAGCACTGAAAGGTCCACACAGGCCAGTGCTGATCCTGATGTCTGATCTGTAGTTGTTTTCAAGACTTTTAAGGAAACTACTGGTGACATTCACAAATAAGAAAGCACATGGATGTCAGCAGATCAGTACACTGGTCTCTTGCTTTGAGGTTTGGTATCAAAAGAACTGAAAATTTTTAAAAATGCAAGTGAAACTAAGTCTTACTTGGTCTCTCCAAGCATTAAAGTTTGATCTATTTTTATGCCTTTTTTCTTCAATATTTAGTGCTTCATACACAGAAAAAGTTTGCATGGTACCATTGTAAATTCAAGTCCACTTATCAGATCAAATTGTACATCTACTATGCAAGTGTGATAATGATAAGGTAATGAAAATCCCATTTAGGGTGTTTCAAACCATTTTCTTGGTTTCCCATGTAGTATCCCATATACCCAGTGGGCCTTTCTTGCATTCATGCTAGCAAAGAAATTGTCTATAGGACAAGGTTGCTCCAAGGCCTCAAGTGAGATCAAGGAATATACTTTCTGGAGAAAAAATTAATAAAAGCTATGTTTTAAAGAAGTTCATGTCTGGTGAAACTCTAGGTATCTAGTTTTAAACCAAATAACATAATAAATATATTCCCCATGTACTGTTATCAAAAATCTGGCCACTGACTTCTTACAAGTCTCTCAGAAAATAAGACTATTAATCTAGTAATCTGATTTCTTTGTATTATTTGATTTCCTTTACATCTCTCTACATAAAAGCAAGTATTTCAGGAGGGAAGTCCTTTATTTGAATACTTTGAGTTGACAAGAAATTATTGTTTCATGGTTAAGGTTCATTTGTTCAGCACCAGTACTGTTCAAAAGTATCCACTATTATTCTTCTGAATTTGTTCAGTATCAGTTTCTCTTGAAGTGATTCTACAAAGACTTCTTTGGACCCAAGTTTTTCTCTCTACAAGAAATTCCTGGTTGGAATTTCATTCTTTGTCTAAATAGTCTCTCTATGTTCTCACTCAAACCAGTCTGTCACCACTCTCTTTCATCATAACAAAAATTGCTTCTGTAGCATCATATCTACATCTGTTCTTTCTGTAGGAAGCCAAAAGATAATGACAAAGGCTTATCAACATCCCTTAAAGATAAGAGGAATTCCCCTTGTTTCTTCCCTGTCTTTCTAACACAAGTGGTCTTCTGAGTTGCTAGAGCTCCCCATAATTGCTAAGCAGGTCACATTTACAATAACCTGTAAGTGAAAAATTGTATTTAGAGGCTTGGGTTTTCAGATCCAGCCTTCTTTCTAATGAAAATTTGAATTAGTGGTATGAACTGCTGTTTTCTCCTTTTTGTTTTAGAGGGAACAGTGCTTACTTTTAAATCTTCAGTTCATTCTTATTCAAAAGGGGTGTGCAGCAGCCCTTAAATACAGAATACCAGCAAAAAGAGGTCCCTGGAGTCATCACAATGGCCAACAATGTAGATGTATAGCGAAAGACCTACTCATGGTATAATTCCTACTAAATGAGGAAAAGAGAATTTTGGAAGCCTAAACTTACAAGTCACTTTCAAACCAATGGGATAATAATCCCTTTGAGAGCCAAAATTAAAGAAAATCTTTTAAGTTCAGATTTCTTCTGTATGGTATTTTCCTAGCTAAATCAGCCATTTCAGTCCTTTTCAAATGTTCCACCATTCTCCTTTCATATATTGGCCAAACAAAACCTCATGAAACAATTATGAGATTGCAAACTGATCAAAGAAGCTGATATTGATTTTTTTTGTGAAAAAAAGTTTGCCTGTAAGATGCCAAACTGGCTACAATTTCAGTGTAGCTTGAACAGTTTTCCTTGTTTAGGGAATAGAAGTTGAGTTTTATATTTGACCTTCAATGAATTTCAGGTGAATATTTTACAGTTTTGATGAATATTGAACATTTTTGCTAGCAGTAGTGCCTGAAAGGTATTCATTTATAACTCAATACCACGCTGGCTCTTTACAGCATATCAATTTTATGAATGCCAGAGTAGACTCAGTGAGATCTTTAACATCTCTGATGTATGATGTGGAATAATGGCATGATGCTGAATAATCTGATTGACAACCTAAGACAGTCAATCAGGTACATGTATCTGTCTGTATTTTTTTCTTTAACTCATCTTGGCTTCAATCTGCCTCAATTTGTTGTGAGGGTGTTCTGCATTGCAGCTTAAATAAAGCTTGGTTGAGATCAAGAGAGCAAAATTTCATCATTAAATATGGAGGACTAGATTGTAAACACATAGGGAAAAATGTGCATGGATTTTAGGGAACTGTTTTGTTCAAATTCCACAATAAAACCTGTGTATTGAAAATAAGTGATTTGATTTTCAGAATTGCGGTGCTTTTTTTACTTAATTTAAACAAAATATTGATAATAAAAACCTTGGTAGTATCAAGCAGTTTCAAACTGTGGTGAAACAAAATATTCTGCATTGAGTTCATTTGACATGAACTGAATTTGTTTTACAAAGTTATTCTTTGTAATTTTTTTTCATGGTGATTCAAACCAAAACTGTCAGAAATTTTCAAAACAAAAATTAAATAAACGCCAAAATATTCCCTCAGTTGTAACATCAAAAAAAATTACTATGAACCAAACAGCACAGAGGTTTATGTCAGTTTGCTGCAACAGAAACAGATTTCATGTGCAATGCATAGTAGTATGTGCATATTTGTGAGTAAGGAAACAATTAACTCAAGTATGACTGCTTAATGAGGGTTTTTAAAATGATCATTGCATAATATTTATGACATGAGCTGATTTTGTTTACAGATCATTTAAAAATAACTTTCAATATGTTTAAAATTATTCATTGATGCATTTTTTGTTCTGAAGAATAGTAGGTTTCCTTATGCTACAGATTCCAAAAGAAAGGGATGAGATCTATGAAATGGACTAGTGTGGAGTATTTTAATATTGAATATGGGCCTTCTCTTTTATTACACGTCTTCTGTATACAGGATTCTGTGTTGCAACACTTATAACAACATTTCTTCTTCTTGTTTTGAAGTCAAGAACAACGCCCTCTAAAATATAGATGATTAATCCCAGCACAGTCATCCAGAGCACCTCAGGTTATGTTCATTAGGCAGTTAGTGGAGAGAAAGGATTCTCTCTGGAAAGTCTAGAAGTGTAGACAGGGAGCTGCTCAGAGTCACCAACAGCAAACGGCCAGGAGTGTGTCCCCACTGCATTTCCCTGTGACTCACAACTCACCACTGAGCCCCTGCAGCCCCTGCACCCTCTTCTGAGGCTAAATAACCTTCACAGCTAAATAACCTTCCCCTTCACTGTGTTAAAGGGGATGTGACACCAGTGCCCACTTCTCTCATGGTACCTCAACGACTACTAAAAGTAGGAGACCTTTTGTGTGCAGGCATGTTGAGGTGTAACTTCAGCACCCTGGGCTGGCCTTCACCACCAGGCTGTTGAATATTTGGGAGAATCAGAAGAAGCAGAATTACTTTCCACATATCTTGTTGAGACTGATTGATTGATTACTCAGATATTCATGGACAAGGTTTGAAGCAAATGAGAATTTGATGGGGGCAGGGGAGGGAATAGTAGAGAACAATTGAAAACAGGCAAACATGGCATTCTGGTACCTGGAAGATTATACATACAACCTGTTTGATAAAAGATACTGTGGAAGGGAGAGGATATTCTTGCTTTGGAGACTCTTAACTGAAAATCTTGGTCCTATGAAGCAAGGTTAACTCTTTGCAATGGGAAGAGAGAGATACAGGATGGAAGGATTCCAAACCAAAATGAGGCTAGAGAATGGAAACTAACAAATAGACTAGGCTAGAATAATTCAAGCTGTCAGTGACCATCTAGTCCTGGCTGCTTCAGGAATGATTAGGAGTTAAAACATATTTTTAGCTACATTACCCAAATGCCTTTTAAACACTGGAAGACTTGGGGCATCAATCACATCTCTAGGAACCCTGTTTCCATGTCTGATCACCCTCTTTGTAAAGATGCCTTGACCCCAGGGAGAATAACTCAGCACTTCCCTCCCTCCTTCCCATCCTCAGGAAGCTTAGAGAGCACGAGGTCACTCCTTACCCTCGTCTTCTCCAAACCGGACAAGCTCAGAGCCCACAGCTGCTCTTCACAGGACATGACTTCCAGCCCTCTCACTGGCTTTGTTGCCTGCCTTGGGGTGCATTCAGGGACCTTCACATCCTTCTTCAGTGGCGAGTCCCAGCCTTGCACCCAAGGCTGAGAAAATTGGGATAATCTCTTTTTCCCGGCTGCTTGTGCTGTGTTCGATGCGCCCCAGGGTGGGGTTAGGGCTCACTGCTGGCTCTTGGAGAGCTGCTGCCCAGCCAGCACCCTCAGATCCCTGTCTGCAGGGCTGATCTCAGCTACTGCTCTCCCAATTCATTCTTGTGACCACTGTTGCTGCATCCCAGATGCAGAATATGGTGTTTGGTCTAGTTAAATTTGATCCCGTTAATCATTGCTCAATGCTCAAGCCTCCCATCACCAAGTATGGCCACCTCCCAATTTAGTGTCATCAGCCAGCTTGCTAGTGTTGCATTCAATTACCCCTTTGGATTTTCTATGCCCTCTTCTTTTGCAGAAGAATGTATGCCTTTATTATGCCTTAGCCTGTTGTGATCAGTGGAGTAATACTGATTTATATCCAGGAGAGGAATTGTTAACATTAACCATGTTATGGTTCATGTAATATCTGGGACAATTTACCAATCATTTACTAAATGAAAGTAGAGTACAGCTAGATTGACTTGGAACATATCTGTACCCTCCTATTTCAGGTAAATAAGTTTTGGCATCTAGTTTGATGGACCTGTGACATCTTGGAGAAACACGTGTCTTAATTTTAGCTCAACTGTGCCTTCCTTTGCCTTGAGTACAAATGAATTCTCTTTCTTCTTTCTGTACATTTGGTGAGGATTTCAGACAGGAGTTTTCTTCCTCCATTACACTTTTTCCATAGCTACTTTGCACATAATAGTGTTCTGATCCGAGAAATTTAAGAAGAGACATGAGAAGAACATGACAGTGCAACTATTCCTTTCTTTTGTGCTAGAAAAGAGTTTCTTGTTCTCAAGATCTTCAAAGCAAACGGAAAGTCAATCCATTGAGAAAGTGACATAATAAAATCCAGATCTCTACCCTACTTTCCCCCAATATAAACGATACTATTTTATACAGAATAACAGTCAAGATCTTAATATTGGCAAAAAGGGCCCCCCAAACAGGAAATGCATGTTTCACTTGCTCTGTTCAGGCACTTTAAAATACAAAGATGCTCAAAGTCTGAACTGATGAGTTTCTTTGGCAGTGATTATCCCACAACAGTATTTCATTAAGCAGTATGGGGGATTTCCTCTTACTTCCGCTCCAGGCTTACTCACAGATACCACAGATGCACATCTCTCAAATGACAGCCTTTTTTACCCCCCTTCCTAAACCTCGAAGAATTTAAAGATTCCTTTTAGAATAATAAATTTCCCTTTTATTGTGACTCAGACTTATTCAGTCCAATCCAGCCTGTGCAAACACACATGCAGCTTTAAATTAGCATTTGTGAACAAGCTGGGTTTCTTTGGCTGTTTGCTGAGACTTGGCAGTTCAGTTCTTTGAGGAAAAAAGAAAGAGAGATTCACATCTATTTATGGCTTGATTTTCAGACATGCTGAGTACCTCCTGTGGACTTTGAGAGCTGTTCCTCTGGAAATCAGGTCACTGATGTGATGCTGGAAGGAGAAAGCACAAGGAAAAGGAAGGGCTCTGATTTTCAAATACAAATGCTTATATGGTTTGGAGAAGATAATAAAATGAAAAAAAAAAAAAAAAACTATTTTAAAATGTCTTGTTTGGAACTATGACTGAGCTCCATATTTCAGACTGAGTTCACAACTAAAAAATGTCTGTGTGCACAAAAGCACTGACAGGCATCTATTTTGTAGTGTAAGCAGAATGTTTACTTCTCTCCCCAGCCAGCTTGCTAGTAAATCACTAAAAGTTTTCCCAGTGTAAGTCCAGCACTGGCTGGAGAAGTTCTTGCTCTCCTACCTATCTCAGGTGCCTGTCACTGCCTCCAGCCAGAGGCTCCTGTCCTCTCAGCACAGTATGGAGCAGTTGCTCAATGGAAGCAAGCACTGAGTTATTCAGTCTGAGTAGAGGAGCTAATACATTTTATAAAGTAGGTCCTTCACTAAAATGCAGTAGGCAATGCGCATGTGACCTGCTCAGCTGTGGGGTCTGACCACAGTGGCATTCTTCACCAGGGGCAATATCTTGCCTTAGGTTTTTTTTTTTTTAAAGCCTCTTTTTAACACAGATTTTTTTTTCCTCTGTGGCACCCAAAATCAAATCACAGGGGCACAGAGAGTAGTTGTTATAAATCCAGACTCCTAAAGAATTATAAAAAGGAATGTTTTCCAAAACTTATGATAGTCAGTTTGTAAAGCAAACCTAGAATTTAGGTCCCATGTATAGTACATGTAATTGCATTACAACAGTGTACTGGTCCATTTCTTATTAAACATTTAAAATGTTGTATATGCACTGTAGTTTTTATTCCCTCACCATCTGATAAGACAGTGTTAAAGGTGGTATTTACAAAGTTACTTTACTTCCTAAAGTGAGATTTTCTGATTTTTAAGGGCATTATAATTTTAGGTAAGTTGTTCTAACAGACTTCAATAAAAAATTAATAAACAAATGTAAACCAACCTATATTTTTGGGATATATAACATTTTTTAGCTTTTTTATATTTAGAAGGTATTAATAAAACTGTGGTGGTTTTATAAATTTTCAATGCAACTTAGTGTAGACGTATTTCTGCAAAATAAATCCAGTGATTTATGTTCTTTATTAACTCTCAGATACCCCTCAGTATCAATGAGAGTCAAGTATTCAGACTCCTCCAACACCTCTAAACTCTGGAGTAAATATTTAAATTCTGCGACCGCTTTTGTTTGTCAGGACCCCTTAATTGGAATTGGAACAATTGCTATCAAAAAAAATTATTGGGGAAAAAAAAAAACCAAACCAAAATTTCTTTGTTTGTGTCTCCCTGCAGGACATAACAAGTCTAATAATTTCATTGCCAATAGATGCCAATAGGATAAAACACCATGTGAAGTGTTTTTTTTCATTGATTAAAAGAAAAAACAGCAACCCCCCCCCCCCCCCCCCCAAAAGGGAAAAAGAAAAAAAAAAAAAAGGGGCTTTTTTTTTTTTTTCCAGTTGTTTTCAAATATGGAATAGTTAGGATTTGGAATAAAAACTCAAGTGGGTAAAATTGTTTTTGACTGTCTGACCTTCATCCTAGTCCTGTCAGGTGGGTTTGAAACAAATCCCATTAAATAAGGGATGAGTGGAAGAGTAACCCTTACATTTCTATCACCTACCATATAACATCTTCCATAGCCTTTTTTATGTAGGTTAATAAAAACAGTGTGGAGATGTCTTGTGGAAGTTGTTTGCAAAGCTCTTTAACACCATTATGAGAACTAGGAAACCTGTTCATGACAAAAGAAGACTGAGATAAGATGAACGTTGTCATACTGAAAAGCAATTTATATTGCAAGATTAAATAATCCAGTTGAAATGTTCAAATGCAACAACTTTCAAAGCAGAAATTTCAGTAATTTCAATCTGAACTGGATAAGCAATTTTAAAAATACAGTCTTTATGTATTCAGGAAACTAAAAAGATTGTTGTTCAAACCTGCTCTATGTCTTTTGTGCAAGAGCATCCACTCAGTAGTTTGGACTGGTCGCTGCCCACAGAGCTCTCTCACAGCTGTGCAGAGATCAGAGAAGGGCAACAGCAACAGGGATTTACTAGGCATGATATCTTACAGATGTAGGAGTCCAAACAAGAAGTCAAATAAAAGTAATTGGAGGAAAATGAGTATTGTTTATGCTTGAAAAGACACCAATATCTTGATCTTTAGGCCATAAATCAGCTCTTTAGCTACTGATACATTTTAAACCATAAGTTACTTACATCTGTTTATTGGTTAAAATGGTTTTCAGCCAAACTCTGCATTTCTTCTGGCTTCTGTCATTGTTTCTTTCCAGGAAGACTTTTGGCTGACTGGGTGACTGATTGGTAAGAATGAAAATGCAAGATGCGTGTAATGACAGGGTTAGGAAGGCTGGGTTTTCCTCCTGGTTTTACTCTGAGAGTCTGTGTGATTTTGGACAACTCAATGCAGCTTCCAGGGTTATGTTTCTCTTGAAGATGAAATTCCAGATGTTTTTCTTGAAATAATTCCAGGCATAAAACACCTGGAAATACTGAACTTCCAAGAAAATTCCACTTTTGTTAGTCAGTTTCAGACAAAACTCCAGACAAACCTGAAAACCTCTCTTAGCCCAGTCCCAATTATATAACTAGAAAACAGTTTGATTCCACTTTCACAATATGAAGCAAACCATAATTCCTAGAAATGTTGTTCTCATATCATATTTAGAAATATGGCCAAATAAAGAACATAATTCAAACATGAAGACTTGAAAAATGGCCTGAGATTATTTAAAACAACATCATATTTCAGCATTTGGAAGCCTATGTCCAGGCCTAAAAAAGGCTGCTAAAATTATGATCTCTTCCCGAAAGGTCCAACACTTTGTCACACTTATTGAAATCTTTTCTGCTTGTGAAATCATTTGTTGCTGATGATGTTTTTTATTATTAAATGTTGAAGGCCTTAAGAACTCATGTCAGGTTCAATGGGCTGGATGTTATCATACGGAAGGGACAATTCTCCATTTTATGGTATATATTTTTAATATTTCTTCACCTCTCAGGACCCATTTCTGGCCCAGCTGAATTATTTTCTTCTTTCCTCAGCAGAGATGGTGTGCTGCATTTTAATACTTGTGATGGTTCTATTATCACTGCTGTGCTCATACTAACTCTCAAACATCTTTTTATATCTACTCTTGAAAATTCAGATCTACCAAAACATCTGCAAGAAATCAAACAATCCACCATGATGTTATACTTGCTTTCTTCAGGTGAGATCTGATTTTGTGCTGTTTTTTTCCTTGCATCTGCTCACTGCAGAGGAGTTGCATTAGATGACCTTTAAAGGTTCCTTCCAACTAAAATTATTGTATGATTCTACAGCTCTTGGGAGTTAAAAATGGCATAGTATTTTTCATTTACATTTTGTAGATAAACCTTCAGCAAAAGACTCTGCCTCACCGTGAGCAGTGAAACGTGGTGTTAAACACCAGAGTTTGGGCAGGTTCTCAAGGAATGATTAAAGAGTTCTTCCTGAATCCTTCCAGGGTGGTTCTCCCAGGTCAGCTTGGGAAAACCCCATGGATGGCCTCAGTGCCCAGCCAAGCTTGGCAGGGCACAGTTACCTTTTATGGCAAGCAGTGCTCACCATTACAGATGTCAATGCTTTTTCTCCTCACATTCTCATAATGAGTGAAATAGTTAACCTTGTTGCTATTTGCATGGAGATCACCAGAGCTTACTTAATGCCTACTGAAAAGCATCAAGATATTTCCAATTTATATTATTCTCTGAATACTCATGCAGACTCTTTTGTACCAATTACAATCTCTTCAGGGAGAAGTTTACTCTGAAAGACCCTTGGACAGAACAGCACTACTGACACAGAAAACCTAAGTAATTTGTACAGACCTAGGAAAGAAAATTGTGATTAAAACCAAAAAAATCCCAAAATATTTGCTGAAAAAATGCAGCAGGATCTTAAAACAGGAGTGAGAGAAAGAAAGGAAATCTATAAATTCTAAAATTAGAGCAGGAAGTTTTGAAGATTTTTTTTTTTGCTATTTTCTATTTTTTGTAATTATAGATCCAAAAACATGATTTGAGTTACTTTTCTGTGAGAAGGTAACAAACAGAACCATTTATACACTCATTTGGTCTGGCTATGTCATGTTTCTCACTAATTTTTCAGTGCAGACCCTTCCCCTGAATGGCTCCCATGGTTTGAACTACTTATCTGCAGGTGGTAAAATGTTTGCTGCCTTGAGACACAGAGTGATATTGCCCACTGTCTCCACCCACATGTCTATGGGTTCTGAAAACCAGACAGCCAACAAGACAGGTTTGTATGTATGTCTCCAGTCTCCTCACCCCACAGCACTCTACAAAAAAAAGAAGGGTGCACTGACCTTCTTTAAGTGAGCAGTGATGTAATGGTGCTTGTTAATGGAGTCTCAGGGGTATCATGATTGCAGGACTTTCCATTACAGTTCCTTTTCTGGGTCTTCTCCAAGAAACAAATCCAAATATAATCACCTCATGTGCTGCAATGGAAACAGCCCCAGAGTATCACTCCAGTGTTTCGAATCAGGCAAGCCTAGAAAATTAACAAAATTAGGCTGTGTGTTTTAATGGTGATTTCCTGCAGTACATCTTTCACTATCTTTCAAGAGTTCCGGATGTTTTTAAGAAAATACTGAGTTGTTGGAGAGTACAAGGGAAAAAAATGCACATAAAATTTTGCAAAATAAAAGGAGAGAAATGTTAGAAATAGCAGATTTTATGAGGTTCCACTACACTGTTCCAGTTTCCTGTTACTGCAGGCAATAAGAACTCATATAATCCCTTTCACAAATTGAGCAAACTCCACCCTCAATCTCCTTTGATTACTTTGTACTTATTCTGGAAAAATGTTCAAGAACATCACTCCTGTTAATAGTTGAAACCTTACTGTTACTGACCTGTCATTGCTTAAGACCAGATTAATTTTTGCCTCTGTCATTTTCAACATATTTTGCATATTTTACTAAAACAGTTCATTGCCTTCATGAAATCTCCCCCCCCACTTTTTTTTCCCTGTTTTTCACCTGTTAAGTGTTCTTATTTATACTGTTTCCAGATTTCGTGTCATTAGCCAATTTTACTAGTCTCTTACTATTATATTTTTGCTATAGTTCTTGATAAAAATGCTTAGTAAGATGTATTTCAAAACTATTTCTAGAGGAACTCCCAATTTAACACATTTCATGAGTTTAGAGTTTTCAAGTAGCTCCTTACTGGATTTAGAATTCATTTATTAACTTACATGTTTTCCAGTTTAATTTATGGCTTCCCATTATAATATTGAAATCCAAATAAATTTAATATACCAAAATTTCTTAATCTAAAAATCATTCCTCGTTAAAAGATATGAAGCTAGTCTGGCTCAATCTGTCTTTGGAAAATTGAAGGAACATCTATTGCATAATTTTAAATATTTATTCTACAACACTGCATAGTTAAGCTCAAACTAACTTTAAAATTTTTCTCCTACTCATTTAATATTTTCTCATAAAATTGTTCTCAGGAGATGAATTTTAAAGAAGAAAAGTTGTGTTTGTCAGTGATGTTTAACAGATGGTACACAATGGATAGAGGGCCTCATCCACAGTATGTATAAGTCAGCTGGAGTCTGTCCACTGATTTAACAATCTGCAGGTCAGTCTTACAGTAGTCTAGAAAATCACCACTTCTTTTTAAATTTTATTATCAGCAAAAGCATTGTGGCCCAGCTCCCAAGACAGATAAGAAATACACACAGAATTATAAAACAGATGTTTTTTGCTGGCTATTTAGTAACTAATTTTCCTATCGTTCATTCTAAAATTTTCAATATTATTATGAAATACATTTCACTTATATGTTGATTATCTAGTCTGAAAAAATTTCCATCTTTAACTTTCAAGACTACAATTTCAGAAAATATTGCTTCTGGATGTATAAATCAAGAACAAAACAAGTACTGTGGGATTATGACAAAATCCTTATGGAGCAGGCACAGCAATAACAATACTTGTTAACAAAAGATAGATTATTAAAGAAACATTCAGTAGCTAATGCAATTATTTGGGCTCAGAAATAGTGTTATATTATTGACTCATAAAAACATTGTCATTTGGTCATATTCAGAGCATTTAGGTATGCCCATAAGTAGTGTTTAGAACAGGCGTGTTTCCTTCAAGGGCGATGTTAGGAATTCTGTGTGCTCCATTAGGTAGTTAACACATGGCATTACAATAGTCCATAGTCAGAAATCCCCTGAATCCTCAGCACAGTGAATGAGTGCACGTTTGAAATCATGTCAAATTCACCACATCATTCTCGTTACAGAATCAAGAAGAGGGAAGTGGAAATGAGGCACCAGTTCTTTAGAGAAATAAAAGTTCTTACTCTCTGGTGTGTTCATTATCCCTGTGTTCATTCCATCAGGGATAAAGCTTCTGGTTTTTTCTAGCTCCTCAGATTATTTAAACAGCAATACAGGACCTTTTTCCCAGCTACTGGAAAGTTCACACTCTTGGAAAAGTACCCTGACAATAGTAAAATAGGTGATACACCTCTGAGCATGGACAGCAGCAAACCCCAGGAGGAAAGTGCAGTCCCTCTTTATTATAAATTGTCAGTGTGAATGCTGCTTGGTTCAACCCTTGTGTCTCTATTTTTTGTACCTTGGCATGGTTTCCAGCAGGATTGCTGCTGGTCCTTGTGCTAGCTCCCAAAATTCAACAACGAGGTCATTTAGGTCCTCCTCTTTCACAGTCTGCCAAGACCTCACTGTCTAAGTTTACCTGGGATAAACTTTGCCTTTGGGCTATGATCTATTTTTTTAGAGGTTTAAATATTTCAGTGACTGCTTTTAAGAAGTGCTGAATAGAACCAGGCAGATTTTTGTGGAACAGAGAGGCAAATGAAATGTAGATAATACTTCTGAAGTCCTGGATGTTTCCATCCTTCCTCAGATCTGGCTGCAGAGCAACAAGTGAAGACCCAGCTTGTTAATTTTCATTGTGCTGACCCCAATTTTTTATTTTTAACCAGGAGGGAAAGGGTCAAAAAAAGGGCTAAAGAACAAAGTCATCCATCTAGGGATGATATAATCATGTGTTGTAATGTTTTTGACAGACATTTCAGTAACTATGGGAATCAATAGGGATTTGCACTCCATATCCTGTAAAATTGGGAAGAGGAGTAAATCCAAAGAAACTGGACATGGTGGTGTCATGATTAAGCCAGGGGAAATATACTGGTTTGGATTAAACAACATTCAATAGAAAAATACATTTTTCTGTTGTATTGTCAATACCCTCTAAAATCCATTTTCTGTATAACTGCACTCTCCCACACTGATTTATACATTGCTGGGTTATTTTTATCTAAAATGCAGGGAAGAAGTCCTCTGGAAAATATCAGGAGAGGGGTGATGGAAGAAAGGTTTTGCTTTTGTACTTTGAGACAGCTTTGCTAAACTGCAAGGCCCTCAAACTTGGTAACAGAAATACAGCCCTCAGTCAAATAAAAATAAGTACTGTGTATAGGAAGAAATATAGGAAAAGTTTAATGGATAGATCACAAGTCTGAAATCACATTTTACATTTCTTTCCAGCAGACAATACTTCATGAGTGTTTGCTTTTTAATGTTTGATCTCTCTTTGCTTTCATTTTTTTTGCAAAATTTGTATATCTACCATTTCATGAGATAAAAAGGTAGAAATCATACAACCCTGTTTCTAAATTTACCTGTAAGACTGACTAGAAAGGATTATAAAAAAAAAAAACAAAAATAAAAAAAAGGAAGAAAAAAGAAGGAAGTATTGCACTGTCAGATTATTAGTGCAAATCAGTCAAACCTTTACAGTCTTAACCACTTGAGCCCTGCCTGCTGCTTATTGGAGTTATCTCTAATTTATTTACTTCACAAGCTGAAAAGCTGTATGGATGAAATGTTGTGGTTCCAAGTAAAAGAAGGGAGGAATTCCACTGTGGAAATGTCAGACACTTTCAAAGCTGTGTCTAAACCAATCTGTGTGGTACTGCCCTTTATGGTTTGATGTGAACCCCAGCACACACAAATCCCTGCTTACCTCTCAGTCTATGGGACTTCAGGATCTTGATTGCATTCATCTGACTGTCACAGACATCCTTTGGCACCCAGTCCCACTCCCAAACAGATCAAATGCCACTATGACCACAATAAGTCTTTTTTTCAGTCCTATTCCCATTGTTCCAGGAAACTCCCACCCCTGGCAGAAAGAATCTTGCAGCCAGTTTCCAGCCCTGAGTCATGCATGGTAGGTTTTCACTCATTCAGCCTTATGCTGACATGTTTCTAAAGCTTTAATAGTCAATTCTCTTCATGGAATATACCCTAATGCATAAAGAGTCAGGAACGACATCCCTTCTCAGCATTAATTTTGACATACTAAGCAAGCCAACACTTCCAGACTCCTATTACAAGTGAAACTCTGTCTTCCTCTCAATAATGGTTTCCATGAACATGTCCTATATTTCTGTTAAAAAACCCCTCTGGATTTATATATGAGTCCAGGATTTCTGTCTCACTTAAATCCACTGTGTATTAACTCCAATCAGACTGGGTCCAAAAATATTAAGTCTTTCAGCAGGACATGCTGAGTTCAGTTTTATATCTACTTGGTATAGCACTTCCCAGAAGTGTTACCCCTGAATATTGTGGTTCTGGAGATGTCAGACTTACTGCTCAGATATTTACTATGTGATGTGTATGTGTGCAGCAAGTCTGAAGAGATGCAAAACAAGAAATTTAGTACATACATATATTTCACTGCACTTGAGCCTATCTGGGAAATGTGGGGAGGAACAGAGCAGTTCTCCCTGCCTTAGTGGCACCCTTTGCCTGTTTCCAACAGAAATGAGCAGAGGGGATAGTGACTGAACACACTAACAATACAAACACTTGCAGCATCTCACCTAATTACAATTTTAATTTACCTTTTACTTGGTCAAATCTCAATGCTGCCTCAGTTCTTTGTCTTGCCAATGTAGATAAAAATATGGTAACTGAGCTGTTTTTGAATTTATGTTTTAAATTTTAATTTTGTTCCAATGGGACAAAACTCAGAAGTTGAAAATTTGAGTTAATACCATGGTGCATTAATAAAAAATATGGCATGTATTTTTCATTATGTGGATGAAGAAGATGGAAGTGACACTAGCTTTTCAAAAGTCTTGTTTGTAATATCTCTGTATTTGCTGGCTGGATGATTTTACAGAGGTAAATTTTACCAGATCAAATAGAAAGAGACTTTTTTTGTATGGACACAGTGACTGCTTTGACTTTCAAAACACTCTGCAGTGGTCAACTCATCTTTGTCTGGAAACAAATTGAAGTAAGAAAGAAACCTTTTGGAGTGTTGAATTTGAGACTCAGTAGATGAGAAAGGATAGAAAGCTGGGTCACACAGGATACGACTCACACCCAGAAGCTCTTGTTCAAGTGTGTGTACCTTTCGGTGAGTCAACTACAAAAGTTTTGGTTTTAAAGGTTACTGCTACTATGATTTACTGCAAAAGACCCTTACTGATAGTAGTGCCCCACTTTAGTAATGCCTCACTCCATCCAGCTAAACTGCTTAAGTCACTGTAGCCTTAAGCACCCTTGAATCATTTTGGTAAACGTGGTTTTAATATATATATATATAAGGATTGGATAACAGCAAATCAGTGCCAGAGCTGGAAAATAACCCAGGACTACTGGCCCTCAAGTCTATGCTTTAATTAATGCAAACATTTCCTCTTATCCAGCAGTTAGGAATGCAAGTGATACAAAAAGAAAGTGAAAAGTTTATGTGGATATTTTACTAACCTGCATCTTGTAAACATTAGCTACAATTGGACTTTTAGTATAAATTCCAGATTTCAGTATAACTTCCAAAGCCCTGCTTTCAGGCAGATACTTCTCTGATTCATTGGTGTTTTTTGGGTTTTCTTGGCTTTGTATTAAGGGAATTACATCTCACTGAATTGTGTAAGAAGGATTGAGAGGTGTTCCTTGGCTAAAGCAATGCTCACACAAAGGTAGTCAGTGCCAGTAAAGCTGCTTCAAGTCTGCCAACTAACCAACAGCACTTTTCTTCCACCTTTTTTTTTTTTATTTCCCCTTGGCTGTGAATGGTCCTTTATTGTCTCCAATTCAGTCCTTCTGACAGGAAGGGTTTTCTTGAGGATGACAACATAGCCAGGGTGTCTGAGCCTCTGTTGGGCTTTTCCCAAACAGTCTAAATCCGTGTTTCCAAACTGTTTTCATTTTTAACTCCCTGCCTTCAAGGGGAAGCACAAGCCTCTGTGTGATGTACAAGCCTCTGTGTGATGTTCAAGTCTCCCAAGAAGATGCCTACCATGGTCTTGTTGACAAGCTCTTCAGAAGGCCTCTGGGGTTGCAAGCTGAAATTTGCTGGCCAGATTCAAGGTCTTATATGTGAACTTACATCCGTCTAGAGCATTTTCAGTCCAAGGTTTGAGATGAGAGAAATATTTCCAGTGCTAACTTTTTATTTAAAAGCCTGTCCTCCATTAGTGGTGTTTACACTCCATTAACCCGTCTGCTTTGTCAACTTATTTACTAACACAGTGCTGAGTTCAGAAATTTCCAACTGTACAAACCCTTTCATTTCTAAAAACACTCGTCACTTTCTGAGCTGTTGAATTTGTGGGAAGAAGGGTGGAAAAAAATGAGATACAGTTCAAATTATAGCTAGTGGGAAAGCCTTTCCTCTCTTAGATTATGCACCTGTGTGAGAAATATTGAGGGAATTTTCCTGTTTTCTGGGTATGATCAGCTGTCACACAACCAGGGCAGCATCAGTTACTCACCACAAACCTTTCACTTCTGCACCCAGGTGGAAGTGTGAAATGGTATTTCTTTATGCACACACACAGTTCTGCCTTTTTGCAGCTGAGCCAATAGTCCTGGTGTTTTTATAACATTTTCTTCCACCAAAAGAATAGATGAGTGACAGGTGATTTCTGTCATGGAGAAATATGGTAGTGAGGACATCACTGTTGCAAGTTATGAAAGGAGAGGACTTTATAGACAAGAGTAAGAAGGGAAGAGTTGTAAACTCTTCAGGCTGAAGATTTTCTGGGATCTCCATCACATGTTCTAAGGGGAAAAGATAATTCAGAAAAGTTTCAGGTGTTCCCGAAAACTAGAGAAAAGTCCTAAAAAACAGGACTATAAACCTGGCTTATTGTACAGACTGAGTTATTTTCAAATGATCAGTAATTATTTCTGTTCCTATGTGTACAGATCTAGAAACCTAATTTAAGTAACTGATTTTTAATATGATAAACTGGAATATTAATAACTCTTTTTGAAAAGTAACTGTCTGTTGCACTGCCTTGTCAGGAAACTAGTACAAGATTAATTATGTATTCAGGAGCTGAGAAAATCAAATTTGTCTCAACTGACACTGTTTTTCATGTCTTTTCTCATGAAGTCAGAGGTTTGACTTCCTTTCTGTAGAAAGTGACCCAAAAAGAAGTGAGAAGTTCTTTTCTACTTTAGACATATGACTTCCCAAACAAAGGAATACTTCTTCACTGCATTGCACATAGATATTATAGATAGAGCTTATTCGGACTTGTAGGGGATGCACTGGTCTGAAATCACTCAGTAACTAGTGAAAAAAATCAGAATGATCAATATTTCCAACAAAAGACATACACCAAAACTCTCAAATAGTCACCAAAACACAGGGATATCATATAAGTTTTTCCATCTTTACATCTACAGTCTTATGAGTTTTTGTGATATTCATTCCATGAGTGGTAAAAGCTCCTCAGTGTGACATGGTGCAATTTATCTGATTCTAGACCAGCTACAATAAGAATTTGCTTTGTCTGATACACATACAGTCTTCTACTGGCTGCGAGTAAGCTTTCAACCAAATGGCCATCCAACCCTTATGAAACATTAATGGATTTTAGGGAAATTGAAATAAAAAAGATTTTGTTTTTGCAGCCTCACCTTGCCTGTTTTATTCATTGCACAGAACTTGTTCATGCCAGGATCGATATTTACAGTTCTTTGCAATGCCACATTTTCAAAGCAAATCTCCACTGTGAACCCATACAGACCCTAGGAGACTCAGCCACAAGCTCTCAGAGATCCCTTCAGAAAAATGAGGGCAAAACCATCCAGGGATCCACCTCCACAGAGAAATCTTGAAGAAAATAGAAAAAAAAATCTTATAATGACTGAGGGTGCTCACCAAAGCAATGGGTGGGATATAAAAGTCTGAGAAAGAAAGTTCTGCACAGTTGCTGTCTGTATATGCAGACATCCTCCTTCGAGTCCTGTGCTGCACATTGATGCTTTTACACATTTCCAGAGCCATTGTCTTAATCAGTTTCACTGAACAAAGGGTGAGATTATTGCCATGTACAGTGCTGACACAGTCTTCAGTTCTGCATGTGTAACTTGGCAAAATTTACAAGGATTTTTACGGTGTAAGAACAAAGTTGCAGGAATCAACCAAATCTTGTTTGATTGTTAGGAGCTGAGGGTAGAGTTAGATGATGTCAGGATGCCTTTATGCTGCCCACTGATATTTATCTAGTTGAATGCTGCTTATGAAGAATTTAAAACCTTCTGGAATTGCAAATGTGATAAAGACTGATGAACAGCAAAGCTGTTCAGGAAAAGATCCTTCTTGTGTGGAAGAAGACATAAAAGGGGTGAGGGATACTGTGATGGCTAGCAGAGGAAGTGGAGTGTAATGTGCCCTCTCTGAGGGTCATTGTAAGTCTTAGAACTGAGAAAGGGATTCTGTGAGTGCAGAGAGAAGGAAGAAGAGATAATTAAAGTGTTCATGTACAGAATGAATATTTTCACTGACTGAAAAACCCCATAACCAAAAAGTAGAAACTCCTTTTCTTTCTTTTATTTTTTTTCTTTTTTTTCCCCCGTTTTTTTTTTCTTTTATCTCTGCTTAGTGTCTCTGTGAAAAATTTGTGAAGCAGAGATGTTTAAAGTTATTTTTTGTGGGAGAGAGCAGGAAGGAAATGGAGAGGGATTTATGTACAGTGCTTTGTTGCTTTCAGAAGCAATAGGAAGTTTGTTTATTGAAGTGCTGTTGAACAAAGCAAAAAACTGAAACCCTAATCTCAGAAGAATATAAATCATTACCTATTTCAACACTATCACTTTTTTTTTTTATTTTTCTGGGGTCCAGTTATTTTTTTTGTTTCCATGGACAAAGATTACTGACTAATTCAGTCTCACAGAAAGTGGATTTTCCTCTCCCAGAGGAAACATAAGCAAAGATCACACCCTGGCAGGTCTGTGCTAAGGCTGCTTGTCTCCAGAAGACCATCTCATTTTAACCAGTGGATATGTTCCTTGCTACTGACTGGAGAGTGAAAGTGAAATACAAGTATTACAAATTACCTGAGCTGATGAAGTATTAGAATTACTCACTCAGCCAACCAAACCTGTCCTTCTCCTCTAAACACTAAATTCCAAATAAGGACTCCATTGTAAAAACCTTAATTTAATGTCTCATAAAAAAACAGACTTATATTTGGTCTTTTCTGGGTGCTCCTAGTTCCCCAATAGACAGATGTCAGTGGCAGTGGTAACAAATGCTCTTCCATATCATGTAGATTGTTACTGGAAAACAATCCAGGTTATTGTAAGCTCCTCTCAGCCTAGGTTTGTTTCTAACCTCACAAAAAATAGCTTATCCTTACAGCATACCATGCAGTGGTAGATTTGGTTATCCTTTGGTCAGTTACATACTGAAGTAAAACAGTATTTTGGCATGGAGATGGTAAAATTTCATGAACAGCTTGCTATTGAAAACTTCGAGCAAATTATCAGAAACTTTAGCACATCCATTCCCCTTTTTTTCACCCTTTCCCCAGGGTAATATTTTTCCCTGAAAGATACCTCTCCCCTTCCCAGTGAATCCTAAAGCTCCTGCTTTCATCATACAAGCAATTGTTTCTCACAAAACTTTTCTTCATCCTAAAATTAGCACAGCTTGTGAGGGGGAGGAAGAAAATTTATTTGTAAGAAAAAAATTTGGTTTTCTTCTATGAATGATAATGAAGTGTTGAGGTTTGGTGTGGGAATTATCATGACATTTTCTCCCAGCACTACTTCCATTGCCAACATCACCCAGTGCTAAAGCTGATTATAGAAGGGGATGGAATTTCTGATGCATTTTCAACCTACTCCATCAATAAAATTTCAGCCAATTCTTTCCCCTAACTTTCCAGCCACCTATAACATCTTCACAGCTAAGTTTGTGTTTTAACCACACTGGGTGGAGGAAGCAACTGCACTAGGTTTTCCTGCTCTAAGCGACTTGAAACCAGTTACTTTTTAAAAGAAAGAAACCACAATTGTAAAACCAAAACCATGTTCAATTTGAGAACAAGCACTACTTACGGGTCAATTCCAAGAATGTTTTCACTTTGTGTTACCTGACTGTTGTATAACATTGGGTCAGTTATACTTAGATTTCCAGAGAATAAGAGTTAAGTGTCTGCTTTTATTTATAACTAAGAATAAATTTCAAATGAAAGAAAAAACAAATAATAGATCAAAAATGAAATACAAAATGTCAGTAGTAGCTGTGTATTCATTGATAAAAATCTAGTGACTATCAGAACCTTTTCTGTTCAATGTTATCTGTTTTACTTATTCTGGTTGATTAAAATTGTATTTAGAAAAAGATGTCCATTTCAAAGAAATTTCTATTAATGGTCCCTTTCTGCAATAATGAGTTTTAACACAACTCTGAAGCCCAGGACGATGCAAAATGTTGATATTGGAGCTAAAACCAGGAAATACTTCTCTGATTTCTGCGTTATGACCAACTTACCTGATTCAGAACAAAATTGATTAATAATTTGTCATCACAACTTTTAATGGAATATTCTTTGTTCAATTATATTTCAAAGGGATCTGAAATCTAAGAGAATGTTACCACAGAAAACTGGTCTTAAAAAACATTCCCCTGTCATTAACTTCTGATTCTTATCTGTCATCAGCAACAGTTTTTCACCCATTCCGTTTTGTCTACTGATGCACATTGAGAACCAAATGAAAACAGAACTGTTGAGACACTGAGCAATCTTGAGTGGTAGCCACCACAGAAAGTAATAAAGCTCTTTTTTTTTTTTAACTGGACTTTTTACCTTCTTTGTATTCTTCAAGTTCATATTAATTCACAAGAAGATCAAGAAATGCCACATTATTATGAGCATGACAAGATTATTGCATTTCTGCTAAAGTGGTTTATCTGCTCTTAGTTTTGCGCATGCACAAATCGTCATATCAACCAGGAATAGCAGACTCACTTAAGAGGACCATTTTTGTGTGTATAAAATATGTGCTGTGATTCAGGCTGGTATCAATAAGGTTTGAAAATTTTCTCTAAAAGACTGAAAGTAAAAGTGAAAACACTATGAGAGGATCTATATACAGACACTATGATAAAATCTATATACATGGTGCAGTTGCTAATAGTAATAATACTTTCTTTTCTACAGATACCATGGCCACACTAACACACAGAGGGAAGGTCTAATGTGTCTAAATATACTGTGTTCATTAACTACTCACAAACACTGCACAGGCCTCTGATGGACTCCCAATATCTGCAGTGCATGCCTGACCTTGTTAGCAACAGTGATTGCATCTGGGATACAAATTGTAGTGAGCACAGGTTCAATCTGCCTTATAACCCTGAAAAACCCAGGATGCATTCCATGCTGGTGGGAAAGGACACTCTTGTGCATGCAACAAGTAGGAACACCTAAGACGTTGATAAAGCCTTAAATTTGGTTTCTAACCATTATGTGACAGGGAGAGTGATCCAAGAATTTAGCATCTGCAGAGAAATTATTCAATATTGGGGCATGCATTCAGTGGAGGCAGTGAAAGTCCTAACCTACTCCTTGATTATTGTTCATATACCCATAGCAAGCCCATGCCCTGAAGTGCTGTAAATACTGTATAAAATACTCCTGTAGTGTTATAGCCCCAAAGGAACAGAAAATGGCCTAATTTCTTCATCACCCATGTGAGCAATAACAACACAGGTAATGAATTACAACAGGAGGTGACGCAGTAACTTCTGTGTATCCTATGTAAATTAATTTTTTTCTAGCACAAAAGCCCTGGCTCCTACATTTACTCCTGATATCAGGTTGTGCTTGACCACCATAGAATGACTTGGGCTGTAAGGGTCTTAAGATTATCTAGTTCCACTGCCATGGACAGGGTCAACTTCCATTAGATCTGATTTCTCAAAGCCCCATCCAACCTGGCCTTGAGCACTTCCAGTGATCCCCAGCTTTCAGCACATCCACAGTTTCTCTGGGCTACCTGTTCCTGTATCAAACTCAAAGTACCTCTTTGTAATATGTAATTGAAACCGACTCTCTTTCAGTTTGAAGCCATTCTCCCTTGTCCTATCACCACACGCCCTTGTGAAAACTCTCTCTCCACCTTTCCTGTAGACTTCCTTTAGGTATTGGAAGGCCATCATTGGGTCACCCCCAAAGCTTTCTCTTCTCCCATCTGAGCAATCCCAATTCTCTTAATCTTTCTTCATAGGAGGGATGGTCCATCCCTCTAATCGTCTTGAAAAGGCAGATCCATCTACCGTGCGGTTTGTAGACAAAACATATCATTGCTATTCCCTAGGCTGTAATTTTTCATGTGTGATTTGTATTCTTCCAAGTACTAACAAATTTTTTGGAACTGAGACTTCATTCACTTTTTTCCTTCAGTGATTGATCTCTGGAAAGCCAGAAAGTTTAAGGATCCAAATTAATTCTAGCAAAGAGAAGAAATGAGAACAGGAACTTCCCCCCTAGATTAGGGGAAGGTGGTTATTCTATCACAGTGCTAGTGGAAACTCTTTGAAGTGTTATATTCCTATAACTATGGCATAGAACTTGAAAAAAATGTTCTCATTACACAGAAAACTGGTAAAATATTTGTATTTTATTTTTTATTGCTATATACTGTAGCATGGAAAAAGCTTAAATAAGCACAATAAACTTCCATACTTTCTTTTCAGGTAGATTGCCTCAGTGGGTTCGTGGCATCAGCCAAACCCACTAAGCACAGGTACAGAATGGGTGTGGAAGTGGAAAAACCCACATGTATGGTGGTATATATATATATTGCAGGTATTTGGCAAGTTTCTGCTCAGTTTGAGGAGAAACCAAGCACAAGGTTCTACCAGTGACTAGGAGGCTCTTGAAAACAAGACACCGTGCTATGATGCAGTTCCCAAACTCAGCTCAATACTTGACCTGTTGGTTTCCATGGTAGACCTCCAGCTAGACAACAAGCAAAGAGAGGTGGTGTGCTGCTGCTGTGCAAATGCATTAATTCCTAATTCTGGTGGGTAGAGAAGGTAAGAGTCAGCTCAGTCCCTCTGCAGCTTGACAACTGTTGCAGGCAGCCTGAGGCAGGAAAACACAGAGGCAGTTACTTGGCAGGACAAATGAACTGATCAGAAGAAGCATTGATTTCCCTCTGCTGCTGTTACAGTTAATGTTTCAGATTTTGTGCAAAGGCTCCCACAGCAGCCAGAGCATCTCTCTCTGTACACACCACACATACACATACACATACACATACACACACACACAAGTGTGTGTGTGTGTGTGTGTGCAGGGGGCTGTATAGGAAACACAGCCTGAGACACCCTTTTTGTCTCTGAAAGGAAGTATTTGAATTGGAAGAAGATTCTTCCAAGGAGAAAACATCAGGGACACATTTATACACAGAAGTAGAAATTTCTCTCTGAACTTCATATAGGAACGAGTCAGAGAGGCAGATTTTATAAACAGACCCCTCTGGATCACTGAAGAGAGGATTTGAAAAGTCAAACACATCCAAGACATGCCTATAAAAGTAAAAATTACACTGCCCAGAGCCTTTTAAGAAACAGACTTATTTCAAACAACAGAATACTATAGCTCTTAGTCTTTCTTTCTCTCTCTCTGTGTAGACATACATTGGCAAACTAAACCCTGAGTAAAGATGCTGTTAGTTTAGAGATTTTATCCATTACAGCTGTAAGACTCATGGCTGAAACTTGTTGATCCTTTCTGCTGAGCAATAAGACAGTCAAGTCAGATGCCCAGAGACAAAAAAAAACTTCCCTTTGTTTAGTTAAAAGAATGGCTGGGCCAGGAATCATTTGCCTGTCATTTAAGAAGCAGTTTTGGTAACTATTCTTCTATTAGCAGAGTAAGTTGAATTAATTCACCTGAAAATTAAGTAATTCGCCTGAAAGTGAAAAGATTTATATCCAGAATGCTGCAATGGACAGTTATTTTAATCTGCTTTGGATAGACACTATGAAAGACAAAGGATGCTGGAAGAGTCTGCTCAAGCAGGAAACCTCAGGACTCATGAGTTATTCCTAGTCTCTTTCAGAAAGGTTTATTTTCACAGTCCCTTCAACATAAACTGCTTTGCTCTCCTAGCACAGTGGGAACTACAGATGTTTGCAGTCAAACACAGTCAGCATTGGAGACGTTTCTCCCTGCAACTGCTGAATCAGATCCCTTTAACTAGTCAGCCTTGAAATTTTAGTGCACATTACATTTTTATTCTGCAAGGCACCTGGAGAGTCTATCCATGAGTGGTGTGCTGCTGTGTCCTTACAGCTTCAGCAGCTCAAAGGGGGAGTCATGAGCCAACCAAACACAATGTTTGCAGTTCTTCAAGAGGAACAAAACCACTTTACTTTTTCTTCCTCACTACCAGTCTTTCAAAGAAAAGCAAAATTTACAAGTGTTTCAACAGTTTCATTAACTGCTGCCTCTCCTCTATAGACAGCAAGGGTTAAGGATGCACGGCCCTGGCCACTTGTCAGATTTGGCATGCTAGAGCCAACAGCTGGTGGAGGCAGTTAATTAGTCCTTTGCCCTGCTCAAAGTTCAGCCTTGATTGGCAGGGAAAAGCAGGCTGCACCAGCCTGCTTCCCTCTTTCAATTAACAAAGGCCTGTGCCATCAGATTACCTTGGCAACATGCCATGGCATCCCTGCCTGAGCTTTGCCATGGCAACAGGAAAGCGAACCTTGCCAAGGCAGCATCTGGTCTATGGGTGGCAGATTACCTGCCAAACAGATTTACTAGCTGCAAAGTGCTGCCGATGGCCCTGAGAAAAGAAAGGAAGCAGGAAAATCTTGTGACAAAATGATGATTATCCATTTTAATTTTCCTCTCCAAGCAAAGGTTTACAGAGGTCCAATTGCTGATGTGTGGGTAAGGCATGTCTTTATTCTTTCTGGGCATGAAAACCATTAAATGAATTAGGTTTTATCTTAGCCACAAGGTCTTCTGGGCATTACAGAAGCAAAATTCTTTGTTGAGGACTAATTTCTATTATGTGGTAACCAGGCTGGTCTTGACAGAGCACTGCTGGTTTTTCATTTCATTTTATCACATCCATTTTGTTGTGTTGACACCAGAGATGTCAGATAATCACGAGTCCAGCTGCTCATAAACTAAATGGAAACTCAGCTCTGAATGTCAGAATCACATCAAGTTCCAGTGGCCTGTAAACTCAAGAACAGCTGGCACTAGATTTGTAAGCAGTGTGAGACTTTTCCAGGGGACTATCTGAACTCAGCAGAGTTTGAAGCTTCTGGATTCACTGAGGGCAGGGAAACAGACTGTAGGCAGTGCAGGACTGGCTCCATCTCTACCAAATGACTCTTGAAAGAAACTCATGTTACATTACAAAGGAAATCCAGAAAACCAGTGGGCAAAACCCAGCTGTTCCTCTGTTTTGGGAGGATTCCTTTCTGACTCTAACCCAGTCAGTCCATTAACACCAAGCTCCTGTGATGAAGACACGCTAATTAGATTCTCCATATGACTGCCACTATGCATCAAAGAGTGAAAGAACAAAGCTTTTTTCCAGTCTCTCCTAGGTCATTGGCACACATCTGACATTTCTGTGACGCAGCAAATATGATTGAGGAAAATAATTTCCATCTTATTTCAGCTCTTACAAACCTAAGCATCTTCTCATAAACTTACTCACCCCAGGATGTCCATATCCCAGTTATTGCCTCTGTGAAATTTGCACACTGGACCCTGAGATTAGCTTAGCTGGGCAGAGCATGGTGCTAATCATGCCAAGGTTGTGGCAACCCCTGTCTGGGCCATTCACTTCACAGTGAATAGACTCAGTGATCCTTCAGTGTCCATTCCAGCTCAGAAGGAAGTAGGGATGGTAGCTGCCAATGGAGCAAGCAGAGAGTGAATTTGCTGCAGCAGAGGGAACATTTACTTCAGGTTGGAAAGGAAGGTTGATTACCAATGCTTCACACACTCACCAAAAATTGCCCTAACATTCTTTTTATTGTTAGTGGTCTAGATTCTTCTCTTCCCTTTGGTCTGAGTTTCTAAGACATAAGGGATACATTTGGGAGAGAGTGCATGGACATGCCTGTCAGTGTCACACAGAGCTATGTGTGCTGAGACAGCAAAATCAATACCTAGAATGCGGAAAAAATAAATTGGACAGCTAGGACATACTTGAAAGGCTCTTGGCAGAAGGATAGCCTCACAGATCATAATACAAGTAACTTTAAAGATCATCATTTTTTTATCCTTGTCTGAAGATAATGGACAACACCACACTTCATAGAGAGGTGAAGATACTGAGAACTGAATGACCTCATACTCAGAGAAGTTTCACCAGAGTGTTCTCTTTCAGATCTGCATACTATTAATTTTACTCTCTTCCATCCATTCTGGTTCTCCTGTTCCTAATGCAAACATTATTTCAGTAGAGATCAGAGACAAGACAAATCCTGCAGCTCCTCTGTAGATCACACAAGGAAAGGCTCCACGTTGACTTGCTACTGTACCAGCTGAGGCAAATGTTTATGTTGAGATCATGTGAGAGATCAGGCCAAGGTTGGGGAGGACTAACAAAGGGAAACAGAGGGGCTTCAGTGTCCCTTTGAGGGATCAGTGGCTCCAGAACCTGAGGGATCAGCTGTGTCCCTCAAGAATAGGAAAATACAGCCCCCCGCAAGGAGACCTGGGCTCTACCCCTAGGGTAGAGGTCTGGGGCTTCCAGGAGTCTTTCTCACTGCACACTCTGGGGACATGCTGAGGGATGTGGCCTTCTTGAAGACTCCAGTCCCCAAGGAGCCTGTGACATGACCAGCCAAACCACTGACATTGTGACTGTGTCTCTAAGTGAACATTCTCTCCTCAGCCAGGGACATTTTTCGCCTTTAGTTGAATAAGCTCCTCCCAAATAGAAGTGAGTTGACTGTGGCTTGTACATGACTAGCTGCCCCATGAAGCTACAAGTTTGGCATAGTATGGAATTCTCTGAATCCTTCCCCCTCAGGGAAATCCCCAGGGCATTGCCTTGGAAAGACATACCATCGAGATTTCCCCACCTAGGCAGACAGAAAGGACTTCTCCATGGAGTCTTGCACAACACCATGAACCACTCCAGTTCCTTTCCCCAAATTCTCATAGTTTCTCCTTTCCCTGTTTCCTCACTGGTTGTGGTATCCCTGGTGGCCAGTCCCCTCTTCCCTCTAGGCCAATGTTCCTTGTGCCGCCCTCGTGCCCTCCCTTAACCTTGTGCAGAGCACATGGTCTTGTCTTTTGTCCCTGGTTTCCCTTTGGCATGGTGGATGCAATAAACCTTGGCTGGAATTTACCATGCAAAAGGCCCTTCTGCCTCTCTTCACTGAGCTAGCCAAGGTGAGTGGTGTGTGGACTTGACTGCTTTGCCTGAATGCTGACCCAAGCTGATTTTCCATGGGAGATGCTTACTGAGGAATAGGTAGCAGCGACCACCATCTAAAACCACATCGTACAGCACAAATTTCATCCTTTACTTCACCACAGGTATATCCCTCAACCACACCTCTTGGGTTTTCCCTGCCCTGCCCTGCCCTACCCTGCTAAATTAAGAAAGTAAAAAATTCTTCCAAAGAAATGCTCCTGTCATTTTATATCATATGTTGTCAAAAGTCAGGAAACAGCCACACTGATGAAAAACCATCTGTCTCCAGCCTCTGGTATGCTCATTACTCCTTTCCAGACTGCAGACTTTTACCCTGTCAGTGTTTCTGTAGGCAAAAGGCATCTGACCTTGTGTTTTTTTCCTCTCTTCAGTAGTGGTCAAAAAGAAATTCAATAAAGGAAAAATAAATGCAATAGTTTAGCTAATGGGTGTTACACTACAAATTGGTGGTTGGCAAGTTACTAAAACACCTTGAGGGTGCTGAGCAGACCCACTGAGATTTTTGACCTTTGCTCAAAGTGTTATTGATCCCAGAAATTGTGGATGGCCCATGCAAGGTGGGATGTCTGGGAAGCAAACTGGGAAGTGCCAACACCCAAACACAACACACTGGTCCTTATTTTGGAAATAAAAAAATAGTGGTAGAGGCTAATTCAGAACTGAGTTCTTTCTGGATCATTCAGATTCAGACACTCAGGATCAGGGGTTAATCCATAACTTGTGGTTTTTAAGAGGAGAGCTCTATTCATTAATGTAGCCCTGGGCTTGTGCCCTGAGACTAAAGTTCCACCACATGCACAAGGTCTTTAAAACACTAATCAGTAGATCATCATCTGAACTCTTAGCTCAGTGTCAAGTTGTAAAAATTAGTAGATAGCTTTGTGTCTTCCAGATATGTGTGTTGTTTCTCTGCATGATGGAGAGATTCTCAGTTTAGCCCTAATATGATAGCTTTGCTATGATGGAGTAATAGAGCAAGGAACTACAGCTGCTTATCTATATTTTGTTTGCTTCTCTCTGTGACCTACCTGTACCCATAGCAATTTTGAGACAAAATAAGAGAAGTAAGCACACTCTCTGTCATCTCTTTGTGATCAGAAGAAGTGTGTATTTAATATGTGCTTCAGAGGAGTGGAACTGATCTGAAACTTTGTCACCTTATATATACTGCTGGGACACCCTAAGAAATCCTAATGAATCCTTCTGACTTAATTGCTAAGCTCTCTGGGGCACGGAGATGCGGACAAAAGCAGCATGCTAAATGGCCTTCAGGATGGCAGGAAGTCTAAGAAGCTGAAACCAAGTATTCATTATCACAGAAGCATTTTTATTGGAGGTTTGAATGTGCTATACTTTATAAGAAATGCTTTACTGGGATACAGGAATTGTTTTATTATTTGTGGGGTTGAAGAGTCACCACACTGGAGTCAGCAGGAAGACACAAGGGAAATTTTTCACTAACATAGAAAGTGTTTTCATATGTGGAATTGAACCTTTCCATACAGTCTGAGAGGACTATTTTACTTCAAATGGCAATATTGCCTCTTATGTATTTGAAGGAATTTTGATGATCAAGTGTCCTGGTTTGACAAGGAAGTGAGTTTTCTCAGGAAGTTGGGGTCAAACCAATCAGTGGTCAGGTTTGGATATTGACATTTGGAGTGACCACTGAAGGCATTGGACACGCCTCTGAGAACACAGGGGGTTAAAAGCAGAGAGCTTGCAGGAGAACGCTCTCTTCTGTTCTGACCAGCCAAGAGTGCAGAGCTTATTGTAGTTGTAGGGTAATAAAGTTTTTTCCTTTGCTTTTAAGCTTGAGCCTGCTCTCCTCTATTCCTGATCGCATCTCACAGCACTCAGTTGGGGAAAGTGCATTTTCATGGGGGCACTGGCATTGTGCCAGCATCAAACCATGACATCAAGCCATTTCACCATGCTGAAAACTGACTCAGCAACCCAAAGTGTTGTCTCATGTTAGGATCTCAGATTAAGTAATTTCCTTTTATAACGCAGGTGGCTTTTTGCAAGAGGATATCCTGGACAGCGTCCCCACTTCTGTCAAAGTTCAGTCCAGAAGTAGGTCAAATCCAGATGGTGAGTCAGGAAATGCTAATGTGCTTTAATTATTAGGCTATTTTTAAAAGGTTCAGCATGTTATATAGTCAGGAAGTGAATTGGAGCAGAAAGCAAAATCCAAGCTTGATGATTCCTTATTCTTGAATAGGGAGATGAGTTATGCATCATTGACACTATTAATGAAAAATAAATTGTGACAGTTCTAGGTCTAAAAGTTGAGTTTCAACACAGAGCATCTACCCCAGAAAGCAGCACTTCTTGTTTACTTACATCATGTTTCCTGAATCCCAACAACTAACAGAAATTTTCAGTCAGTGCTTGAGTTATCAGTTCTATGTCCTCCTTCCTCTCATTATTAGGACACAGAAAGTACCAATTATTTTAACCTTCAGGAAGTTTTTTGGTATATTTTCCTTGTGACTGAGACTGTATGTGTAGAAAGACTTGAATTCTTCAGGGCATTTACTTATTTCTGGTAATAGGTAAAATGATGTAAATAAACATCAGGTACCCTTACCTCAGACTTCTCTTGTGTATTACAAGCTCTAAACAGAATCATCCCGAGGCTGAGATCAGACAGCAGTTATTTTAGTGATTGTTGCCAAGATATTTTACATATAATATAGATGTATTTGAAAGCTTGGAGCAACAGACCTAAATTTACTGGGTGTCAACTGCAACTCCTGATTATGGTTCATTTCTATCTAGTGTATGTGGACCTGGTTTTAGGCTCTGCTGTGTATTTCTTGAGTGTGATCTTAAGTAAATCATCTGCATTCTCTGCCCATCATGTGTAGCATAAAGAAAACAATAGCCTGTATCTCATAGCTATCTTTTAATTTTATATGTGTAGCATCTGGCTATAGAATTTTACACCTGATTGACACTCTTCAGTGCTACTATAAAAATAAGAATATTTATTTTATGAAAACAAAACAAAACTAAACTAAACTAAAATAATTCATTGCCCTTTTCTCAGCATTCTGCTTTTGAATCCAAGCAAAGTACAACCATTACTGATTTTTCCACATAAATGGAAGCCTCCATTCAAATGAAATGTTTATGCAGTTATCAAGTAAGGAGAATCATATAAACCAAGTAAAATGCAAACAGTAGAACAGGTGCAATTAATAATCCAGCCATCCCAGGTATCCTGTCTTCTGCCTCCATCCTACCCCTGGAATAATTACAATTTCAAACCTATCATGTTAAATTTCAGTTTTATTTTTAGTCAAGTGGATTTACTGTCTTTTGTCAGTTTATTGTGTTGCATTAGCAGGGACATTTAAACAGAACAGAGTTTTGCTGGAGCTCCAGTGGGCTATTGCATATAAAATCAAAGTTCTTTTGCTTGCCTCATGTTCTCCTTCATTCAATTTCTCAGAGCCTGCCAGCTCTGTGGGCAAGCAGCCAGTTTTGCATTTACTACAGTGTTTTGTGTTGGCTGCCAGTCACAAAAGGTGGTGATAAATGGATTCAGCAGCACCTATTAGGATTCACTGAAGGCTTAAATTCATTTTGAACCCTCTTACTGCCAAAATTAATTATACTAAAATTAATTATGCTATGTTATCCACTGAAGAACAGGCCAAGGTGAGGAAAATACCTACCTGCATGTTTACTGCAGCCTGGAGCTGAAGTAACCAGTGGAATCTATAGAAGAGAATCCATCATACTCACTAGACTCATAAAGCTTTTTGTTCTGCCTGCTTTCAGCTGTCTTCAGGTTTTGTTCTCAGAGACCTTGTTCTACACACTGGCTACAGTGATTCAGGTCTATCAGAACAGCACCTGTATGATAATCTGCAAAACAGCTTGGACAGTAGGAGTATCCTCATATTTTAGCAAAATCATCAGCTCAGCTGGAATCCCAGTTACTGTATAGAATGTATTTCGTGGTATGGCATTTGGAAGAAATATGTTAATAGAAAATCCAGTAATTTGACTGCTTTGCAAACCAATGAGGTTCTGTCCAACTGACCTCTTTTTTGCAGTAATTTAGTCTGGCTATGTGTTGAAGGGAAGCTGCTGAAAAGCAATGTAATATCAGATGGAAGCCCTGAAACTCTCTACTGTCAAAGCAGCAGGCACAGCAGAGCCCACCATGGAGGCACAGGGATGTTGAATTAAGTTCTGCCATGTCCATACAGTATCATATCTTGCACTTAAGGACAACACCATTGGATTAGAGGTCCCTTTGAAATTAGGCATTGGTGTGAGTTATATTGGCAGAATCTGTTCTTGCTACACAACAGGAGGCAGATTCAACACTGATAAAATGACAACAAAATCACAATGTCTCCGTATATGACTTCCTACATTTTGTGATTTCTTCTGTAGTGTGATAGGGTGTGAGGCCCATCTAGGACATAAAAGCAATCAAATGTCCTTGATCAGAAAGCCTCTAACTGAAGGGAGGAGTATGGTTTAAAAGATGAAGGAAAGAAAGGACAAAATGTAAAAAAAGAGACATTTTATAGAAATATTGATATAAAGTAATGAAATATCACTCTTTCCTGTTGCTCCACGGTCTAATCCAGGCAAGGAATTTCTGTATTTTGACCATTTCAGGGAAGGGCCTGATTGATTTATACTTCCCACAGGTTCATCTATAGTGCCTACTAAAAATCAGCTCTTAAAAGATCCACTCAGTAGTTTGAATTCAGATCAAACACTACTCTGCTCATTTTGGTTCAAGTCAGAAAGAATTCTATATTTCTCTTACTACTGTCTGCCTGCCCTTAACTTGCAGAAAAAAACCCTTGCTTGTCTCTCCTGCAGAAAAATGTGGTTATTGGTAGATATTTCGACTTGCCTTTTGAAAGGCAAATTATACTGCTTTGCCAACTAGTTGTGTATTTCTTGGAAAATTGCTAAATATCATGTTTTCACTGAGGATTTTTTTTTTGTTACAAAGTTAGATTTAGTAATACCCATAGAATCAAGGTTGATTTCTTTTTTTTTTTTTTCATCTTTCGAGTAATTATGCATTTTACTGACAGAGAAAACATTCCAGACAGGCAAAATACTGGTAAACCAGCTTCAGGCCAGGAGCTTGAAACATGTATCAGAAGCATTAAAGTCAAAACTGTGTTAGCTATGGGTTTCCTCTCTCTTTAACAAGGAGACTTATGTCCTTTGGAATGATTCAGTCCAATTATTATTTGAATCTTTATAGAGATTGTATGATGGACTTAGTTAAATTCTTAGTTTATGTCACCTCCATACCAGAATTCTCCAGAGTAACTCCTGAATCACCTCATAATTCTCAGAGTCTTGGAAGAAATTCTTACAATCAGTAGACCTACACTGGACATTAATAGAATAAGACTCTTCCAAATTCTCCTTTGTCTTCTTCCCACTCATTTTCATTACACTAGTGACCATTTTTTCATGCCCTTCTTGATATTAGTTTATTTGTGCAGAACCTGAAAGCAGAATACTGATCTGGGCACCCCATTAGGTCTGACTCACAAGCACATTTTTAAATTTTTGCTACATTTGACATTTTTCCATCCATCTGCAAATCTGAAGTTCATTTACAAATTTCAGTTAGAGACTTGAATGTCTTGACAAGGTGGTTTGAATGTGAAATTGTACAGTACATTGGTAGCTTGGGTAGTTTATTCCAGATGAGAAGGTCAAGAGATGGCAGCTCCCAAAAAAGAAAACAGGAATTAATCATCTGATGCACCAAAGATTCCAGGGAAGGTGACCACCCAAAACTGTGGTAGGGTATATTTATGGAGTGGATTACATGGCCCAAAATAAGACACTAAAAATCCATAGGCCTGGGATTCCTGGGTGATATTTCTTGCTGCAAGGAGTGCAATTCTTCGAAGTGTCATTGCTTCAAAACCCCAACATTTAAACAAGGCTGCAGGGTCAACACACAGACATCCTGGAATTTCACCCAGTTCAGAACAAAGAAATCCTCTGCAATATTAGCAGCATCTAATTGAACCTCTTGGCTGTTAAGCAAAGCAATTAACGGTGTAACAAGCAATCATGTCTGATGTTCAGTTAACAGCAAAATAAACATGATAAAATATGTCTGCAACACTTTGAGTCAAAACCTCATAGAGAATTACCCTGTACTCTTACGTATTCCTCTGTGCAAGTAGTGCATCGTTAGCAAAGTATTATCCATGTGTTTTACACCACTGCCTAATTGCACGGAAGGCAGTTAAGAAGATCAAAGAGCTCTATTAACAACAGATAACCACAGAACAAATATGATTAAAGTAATTACAGAAAGAAGTAATCTGCTAATTCCTAATGATTCTGAGGACTCGGAGAGGAGCTCTCAAAGTGATTCTCCTCAATGGAAATCAGGATGCTACTGCAATGGACTGATATGATATTTGGGTTTCAAAGTGTGAGCCATTTTCCAGTATGTGTTTTCTCTTTTGCCTTCCCTTAAACTTCATACTCAGCGGTGACATGATTCAAAAGTGGAAACATCCTTACCACAACAGTTACCAATATTTCTTTTCTTCCCCTTTCCCCCTGTCTTTTGGCACCTCGCAAAATGTTCCAGACCTCTTTGATTTCTATCCAAGACTTACCTTTACATTCTAGATAGCCTCTGGAAACTTATGTTTCCAGTGGCTATCTAGAATGTAAAGGTCACAACTCACACTTCCTTTCCCCTCACATAGTTTCTATCTTATCATCTAGAGATGATGTTTCACTTCTTCCACTCTTGCCCCTCTCACTCTACCCTAATGCCTCCTCCCTTTCTTATCTCACCTTACCTTCAGACATCCTACCAGCATTGACACTTACAAGCCTTTTCTTTTTGTTCTCCAGTAGACAACAGAGCAGCAAAGATAAAATTAAAAGGGAGATACATATATGTTTATCTTTACTGTGAAGGGGTTTGGAAGTCTTCCTAAGAACAGAATCTTTTAAATGCACATCTTCTGTATTTCTCCTCTTTTCCTCTTTCCCCAGACTTTGCTTATCTTTTGCTCTTTCCTGTCTTCACTGACACCAAAATATGCTTGGCCTTGGTCTTTTCAGGCACTGAAATTTAAGAACCTCTACAAATCATTGTTTGACATTATAAAGCTACCAATAGTCCGAAGCTCCATTGTATTGCTTTGCTGTTGACATTAAGGATCACAACTAGAACCAGTGGAAAAGCTCTTTGAACATTTCATGGTCTGAAACCAACACATTTTGTTCAGCTATAATCAATGCACTTATTCAAAACTCATGTTGCACCTTCAGAGATGAACCATGCACATAGAGAAACTATTTGTCTCTATATTTATGTAATCCTTGTTCTCCAAACTCTTTTGCTTTTTATTCTCTCCCCTTCGGATGTTGCTTAAAAATTTCATTTCCTAGTATCTTGAATCACCAAAGGTTTTCTTCTCCAGGCCTGAGATCTTGTCTCTGCTACAGGCAACAGAGCAGTGCTATCCCAATGCGAACACTGCCTTTGTCAAGACTAATATCAGAAAGCTAAAAATAACAGAGGCCAGATTCCTACATTTGTATTGACACTCAGTAAATAACCTGTTTTTTTCCAAAATTGCTTACATGCCCAGGAAGTCCAGCTCCTCTGAAAAAAAGCATAGCCAATTACGATGTCTTCCCAGAAACCAACAGTAAGAAATCTGCTGTGTTGAAAAGAGAGTATGAAATCAGAAAAAATCATGTCATGCTTAAACATGTCCATCTAAGTAAGAGCATAAATACAGAGGGAAGAAGTAACTGGTCCAGCATGAGTTATCATCCTCCTATGACAGAGCTGAATGCTCTGCGTCTAGTAATGATGGCCATGTCAATGAAAAATACCCTGGATCTTTGTTAAGGAAAACTTAAAATGCCATTTTGCTTTAAAATTTGGTAGATATCCCTTTACTATTGATTGATTTACCTTTCTTTTTTGGGTAAGAACCCCTGGAGGCAATTCAGTGTCTTTTGGAAATCAAATATTTAAATTTTATAAAGATAACAGTGTTCTGTCTCTGTTCTTAATTTCTGAGGTGTCCAGCTGTGTTACATTTATCTGATCTTTGCAGTCAGAACTTCCTCCCTCTCCTAGTAACACAGATATCACATTGTCTTCTCCACTTAAAGGTGGCAGCAAGGTAAAATATGCACTTCTCATAGTCACAAACTAACAAAACATATTCCTGAGACAATACTATCTCCTGATTTTCACCTATTTATCAGTTGATTGATAATTACACTCTCCTTGCTGCCTTTTAGATGAATTATTGCCATCACAGCACCTGCTTGAAGGCCCAGGACTGCAGGAGTAAGTTTCTAAAGGGATGTGGGGGATAATAGTTTCCAAGTAAGGGCAATTGCCAGGATCATCCCTAATTAATGAGCTGATGTGTAATTTTGTCATATTCACCCTGTGCCTTCAGGGTTTTTGGCCTGCAGGGTGCTCTGGGAGAAAGTTTCCCCTTAGAGAGTCACTTAGAGGAAGTTTTGCTTTATGTAGGCTGTGCTGTGCAGGATGAGGTGTTTTAGAGTAGTAGGCAAGGTTCTTTATTGAGAGCTAATGAAGTTGTACAAACAAAATGGTCTGAGTAACTGGGTGAAGGAAGCCTGCCCATTGCACATGTGGGGTATATTTACCAGGCTATTTCAGGCTCTGAATCAGGCCATTAATTTGACTCTGCCTCAGAGTACCTGAAGTCAAAGTCTTTGTCTTCCAAAACCCAAAAGGAAAGAGGGAAGTGCTTCCATAGGGCAATTCAAAGCACTTGCTTTGGTTACCTATGAACTGTCAGTGTAAGCAGGGTGAACCTTTCTCCTCCACTCACATGGATTTTGCAAAGTTAAAGAAAGTCTCTGTACATCCTAACAAAGATGTCAGGAAGAAGCTCAGCTCTCTTGTAGGAGGTAAGACCAGATTTGCCTGACCAATTTTCTTAAGAGAGGAGTGTCCTCCTCCATGTTGTGTGTGGGAATGTGAATAGCTCCCGTTTCCAGAGGACATTAGGATTACTGTGCTTACAGAAGGATACAGTTCCTGAGGTGGGAAGAGATCCGTTAAGCTCATTGATCCATTAACATCAAAGCTTTGCAGCCCTGCCTTATATTTACCTCCATTTTCTGTTTGGCAGCCAAGTTAGTACTACTGTCCCTTGACTAAATCTAAGGGCACTAAACAGACCGTTATACTTTTCCCAGATCGGATTCTTAAAATCTGCATGCAGTGTCCCAGGCAGTTTGTGAGTTTTTTTTAGGAAAGGGGATGAACTTGAGTGGGAGGGAGAGAGAGAATAGGAGAGGGAAAATGGGAAGTCTTGACTATACATTTTACTCCTATTTTCTAATAAAACTAACAAGCAAGTAAACTTTAGGAATGAAATTACTACCAATATTCTCTCACTGCTTAAGTCTCTACTTCAGCTTTCTACTGAAAGGCTGCTATTTCTTTCCAGGATGCTTTTAAGGTAGTTGCTTAATTAAATTTAAAAAAGACAGATTGCTACAGCTGTGCTGGTTAGACTGTGGCTTTCTTCCCTACTTTTTTTCCACAAAGGTGAATATTGTTGACTTTGCTTATAATTTTAATTTTTTTTTTATTTTCAGAATGCATGTCCTCATTCCCCATACCATGTAGCTTCAGTAGGAAAATTTTGCACTCCATTTCCATTCCTTCATGTGTTGTGCTTCAGCTGTATTTCTGTGCAAACCTGTGAACTGTGGGTGGTGAGAGACAGAAGATTTTTGAACTGAGATTTTAAGAGCTTTTATTCTTGCTTAGTTTGAACTAAGTGGAAGCTAATAGATCAACCAAGCCTAAAGATTGCCAAATAAAATATACAGAGCTTGAAGTTAATAGCTATTTCTTGAAATTAATAGCTATTTTTATAGAACACGTTGATGGTAAAAGAAATAGTGGATCCTTTTAGCTAATACTCTTAACTTTTATTTTAGGCATGTGAATAAGATTCCTCATTTTAAAATAATGTTTAGCCTTCAATAAACTTCCTTGACACCATTGAGACCTGACAGGTGCTTAGCATGTAGAATGAACAGGTGATTTATTCAGGTGCTTGAAACTATAGTCCTGTAAAGATTTCTTGTTTGAAAATCAAGTTTAAGACTTCATTGTGTATTCTGAAGCCTAGTTTCTAAGTTCTTGCTTTTACTGTATTGATGTTTTGATTAACCAATGGTTTTAACTTGCCTTTACTTCCAGTTTGCGATGTTTAATGCATATAAGATAGTCCCTAATAAATAACTGCAATTATATTAGTTGAATAGTTAGAAGGACATGACTGAGAAGTAAGATGTCACATAAATCAGTACCAAAAATGACCAACTTTGGAGGCCAAACATAGCAAAGCCTTAAATCTCTGCATCTTCTATAGATTTATTTATAAATCAATACACAAATCACAGCTGGGAATTTAGATTCAAGAGTAATTAATTTTTTAGATGAAATTGTCTTGATACACTGTAAAACAGCCAGAATTTTGTGAACATAATTAACTTGCATATTGTTTTGTATTCTACCACAGCATGGACTAGTTTGAAGACAGGTTTCTTCATACAAAAAATTGTCACTTATATTGAAGTGGTGAAGTAACACAACAATCAAGATTAACTGCATAATGAATGTAGAAATGTGACCATATCTCTAAATAGTTAACCAGCAATATTATCTACCTTTCTACTAGAAATTTTTCTTTCACTTTCATATGTGTTTTTCTGAATGTCACTAACAAAGCAGAAATTCTTAGTACAGAGATCATCTTTTCTGTGGCTGTTCTTTCCCTTGCTGTTGATCTCTTTCCTTCACAACCCACACTTTAAAAACCGAACATCTATCCAAATGCACATATATATATTTTTTAAGTGGCATATAAAGGGGGAAATGAAAGTTTTTTACATGCCAGAATCCAATTGCCCTAGTGGGAAAGTGAAACAGGTAAAATCAAATTAAATCTAGTCTGATTATTATCTTTAAAAAATAGGAAGATATTCTTGTCAGGTAGTGGAGAAATACTGAGATAAAGCAAACACAAAGCTAATTTTCTAAGTATTGTGAGTACCCAGAATTTCAAAAGCAGTAAATATGTAGATGAATATCTCAAAGTGAACCGATTTTTGTCTTTCCTATCATCACACACAAAAGTTTAGACGAAAGAAGATATGTTGGAAACTATGCCTACATTTTACATTCTGGAATTATCTTTTCCTGCAGTTATAAAATCACATTACTAGAGTTGGAGATGAAGTTTTAATTTCACTTTCTACTTGTTGTACTTCAAAATTTACTTTGAGCTTTTTGTGCTTAGCAGCTCTTCATGACAACTAAAATGCTTCCTTCTAATTGTACAATCCTGTTTTCTTAAGGAAAAACCCCAAACAAACAACAATAACAATAACAACGGAAAAAAAAAACAAACAAACAAAATCCTACATCCCCAAATTCCAACAGAAGTCAATTTCAAGATTTTAAAGAGTAATATGTTTTCTAGCATAAAGGTTTTATCTTGTTTGATAAGGAAATGCACAAAGGGCAGTTGTGTGCTTGCAGTACTCACAAGAACAAGCCAAACTACTGTGAATATCCCTCAGTTCTTTCTGGAATTGACAGAAAATATGCTAAATTTATATTATCTGTGATTTACTATTACCATTTCCTTCATGCAGTTCATGAAGCATTCTCACACAAAAAAAGGCTTTGCACTGACACTGTCAGAGCACTCAGCACAGAACACATCTCAAAATAAAAGAATATTAATGAGTGACTGAATCCATATAGGAGAACATCACTCACTGCTGTTTCCCCTAAGAGATGTCTGATACATTTCCTGTCTGCTCCAGAGTTAAAAGGGAAATGCAGTTTAGGATCAGCATGAGCCATAAATGTAACTCAACTGGTGTAGAAACTCCAAGGTAGGGGCCAGCAAGTGCAGCAGGCAGAGAAATTTAGTATCTTGAATTGCTACTTCTACCAAGTTCTGGGGAATTATCTCTGTACCTATGGAAATAATTTAAATTGGAATTCAAGGCAGAAAAGATGCTTTTCAAATAATCATATGGTTTCCTTTCTAAGGAGCAGAGGTTTTGTTCTGAGGCACGTTTAATGAAATTTAATAGTTTGGACCATCTCCCCAAAGGTGAACATTTATTCACACATCAGGACTTGGTGTTGTTTAATGAGGTATGTCATAATGCACTTGTGGATCTGGGACAGGCATCCTGGATGGCACATTTGTAGTTTAGTTTATCATTCATCAGTTTTTGTTCTTCAAGTGAAAGATGAAGTAGGCAGAAGGACTGCTTAACAGCAGTCTTATGGTGTCTCTATTTGTTGTGTATCTTTACTCATGCTTCCTGAGACATTTACCACATTAAGAGTTAACAGGCACTCTAGATAAATGCCAATGAACTGTGGGAATTTCTGAGAGGAGTGGCAAACTTGAGGGAGCATGACCCTTGAGCTCGGTTGATGTGGATTGCTGGGAGTTTTAAATTTAAATAGTCATGGTTATTTTCCAGTAATGTTCCATTTTCCAGAGAAGTAAAGTCCTTTGAAAAGATTCACAAACTTTGGCTCATAAAGAACTTTCCCCCTGTTGCATCATCCCAGTACTTGGACACAAGCACTTAAATCTTAAAGAAGGCAATAAGTACATGTTATGTTTCAGAAAAATAGTGTTGAATGTTTTTGGAAAGATAGCATGAAATGTTCTAAATCAAAGCTGGAGACCTGCTTACTCTATGCTGAAGACAAGAGAACAAGACTGGTTGTTCCCAATGCTAAAGTTAGTTGCAGTGGAGGAAATGTCTCCTGGTCAATAAGGTGGTAGGATAAAATGCAGGATAAAAAAGAGGTGATGGCATTACACGAGAGACAGAGGAGAAAATATAAGATATGTTTCAGTGTTCAGTCCAGAAGGCATAGTCAGAACAAGTCCTCCCCATGAGTTAACAGAACTTCTGAATAAAGTGTCTTGTTGCATCAGAACGTGCTGAAGAGTGTCTGCTGAAACATGTTAGTGGTTGCATGGATGGAAGTGGGCTCATGGGACTGAGTTCACATCCTGCTAATGAAGGGCTGACATCACTGGAGTAAAAAATAAATATATTCACCGCATGTTTTTCCATGACTGAGAATGTAATGTAGTTTTGTGACAATTATTATCCAAGACTTATCCACAGCATGGCAAATGCTGATCTGCAGACGCATGAAGCATAACGAGCATTAGCTTTCTGGAAATCTATTCATTAATTTTTTGCTAAGTTCATTGATGTTACACCATAATATCTTCCAGCTTCCTGTGACAAATCTCAGCCCACTGTAGAAAGCTAAAATGTCTCCTGAAGGTCACTTTTTCAAAAGCTACAAATAGTATTCAGCATTTTTATTGCTAGGGGAAGACAAATATACGGTGGGGCATTGAGAAACAAAAGTATTCAAGTCCAAGGAATGCTTTTAAAAAACACTCCTGAAAGGTGAATGGACAGTGGTTTAGTTGGTGGTAGGAAGTTATGGATTGTCATCCCAATTCCATTTTTCTCTTGCTACAATACTCAGTAGAAATTTTTGTTGGAAAGGAAATAACAGTCTTAGGAGGTTAATGTTTAATTTAATTTGATGACCTTGTCTTCACCTGATGACAGTATCTCCCTCTGACAACTAAATGGAGAATATTAGAACTCCTCATCTTTGTATCTGTTGAGGGAGGAAAATAAAAAGTATAAGTGGGCAGTAATCTCATCCTAACAGTTACTGTTGTAGAGCTACTGGCATTAGATTTCCCAGTTAGAGATGACTTATTTTATCCTTGAAACCTCAAGATTACTATAGTTGAACAATGGATAATGATGTTAAATGAATCTTTGTTTAAATAGTTTCTAGGAACACTAAGAAACACAAATAACTGTTAAAAAATGGAATTACTCTTTAAAAAATGTAGACTAGGAATAAAATTGTCCCAGGAAATCTACGTGCTGGTTTGGCTGTCTGCATATTCCACATGAACCATATGCATCCAAGATATTTCAGTTTCTTCCACAGGACACACACCACTTTCAGGCTTGTTTTCACTTGTGCCTTATTTAAAGAAATATTGAAATTATAATTAAACTTGTCAATCTTTTTTTTTCCTTTTTCTGTTTGCATGTTCACATAGATGAACTGTGCAAATAATAGATTCTTCAGTTCTCCAACTGCATTAACAATTGTTTTTGATGCTGGAAAACATTTTACACTGTCAATCAATAAAGAATGTTAATTTATCAAAACTTTGTTTATTTGATTTTTTTTGACAAATTTTGGTCATTTAGTTCACTGTTCAAATGATATTTTGATACTGTCTGTATTTTCTAAATTGAGGCTAAACAATTAACTCTCCATTTTCTTTACAAAGCAGCAGGTCAGCCCCATAAGCTGCCTTGAAATGGATGTATATATCATATCTTTAGCCTATAAGATGTTTATTTCTTCATCCAGACTATACAAAATCGTGTCACCCAAAATAAAATGTGCCAGAATTTGCTGCTAATTTTTGTTGGTTTCGAACTGCATTTTGCAGCACCCACTCACTGAAAATAGAGTTTGTTAGAGTAATAGGATGTGAAATTCAGCCTGGGTGAAACAATGCATTTCCGTTTTCCTTGTCTTCTTTCCACTGGCAGGTCTTGCTCTGGGGTATCCCGGGAATGTTGCTGTGGGACATTTTTAGCCTTTTGCCAGCTGAATGATAATTGTTTCCTATCTCTGAGTCTTGAGTTCCATGCATCCCTCCTCCTCCCCCATGCCCTGGATTGAAGCTCTGAGCTTCCTGTGAGGTCTCTGCAACAGCCCCAAGGGCCTCTTCTGCTACCATATGTATGTAATCACAAACTGAAAACTTTTCTGCTTCTTAAAACACAGGGCTGCCATGTGAGATGACTATCTATAGATAGCAGCCTCACGCTGAAAAGCCTTCAGATACTCCGCTGATTTTTTTAAATTGTCCTTTCATACCTTTTTTTTTTTCTGTCACACACATTGGTATTAACACAATGAATGAGCAGCATTAATTAATTAATTAATTATATCAGGACACGATTCCACCTTAAGAACTTAGCAGTGTGCCAGACCTTCTCCACAATAAGAAACACACAGCCATGTGTAACCAAAATCAATTTAACTGCCCAGCTGCAAGCCAGGAAAAGCCACTTAAACTGGTATGCAGAATTAAAATTATTTTAAGTCTATTTTATTCATATTCATCTGAATTTGTATGAATGTATTTGCAGTGCAAGGACCTCAGAGCTCTAAGAGTTCAGAACCAAAACCACTGGAATTCTGGGACCAACTCAACAGTATGTGGTTATTTTTATGTTCCTTCTGGAACCCTGCATCCAAATGCAAGGGTGTTTTTATTGTTCATGATGCAGTTGCAGATCCACTGTGGTTAGTAGTCTGATGCTGGAAAATGGACAGGAAAAAATAAAATTAAACTTCCACTAATTCAAGCTAACAAAACAAAACAAAACCCCCACACAAACAAACAAAAAACCAAAAGCTGAAATAAAAATTGTGATGGTTCATTTTCTTCAAGGAAAGCTGAAACTCACTGTAATGGGGTTGTAGCCCCAGAGGAGCATCTCTTCAGCTGGGGTGGGACCCCCTCTGGGTAGCTCTGTCTGCAAGCTATGCCACAATAAACACAGTTTCTGTGTGAAACATGCAATTTTTTTTTCATGCAGTAGTTAGAATCAACAGCCTCAAATGAACAGAGAGGAAGAAATTAATTTAAATTCTGGCCAAACAATGCCAGTTTTTAACTTAGAAAAGGACCTGGGTTTTATTCTATAATTTCTTCTCTGAGTTAAGTGGTATCTCAGGATAATAATGACAACAACAATAATTACAATAATCCTCTTTCCTAAATTTTTTGCCATTAAATGAAGCAACAGTAGTTTGCTTAAAAATCTTAAATGTGTCAGTGTAATGCAGATAGTCTAAGTAAAGCTATGGCCTATTCATTCCAACAAACCCAGATTAGGTTACTTCAAATAAAAAGTATAACCTACATATTATATAAACCAGTGCTGAGAATGTTGCATCAACTGTCCCCCTAATCTAGGAACATTTCAGGATTTCATCTTGGAAAAAAGGAATGTAGTTGAGAGGACATCATTGCTCCTAGCAAATGGAGATGACAGCGTTAATTAATCCCTGAACCAGCACCGGTTGCTTTTGTGAGAGTCCTCTGACTTGGCTTGAGCCAGATTTCAAATTGCCTCAGCTTCCACTTCTTTATTCCAATTTTTGTAACCTAGAGTAAGAAAGGTGAGGGGGTGGTGGTGTTTGTTTTTGTTTGTTTGCTTCCCCTATGAAATGAGTGACTCTCAATTAAGAACTTACATAAGGTTTGCATTTTAAAGCATGCTCAACACTCCCACTTTGAATCTTCCTAAGAAAAAAATCTTGCTCAAAGTGGGCAAAATAATGACTTCCCCATTAACTGCAGCACATTTTTTTGTTGCAACTGTAACATTAAGCATATTTACACTTTAATCCTTTTCACATTCTTTCATTAAGCATTTGAGTGGTTTTTTTTTTAATATATATTTAAAGCATTAGACATGGAATTCTTTTTTTTTTTTTGATGGTTTAACCTCCCTCCTTCTGCCCAGCCGAGGAGAAAAGCAATTTTTAAGCTTTGCATATATTTTTTCTCTTCTTTATATTTATGTCTAACATTACCCTTTAACAACTTTGAAAACTCAATCTCTTTTTGGAGTTATTTCTATCAGTATAACTGAGCAATGAAATTATTCACGAGCACTGATAACTTAAAAATTTAATGCGTACAGATATTTCTTCCACTGGTAACAGTAATTTAGTGGTGGAATTATGCAGTGAACACAAATGAGATCCAAGGGCAAAGTTTGGTTTTGAATAATTTGATTTATTTATAAACCAGATGGCAAGTTTAACTGGCTAGTTGTTTGGTGTACAGATAGAATTTTCTATTTTCTCTGGGAGGTTTTTCTTTGACAGTACATGTTGCTTTCAGCCTTGTGACAGGAACTTTGACTTTCCATAAGTTTAGGTTTCCCTGTAAATTGGAAACTGAAGGAAAAGACCAATTTTTTTTGCCAAGCCACATAGAGAATTCACTGTCCTTAATGATATTTCAAATGTGGGGACTTCATTATTTTCTTCTGTGTTTAGAGTATTGACATAAAGTTATTAATAGTGCTGGTAATAGTACTGCCAATTCAAAATATTATGAAAAACACGTATCTCTTGTTAAAAAGATGTTTTCAGTTAAAGAGAACATTATTTAATAGGAAACGCCAATATCTGAAAATGAATTTATATATATCAATGTAATTTGATTCAGTCCTCTGAAGGAAAAGTCACTGAAGGAAAAGTCACTGAAGGAGCACATTCCCACTTGAAGAGCATTAACTCCAAGCTTGTTGTCACTAAACTAATCTTTCCTCATCTTCTATTTAGCAGGAGAAATTCCTCTCCCAGTTGGAACTGCCAGGTTTTTCTTAGAAATCCTCCTTGCAGAGGAGCCTCTGAAAGCCTAAATTCCACACAGTGTTTTGTCTTGCTAATGCCTTCAGAGCACAATTGGCTGCCCAACTGTGCATCTTTGTACTTGGGCTGGTGTGGGACTGATTTGTCCACGGGGGGAAACAACTACAATTATGCCTAAGGGAATCCTCCCTCAGAGCATGTGGGGGACATGAGCACCACTGCCCTAGCAGACCGTGGTGTTCTCTCTGCAAAAGGCAATAGCTAAAGAAAGAGCTTGACAATGGGATGAAAGGTTTTCTCTGAAGTCATTAAACTGTGAGGAAATGGTGAGGGTCATGAATTGTTGCATAAAAGGAATTAATGAGCATGAGGTGGGAGGTAAAGGTATTAATGGGAATCTGACACCTAAATTATAAAGCAGTCAAACTCCCAGACCAGAAAAAGATATCTGCATTTTCATAGCAGATTTATATTTTGATGATCAGGTATTGTGTGTGTTTTAGTGTGTTCAAGTATTTCTTATTGGTTTAAACCATATAGATGTTAAAACTGTGAAGATATAAACCAACTTATTCACTCTATGCAGTGTTCATATATTTGTCTGCAAATGTTTGTCCCTGTTGATTTCCTCAGGAAAAGAAGGGTCAGAGGAGCACCCTGAACCAGAAAGGCCCTTGTACTCACATTAGAGGTACAATGCAGAAATTTGAGTGAGTCCAGTGATAACAGCAGTGAGAGAAGAAAGGGAGCACAAGTAAATAGGGGTGATACTACAGACTTCAAATGCAGAACTAGAAAATAATGTGTACCAATGGCACCCACTACACTTCAGCCAAGAAACGTATATTTTATCTTCATGGGGACGTGAAGACTTGGGGAACAAGCTGACTTCACAGCTCCTGGGAACCCCTGCCCTGCTATAAATCCTTGTCCTGTAGTAAAGCTCAAAACTGGCAGAAATCTCCAGAAAATATGAAATTGTACCAGGTACTGGTATTGTAGGAGAGAAAACCTTGCCCTGCATGGAATATTTGGGGTCAGCATTAGGGAGAAGTCTGAACTAGCAGGGCAGTTGTGTTCTCCTTACTCCCTAGCAGCATCTCTCAGGTACAGAGAGTAGAAGGTATAGGCAGAACTCAGTTTTCCCTTCCTTTTTCCTGTCCACCATGTAAAATTTGATCTTCAGACTCATGTTCTGCTTGAAGTAATTTTTAAACTCCCTTGACACCTTCCTAACCAGCAGCAAAATACCCAGGATATAAATATAAAATCTCCCAGAACTGCCCACAGTTCAAGAGCATCAGTTGGGGTGTATCACAGACATTGGTGATTTTAGCAGCACTTGCTAATTTGTTCCTGTCAAGTATTGGAGTGGAAAGGGCTCATTTGCACAGAGGACTCCCCTTAGCTGCAGGCTAACAAAGCTATTGAATACAGAGCATATTTATTGTTGTGAATTGAAATAAGATTAGTGGGAAAGGACATTTATTTTAATTTCTTCAAGGTGGCATAAAGCCTTGGTTTTTTGTTTTGTTTTTTTCTTTTTCTCTTTGCTAATTTAAGAAAAGTTTGTGGTTCAGGAATTAAAGACCTAATTAAGCTGCATGTCAAAACCAACAAAATACCAACACAAGTGATTCCTTCTGACAAAAGAGCCTTTCAGATTCAGCTTTAACCTTATTTAAGCATAATGACAGGTCTTCTGAGAAACAGCTTGTCTTAAAATCAGTCCAACAGTGACAGCTCCAGCCTTTGAAGATCATCAATCTGCTTCTCCCCCCACAACTAATACCAGCTATACCAGGTATAGATAATAAAAATTATGTCCAGGAACTTGGAACCATTCACTAGTAGGTGAGCTGTATCACACAATAACAAGAGATGCAATCAATCAGAGGGTTTAAAATATAGCATGCAAAATCTGAATAATAGCTGTGGCAACTTGTAGCATAGGAGAAGACAACAAAGAAATTCAGTGCAGTATGTCTTAGGAAATCTTGGAAATGGGGAGAAAAAGATGTTTTCGTATCTTAGGTCTCCAGAGGAATTTTCATGTTGGCCATCTTCCTAAAAGCCTGCATGTCACACAATGACATGAAATAACTCACACACACGTTAGACATAAAAGAGGAAAGAAACACTAAAAGAGAGAACTTAATTTTCTGACTCTGCAACATATAGAATCTTAAAAGTGACAGTGTATTGGAGAATGAAATTGTCACCTCTCCAACCACACTGGTCAAAATAACAGTCTATTAATTCTCTCTACCCAAAAAGAAGAATGTAAAACAATCATTATTTACATGAACATGCATGAGAATTTTAGTAGAAATATATAAACATTAGAAAGTATAAAAAACTTTTAGAAGAACTTTGAAGCTTTTTAAAAAGCAAAACAATGCCTGCAGTGAATACCTGGTAAACCATGAGGTAGGCAATAAGAACAGCCATGGGCTATGTGATGGAGGCAGGTATGGTTGGTCAGAATGCTTGTGATGAAGCACTGAAAATATAATATTGTCCCAGAATACTGCAAAACATCCCACAAAACAAGAACTATTCTGGAAGCACAGTAAAATTATTCACTTGTATGTGAAACTGAAGAGAGGAAAAAGTGAATAAATAATCTATTGGCCTTGGGAATGTGTTCCATCAAAGTCATAGGTGACAGCACTGTGAACACGGGAAGGGAGGAGGTGTGGTCTGGAGAAATTCCTCCTGGGCATGGCTGGAGCCATGGCACAGCTGTTTGGTAATGCTGTAGAGAGCACAGGGCACGGCACCTCACTCAACCACTCCACAAAAGTCAAGTGGAAAATCTCAGGGATATGGCGAGGAAGCAGTGCAATACTCAGCCTCAAGCTTTTGCAGTACAACAATTCACTTTTTTTCGTTTGAACACGGCTTTAGAAACTGTTCTTCAGAATACATGAAATATTTCTTTTTCTGTGTGGAATAAGTAAAATTTTAAATTGATATTTATCTTTCCCATTTTGATTCTCAATGAGGTGCACAGGTACTAGTACCAAAACCCAATACTATGAATTTCATAGTTTTTGATGTTTCTTGAAACCATTTACTTCAAATTAACATGACCTCCATAGAATTGACTGTTTCTCTAATATTTTTTTTAATATCTGTTCTCATTATAATAATATTTGTACTTAATTTTTCTAATTTGTCAATGTATATAGTAAAACTCCTTTTTGTCTCTTTAATGGCAGATGTCAAGAATGGGATTGACCAGATTCATCATCACAGTTAACATTTTTACTTACCTGCATAAAGGAGTGTTATGAGATAAAATTAAGATTTTTGTTCTACTTTTAACCTAAACATTGGACCAAATCTTGTAATGTTTTGTCAGAAACTTCTAGTTTGCTTACTATAAGGAAAAGCAAAGTGCAAAGAAAATATAAGATGGAGAAAAATGCTAAATTGGAGTAAAAATCCTCCAAACATTAAACATTAAACAATGAATTTTTAAAACTAAAGTATGTTACTAGAAACTCGCTGTGATGAAATACAGGTTTTTGATTGATAAAACTTCATATATAGGCAGGAAGTTTATTTAAGAATATCCTCACACATAGGATTTGCATGGCAAAGATGTTAACTGACAATTAATGGTACTGAAATATGATTGAATGATAGGAAGGCTGAATTGGGACTCAAAATTATTACAAATTGGAATTACAAATCCTGCTAGAATACAGGATCAAAAGATGGAATAAATCTGGATATGAATCCTAAGTCACAGTGAAACAGTAATTGGTTTACTATCACATTCTACTGGTAATTTATTAGGTACTTCTGGCTGAAGGACATGACAGCAATAATTATAGCTAATCAAATACCCTTTATGGTGACTTGTGCAGTAGACTATTAAAATATTATATCAAAATAAAGCTTATACAAACATTCTCTTCACACCTCAGCCAATTCTTAGTTCTTGAAGACAAAATATGGTGGTTTTGATTTGGCCTTTAATAATATACGAAAGTAGTTTCAAACATAAATTAAGTTCCTACATATTAGGAAAACAGAAGATAAATTAATTTAAGATATTTTAAAGAATGTTTGTAATAAAATTAGGGAGAAGGTATTAATCTGTTTTACTGAATATAAATTAGGGTCAACTCTATCAACTGAAATACAGAGCAGTGTAAGAACTCACCTTCATCTGAGTCCCTAAGTGCAACAAGAAGGTTTTCCCTAGGCAGCAAGATACCCAGCATTCAGCTTTACAACATGCTGAGTTTTCTTCACAGGGCTTACTAAGTAGGATTTGTACTCTCCTTACGACCTTGAAGAACAAAAGGGAGAAAGGAGAGTTGTGGTTACTTTTATATTCAATTTTATTCATAAAAGAATTAATTTATCTCAGTATTGTATTTTTGTTCTTTTTTTTTTTTTTTTGTTACATTTCATTCCAATTATTCTCTTCAGATGTTAGGGAATCACCGTAGTTTTCTTCTGCTGCCTTTTTTATTATTCCTTAAATATTCTACTTCTTATTCATCAAGAAGTGATGACTGCGTAAAACCTGTGAATTTTTTTGGTTTTATTTATCAGTTTCACACTCTTCGACAATGACCTTCTGTATAGGTTTTTTTTAATCCATCAGTAGTAGAAAATTTGAAAAGTCTAGTTTCCAGGGAAAAAGAAAACCTGCTGCTATAGAACACCTGCTTTTTCCTTCAGAAAAGGAGCCTCTATATTTTTCATTCCAGAATGTTCAGAACTAGTATATAACAGAGTCAAAGCAAGGTCAAACTTTGATACGATGAACTAATTTTTTCTGTGTTAGACTTCAGATTGTACATCAGTTTCTTTCTACTGTTTCCCACACCTCTTATCTTAGTGTAATTTTATTTTTTTTCCTTTCTTCATTATGAAACTGCTAACTCAATTTCAGTAGGATTCCTGGTGACTCCCTTGTAGACGTGAATTTTGAAATCTCTTCTTCCATCTCCTACCCCCATCCCTCTTTTTAAAAAGTGTCTTTGGTTTCCACTGCTAGCAAGGATGGAGGACTGGGAAAGGCTGGATGGAGTGCTGACCTGAGGGTTCACCTCAATGCATGCACATATTTATTATCATGACATTAGTTCCATTATCTAAAACTTATTTAGCTGCCCTAATTAATTTCTTAGATAAAGTGAAGCAGTTGTCTACACCTTTGTGATATTGACAAATTAATTTTCTAAGAAATGCAAATATCTTGAAATAAACACTCGAGGGGTTCTTTGCTACAAATTCTTGATTTGGTGCCAATTTTCTGTCTTCCGATACCGTTCCTTTATACTCATGGTTTCTTGCAGATCTTCCACTGACATCTTAGAAACTCAGGAGCTCTTTCACACGATTCTGTAGAATAAGGCTTACACATGGCAATGTAAAAATGTGCTTATTTCACTACTTTGACTATTGTTCAAGCATTCCTGCCCATGTGCACTAGAAGTTGTCAAATTTACTACTGACTTAGTAAAACTTAGGTAGATAGGGTCACTCAGTGCCTGATGCTGACACTGATTTATTCTCTTTGTATATAACTTTGATTTTTACCAAGGTGACATCTATGGGCATTCTTGAGACAAAAATATATAGTAATATTAGGAACTGGGTTGATTAAGAGTCTAGAGTATTTTCCTCATAGGTCCTTAAAGTTTTGTCTTAGTAACTCCAAAAATACATGAATATATATATTTATGAAGGCATGCACATATATATATATATTTGTAGAACTGTGTGTATATATATATATATATATATATATAAACATGTAATTTATATGCATATTATAGGCATATTTGTGGAACTCTATATATAGTACATACCATTTATATTTTATAAAAACATAATCTATTAAAATAAATTCTAGCAAGTGGCTAAGTTTTGACTGACAAGAGAGTGTTAGAGATTCAGATCCATGAATCAGGACATAAAACTACTGCATTTTGTTATGCTGAAGAATCATTTTTGATCTTGGACAAGACAATGGTGGGCACTAAGAGTCAGGTGATCCTGCAAAATTGTGTAATCTCTGTATTTCTTGACCAAGGACCCTAGTCATCTATGCTCACTAGGGTTTTACAATTATAAAGGAAAAAGAAGTATAGAACAGGACCAAAAAAACATAAAACAATGGTTTCCACTACCAAGAGGACTTTCATTAATAGGGGTTCAGAAATTTATGCTGAGATGTCAGTCTATGTGCAACAAGTATTGGATGAGCTTGGAAGAAACAAACCATAATTGCTTGTGAACATGAACTTCTCCCAGCTGGATCTCAGCTCTAGCCAATCTGGCAGTTATTTCTAGATGAACATACATGCCTTTATATTACACAATTATATTAAAAAAATCTGCTTATTGATCTCAACATCACAGTGTTTGGCACAAGAATCAAAAGAATTAATCAAATGTCAAAGGGGTGATAGCTGAAAATATGAGAAATTCACATTTAAAACCAAATCTGTGTAAACTCCCTCAAATTTCATGCAAAAGTATTACTGTAAAGCTATTTATTCTATAGTGTTTTCCATCACTGTACAACTGAAGTCCATATTGTACTTCTGAAGAAAAAAACTTCCTACAAGTATAATTAAAATGATTTAAATTAGAATATAATGGGTTTGACCACTTTGGCTTTCTTGTGGAAATTTTACAATCCTGAAAATGTAGCTGAAAAAGTAGGGGAGGGAGGAGTGGAGAAAACCCCCAATGATGACATTATCCCTCACCTTTCTCTGAGACTCCAGGAATGGGAAAGACATGAAAGGATGTCTGTCTACTCATGTCTGCCTCATATTTTAGAAATAAATATGAAAGCCATGCTGTTTCCTGTACAGAGAGATCCAACTCACAGTAGTGTGGAAAGAAAATAGTAGGGAGAGAAACGTGAGGCAGATATTTCTGTGGTCAAGCTCTTCTGGAGATGTCACGTGAAGAGACAGAGGAGAAGAGAACACTGTCAGTGCTGGTAAGCATTTAACTTTGAGGAGTGGAACATCAGAAGTGCTTTCTTCACAAAGTAACCCAGCCAAGACACTTGTGAAACAAGACAGGAATTAGAAAAGTATCTTCTGGGGTTCTTTGTCGTAAAAAACCCCATTCAGATACACCCCAGTGTCCAGTCTATTCTTCAATTATTATTTGAGTATTTTTTTTTAATTTTAAGCTGATTCTATTTTGGTTAAGAAAACAGCAATGTTCACTTTTATTTGTACACATATCGTTACCTTATCTGGCAAGAAAATAAGTATTAAAATCCTACCCATTACAAGATGAAATGTCCTATTTCTCATGTAAGAAACCTATTGCATGCAATAGTTACTGGATTGATGAGTAATGTAATATCATCAACCATTTTGGAATAAATGTGCTGAACAGAATATACCTGTGTTGAACGTGCCCCCTTCTATGAAGGCTTGTTTCACGTCCTTGCATCAAACAAATCCTGGACTAACTTCACAGAAGTTGGCCTTAAGGTTTCTGGTCTTCATTGACAGCGCACTAAGCCTCCCCTGGGAACAGGCAGAAATTTCCAATAGCAGCACAGCCCACGTATTCTCAAACACTAAGAGCAGGACTTTGATGTTCAGCTTTTTAAATGCTCTCAGAAGTATTTTTCCTCATTATCACTCTAGCTGAGTGAGCTTTATACTCCCCTTTCAGAGAAATGTTTAAGTACGAGGCATCGATCTTCCCAATGCTATTAATTAAAAGATGACAGATTATTTTCTGTGGCTATTTTTTATTTACAGGATTCTTAACAAATAAGATTCAAGAGAGAGTATAAAAAAAAGCAAGGTAATTTTGGAAGTTTTGCCACACACTTCTGATATTTTTGGATATCTGCACATCTATGTTTCAGCACAGTAGCAGGAAATAATGTGCTTCTTGCAAGTGTCTGTCTTTATTAATTTTTATTTTCCTGTCAGTGCAGGAAGCCTCCTCTGGGAAAAGCTAGAAATTTCAAACAACAGTGAGGGCCCACATACTCTCAACAACAGTCTGATCAGCTGGAGATGAGAACAGCCAGTTTCTCACTGAGAAAGAACATTTTTCAGATTAACTCATACATGATTTCATTTGGGGAAATGGAGAGTTGAGATGATACAACAGTTTCTTTGTTTCACAACTTTTATGAAACTTTATCTTAAATGCCCTGCCATCAGTCTTGGACCAGAAACAGTTTCTAAAGAAGCAGCAAGAATCCTGTATGAAGGACAAACTGATCTCAGGCTACACTAGAACAATATGTCTCAAACAGCAAACAAGTTTTCATGAGTCAAGAAGAAAATGGAACTGTGCACTTTGTGAGATGTGATAGTTTAGGGCCTGAAATTGTTCACAGGCTAAAATTTTTAAGAACTAAATGAAAGAAGAAATTCTACTTTTCTTTTTTACTGTAATGACTTCTGTCTCTAGACTCCACGTATTCAATGATGTTTCCAAAAGGTAGTTAGGTGATGTTTATCTTTTACCTGGTCATCTATTAGATGTCCAGTTTAAAGCCTCCTCTCACTTCCTTTTCTAGAGGAGTTTTGTTGCTCTCTCAAGGATGAAGCTGAATGGAATTTTCCCCCACTCCAAAAGCTCTGAACAGGAAAACATCTTTGTTGCCTTAGGAATTGACCTCTCTGTCTTGCTTCAGTACAAGACAGAATATTTTTGCAGCATTCAAAATAGAACCTATCTCTTGTTATACCAGTTGCAAGTCCTTACTAAAAGACATCTTTGTGTTGGGCAGAGAGAGGTGCCTGATGTAGTGATTTGCACTGGGGAAGCAGGGGAAGGTGTGGCTCTTCCACTAAGAAGAACTAAGATGCTCACTAAGGTCAGATGTTGTTTTCCTCAGGACTCATAAGTGATCTTTTCTGGAAATACCAAAGCAAGCTTTTCTGTGAGTTCACACAGATGATGAAGAATTTGTCCCTAGCTAATTTAACAATCTCTTCCCAGATGACAGAACACTGCTCTGTAATTGTGACTTTCACACTTCTTGGTGTGCTTTAAGGCCCAGCATCTATAATCCCAAAGGATCTCAAAGTGCTCTGCAGTCATGGGCAGAGGAGTTTAGTTGCCTTTGAAGAACTACATTGATGCTGTCTATAGACTAAAGGCCCATTATTCTTTGATCTCCAGCTGCTAGAAAACTTTGCTTACTTTGATAAGTGATCATAGACTTGTCTGATGGGCTTCACAGAGATATGGTTTAAAATGGCAACAAAGTGCATTGGCAATTAAAGTGCATTGATCTCTTTTGGACTCAAGTGCTGTTTCCTTAATTGAATACATTTACTTAATTTTTAATGGACACATTTGGTATATTTAAAGTCATGAAGTCCCAGGTCTATCCTAACACATGAAGTGGTGCTTCAAGACAAAATGGAAATCAAGAAAGAGCAGATGTGTTTACATGGAAAAATTTTGTTTGTGATTGAGTCTTTTTTCAGGCAATTTGGAAACAAAATTTCAAATTTTCATGTGAATCATGACTTTTATGTTGTCTTTACCATTTCAGTTTGTTTTGTTAAGTTTTTTACTGTTGCTTTTCTGATTATTCACTTTTACTTTTGAAATAGCTCAAGTACGAAAAAAAAGTTTTGAAAAGCAAAAAAAAGAAAAAACCTCAAAAAAACCCCTTGTGTGAAATAAAAACAAAACAAAAAAAAAAAAAGAGAAACAAACATTTCCCCCTCCCATTCCTAACTGTTGCTATTTAAAATTAACAATTAACATGATTTGGCTACTACTATACAATGACCAGCATTTTGAATTTGCTGTCTTCTTTTGAAATATTGCTTTTTGATGCTTTATTGTGAAAGAGCCACCATAGATATCTCATAGATTCATAGAATCATAGAATGGTTTTGGTCAGAAGGTACCTTTAAAGACACCTTAAATGTCCAGTTCCACTGCCCTGGATAGGTACATCTTAATTAGATTAGATTGCTTAAAGCCATGTCCAGCCTAGCCTTGAATGCTGCCAGGCATCCACAACTTCTCTGGGCAACACGTGCCAGTGTTTCACCACTGTCACTGAAAAAAATTCTTCTTCATGTACAATGTAAATCTACCCTCTTAGATTTAAACCATTGCCCTCTTGTCCTGTCACTACAGGACCTATTAAAAGAAGCTCTCTCCAGCTTTCTCATAAGTACTGAAAGGCTGCAATGATGTCACCCTGGACCCTTCTCTTCTCCAGGATGAAAATCCCCAGCTGCATCAGCTTTTCCTCATAGGTGAGATGTTCCAGCTTTCTGATGATTTTCATGACCCTCTTCTGGGCCTGCCCTAGTATATTCATGTCTTTCTTGTACTGAGAACCCCAGCATTACTCCTGATGAGGACAGAAGTCCACATTACTCCTGATGGGGCCTCACCAGAGCAGAGTAAAAGGGGAGAACCACCTCTCTTGACCTGTTGGCAACACTTCTTTAGATACAGACCTGGATACAGTCGGCTTTCTGGAAGGCAAGCACACACACTGCTGATCTATATCACATATTCATCCACCAGTCCTCCCAAATCTTTCTCCTCAGGGCTGTTCTCACTCATTCCCCAGTCTGTACTGATATTGGAGATTGTCCTGATCAAGGTGCAGCACCTTGCATTTTGGCTTGGAGAACTTCATTGTGGCTCACATGGTCCCATTCCTCCAGCCCCCTAAAGTGCCTCTGGAAGGCATTCCTTCTCTCAAGCAAATCCACCACTTATCTTCATGTTATCCACAAACTTGCTAAGGGTTCACCTGATCTCATGATCTATATAGTTAATGAAGATCTTAAATTCTATTTCTTCCAGTAGACACACCTGGGGGACATTGCTTCTTACTGGTCTCCACTTGGACATCGAGCTTTTAACTCCAGCTCTTTGGTCACAACCATCCAACCATCTCCTTATCCCTCAAAATTTTCATCCATCAGATCTTTAGCTTTCGGACTGAGAGGCAAGACTGTAGTAGAGGTCTGTATCAAAGGCCTAAATGAAGTCCAGTAGATGATAGTAGGGGCTTTTCCCTTGTCTGCTGATGCAGTCATTCCACCATAGAAGGCCTGTAGCTCATTGTTTCAATATGGCTTATATTTTTACCATGCTATTCATTATCAATGTCTTTTATAAGCAGCATCTAGTGAGTCATTACAACAAGCCTGAGTTTTTGAGAAAGTATTATTTTACATGCTTCACAGAAAGCAAACAGGCCAAAATACCCAATCAAGGCCTTTTATTGTCAGAATTTGGTCATCGGCAAAATGAATTGTCTCCTTCCCTGTATTTCTTATTCATCTCCCATTCTGACAGACTAATACATGGTCTGCAATATGAACCTGTGAATTTTTCATTAATTCCTAAACTGATCTTTTTTCATTATCATCTTAGTGCAATTGTTGGAGCCAGACCGCTTTCTCTCTTATTCATTTCCCATGTGTTCACACTCTCTTATTCATTTCATACATCCCATGAGACACAAGTTTAGTTTATCAGGTTTAGTGCCTTTGCCCTTGCTTTCACAATGTTGAAAGCCAAAAGCTTCACTCAGGTCTCAGGACCATCCCCCTTTTCCTTTCTTGGTTGTAAATCTGTACACTCTGCAGTAACTCTCCTGGATAGAAGATGAATAACATGGCAAGACTCCAGTGTACAGAAGTGCAGCAGACTGTACTGATCTGCTGTTTGATAATGAGCTGCATGATCATTTTGCAGTAGTACAGATTGATGTAAATACTTCTAGAAGGAGTTATATCTTATTTGGTAAGAGAATTATAGGAGATAGCTGTGTTTGGGCTCAATGCCCAGCACTGCCGTTCTCAGAGTAAACATTTTACTATTCTCTGCTTCCAGTCCACAACCAAAATAGGACAGCCTTGTCTAAAATTAACTAAAGAGGCTCTTTCATCTTAAGAACATTCAAGTAAATGTTTTTTAAAAAGTAATTCTGTTTTACTGCAGCAGTTTCTTGGAATCTGGGCTGGATGCCCTTGGCCAGATCCACATGAGGTCTTCATAAGTGGGAAATGAACTTTATCTCCATTTGTCCTTCTTTTCTTTTTCCTCTTTAATTTTAAAATACATTGATTCAAGGACTGCATTTCAAGCTATGTCACATGTTTTCTTGAGGGTTTGTGTGTCTATTAATAGGTAGGGTCAAACATCTTCCCACATCAAGCCTTCTTGTGGGGACAGAATTTGATGGATGTAAAGCAGAAAACCAAAAATTTCAGCATCAGTTCATTTCAGGTTCTAATGTGTGTTTTCCAAAACCTCTTTCCAAATGACAAGTTCACTTTCCTCAGAAAATCAGTTTCTTGCCATAAGGACTTAAGAAAGACAGTCTCTGTAAACTCGTCTATACTTGCTTTTCAAAATTCTTTTACTTGAGAAAGGAAAAAACTGCAATGCTTATTTAAAATACTTCATGACCTGACTCTTGTACCAGTGAAAGCAGTAGAAAGTACTGTCTCAATTCCTATGGAAGAAGGATCAGGTTCCTAGATAGCTATATAAATATTTACCAGGCTGGGAGGAGCCTGGTAACACCCTCCAAAATAAAGGGTTTCAATATAGCCTTCATTTATAACTTCCTGTTCTCACATGTTAATAACTTCCTCATGCTTTAGTCTTTCTGGCAAGTCTCCATGTTTGGTTTCTGCCTGGAGGTGATGTGTATTTGGAACAAACTTATACCACACTTTTGACTAGGCAAGCAGCCAAAATGGCTGAGATTTGTTGCCTGGTCTAGAGGTAACTGTTTTTGAGGACTAGCACCTTCTCCTGAATGGGAAAATGAAATAAATAGAATTGTCAAAGCTATTAAGTGATTCCAAGATTACTTATGAGCCTGTGTTTGACATCTTGGAAGTGATTTAGTGTAATCACATCACACTATTGTTGCTAGTTTATGCCTGAAGAAAGCTGTCCATAGACAGCTAGTCTCAGTTAAGTCTCAGTTAAGTCTCAGTCTCTCAGTTAAGTCTCCTTAGGGGTCAAGAACTGAATGGGTAATTCATTCTTCTTTTCCTCATTCTTTCATGTGGGTGGAGCAAGAAAAAAGGAAGAAGGTACAGATGGCTTCTACTATGCCTTCTCTTTTTTACTTAAATAAAATGTGCTTTTAGGGGAGTTAGCCAAAGATAAACTCTTCCTTCAGATATTGAAGAGTAAACATTAAAACAACATAGATTAACCAACTAAAATCTTTTGAATACTTTGAAAATCTAAAAGGCTTCTGTCCAATGCTAAAAGATTCTGAGCTTCTTCAACAGAAAGAAATGAAGCCCATGGTGTTTGCCTCCTCTTGTTCACTACTCATACTAGTATAAAACTCTGAGTACACAGCTTTAAAGGTGGAGATAGAATGTGTTGAACCTCCTTTCCCTATTTCTATTTTTCACAGAGTAGGTAGGAATTCTGTCTCCAAAAACCTTCTGCCCTGTAGGGATTTTTGACATTTCAGAAGCACACTATCACATCTCTGTATACAATAACAATGATGAACTGGAATTCATGGTATTTCCTTGCTTCTGTAGAAGAACCAAGGCAGGATATTGAATCAGACAACTTGAATCTGAAAATCCTTTACCTCCTCCACATGGTCTGATGTCTCTTATATGTGCAGTGTCCAGAAAAGTGCTTGACATAGAGACTATGGTAGGAGAGTTTGGAGATTGGTGTTATTTTGCTGTATCATCCCAATTTCTAACCCATCAAGTTGATAAGAGGAAAACAGAACAACCTTTTTCAGGAAAAATCATGTTTGCAGTTTATAGCTATGCCAAATGACCCTGGGTGACAAGAGAGCCTCGTGCTTACTGGGAAGTGGACAGGTCTGCACATATGTGAGTTCTTTCCAAAATGGCAGGATATCAGTCAGCCCTAACACAAAAAAAGTGTGATCCTGATATCTGAATGCTGTGTTGGAGCAAACATAGCCTGCCACTGAGCATGGCTTATTACCATGGAATTATTACTGTGGCAACAGAATGATAACCTTCTGGTTGCTTTAGAGAGTAGGCAGACATCAGCATGTATGAAGCTCCTCTGGTATATCCTGAATTTAATTTCTCAGCTCAGCACCAGGAAGGATTTGAACCCATAACAGAAGGCCTCCATTACGATGCTTTACCCAGCAAAACAATTCTGGTGAGGTTGTGTGTGAAAGGGAATGATATATTATTAACCCAGTCTCTCTTCCAGGAGAGTTGGTGTTGGGCAAGTAAGAAAAAGAAGCTGACCTGGCACAGCCACCCAGCTGTTGCATGAGGGCAGCAGTCAACAGCTCTGTGGCCAGATGAGGGTCAGTGACAAGTGGTGTTCCTCAGGGGTCTTTTTAGGGACCCGTACTGCCTAATATCTTCATCAGAGACACAGACACTGGGACTAAGTGCACCCTCAGCAAATTTGCAGATGACAACAAGCTGAGTGGGGCAGTTGACACACCTGAGGGATGGAATGTCATCCATAAACACCTGGACAAGTTTGAGAAATGAGGCCATGTGAACCTCATGAGATTCAACAAGTGTTCATGTTCTGGATCCTCAAAGGTTTCCCAGACCAGACTGAACAAAACTCTGGGTTACCCTGAGTAATCTGTCCATACATCATAACTAACACTGTCTTGAGTAGAAGGTTGAGATACAGACCTGGTGAGCTCCATTCTGGATGGATGTAATCTGTGAGCCTATAAATGCATATTTCCTCTCCCATTAGTTGTCTGTTTTGACCATACATAACAGTATATAGATATGTTAATAACACTGTACATAAACAGAATGTGCTTCTCAGTGTTTGCTTGAGCTATTTCTGGTAGTGCAGTGTCAAGTTCTCAGTTGAGGCCTCAGAGAAATAATTTTCAGCAGCTGATTTCTTGAATCACAAAGCTGTACTCTTAGAATTACACTACTACGCAGGCAGAGTATGTGAGGTGAGATTGGCCTTCATGGAAAAGTCTAAGAAATGCTGTCTCTAACTTCTCCTTGCACTCCATCATTCCCTAAAGAATTACAGAATGCATCTGTATGTCAGTACAGGGTGTCAGTATCCTGGCCTATGAAGAAAATCTTAAAATATGAAGAAAACCTTGCAATACTCTAGTGGTTGATTCTTCTAGCTGATATATATTGCAAATTCCTCTGAGCTAATGCCTGTCTAAGTTAAAGCATCTGTCTCTGTAACTCTACATGTGAGTCTCAAATGCTTCTGCCTTTACCTAAGCCCTCTAAACTTGCCTTCACCTCATGTGGTTTATTGTTGAGGTTAGTTGAAAATTAGCTTGAATGTAAGGCAAATTATACACTTAAAAGTGCCTACTTCTCTTTTCTGACCATATAAATAGAAGCAAAACAATTAGAGTAGATTAGATATCCCCAATGTAAATATCTGTATTGGATAAAATTAATATCTTTAGTCAAATTAGGGCACTTTGAGGGGAATGGAGAAACAGATAGGTCATATCAATACAGATAGTATTTTATCATATAATATTTTATGGAGAATAAAATAAACTAACTTTGCTTTACAATTTAGTTGTTATGGAAACTGTGTACAATACTTGAGATTTTTGAGTGGGGTGGGGTTCTTGGCCTTGTTTTCAGCCATCAGGTCTTGTTAAATCTTTTTGTGCTGCATAAAGGACATAATTATTAGAGTTTCATTCCTTAAATTGGTATTAATGTCCTGTAATCAAGTCATCCCTCAACATTTTCTGTTATTAAACTAAACAAATTGAGTTGCTGAGTATTTCTGCAAAGTATGTTTATAATCTCTTAATCACTTCAGTGGTTCTTCTCTTAACCCTCTCCAGTTTAGCAACCTGGAGCCAGAATATTGTGTATGATTGTATGATCTTCTCTTTTAAAATTTTTTAAAAATATCTCATTTTTTCTTTTCCATCACAAAATCCACATTCAGCTCTTGGACCTGTTCCCACCAAATGTTGATACCAATCTGCGTGTTTGTAGTGTAGGTCTTCTTATGCCTGGGTGGAAGTGTTACCCTGAGCTCAGTTTTTGGCTGCCTGCCTGGGCTGACATGAACTTTCCCCTGCAATCACCACATCAGAACTTCCACTTGCACTGTCAGGGTTGGAAGCAGCCCTAATCTGAATGGAGGAAGATGAAGAAAAGGCAGCTACAGCCACGTGTCTTTCACAGCAACTATTGAGTTTGTCTGTCACATCAGTAAAATAGAGAGGAAGAATGATGAGGGAGCTGCCTGTAGTACTCCTCCTGCATGGAAAACCTGACCTCTGTAGAGCTGTATGAATGCTATAAAAGATTTAAAGTTGAAAAAAATTACTGGAGCACCCAGACTTCTCTCCTTTCAGTCACAGCCTCTTATTTTTCATCTGTTTATTCTTGTAATTATCCCAGCAATTCATACGTGGCAGCACTTATCCAGGAAAATAACCAAATCCAGTTCTGACTTGTGTCTAAGTTAGTAGCACAGTCCCTATATGTTTCCTCCACATTCAATGGAAAAGACTGAACTCCCTCCATAGGATGACGTTTCCAAAGGAAAAATCTGAATTACTGTTAACAGAGACACAGCATGACAGAATCCAAATTTGGACTTCCCAGATAATCACTACAGAAAGACAGTAATCTTGGACCTTTTTTTTGATTTCAAGGCATGGGGAATTTTTTCCCGTGGGATCCTTGCCTGATGATTCATTCATTTTGTTTCCTTTCTGAGTGTCCTGTCTTTGATTTGCATCTGTGAATTTGTTACATCTTTCTCTAGTAGATCAGAGAATCCTTATAATCAGCATTTTATTCCTGTGAAAAGGACAGATTTTCCACAGGCTGGAGAGGGGAGATTGAAGGAGAAATAAGCCCTCTCTTATCAAGCAATGGTCTGCCAAGTACAGTTTCATGTAGGTGATGGAGAACTCTTTGCAGCCACTCCGTGCCTTGAAATCGTCAGGTTCTGTAATAGTGTAACACTGCCATCCATTGCAAGACTAGTCAGCATTAACCAGGGAACTGGAGAGGGCTCAGCCTGTGACCCAGCCTGGTGAAAGGAAGAGTGCATGGTCATAATGGCCTATTCTACCATTTCTGCAGTTGTGAAGATTTTGCTTTCATGCTATGTGAGTTAATACTTAAAATCAACATACTGTTCTTGTCCTCCCTTTGAGATCTCTCACTGCCAATCACGTTGCCCCTAAATTGTATTATCTTGGGGAAGATCTAATTGATCCTTTATTCCTGTTAATAAATAAGAAGACTTGCATCAAGGTGGTTTGCAGTTCACAGCAGTCAGTGCAGCGGTGGACAGAGCCAAGCTGAGTAAAGGATGTGTCTTGAGATCTACCTTGGCCGTGCTCTTACATCAACTTTGTGAAGTTTGCTCAGGGTCTCATAGAAAATATGATGTAACAAAGAATCAGATCACTGCTTCCTAAATTCAACAGTAATTCTTGAGCTTTTAGTCCATCCCATCTCAGTGTTACATTAAACTCTCTCTGGAGCTGCTGCTATCCCTAATCTTTTCTTGATCCTTCAGTGCCACCCTATGTTGTTTGAAATGCCTGATGCTCTATTTGTGAGTCCCCATGAGCAGTGAAAATTGACAGCAGTGTCTCACAAGCTGTGATCTCCAGCAGCTCAGGGAACAGTGCAGTAAAGTCTGAGCAGACATTTCGTCTATTTCCTTACGAGCTGCTGCCTGAGCGCACAGCCATTAACATCACTGGCACTCACCAGCTGCTACTTTGAACAGCCCCTGAATGAAAGGGTCAGCTGCACGTGGTCGAGGCAGCTGAGTCAGTGATCCTTCTTCTACCCTCACGCTGAAATGTAGCTCTGATGTACATCCTCCAACCAAGTGAGGAGTCCACCCTGAACAGGTGCTGGGTGGCTCAGCCAAATAAACTTTGGAAGGAACACAGACATGGTCCTGTGAACCAGATATCTGAAAAGTATTAGATTACGTGGACTGGACTGGAGGTGTGCTTTTGTATCCAACAACATGTAATTGCTCTGGAGACTAGAAATATTCCAATATAATTAGAAAAGACTACAGAAAAGCAACTTTTCAGCATCCTGGGGGGCTGTGTTCTGGTCCATCTTTCAAGACCCAGACATGGCATTTCATCCTTTCCAAGGAAACAGGGGCCAAGAGTTTATCGCAATGGAAGAACACTGTGTTATCACCCATAGGCAGTATTTTACTCTAAAGCCTATTTTATATCCTCAACAGCCTGTAATGTGCATCTCTGAAAGTGAGCTGGGCCTACCTTCTGGCTCAAGAAGCACTGGATATGTTATGAGGCACACATAGCTGGCTATTCCTATCACATGAAAGCATAATAATTCATATCACTGCTATCAGGATGCCTTTTTCTAACAAAGGAAGTAAATCAGACCTATTAATAGAGAATTTTCATACAGGCTAAGTTTTTGATCTGTTTGCCACTCTGTTCATTTACAAACAATTGTCTTAGCAGAACTGAAGCTTAAAAAATGAATAAAAGTAGGCATTTAAAGGTGTTTTTTAAACTCCTCTTCCAAAATGGTAGCACCCTGTCTCACTGTGCCTCAGAGTTGCTTCTAGGAAGTACCCATGTACTTGTGAATATGAAAACAGTTGGAAAATGATGGTGGTTTGAAGAAGCTATAAATGAGTGGAGAAACGATGACTGATTTATATTTATGTATTAAGAGAGTGATAAAATCAGAAGCAATTTTTGTTCAGGTTGGCTAACTTTCAAATTGTTCTAGCGCCTGTTCAACTGCTAACAGGTCTAAAAACTAAGAATTAATTATTTGTTCCTTCTACAGTCAGAAAAATCCCCAATTTGTGTGTCTGACTATGCTCTATCAGCTAAGATCTCAAATAAATCCAAAGGATGTGTTTTGTTACCCAAGGCTCCTTTTATATAAAAAAAAACATGATTTTTTTTTCAAGCAACCTAACATAGAGATGTACAAAATCTAATGGTCCCTGTAGGAATGGGCTTTAAGTAACACTACACAAGGACTATTTAAACATCATTAATGTATGGATTCTGTGACAGCCCTGTGGCAGAAAGGCTTAGACTAAGTATGCAAAGTCTAGTCTTTGCATAGTTTGTGCTCTCCTATATAAACACAGGGCTGTACCTTCATACATCTTCTACTGTAACATCATTATCAAATTCTATGATTCTGTGACTGCCATCATCTTTTCACCCAAGTTTTGACCTTCCAGACTTTTCTCTCTATCTCTTCTGACAGCTGGAAGCCATGCATATTCATGGTTTAAACTAAGCTGTTGAAGCCTGTGTTTGAATGGAGGGGGAAGAAGCACAGCATCACTGTTGTTCTGTTTCCACAGATGTGAAACACTTCAGTGTGTTTTTTCTGAATCAAGAGAGAGATGCCATGGTGACTTTAAGTGATTGTTACTTCTTATTCCTGGGACCTCCCGGAGGCAGTTCCAAATTAACTGCAAGGCCAGTCCAGCCAAGCATCATTACCATACACTACCAAAATGGGTCCATCCCTCCCCCATCCTGACACTTATCAAGATTTTTGAGGATGTCCTAATGAAATTAGGAAAGCAATTTTGTCTTTATTTTCTGTAGCATATACACGGATGGAATCAACCCTCTAGGAAACAGAGATATTTGGAAATACCTTACAGCATTTTCAGATTACATAAAGAAAACGGAACAGAACGAACCAAGTAAGAATCCCTATCCTTTGCCTTTTGCCCTTCACTAATTAAGACTGGACTTCCTGATCTCTCTCTGTAGGCTGTCTCACAAGAAATACACATTCAGACAGAGTGCCTGTTGAAAAAATGTATTTAAAAAGCAGTGGGTAAAAATTTAGCCTGATATATGACCTGGAGCTGAGTCAGTCTTATGTGTGGTAATCTGGGAAGCACTTAGGAACAAAAATTTCTCAGAATATAGAAGAAGTTGAAGAAAGAAGCAAGATAAAATTTTGGAAGTGATGCAAAAGGCTGTAAAAGAAGGCCTGGAAAAAAATGTTGTAAGTAGTTAATGGAATGGAATTGAAAAGGATTAAAGGAAGGGAGAAGATCAACTGGGGGTCAGATTAGAATGGGGGGAGAAGTGGAAGAATAAGGATCAGTGAAGCATGCTGATTCTGGCCCAGTTCTTTGCCCTTTTCTTTGGATTTCAAGAAGGTACAACCAGGGCTTTGGTTTCTAGTGAATTTTCCTTCCTTTCTTCTCCTGTATGCTTCCTAAAAATTATTCATGTGTGCAATTTGCAACTGTGATGTGTAAAAACAATGTGTATGCTAGGAAGAGCTCGCAACATCAGGCCTCTATAATAGCAGGGTCTTAGAGCACAGACTAGTTTGTCAGCTGGTATAAACTGAAAGAGCTCCATTGAATCTGCACACTCTTTGGTCTTGAATTAAGTACCAAGCATGTTAGCTACTGAATAATGACAGGGGAATCTCCTTTTTAACTCCTAGAGGCCCTTCCTGGGTCCTTGAGATGAAACTTTTTGTCCCTTTAGAAATTTAAACCATGTTTGTTCCATTCTTACATCCACTGGAATTCGCAACATATCTGCTTTGTAGTCTGGACAAAGCTTGAAGATTTCCCCAAACACAGTGTGAATCAAACCACACAGGAATGTTTGTAAAGAACATCTTGGACCCTTTGAAAACATATTCTGTTCTCAGAAGCACTAATGCATTCCACATTTGGTCATTAAACACTAATTGGTAACATGCTGTGGAAGGGTTCACTCTCTGACCAGTCAGTATTTCCTAGGTCACAGCACTGCATGACCTTGGTGCCCTGATGTGACCTGCCCTTTTGAACTTCTAATCCTTCAACTCATCAGAGAGCATTAGTAGTTCAGGCCACTTTGGAAACCAGAGGAATATTTTCCCCTGGCTGTTTCAAAGTTTTCTTGGTTTCCCCTCCATCTCCTGCTCCCACCACCAGCACCTCCCCCCCCCCCACCCCAGTTAATTCAGGATGTCTTTTGGGGGCCTAATTGAAGGCTTCAAAGTGCCCAATAGTTTATTATGAAACTATTGTCCTTGGTAAATGTCACAGGACTCATGTTTTATTATATTTATAACCTTTTTTCCATTAGTCTGCCATTTCCCTGAGAAATTATGACCTTGGCTCTATCAGTATAACCAAGCTGGTTTTATATATAGCAAATGTGTGCGTGTGCACAAAAGGAGACAAGAGAGGAAGTCACCAGAGAAATTTCTATTAAAACAGCACTTGTACTGGCTTCTCCTAGAACCCTGCAAGCAGTTTAAAGACTGTGATAAGGAAAGGAATCAGGAAAAAAAAATTTGTCTAATATTAAAATCTCCAGTGGTATCTCTGACTTCAGTGGACATAGGGCAATAGATCCTGGTTGCTGTCAGGTCTATCATTTAGCATAAATTTCACCTGAATTTCTTATCAGAAGAGTGTTTAGGGTTTTCCCCTCTCCCTTTTTGTTATCTTATCCTTGCTTACTTTGATTTTTCTCACTTTCTATTTTGGACAAATTCAAAGCATTTTTCTTAGCTCTCCTATGGTCTGTCTCAGGATAGACCACATACAAACTGTATTTAATCCTTAGCAGTTCAGAGGATGAAAACAACTGTATCTTTCTGGGAATTTGGGAAAAAAACAATATTTGAGGCACATTGAGTGCAGGGTTACAGACTGGGGTGAGTCACATGGTGCTTTTCAAACACCAGTCCCTGAAAGTTCCCCCAGAAGTAACTAAAAGCAATCAAACCTGTGATCAGCAGATGTACATCTAAAATACTGGAGATTGTGAGAGTATGTTGACTGGGCAGTGACTGAGTACTTTCATTCAAAGAAGGGCCCAGGATATTTTTAAATGAACCAATAAATGAAAGAGCGCCAGAAAATCTTCCTGGGCACAGGAACAAGGCTGTCTATGCACTAACATTGTTAGAGCAGTACTGGGCAGGTTAATTTACTGGTGTAGACTCAGCCAGAGTAGCCGAGTTCTGTAGGTACAATCTTAAGGATCAAGCAGGGTGATCTTCCATTGAAAGAAAGAACACAGTAACTGACCTTGGTCTTGTTTGCCTCCCAGTGGGAATGGGTGAGGTCAAATTCATTAAAGTCAGCATTTAAGGAGGAAAATGCTATAAAAAGCAATGTGTTGCATTTTTCTTTCTTCTTTTTTTTTTTTTTTTAAGGAACATTAAGAAAAAAGTATTGATTTCATGCTTCAGGATTTGAAATCGTTCCATTCCTCATCCCCTTACCCAATCTCTTAAACAGAGCAGTCCTCACTGTAGTTATTGAAAGAGTTCTCTAACTGCAAGGCATTCTGGCCCAAGCAAATGGGGATAGGACAAATGAAAAAATGCAGAAAACTTAAAGGACATAATTTTTTTTTCAGAAAGCTATATCTTCATGAGAAATTTCACCTTTGAAGTAAAAAAAAAAAGATATTTTTTTGAAATAAAAGGCTTTTTAATTACCATCTGGCCAACAGTATTTATTCCTTCAGATCACTGGAACCAATCTTTTACTTTTGCTTTTATTAGATCTTTTGTAAAGATCACTATACATTTTATATATATATTATTTTTCCTCCAGATCAGCAAGGACAAGATACCTCTGTCCTTCAAGGATTCCATCCACTTGCCTTTGCCCCTCCCACATGTCACTGGCAGTATGTAAAGCCATTAGAGTCATGTTCTTGGCAACATCCCCACTTTAAAATGCTTCATTCCCAATTCCCACGTAAGGGATGACAGACTTTGTGACCTTTTGTATCAACACTTGTTTGCTAAAATTAGATTTTTTTCTTCCTGGCATATAACCAAACAGATTATACTCCTCAACCTGTCATCCTTGGAGGGCAGGCAGCCCCAGAAACTGATGATGCAGAGGAATAAACTTCTCCATGAAGAGTAAATGGAGCTCAAGGGGAAAAAAAACCAAAAGGGAACAATGTCCTAGCAGTGTATGCATCTATCTCTGGTGTGCATACACATGCACAGATGATATTAAGTGATGGTGTCAGCCACAAAAGGTTGGGAGGTTAGATACAGGTCAGATAACCATCTAGCAATTTAGATGTGTCTTGAAAGTTCATTTGAATTTAAGATTTGTGGAAGCCATAGGTAAAAACCCAATAGAATTGAACATTGCAGGTCTACTGCATGTCTTTATCTGGCTGGAAACAACGCTTAGAGAATCTGAATTTCCTCATGACATTTCCATGATATAGCGTGTATTAACAGTGAAAATTAAAAGCAGGTCTAGGAAACTAAAAGAGAGGAAAAACTTCAGCATGATATTTTGAGGAAACAGTCTGGTCTAAATTGAAAAGTTCCTTAATATTTGACCATTATTAAGCAAAAGGAAATAAGCTGCAATGGGTACATATGTCCTATGCTCAGAATTATATTGTACCTAAACGTATGTTAAGAATTATGGTCCCACAATGTTTACTGCTATATTAGCATATATGAAGTAACCACTCTCCTATAAACTTCATCGTCTGGCTCATTCTGAGATCTAAGAAGCTGATAAATAACTACAAGAACATGAGAAGATTACCAGGAGGTTTTGGTTATTTGTGACTGGCTGTACACAGAGATTTTTGGTTTATTTTCCTGACCAATGAAACATTTAGTTAGGGACCTAGGTTACTAATCTTTTTTGAAGTAAGAAGTTGTTCAGCTTCCACTGGAGCCCATACTGTGTATGAGCTGCTGTATGTCTCTGTTCCCAGCACACGTGTCCAACCTGAAACTCAATGCTCTAAATTTCTGCACTTAATGAGGGACTGGTGTGTCACTGCTTCAGCATCTGCACTTCTCCAAACTCTGGAAGAGCCATTCCTAGTAGTGTCTGTCCCACATCACTCTTCCTTTATGTCACCAATTCTTTAATTGAAAGTGTGTGCTAACCATATCCCTCTAAGCTGGATATATGAAAGGCTTTGAATTATAACATTAAATTATCTTTAAGGTCATTTGCATATCTTAAAGGAAACAACCAGACTATATTTTTGCTGATTATTAATTATTTTTGCTGCTAATTCACCAGTAGAGATGATGGGTTACTAGAACCAACACTCTTCTACAGTCACCCTGGAAACGCTGCGTGAGAGAGAAACGTGGGACCGTGCAGCCCTTTCAGCCTGGCTCTGACTGTGCCATGACGAAGAGGCAGCACAGTGGCAGTGTCCCCTGCACAGGTGACACTTGAGGACACACTGCTGCCTGTGTGCCTGCTGGCTCGGCCGAGCGGCCCACGTACTTTCCTACGCGGTGCCGCGGGAAGCGGAGGGCAGCCCATCGAAGCTGGCAGCCTTCATTCTCTTCATGTGGTTGCACTCACAGTCGTGACACTGCCAGTGACGTAAAGGGAGAGGAAAAGGCTGCTTTTTCAGCAAGACACAAACACTGAGATATTATCCATCCACTGATTTTAATCTCATTTCACAAATATTCACACATAACTAGATCCAAGCTGTTGATAGGGTCCCTCCTTCTCTATCCCTGCTACCAGGTTTCTTACCCTTCTCAGGAATGGATATCGCTGTATGTGTATCAGTATTCAACTGAGACAAGAAACATTTCATACTGCATGTTTATGCCTGGAGAAAAAATTACAGAGCCTCAAAATCCAGCTGGCAGCACCTTAAAGCACAAAGATAGCAACTGGAACCCCTAATTTTGGAGGACAAAAAGGTTCTGGCCTTATCCTACTAAATGTAGAGAAAAAAGTATGTCAACAGTAGTCTATCTTGACTTGCTCAGACTAAAATAGCACTGAAACAGCTTTCTAATTAAGAAATTTCTGTCTTTTTTTTTTTTTAGCAAGAAAGGATTTTTCCTCTTCCAGTATATTTTTGTTGGACATGCTGGACTTCCTTAATTATAAACAGAATGATACTACAGACACCAAAATATTTTAGTCAGATAAGAGATTGAAACAATTCTTTTGAATTTTCTGGCCAGTCTTCTACACATTTCTTCACCTCCTTGTTCTTTTACATATTCTTCTAAGACATATTATGTGTCCCATGGCTTGCATACTTCACCACAAAGACTGTCTCCATTTCATCCTTCCCACTTATTAACAAAAAGACCATGGTTCATTAGAACCCAGGCCACTGACCAAGAGTTAACTTACTAGGGAAAGTATTCCAGGATCTACAAGAAATAATGGCACTCAGTCAGAACACTTCAGTTTTGACTTTTCTTGCTAAAATTATGAGCTCTCCTGTGAAAATTCTGGTATATTTTATGGTCTTTTAAACTGTCTTGCATGCTTGTGCCACTACTTCATCCCTTTCTGAGTGTGGAAGATTGGCTGTTCTCTGGATTTCTCTATGCAGTTATTGTTTCATTGTTTTCATTTTCACTGAAAATTTCCAGAGAGTGATAGCATATGAATAATACTGATGATTCATTTTCTCACCATCTCTAGTCAGCAGTGTTGTGGCTGTGACAGGTATTTTCCCTTTTGCTTTCTGCTAAGAGTCCCTGATATGTAGCCCTGGAAGGTGTGAGTTTTACACAAACTTGGTTTTATTGCTTATCACAATCAATAATATCAGCTGGATCCTCTCTGCTCATTTACTGGCTTTTGAGGGCCCCCTTCAGAAAGATGTTCTTTATAATGAGCAGAGTAAATCACAAGCAAAGGTGTCTCCTCATTCTACTAAATCAGCAGCTTTTAGACTCAGCTGGGTAATCCCCCTTTGTCACATCAGAATGCAAATGCAAGCAACTGGTGATGTGTTGTTTCTGCCCATACTCACCCCTCTGCTCACCCGGAGACTTTGCTGTTTCCCAGGGTTCTGCTGTGGTAGCTCTGGCTCCAGACATGGACGAGCCTCAGTCCTAACACAAGAGTGGTCCCTAGCACAAAGAGACCCAGACAAATATGCACTGATCTCAGAGTTATCTTTGGAAAACTTGGCATCATCAATCCACTATTGCTATTTTCTATTTTTTTTAACTAAAATGAATAATGACTATCTTTCCATAACATGGTTCACACAGATTGCTCCATGCTTTTCACTTCTACATTATTACTTGAATTAGTATTGTATTTTAACAAGTCTTAATATGCCATATGTATATTATTATTTTAAAAGTTGGCATTGTTCTCACTTTTTTCTTGTTCATCTCTGAAGGGCAGACTGAATGCATATGTTGTCTCACATGAACCTAAACCAAAGGAATGTGTGAGCTGCAATTGCCTAGAACTCATAATGAGAGGTTATCATCTTGGCATCCACATCCAGAGAGCCTTGACAACCCTGAGTCCAAATTAAGATAGGGACTTGCAACCCCTGAGTTTGGGGATTGTTCACCACAGGTTTCTCACCACAGGTAAAATTTTCTTAGGCACTATCCTCTGTGATATTTCATTTTCTATCTCCCACAGAAAGAAGGGGAAACTGAGCACTAAAGAACTTTACTTTGGTTTTCCTGCAAAGAAAATGAATGTAATGTTTCCTCACTACTTAGAAAAATCTAAATATTAAGGATCATCTTTGTAAACTGTCAGAAAAATTCCATTATTCTGTGATTGTCTGGCAGTTGAAGCACTATCCATTTTCATTGCACATGCCCAGGATGGCCAGACCTCTGACCTTCACTCACAAAGAGGAGTTTTTCAGTGTCCTGTGAAGGTGAGTGAATGATGGCAGAGCAGAGGAAAATGTGAGGGTTGCATGGGGAAACTTAGACACTGAAAATTTATGCAGAGGTGCAGTGACAGCACCATGAATATGTTTTTCACTGAGTTATTTCTTTCATGTATTTCACTTATGAGATTACCTTGTAATTTTATGAAGATGGTATTTTTGCTCTTTCTTCTAAACCTTTTTGTCCTCCACATAAAATAGAGCATTATTCCAAGAATTTATTTTTAATGAATCTTACCTAGTTTTGTCAAACAGAAAGTGTAAATTGCGGTATCTTTTTTTTAACTTTTTAGTTTAAAAGACTATATTTACAGCTTCCAGTGACCTTTATTGCTTTTAAAATTATCTTTTACTAAAATTTTCAGTGATGGACTCTTGTAGAGAAAAAAATTTTTTTTCAGGCAAAGAACAATGTTTTGGGTATCAAAATTATGTTTTAATATTTACTTCATCTATTATTAGGGTTTTTTTTCCTGCTATTGTCTTCAATATTACTCATTAAACACAATCCCAAATGGGCTTGTGTACACATGCAGGTAAACTTATCAGCAGCCTGACTTGTGGTATATCCAAATATTCAGCTCTGATTTCAAACAATGACCTGTACAGTAGCCAGTACCAAGGAAGACTGATCATCTTTCCAATAGCCTTAAAAACCAAAGCAAAAGAGAATCAGAGATGTTCATAAAATGATCACAATTTAAGAATAGAATGAAGTCTCTATGAAGAACCTCTCCCTGTGAGAACAAGAGAGCACAGAGCTCTGTTCAGACTAAAAGCAGCTTTATGACCTTCAGTGCAAGCAAAAGGGTTTGCAACAGAACATCTGAGGCTGGACTTTTGTCATGATGTAAAGCTCATGAGCTCAAATGCTTTGGTTTCCCCCACTGCAGGTGGGAAATGATACATAAGTTTTCCCCTGCTGAAGCATTTTGAAATGGATGTAAATGAGGTCTTAAATGAGGCCTTTCCTGACAACCTCCTATTGTCAGGAAAAAGAGATGAGGATCCCTGCCAGAGTTCCCATCTGCTGTCATCAGCAGACAAAGGTGTTCTCCCAGGCAAACGATCTGGCTGAGAACTGCTCATCCTCTCAGTTTTCTCTGTGTGCAGTAGAATTTGAGCTAAGCATAGGAAGCTGTGATGATTACAAAACACTTCCCTTGAAAATGTACTTTGATCTTTGGCCTCCAAATTTTATCAACCTTCTCTTCTGAGAACTTTCTCTTAGTTCTTAGAAACAGCCAGCATTCTGTGGGACTGCTTCAGCACTTGTGTTCTGATGAAGGTACAGGCAGGAGGAACTAGAAATGCTCTAGTTAAAGGTCAGAAGTTTTCTGGATGTTTGTTTTACATATGAGAGGTCTGTATTAGTGATTTTATTCCCTTCACTCTGACCCATTTTTGTCTAGTCAGCTCAAGGAACAGATGTGGGCTTCGATCCAACAGTGTGTAACATGATAAATATGTGTTCTGTGCTTCAATGCCTCGTGTGGTGTTTTCTGGAAATAGACTTGAACAATGACAACTATACTTGGCATTTGAAGGAATCAGCTGGGCTATCTGGGGTTCACAAAGTTCAAATAGGAGAGCTGCAAGAAAAGGGTTTTATTTTTTGCAGCAGAACTGGCTTGTTCCAGCCTTAGTTTTGCTTGCATATCTGAAATTCTGTCAGGAATCCCTCTGCTGCTCCTCACAGTTATTAGACAAAACCAGGGAATGCTGTAGAGAATGACCTCAAAAGCATGCTTATCCACTTTTCTAGGAAGCAGGATATTTCTGGAAGCCAAATGCAAATTTATACCTTGGAGTCTTGTAGAACAATTAAAAAAAAAAAAAGATAAGTTTTATTTTAACTGAATTCACAGCAACTTCTATCTTTGGATTTCCGATCACAGGGAAATGAGCATGGCAGGTGCTGGCTGTGATAATGGTGCTGAACTAGTGGAACTGACCTGGCCATACACCTAAGAGGTGAATCATGCTGCATCACAGACTTATTTTTAATATAGAGAAATTGTGTATCTCAAGCTTTTATATATTACACCAACCTTTCACACAGAGTTTTTGGACACATTCCCCCACCCACAAGTAGCTGGCTGTGGACTTGACGTACATGACACAGGATGTAGCACCTGGCTATGCTACTATTTGTTGGATGAATTTCATACTTACCTGAAAAAAAAATCTGCAAATGACTCATTATTTCTATTTTTCCTTTAAGAAATTAGATGCAATGCAAGTTCTCAGTAAAGAATCTTTGCATTATCCCTATTCTGTGCTGGCATCCAGACTCCCTTGTGCTTTATATATAATTTCAGTAACCAACATCTTAGGAAATTAGGAACTTTCTTCTTTAACTTATATTTTCCTGAGCTGCATTAATGTAGTCGTCAGCACGTGCACAGCAGCAGCCCAGGTAGCTTCCTACTATTCAAGTACAGCAGAAATTCAAATAGGAAGTGGCCTTACCATGAAGGCATTTGACTGACTACAAAGTAGTTGGCTTAAACTCATCTTTGTCTACAACAACATTCTGCTGGGTATGTGCAGCTCCAGGACATCAGCTACCTGAATATATGTACAGCTGAAACAGGAGCAGCCCTCAGACATCAGACTCATCAGCTAAGCAGCCCTTTCCAGGCTCTCAGTTCTAGACCTAGATTTACTTAACTTGTGCTAATGTCCTACATGTAGCATGCAGACCTTCCTCAGTTTGCACTTCTAGACATGTTGGTAAGTATTCTTTAATATATATTAAATGTTTGGTTGAGATAAATGTCATTTGTCTTTGATAGAAAAAGCTGGCCTGGTTTCCAGAGGTGCTGGTCATCACAAGTGAAATTTAATCACTGCTGAAAATCAAGACTTGTTTAGTGACTTGTGGCATATGGACTGAGGAAGGATTTTCAGATGTTCAAGTTAATTTGCTCGAAGCAGTTAACTGCCATTAGTAGTCTAAAATTCCCTTTATTCCCCTTCTTACACAAATACATCTATTTATCATTAAACCCTGTATTTCCATAGAGTATGTTTCAGATCTGATACACTTTCTGGAAAAAACTGCAAGTTCTAAAGAATGACTGCTGGTTAATCTCTGTAGGCCAAATTTCTTTTCCACTGGAAGTTCATTTTCATATTGCTTCTACTGCCTTACTGGTGTTTGCCATTAGAGGCAGGACAGCAAGACTTCTGACCCAGCCTGGCCATTGTTATAATGCTGTTCTTAGTGCTGTATTCTAATACTATCTCTGGATTATTCAATTAATCAGTTACAGAGGATATGGAGATTTAATTGCCTTAAAAAGAGGAAGCTGATGTCATTAAGATGGAATCATCTGAAAAAAATGCATAAGTAGTGAGAATTTCTTCTCCATAAGCAATATGCTTAGGACCTGAAGAGCTAGACTAGAAGTTACTATTAATGTAGAATGAATTCATTATCCAGATGTTTCATCAGCCCTGAACTCAAAGAATGTTATTTCAGCTGGAGTAATACAGAATTTTACTTACTGAAATAACTAAACTTAAGAGTACTGTAGAAGGCTTACCAAAAAAAAAAAAAAAAAAAAAAAGGTGAGCAATTAGTTACCTGGGTTACACACTACTCAAGCAGGAAAAGAAAAACAGTTGATTAACATGAGAAAATTGATATTTCTGGAAAGTCTAACTGACTGACATGAGGATGTTATTTAAAAAAATGCTGATCGGAAAATGACAGAATGAAGCACATCAAATTTTTGATCCCAAATTTATATTTGATTTATCAAAATAAAATTTTTATTTTTTTAATTATCTAATGGCTGTGTCTACTTTATGTGTCTACTACATATTTATAGAGCTGTGTAAGCTACAGTTACCTATATATGAAAATGAAAGTGTTTGTTTTTAAATTTGAGAAACCATCTTACTGTGAGTGCTTTAGATCATTTCAGCTTATTACAAATGCATAATAACAAGATTGCCCTTTCCACAAAGCATTTCAGGCACCTATGCCTGAACCAAAATTTGTGGCAACTGGGAGATCTTTATCTTACCACAGTAAAATAAAAATTCACTCGACCTGAGTGATTAAATAGACTTCCTCAGTATAGTCAGACAAAACACTTCTCGGAGCCAGCAGAAGGCCCGTGGTACCCCTGAGTGCATCAGGAAGAGCATGGCCATCAGAGGGAGGTGATCCAGCTCCTCTGCCTCTACCCAACCCTGGCAAGGCCTCACCTGGAGTGATGTCTCCAGTTCTGGGCTCCTCAGTACAAGTCAGAGACTCCTGGAATGAGTCCAGTGCAGGAAAAAAAGATGATGAAGGGACTGGAGAATCTCTCTTATGAGGAAAGGCTGAGGGAGCTGGGCCTGTTCAGCCTCAGAAGGAGAAAACTGAGAGGGGACCTCCTCAATGTCTGACAGTGCCTGCAGGGAGGTGTCAGAGGATGGACCAGGCTCTGCTCAGTGGTGCCCAGCAATAGGACAAGAGGCAATGGGCAGAAACTGATGCCCAGGAAGTTCCACCTGAATATGAGGAAGAACTTCTTTACTGTACAGTGACCAAGCACTGGCACAGATTGCCCAGAGAGGGTGTGGAGCCTCCTCACTGGACATATCCAAGAACTGTCTGTGCCATATGCTATGGAATGACCCTCTTGAGCTGGACCAGAAAACTCACTGTAGTCCTTTCCAGCCTGACGCATTCTGTGATTATGTGAAAACATGTTTTTGACAAATGCTCTGAAAACTTTAAATTCCGGAGGACTTAGTGCATATCAGAATGTTTTTCAGGTCAGAATTCTGTTCTGTGGGGACATGTCTGATCCTTGTCAAAACACCTCTCTTGCCTCCTTTGGGTAAACCCTCTGTTACCCCTTGGACACACTGAAGAGGTGCCAGGGAGGTAAATAGTCATGAATATGCACCGTTGCTCCAATTGCTCCAACAGGTTCACCTCTGTATAACATATTTTCATAGATGTTAAATCAATAACGTAAATACTCCTGTAAGGCGTGATTTCAAAATTTATTTTGTGGATAAGAGGAAAACCAGCAGAAGTTACCTGGTTTTTGAGATTCTCAACTAGAAGAAGAGACAGCAACACATCCCTGCAACAGGAGCTCCTGTCTATTTCTTAAGTTAACTACAATTTCACAAAAGTCCTGTGCTATTTTATCTGCTTTAACATGCAGTCCTGAAAGTTATTAGCCTGACATATTTCACTTCATTTCTATCACCTTAAAATAACGATGCAATGCCCACCAGTAATATCTAAACATTTAAACAGGTTACCATTATTCAGCTGAGTGTCATTCCTGCTGATACTGATTTAGGAGAGGTATTAATGAATATTCACTCTAAGTCAAATGCAATTACAGCCATAGATGTGGAGAATTTTCTTTAACTTGGAGCCATATGTATGTATGCAAAATGTATCTGAAATACTGCAGAATGCTAACAATATGTTTGAACCAAATGAAATAAGAATCTGGACTTGGTTATACACGAGGAACCCTCTTTTCTTGGGAAATAGTGTTTTTAGCAAGATTGTAAACAGAGAAGAGACATCACATGGTTTGCATTATTTCTCCTACAAGCTTTCTCTTTCAACATGAAATATTGTAAGATTTTTTGTATTTGACTTATTGTGGTGGAGAAATAAGAATAACTTACTGAAACATTTGTGCTCATAATTAAACCAAATTGAGTCTGATCAAATAGAACTTTAGGAATTCCAGTTATGCTTCAAATCTCCTGTGGAAGATGAAGAAGAAAGAAATGAACCCACTATTGTCATCAAGACTTTAACAAAAGATTGAGGAAAAAGAATGATCCTGTGGTTAAGATACTTGATTCAAGTCTTGATCCAATTTCTTCCTTTGTTTGAATGATCTGGTGTTTTATATGAATTTAATTTTTCTGTGCCTCAGTTTCCCATTAGTAAAGCAGTGATTAAACCCTTTCCCATTTTCTGTTTAAGTTACAAGTCTTTCCAAGCCAGAATCCATCCAGAATGTGTGCATACAAAGGAAGCTTATCACACTTGGTTTCTGAAAATTGGTGATATACCTATATGAGCACAGACATCATTGGCAGCAGGTGTGCTTCCCTCTACTGCCACATTCTCACTCCTTTACATGGAGACTAAAAGCTGAATTAATAACAATATAGGTGACAAAATCCCAAACTGCAACATGGTGCAATACTTGAAGAGGTACTTAAAGCCTACAAGGAGGTGAGTTATTGGCAGCCTATTGAAGAAAAATGGTATGGGGATTAATGAGAAATGGAAACAAGCCTCTGGTGTTTAACCTCTTCTCTAATAAATCTAAGTCTATAATGTACCAGGGCATGTGTAATGTTTTGCTCTGGCTGATGTCAGCACCTCCTCCTTGAGTAAGTTGGATATTTTGAATATACTATACAAAGGTACTTGCTGCAAAAACTTAGTACCAAAGTAGGGTATTGCAATATGTAGAATTGGCACAACTTTCCCTGTGTGAAGGGAAAAGATTTTTAGTGCAGGAGGACTTGTCAAGCTTTGAAAGCTGCTAATGACTTTGCTGCTTGAAATGCAATGAAACCAGAATGTGCAAGATAACTGCAATATAACATCAAAACTAAAACTGTGTAACTAATGGGCTTGAATTGGGAGTAAAGCTCTATCTAAGTAACATAGGGTGGGATATCCTGCTCATTACAAAAAGTCCATGCTTGAAGAATCATTGTAGCCACCACTGGAGAACTTTTCACAAGCCTTTCTATCTGAAGGAAAGATGTGAATAGAAGTCTGAGTGTGTGTGAGAATGTGTGAATGATTGCTTCTGACCAATAGTTTTCCAGTGCATTAGAAGGGATGGATTTTTAATTGTCAGATTGATATTGTTAGTGTTATAGATAGGGTAGACCTGTATATAACAAGAATTACATTGGCTGACCCTCTTTTCTCTTGCAGAAAGGGTTTGAAGGACACTTTATTAAATGCTTTGTGCTCTCGCTTTTCCTTCACAAATCATCTTAACCATCATTTTAGGACAAAGTTCTAAAAGGAAGCAAAAGTCTAATGTACTTCCCAATCCATATAAAGATGATTTTGTCTTTAAACATATCTAATTTCTGTTGCAAGGGAGGGGATTGTTTTGCACCATATGGTAGCTGTCCTGTGATGTCATAGTGATTAATGACAGGATCAGTTGGATGCTCCAGTGGCGTAACAAATGACCTGGGTTTCCTGTAATGGTAATAGTTACACGCTCATACAGGACCCTGCAATTAACTGAGCTCTCGTCATGGCTCCCCATGGGGTTAAGCATAACTACAGAATGAATGGAGACTTCTACCAGCTTCATGAGGATGTGGGTCAAGCATTCTGTGACTTCTGGCAGATCCCTTAGACAGTGGATATCTGTTTCCCATCTGTAAAACTGATCTTATAATTAGCTGTTCACAGGCTTGATGTAAAACTAGCTGGTTGGAGTATGTCAAACCTTTGCAGTAGAAAAACTTTAAGTGTAAGTAACATTTTAGTGAAACTCTGTGTATTTTTAACTCTGTATCGTAGACTGAAGAACCTCCAACACTCTCTGCCTGATTGGCCTCATGATTATTTGTCAGATAAAACATGGAAATCTTCATTAAGTGCTTTGGGTTCTACTTTCGAGTCAAACTTTTTTCGAGTAATCATTTTTCCCTGTCTGCAATAATTCTGGAAGCAGATAAAATACTGCTACTGTGCTGAAGCAATGCAATACAGACAAGGAATGATCCATTTATCCCAGTAGCAGCCTTACTGACAGCATGATGACTTTCATTGTAGTTATTATTTTAGCTGATGAAAAAATATCAAAACAACTAAAAAAATATTTCTTTTCTTGATCCAAGTTTTAGATTTTCTTCAGATTTTCCTGATAGTTTTGGTCAAAACTAAAATTAAAAACTTTTTAAAAATGCTTCTTTGGTATAAGCCATATTTGAGATCAGGCTTTACATTTATCAAGCTGCTGAGGTTCTCTGAATCCCAGATTTTAAATGATTCATCATTTGGAGATGTGTGCCTCTAGTGATTGCAGTACAATATTAGTAGGTCATTTCATTATGTTTCAACATCTCTTCCACTGCTGGTTACTGTTCAGACAGAAAACAACAACAACAACAACAAAAACCCCAAAACAAAACAAAACAAAAAAGGATCCCATTGTACTGACATTGGGTTTTACCAAAGACACAAGGCCGTTTCTGATTGGTTTAGGTTCTTTCATTTAACAAAAAGTGAATGATCCTAGATTATCAAGACACTGCTTAAAGGGTGATATGGTTGGATCTTCAGCCTAACATTTTATGATCTTCTTGAATAAATCACACTTCTCACTGGTTTCTGAACCTTACAGTATATGAGTGTATAATTTCTTCACTGGTGAGAGGATCTTATCCAAAACTCTCCTACACTACTAATCTGACTGCAACAGCATCCTAGAGCATCCTGTCATCCTTCCTCAGGCCAGATAATCCAAAGAGTACAGATGTGAACAATGTGCACTCTTTAAGGTAACCAACACATAGATTCATACCCTTTTTTGTCCTTCACTGTTTTCATGACAGGTTTGGCAGGGGGATGAGCACACAAGCTTCACATAATTCATGGAAGTGAAGGAACAACTTTCACAAAAATCGTGTTCCAGTGATGGCATCCTGCATGGTGTCTAGAGAATACCAGGTGCCAGAAACAGTGATGGGAGAAGGTGGAGGTAAATAAGATTGTTTCTTGTTGGCTGGCTTCATTCATTCAGAGCCCCCACTCCCTGCTTGCTCAAGGCAATGTCTTTTTATGTCATTTGGAAGTGATGGGTTGTGGCTGCTGTTGTGGTTGAGAGTAAATAAAGATCACAGCTCTGCTTCTGAAACTACAGTTCTGATGGTATTTTTTATAGTGGGTAAAATTGTACACATCCTATGAATACTCTCCTGGCTTGTTTATTTTTTATTGGTTTTTTTTGTGTGATTACCCAAGGACATTCTCAGCTGCATTTTCTTCATTAGCCTAATTCACAACACTTTTTTTGTTGTTTAAGTCTAAATTGAACTTCAGCTTTTGCCAAGGATCGGCATTTCTCCCTACATTTAATTCATCCAGAGTAGCTATTGAGTGACAAGGGCAGTGTTAATTTATGATTGGATATTGGAACCTGAAATAACAATTGGAAAGGGAGAGGCAAGAGGCTTTCAAAGCATGAAATTAAAACCTTTGGGCTATGGCTTAACTTGCTACTTATTTTTCTCATTTTCTTGCCATCAATACTTTTGTTCTACTCTTGATGTGATGTTTTTCACAGGGCATGATTGGGGCTTTATTCACTCTTTGTTTTCATGTGCTATATGGGGTATTTTTTACTAGCTTTTATTATAACCCATGCTCTGTCTGTTCTTACTCAGATGTCTGCTATTAATTGTCTTTATGAGAGTTATGAACTTTTCTGAGATATTTGGCTGTGGTTCTCCTTTACTTGCATGAGAATCAGATCTCAGTAAATAAAAAATGGAGATTTCTGGGGAAGCCTGAGAGTTGGAAATCTGCTTCTGCACTAAATTGCCCCAGGGCACATTCATGCCCATGGATTAGTGATCAGGGAAATCAGAGAGGCTGATCCCTTTTCCTGGAAGTGTTGGCCTTGGTCAACCAAAAATCTGGCAGACAGTGCCTGGGCCCATTGTGAGATGGGATGGGAGAGGGCAGGATGGGGCAGACCAAGGGCTGTTCACATGATGGCCCAAGCCAATCTGTTTAACTTTTCTGACCGGGAAGAGTGGTGAGACTTGTGAATCAAAGACTATCTATTTCCCCCATGGGATACAAAAGAGGTTCAGGATATTATTTCTTTTAATTAATATTAGGATTAGGATTAAGATTAAAAGTAAATAATGAAACAGGAAGGCGAAACATAAAACACTCTGGAGAATAACTGCTAATTTATTTTTATGAACTTTGGTGTAGAAGGAAAATCTGAACTGAATTATCTATTTTCATGACTTCTTGTCCTTAAATTGAAGGACTTCTTGTCCTTGAAGTTAGAAAGAAATTCCAGGAGGACTCATACATATATATATATATTTTATTCTACTACCACTCCAAAATAAGACATTAGAAACCTCTTTCTTTTCTGAGTAATATACTGACACCTTTTATCCTATGCCTTTTCTTTTCTTTTGTCTTCCACATTGACTGTCCTTTTGAAGCAGAGACACAGTTTGCTGTCAGTGAGTCCACAAGAGTGCTCTGAGCTATTGCAATGACAGCTATGATTTCATGAAATCATGACTGGAAAAGAATCCTGTTATTTAAAATAACTCTGAATTGCCAAGTATCTCAGAGGGTGAGTGTTAGGAAAAAGATAATCAAAGCAGGAGTGAAGGGCTGTTGTTGGTTGAAGATTTCCATTCTTGACTTTCTATGGAATAATCAGGTTCCACTACTGCCAAGTGAAAAATGCTGTAGGTATAAAAGAAAGTTCAAGTGTGCTATAAACTCATTCTGCTGGTTCAGAACTGTTCAAACTATTCTGTCTGAACCAGATTTAATATTTGATGGAAGAGGCATCCGTCCTGTGCAAAGGGCATGAAATCATAAAACCAGTATAAATTCCTGCAGTTCAACAGTCATGAACCCACTTCAATCAAGATCAGTTTAGATGTCTGAGCTGTAGGGAACAAATGCTTTGCTTTCAATAAGGCCACTGGTTTTGTCAAATAAATAATGACTTTCAAATAATAGTTATGACTATTTCTTCCAGTACCTAAAGGAAACTGGAGAGGTATTTTCCACAGGGGCATAGAGTGATAGGACAAGGGAGAATGGCCTTAAGCTAAAGGAAGGTAAGCTTAAATTAAATTCTTACTTGTGAGGGTGGTGAAGCAATGAAACAGGTTGCACAGAGAAACTGTGGGTGCTCCATCTCTGGAGCTGTTCAAGACTGGGTTGAATGAGGCTTTGAGCAACCTGGTCTAGTGGAAGGTGTTCCTGCCCATGGCATGAGGGATGGTACTAAAGGATATTTAGGTCCTGTGCAACACAAATCATTCTATGACTCTATGAAACAAAAGAAATTTTACTCAATGTAATAAGTCAGTCCAAAGGATACAATTTTATTCTGAAAAAAGTAAAATTTTATGGCCTCAAATTACTGTTCTTATGTATCAGGCTAAACTCTGATCTCTGTTATGCCAGGTTCAATCAAGATCCCTCCACACAATGTACCCTGGTCAACTGATGCATTATCAGTGTGCTAAAAAAAATGTAAATGGGATCTGAATGAATTCTTGCAGTTTGTGACAGTTAGAAAACAGAAAGTATTAATATAGACACACTTTAGAAAGTAGTGGTGCATGAGTGACAGGATAACTTTTTCTAAAAGATGTTTCAAAATCTCATTGGGAAAAGGTTTTGATGACAGTGAGTGATACAGCCAGAAAGAGCAGAAGGTTATGGATAAATACTTTGTCCTTTTTTGGATTGCTCAATCTGCCAGGTTTGCATTTATCTGACACTGTTCAAATGATTTAGAATTCTACAGAAGTCTCCCCACACAGAGGAATGAGACAAAAGAGTTGAATAAACTGCAATGAATCTCAGCACACTATCAATGCAGTGCCAGAATTTTAAAGTGCAAAAGTTGATGGAGAAGTCAGTGGGAAATTCCCACAGAAAAATTGGATACAGTTTTTCTTGCTGCTTGTCACTTCCTTGTTGCATTGAAACCACCATTTATTGTTATCCTGCCTGGGTGTCCATGAAAATTATTTGAGTCAGAGCCAGCAGTAACTCATTTCTTTCCTATGTAGCTTTTGCTTGCTAGAGTCTTAAATTGTGAATGGCTCCACTGCAGAAATAAGCACTCAGTTTTTAATCAAGGATCCTGATACAGGCTTAAAATCAAGAGATTATATTACTAAATTATGTTTTATAATACTAAAAAAATACTATTTTATATTCTGTTTTGTTAGACTTATTGATTGTAATTTTAAAGCTTTTTCCTGTAAAAATGCAGGGATATTTTAAAAGGTTTCAGATGCCATAGAAATTAAAGAGGTTCTTTTAGCTACTCTATATTTGTAATCAGTTCTTAAAATTACATAATTTAAAAATTAATTAATTTTATTACATGCAAGTATCCTGAAAATCTTACTTCTGAGATGTAACATGGAGAGTAACAATTCAATATGAGTAAGGATAAAATGGAGCTGGATAGTAATGTTGGTGCTGGAACAATTTGAAGGAAATACATAAATTAGTCACTAGATATTTAGAAATAATTTCTTATGAGTAGACTCTCCTCCTTTAACCATTCAGATATTTCTTTTGTCACTTTGGGAAAGAGATTTTTTTCTTGGCTTCCACAACACACTATAGCAATTCTAAATGCACTAAATAACTTTTTTTTTAATCAGGCAAACACAGGCTGAAATGCTGGATCCAAATCATTTCCAGATTAAGGAAAAAATTATATCACTTACTCGATTCCAGCTGGCTGCAACCTCTATTATCAAAGAGTACAGAGACTAAATGCAACCAGCATCAAATTTGAAGAAACTTGATATCTGAACCTGACTTTCACTCTTAGGTTCAGGATCATTTTGCTTAGATAATTTCAAACACCAGAATCATTCTCATCAATGACAACAGCACCCTTTATTGACATAGGAGAATATACTTCAAGGACACTCTTGGGAGGAAGGCTCCCACAAACATTTTGAAAACCTCAGAACTGGTGAAATGGCCCACAATGCATGCAGGCTTCCCCCCCGCCCAAACCTCTGTCTGAGTTTCACAGAAAAAAATTATATTTATAGTTTCCTGTACAGAGAGAACCTGGGCCATACCTAATGTAATGTCTCACTCCTCCATGCAGTGTGTTGTTGTGGTTATTAGGGTAGACTCAGAAAGGCAGACTGAGAATATCCACCACGTAACAGGAAGACAAATGGACTGACTAGTGAGTCCAGCATCATGACCAGTTTCCTGGTCTACAAAACACTTTCTGACCTCTTGGTCTTGTTAGAGCTGATTGTTTAAAAGTTGATCAAGGCAAGCATGCGAGCTCTCAGAATAAATAGCCCTGCTTCTTCTGTAAAAGTGTATCGTTTATTGCCCTAAAGCCAGCACAGAACTCTTGAGCACATCTGTCGATGCAGGTTATGTCACGGAAGCAAAACACAGCAAACAGCCCTGACCCTCTGCCCAGTATGAGGAACTTATTTTTATGAGCTCAAACATTCAGACTGAACGTGATTCACTTACCTGTAGAGATCCAAAACTTGCCAGTCCGTGTCTGATAGGAAGAAATGTTCTTGGGGTGTGTGTTAGGTGTGGCAGCTGTGGGTGCAGGTGTGCCTGTGCTTGTGAGCTGCTGCCCTCTGCTGCACACCTTCCCGGCAGCTCCCCTCCAGCCACCTCCTCACCCCAGCCACAACAAGCTCATCATGTGCTGAAGATGGAGAAATGAATTCCCTCCTGCCAGTGAGACATTCAGAGAGTCACCAAGCTTTGCTCTGCGCCACCCATGAAACTCCTAGCAGGCTATAACTGTCTTGCAGTGGAATAGAGCATTGCTTCTGCCCTGGCATCAGGTGAATGTGCAGATCTCCTCAGCCTCAGCATCTTCACCATCACCATAGCAGTGGGAAAAGGCTTCTACATGAAGACAATCTCTTTATGAATCCTGGCAACTGTAATAATAAGTGCTGTAGCAATAGGCATGGAAGTCAGCACAACCCAAAATTTTAAGCTGTTTGTCACTTGGGAATACATTTGTATCCCCAAGACAAGAAGAATTTCCTTCAAGCACCACTGGGGAGGTTGTGCCAGTCCCTGGGCCCAGTTTCTGATGGACCATGGACTTGGTCAATCACTTCCCCTCACAGTATGGAACAAGAAGACATGAACAGTACTTCTAAGAGAAGGGGAGAATGAAGATCCTGCCTCTCTGCCCACCACTGCAAGAGCGATGGCTCTCACCTGTGGACAGCTGCCTGAAGGACTCTGTATGTCTGAGGAGGGTTCTGGAGTAACCGAGTGTGATGAGAAATCTGCAAGTTAAAACAAGACAAAATGTGTGTGCCTGGCAGTATCTGAAGACAGAAAACGTAGATTAGACTGTGCAGAGATCTGTAAGGGGGCTGGATATGGGAAAATATTTTTTGATCTAATTCAGGGTCTCTGCCTACTGACAAGGTGCTAGTGAAGATGGCTTAAGAACAGGCAAGTTTTGTCTTAGGCTGAGAACTGTCCAGACACTCTCCAGACTCCAGGCAAGCAGAAGACCTTTCCTTCTGCTCCCTGCTGCTCATTTACATGTCTGCAGAAGACTACAGCAATTTGCTCCTCTGAATGCCCCCTAACCTAACTCAGCTGCAAAGGAGTTCAGCTAACTGAAGCTGTTTAATACAGATTTTGCTGGCCTGGTTCATTCTGATGCAGATAATTTAAATAAGCATGTTTTTTGTAAGCAGCAAGCTGGAGCTGTCAAAAGGGTAGTGAGAAATATCAGCTGAAGAGTATCAGATCACAAAGTTCAGCCACAAAAGGACATACACCTGACACCCAAAGACTGTTATGAATGAAGAAGCTCCAAATATATTCTTTCCTTATCGACTTCGATTTCCATGTTTTTTTGTGGAAGTGTGCACATGCAGTAGGAATGTGTGCACAAGCCATGGGCCTGGACAGAGAAGAGATTATGAAAAAGGAATAATAAGAAATGAAACAGCTCACAACTACACATTGTCAAACCATCCAAATTCAAATGCTTTTTCTCTTAGGAAACTGTTATTTAGGACTTTCCAAATAGAATTCTTTTATGTTTATCTTGCACATGCTTTTACTCCTTTTACCTGCTCTCCCTGAATTTATTTATTTTTTTTAACTGCAACATCTGGAATTTTGAATTGATTTGAGCTGTCTTAATGTGGCCTGGTGATATGAATAAGAAATAATGGTGCGACACCACATTTTCTTGTACATTTTCCAGTGTGTGGTTGAAGCAGGCTGGGATAGTAAAATACAGAAAAAAAATTAAAGTATAATGACTGTGTGAGCATATTGAATTACTGATGACACAGGCAACATAAAACTCTACTTAAATGCCAGGGTTAACCAGGACCTTACAAGTGATTAATCACTGGTTTTAAAATACCAAACTTTTTTGGCTAATAATATTTCTACCATTTCAAATTCACCAATTACCTTCCTTATGATTCATATCTCCCCTTCATTATTTCAATCTTATTAACATTTTTATTATATTCATAAGAGTAGCCAGTCCTGGCTACAGCATCTAAAGACACATTTAGGACCTAGCCCAACCATCTACGAAAAAAGGAGCACATCTTTCCCATGGTTGAAAACCTGGTCTGGAATGAACACTGTGTAAAATATGACCAGCAAATGTGTGACCAAAGAGGTTATGATTGCACAGTCGTCCCTAACCAGCACTTAAAAACCTTCTGCACCCTTTTCCTTACACGTCTGCCCTTGAAGAAAGCTTTTGTACAAGGTGTGGGGTTTTGCTGCTGTTCCACAGTTTTCCAGGGACAGTTGTGTTACCCCGGTCAGTGACTGGGGGAAGATATTTGTGCATAAGCAGAAAGCAGCTGCTTTGTGCCTGTATGAGTTTCAGGCACACATAAAATATGAAGGAAGCTTGTCAACTCAGATTAACTTTGGAGACGACCCTTCTTCAGCCCATATTGCAAACAAAAGGAAGAGAGTCTGGAAAAAAAGGGCATATTGGTGGATACATGGCTTTGACTCTGTGCAATCAGTATTAAACTTTTCTTGTTTGTTGGCTACCAAAATTGTCAAAACAGAGCAAGGAAAGTTAATTTATTGCAGCACAAGTCACCAAGTGCTATTCAGGAGGAGGCAGGTCCTTCCAGATAGTCATTTCAAATGCACAGATGGAAAAAAAAAACAAAAAACAAACCTCTAAAAATGACAAACTGAGATTATATAAACAATTTAAAGACACAGCATTACTAAAAGAATAGGTTCTTCATGGCAGCAGCTCAAATAAATCACTCCTACTGAGCTTGCAGCAGTAGTTTAGAGCCTGAATCTCTGCTCTGATTTAAGAGAAGCTAGAGGAGTTGGGCTTTTCCAAATTATAGCAAACTTGTTGCTAATATAGGGAATTTTAGGTTTCTGGAAGAAGTAAATTGTGAGGTTAAACACCACCTCCTTTTGAAAAATTGCCCTGAAGACTGGAGCTCTAGTAATCTAATACGGAGTTAATAAAACCTGTATAGAAAAACAGGAGGGATGGTACCAGGGTTGCTGCTATATTATTTTTGAAGACAGTCTGGGGCTTCGTGAAATATCTTTTATAAGTTCTTATTCATTTTCAGAGCAGTTATGGGATTTGTTAAGTACACTGGCGTTTTGTAATAATGGAGATATTTAAGGCTAGTTTTTGTTTCTGGTGAGATGTACAAAAACTTGGTTTCATTTTCTCTTCAACTGCCTTTGGCATCTTACTTGTGCCTTTAGGAACTCTTTTCCCCTTAAGTAATTGAGCCTCTGATTTATCAAAAACACTGGCATATCAATTACTTGATGGAAAAAATTGTCTGCTGCAAAATCAAGTGCCGCTTACTGTTTGCCTTTCCAGGCACAGAAAAGGAATTTGATAAATAATTATGCCAATATAATTTTATTACAACAGAATGGACTATTATCACTTTTTTGTATATTTATTAATCTATATTTTTACTTATTGATTTTTTTGGGTTTAGAGGATATATGTATATATCAAAAGAATCCTTCACTGATGTTCATAAAATTTACTTTTCACACTGTTTCTTATGCACCTTTAACCCTACCATATTTCTAATATAAATACCCCTTTCCAGTCCAAATTGGCCTCTTAGAATTTTGCCCTGCATGGACATTTGATATTTTGGGATTTTAAATGAGATTGAACTTCATTCAGCATTGCATTTTACATCTTATGACTATTTGCCTTTGTGGAAATCAAAATGTAGTATAGAAAGTTACCACGCTGATTTTGCAGAATTACAAGACTGTATCAAAATAGTTCTAAGTGACCACACGCAGTGCAGTGAGGATGGAGAGGTGGCCAAATATTTGTAGCCAAATATTTGTAACCATTCAGCATTTTCTAGCAATATGCTGGGACACTAGCTTCTATTGTCCAAGAAGAAATTCTGTCACCTATTGAATAAAATGATAGTTTGAACTTGTTTATTGCTTGTCATGTAGAATTAGAGAGTGGATTAATCTGCCTGTTGATGTAATTTGGGTGTTCTTTTGCATGCCACTGAAATGCAGCCACCTCTGGGGAGCTGTGTGGCAGCTGTATATGGCTTAAGGCATTGCAATAGTGTGGGAACCAAGTGAAGAACTGTGATTTAGTGGCAACCTGGATTTTTTAACAGTTACTGCTCAATAAGTTCTTTGAAATGGTGACTTTACTGCCAGTTGCAGCAGCTGCTGGACTCTTACACTTCCATAAGGAGAAAATTAGAAATATCTAATTCCTTCTTGATGTTTTGTTGTTGCTGCTGATTCAACACAACAGCTGGCTATTGTTTGTTTGTTTGTTTGTTTATAGAATTAAAGACATAATAAAAATAAAATATTGAGGAAAATAAACTATTCTTAACTACTAAGCAGACTCACACTTCATAGGTATATAGGTTTTTATTGCTTTCTACCTGCCAGCATTCTTAAGCAGTTTGTCTGCTGCTTCTCTTTAGCTACAGTTTTCATCTCTCACTGTTTCCACAAAACCTCAATCTGTCAGTCAACCTGAGAAGATGGAAATTAGCATAAAACAATCAAAATAAATAAAACAACATTATTTTCCAAAACAAACAAATAAAACGCCCTTGAAGTGAACACATCATAATTTGACCCCTTGGAGTAAAAACTGTTTCAACAACCACTGTGTATCACATTATTTTCCATAATAACAGTTAAACGTAGCTATTTTTCCTATGTATTGTAAAAGAGATGTATCCCCAAAGGTCTCAAGGATTAGATAAGGGTTGTTCTGCCTTGGGATGGAGTCCAGAGAATTGCAGCAGCTGCATGTGCTCACCCATTCAACACCCAGAAAATCTGGTGACAAAGAAAAAGATTCAGAAAAGGTAGGGTATCAAGTGGAGAGGCACCTGGGGGAACATTTTTTGAAATATCCAGTGGAGTTTTGAATATTCAGTGGAAAGGTGCAGCAATTTCCACTGAAAGTGGACACTGAGAGTGCCTCAATCCAGAGGACTCTGTTGTCCATTGATTTGGGCTTCCTCCAGAGAGCACCGCAATTTGCAAGATGTGAGTCCATCTTCTGTCATTGAGGGCCAGCTAATCAGCATCTAACTCTTCACCAGAAAACTTTGGAGCCCAATCCCACTCCCTGCAGAGCTATTGTTAGAGAAAAATATAAAGCTCTTCATTAACAAAATCAGACAGAAAATAGGAGTCCAAGAGTTCATTCTGTATGTAGAAATAATTAATAACCTGCTACACATTAAAATAGTTAGAAAAGTAGATTCCTACCACATGTTTAAGGAAAGAAACTATAATTATCTGAGTTTTATGAAGGAGGAAACCAAGACATATTTTAGTTTCTATGTCTCACTTAGCAAAAATTTCAAGTGTCATAAATAGTGGTAAATCCTAGAAATAATTCTTAAATCTCTACTCTACTGCTTTATGGTCATGACCTATGTTAATAATTTTGTAAAAAATTTAGTATGAAGAAACATTTTCTGTGCATTTATTTGTTTCCAGCATAATAGTACTGAATAAAAATTTTCTGTATTTAAAACAAAGCTTAAAAATAAAGATCCCTTCTCAATTTTTAAATAAATTATAATATTAAATATAAAAGCAAAATAATATAAAACTAAGCTGATGTCTTTCACTTTACATTGGTTCTAGAAATGATCAGAACAGTCCTATCTAAGCTCCATACAATAGATTTGAAGTTAGTTCATCCTTATGTAAGGGAAGAAGTCACAATTAGTCATTTTAGATGCTGGAATATTGCCACAAGTAATCATTGTCTGATGAAAATCAAATAATAGGTACTGCTTAAATGTGCTGAATAAAATCTCTATAGAGGATACACTTCATAAGCAGTGTTTATTTTCATGCAGTTTCCACACATATGATTCAGTAGCATCACAAAAGCAGTAGATAGCAAGACTGTGGAGAAATCTATGTAACAGTAGATTATTTTCACTGAAGGGTCCAGTGAGTTTTACAGTCTTATTGCTCTAACAAATTCCTAGCTTGTCAAAGTTTTTTGAAAAATAATGAAAAGAGAAAAAAAAAAAAAAAGGAGAGAAGAAGATTGTGGATCTGTGAGCTCAGTGTGGCTGCAAGATGCACAGAAAGCTACTTTTGCAGTCAGGGACAGTATCAGGAGGCTGTCCCAGGACTGCTGTCTCCTTCTCGTGACAAACCTTCTGCAACAATGATATTTAACAGGAAACTTGCTCCCTACTTTGCAGCTTTGTTGTACACTTCGGCTGCTGTGAGGTAGAACATAGAAAATTACGCTTTTGGGGACAACACAGCATGCTAAAACTAAGTGTTCAGAGGAAATTGCTCATCTAATACACCTCCCTGTGCCTTTTTCCTCGGTGTAGAAAAAAGTACATTTGGCAATTGTATTTGTCAGTAGCAGTTAAATCAAAGGATGGAAGAGAAGAATCACAAATGTCTAGTCAATATTTTTGTTCTGTTTAAGATAACTTTGACAATTCTCTTTGTGTATTTTAAAACAAAAGCGATCGAATAATGAAATTTAATTTCCTATGTCTTTGTTTCATTCTCCACAAAACTGCTTTTGCACTGAGATTTCAAAATATTCAGAGTTCTATGAAAGGTTCCCATGGCCAATTTCCTGATTAATTAGTTTAAAATTTTTCATGGATATCTGATATCTTTCAGACCTTTGGGGAGAGTAAGTTGTTACAGGAGTAGCAAGAGGGAGATAGCAGATTTATAAGAGGAAGAGTCTAAGCAAGCTGCTATGCAGACATTTCTATTCCTCCACAGACTTTGACATATAATGTACATCCATTGGAAGAAATCCTGTTTCCATTGAACTCAGTAGTTTACTGATAATTTCCAAGTGATTAATATTTTACCTAAGGAATTTTGAAATGGATGTAAACCATCACTCTTCAGGACACCGAGGAACATACAATGAGTAGAGTTGGGTAAGGAATTCTCCCTGTGGGCAGGTCATTTAAGATGTGGTAGAGATCCAGGCCTGTGCCTAAGTGTGGAGTCACATTGAGAGACTGACTCTGGTTCTAGCAGGACAAATCTTCCTGCAGCAGTACTCCCTCTTGACAGTCTCACTGGGACTGACTGAAGACTTTCTTCCCAGTCTCTTAAGAGTTTTATAAAATATTTTTTTCTGCATTTCTTGGCACACCACTTCTTCATCCCTTCAACAACTCGTTGCTCCAGAATTCCTTGCACATTATCCTCATTTATGTAGGATTAGTCCCTTTTGAAGACAGGATTTTAGACTACATGGACCACTACATTTTTTTCATAAGATTACTCTCAGAGATGTTTCACCAGTGTCGTGTAGAAAAAAGACATGTCCTGACAAAAAGACAATGGTCACAGAGAGCCGCTGTTAGTGCTGGGATTTCATATTTCACTGATCCTTATCAGATTCACACAATTTTATCTAACCAACTATCACCTCCTCTCATTCTCTAGCTCTTCAGCATTTCCCTTCTGCTTAATACAGACTGAAGTGTTTTACTTTAATTTTTGACTTGCCTTGTGTCCAGAATGGATTTCAGCTAAGTATTCCCAGCCCATATATCTGACAACTTTGGTTCCTTCTCTGTTACTTTCCCATCCCCTCCACAACCTGCAGCGCCTCCTAATTTAGTAGTATCTTCAGATTTAACAAATGTGGTGTGTGCTCCTTCTTCAATGTCATTAATAAAAATGTTGAATAATGCTGGGCCAAATTCTCAGTGCCACAGCACTTCCCTACAACAAGATGCATTTTTCTTTAAATTATACCTCTCTTTTGCTTGGAGTGCTCTTTTGCATTGTGCATCCCCAGGGCAGAAGATGTGCTGTAGTGAAAAATCATAGATAACAATGGACTAGAATATTGTGATAGCTTTGGTTTAAATAAGCTATATTTCAAAAGTTTCCTTGTACATTTGGAGCTTGAAATGCAGGTGTACCATATCTCAGTAAATAGAGGAGATGTATTAATGGGTTTGGCAGAGCTTGGAAAGTGCAGATTGAGCCAACTGTTTGACTTTGGGAGAATGCCTAATATTTTATTAGCACTTCTGCTTCTTCTCAAGAGAAGTCAATGGTCTTTTGGGAGGTCTGATAAGATAAGTCATTAATGGAGTACTAGTGTTTCCAAGGAGGGAAATTAAAATCATTCTGTACTTCAAAAAGTGACTTTTTATAAGTGTATCTCAAGTTATTCTAACCTGTACTTCCAGTCATAAAAGGCATGAGGTATGAGGAGACTGTCAGGGTAATGACATCCTCCCTCGGCACTTTGCTAACGTGCAGAGCTAAATAGCATTTCCAAATAGTTGACTTTACCTGGGATTTCTCAGTAAGGTCAGCCTCTTGTCAGATAGCTTTTTTCTGAATGCAACCTAACAGAAAAACTTAATGACCTCTATTTACTCAAGTAGAAATCCATCAAAGGGACAATTAGCTAATTTTAAGCATAAATTGGCTCCCTGGTGAGAAGCAAGCTTATAAATAAACCATTTCATTTGTTCACTGAACTAGACTGTCATGCAAGTGAAATTGCTGACTCCAAAGCAGACAAATCGGCAAACTTTTCTTGCCTTAAGTGCCCTGAGAGGAGTGAGGGGAAGAAACCCTGAGAAGCAGTTTCCTTTGCCACTGCTGCTGTGCAGGCAGGCTGGATCCAGACCCATCCCTGCTGTATCTACACCACTCTCCAGAGTAAGGCAGCCCGAGCTCCCTGCAGTGGCTCTGTTGGCAGGCAGTAAATGGTGCAGAGAGACAGAGCTCCTCAGGTCCCCATCTTGCATGCCAGCACAGGGAGGGAAGAGCAGGTCTGTGCTCACAGTTTGTGTAGAATCCAAAATGTTTGCAAGTTGCACTGTTGGTTTTTGTGTGTTGGTTTTTCCTCTCTTAGATGTTCCTGTCACCATGGTACATGAACACCTTTAGTCTTCACTGCAATTGTTTTTCCAGTATAGATCAGTTTCCTGAAGGTTTCTAGCAGAGTTGCTGTGCCTCAATTTCCCATGGGAAGCTCTTCCTTTCCATAGGAACAAGGCAAGAAAGAAGGGTCTGTATCTCAGGAGGTTATCTTGACACACACTGGGAGCTTTCTTTTTTCCCCAAACCAACATTCCTTGAAAGCAGCATGTGCATCTTGTTAGTACTCATCCCCACACTATTTCCACAGTACTAGCTTTGTTTAAGTGAATGCATAGCAATACCCTCAAGGTATTTAAGATGTGCCAAATAGGGCAATAGAGAAAAGGAGGGACATTGCAGGCCAGTTTCCAATCCCATGAGATGTGGGGATTGAAAATGTCTGCTGAGACCTCAGTGAATTTTCAGGTAAGAGCTTTCCTAGGTCAGATGGGGGCTCAGTAGGGAAACCTTATAGCTGTCTTCACTCTGTTTGAATAGTTTGCTCCAGTTTGCTGTGCTCAATGCTATCAGACCTGAGATTAATTGTTTATAAAGGCAGCCAAGTTGCTAGAGGCAATAAAAAGAGGAAGAAAAAACAGATCCTAACGTAGAATTTAATTACCTTCTTCTGCACATTGTTTTACTTAGCCAGATTAATGTATAGTAACTTGTATAAATGTGTGTGTGTGCTTGTGCATGGAATGCTGTATGTGTGGTGAGATTGCATTTGTACACCCAGTTTGCTCTGTTTTTAATGCTGATTATCTTTGTTCATAGGAATATACCATGACTAAATCAATACATCTCATCCAAACTAATCTGAAAACAAGAGACACAACTGTATTCACAGCTGGGAAACAAGAAGCCTCCATCCTCAGGTAGATTACCTGTGTTCAGAGGATTTTTGGGACCCTCATAATTCTGTGAAATAGATGGCAGAAAAGTTCAAAATGTGGCATATTGCTTTGGCCTTTCATACCTGATAAGTGATAGGAAGGTCTGTTCATGTTGAATATTTCTCCCAGAAATTTTGCCTTTATGGATCTTTATAGGGTGTCACCTGACACACTAATGCATTTAGGCCTGATTTAGAAAACTTGTGACTCATCTATACAGAAGTATTGAAGTATGAGATTATTTTCAGCTGGAACACTGAAATATTTCCAAAAATCACATAGGAGAATGCACTAGGAAAACTCAATATAAAATTTTTGCCCCAGAGAAGTCAAGCATAAAATTTTAGCTTCACCACAGCTTAATTGCCTTCTGTCTCATTAACTACCCATAAATTTTCTTTATTTCATATATTTATATTTATATTTATATTTATCCACAGAAGTGTGTCCTGGAGAGAAGGAAAACTGAGGAACATAGGTCCTAATATCATTGAGATATTTCTACTAGAGGCAGGATAGCTTTTTTTTCCCTTAAATTTCTGTACAGTCTGAGTTGATAAACGCTATAACTGAAATTAATAGCTATTCTCTGGAAGTTATAGATGTGGAAATATAAATCAATAAATACAATTAGTTCAGTCCTTAACCAACTCACACCAGACCTGCGGTTAATGGAGCTACCTCCATTTACAAATCTTTTAAAGATGCAAATTAACACAAAAAACATTGTCGAGGATTTTTTTCCTTCCATTTAATCTTAGTGTTTAGAAAAGAAAGTCTGCTACAGAAAAAAAAAAATAAAAAAAAAGAGAAAAAGAAAAAAGGAGGCTAAGAATAGACCCTAAAGTATGTTTGGTGGATGAGGACTCATGCTCCCAGTATTTTGTGGAGAACCACAGCTGTGGGTCAGCACACATTCCCATAAAATGGTTATCAGATGCAAGCATAAAGTTTCCCAGCAGTACTCTGTGGTTCAGTTAGCAGCTAGCAATTCTCACCACACAGCTGAAGTCATTTCCCTGGGTTTGCCCTAGTTTTTTAAACAACATGAAATACACCGCAAATTCTGGAAAGCTGAGAAGATAATTCTTGAAGCCAATGCTCAGTTTGGGAAAACTATAGGAGGAGAAAGAGATTTAAGGTATGTACACAAGGCGTACAGGCACATCCTGTCTTGTAGTGTATCTGCATTGCAACAAAAGGAAAAGTTGTTTTCAGTTATTTTTTCAAGGTCAGACCACACACCACCCTCTTCCCAGCTTGCAAATTTTATCTCTTAGTCCCTGCAGGAAGGAATAGCTGAGATATTCATATCAAAGCTGCAGGCTAGGGTCGAAGCAAGTGTCACTGATGAGATGTTCCCAGCATTTTTAGTCATCCCTCATTTTGGTGGAAAGAAAACCCATCTGTCTTCTGTTTCCCTTTACTGGGTGATTTGATCATGCCTTAGAAGGGTAACACTCCAACAGTGCTGAGCGAAGATGAGTGCCAGCTATTCCATGTGGTTTTCTTGGACCCTTCCACAAGGTTGAATCTGAACTGATATCAAATACAAGTCCTTTCAAACTTGTTTTGTCAAAATAATGTGTCCTCTGGATGGGAAACCAACTAGGTGAACCAACTATTTCAGCTTATAATGATAAAAAAATTACAAATGTTTTTAAAGATTCTAGTTGCAGTGCAAATGAAGATGCATGCTGCTTTTTTTGGGAAGAGGTCAGGCTGCTTTAGGTATTCATTGGCATGACCATTCCCAGTTAGTGCTCATGCAGGGAATACTAAAATTGCAGTTTCTGATCTTCCATAGGAGTTGCTGAGTGTATTCTTAGATGAGAAAACCACTCACAGCTCCTTCTGTTCTTCTTTGTACACCTCTGTTTCACCTATCATAGCGCATGGATCCCGCTTACAGTGGAACTGTGGGGCCCCTGATGTTCACCATGCTGAGGCATTTAGATTCATTTGCCAGAGTTAACCATCACAGAATATGGATGCTCCAGATTGCACTATTGTTTTTCTTGATAGACACAGTATTATTAAATCTCGTGGCATAGATGAAGATAGGAAGAAACAACAATGTGAATATGAAGATCATACAAGAAGGCTATGAGACTAGATAGGAAGAAAAGTAATTATTGTTATGATCTAAGAAAGCATTTACATATGCTAGAATATTTAAATATGATAGTGTTTCAAAATGAGAGAAAATGAAAAATAGGGTATTAGAAGTACAAATCTTACACACCAATCCCAACTCCTATCCTGCTTTGTGACCACAAGCACTTTTGTGTATTTCCCACATTTTCTAAATAAAGTCAATGATAAAAAATTGTTATTATTATCTAGCTTCTAGGTAACATTTTTATCCATCAATTTCAAACTACATTGCTAACAAGGTTGCATTATTTTTGTTCTCCAGATTTGAGGCAGAGACTGTGCAGAGATTAACAAAAGGACTTGTCCAGTCTTCCTAGCAGAGTGAACTGGAACAGGACACTCTTACTTTGGTTACTCCTAAGTAGAGTAACTGAATTACCTGCTGACTCCCACTTTGCCAATTTCTCACTAATCCACAGTGGGTTCTAGACTGAAGCAACGAAAGTTTGAGGAACCCTCTCATTCTGAGTTGAAAGAAATGATGTACACTAAGTGCATAGTAAATATTTTATGCATAGTCTCCAAAAGACACTGAAGATTAGTATATAATTGCTCAAAATACAGGTAAGAATTTGCTTGACAGAAAAATGTTGCTTTCGTGACTATTTTGTATATCTGGTCAGCAAATGGATTTTCCAACCAAGGGGAAAATAGAAGCAAAACAGAACCTTGCAAAATTCTTTAATGGAATAACATTTAAAAAAAAAAAAAAAGACCAAACCAAACCAAAGCAAATGTTCACTTCAGGTCAATGAAAAGTCTTTATTCTGATAAACTGAAAATATTATCTCAGGCAGACCTTTCACCTATCCTTTTAAAATAAGAAAATCTACTTTTAAAGCATTTTTAAATTGATTTAAAAATAAATATGATAAGAATCAATAAGATTTCCAAATTATTCATTCATTATACACAGAAAAAGTTTTCAAAGGTGAATTTTCCAACTATTTTCTTCTCCACGCTTCCCATTTTAAATGTAGGTGTTTACGCTGCAGTGTGGTCTTTTAACTGCTCTAAATACTTCAGACCTTTTACAACAGTTCCTATATTACTGTATCAAACCATTCCCTATTTTTACAATTAGAACCATAACCTTTTCTTATCAATGTATTGTAATGATTTACTTTGTTCTAGTTAATCAGATACTTTTGTTCATATTTATATTTCAGGATATTTTGCTAATTTAGTTTCTGTTTAACAGCAATGCTTCTAACTGGATCCAAATACGTTAATGTGGATTATTTGGTCTTGATATCAACAACAATATAGCACTGATTCAGAAGTTATCAGAAGTAAGCTAAACGGTTTTAAGGAACAAACTACTCGGTGGAGTGGAATGCTTCTGATGCCAGCAATAGATTTCCTTCCAGATCTTCTAGAGTAAAACTGCTACAAGAGAAACCTTCAGAGATTTTAGATTCAATTTCAGAAACTTTAACAAAAATGATAATGGGAAAATCCCACCTGCCTGACCATTCAGCTGGTATTCCTGCGTAGATATAGATATAAATTAGATAGATATGGATATGGATAGATGATAGAGTTAGGTAGAAAGATAGATAGATAGATAGATATAGATGATATAGATATAGATATAGATATAGACATAGACATAGATATAGATAAAGATATATTCTGGTTTTCAAGTTTGTGTGGCTTGTATCTTATCTTCAGTGTGTTATGCCAAATCACAAGTATAAGAAGGCAAAATGCAACATAGCCTTGAGATATTGAAACAAATCTCATATTTTCTGATAGCCCAACTTTTAACATTTGAATAGTTTCATTTGACAACCGTGCCAAGGCTTTCCATTAGCATTTACCAGGCTCAACCTCTTCAACAAGGCATTAGGATGCTGAATCAGAAAAGAGCTATCAGCATTGTAAGCAGCATAGGCCAGAAGTTACCTTTTACCACAAACTGAAGATCTATAGTCCTGAGCTATTCAGACTGATTGCTTTTCCCATGGGATGCTCTGGCTGAGTGTCTGGAGCATGCTACCACTCTTACATATAATGGTTACAAGAAAAGCCTATGGGCAAAACTTAGGTGGAAAAACAAAACTGAACTAAAAGCAGTCATTTAAGGTAGAAAAGAACTAATATAGGCTTTCAACAGCCCTTTCTGATAGCTTGTAAAATATATTTGCCTTTCCCTCTATGGAGACACCAAACATCCCTTTTTATGGAGTCACTTTTTTGATGCTTTTTGGTACTTAACATTGCTTGCGATTTCTAACTCTTCATCAGATTTTCTAAAAATTAGACAAAGACCTCAAACATTATTAGGAAAGGTCAGATGGATAGATAGACACATGCATGCACACAGAGTACGATCAAACAAGCCTCATTTCCTTACAAGCCTGAGGTAAAAATAACATTTTGCAATTTCCACTGCCAGAGTTTCGAGCACTTCTCATTACAGGATCAGGAATGAACCTTGGCACTGCTGACTGGAGTCATTTATTGTAGACAGTGAAATTATTGTTTACCCTCCAACAAAATGTTTCCTCCTTCTTCTGGGCCTCACACAAGAAGTGGGCAAATTGCTTAAGAGGAGAAATCTAAATCTCACTATGGCTTCCAGAATCTCTCAACCTTTTAAGAAGTACCAAAGAGTTGAGGACTAATAGATGAGGAATAATTGATTTGACATGCTTAATCTATTCCTTGTGCATGGATATGTGTGAGCGTGTGGCGGTTTCCCCACATCAACCATCGGTCGAGCAAAGTCCACCTACCTCAAGTCCAGCAAGAAAAAGCTTGTCTGGGCATGACAACAGCACAGAAACCTTTTACAAGGTAACTTACAAAGAACCAACTGATGAAGAAGGTGAGTGTAGGGCAATTATTCTCTCTCATAGTAAAGAAATCAGGGGTTCAGAGTGCACTGCAATGATAATGGCATTGCTTCTAAAACAAACAAAGGAAGAACCTTTTTCACACATAACGTACTTTCAAGATTACAACATGTAATATAAAAATAAAAGGATTATAAAAGTAAAAGCCAGACACGATGTTTCCGCTCAACAGGAGGATAGAACAAAAGGAAGCCATTAGTTACCTCTCACCTCTTACTCTATGTAACATTCTTCACTGCTGAGATCCGCCATTATATTTTTCTCTTTGCCTGCAGCACAGAACTTCCAAGATAAAATGCATGACTATGACATGGCAGCTGCCCTGTGAAGGAAGGATTTACACAAGAGAAGGATCACTTTCCTCTGGCCTGAGCCCTTCCTTACACTGTATTTCTGCCTCTTATTGCTGAAACACTACACAACATTCTCTTACCCAGGGAAAGTGGCAACTGTAGAGAGACACACAAGTTAATGAATAGCATCCAGATTTTTGAGAGCAGAATGCAGTGTTTGTGGTGACATTAGAAACATGCTAAATTTTTACAACTGAATTAAAGGTATAAGTTGTAGCCTGTGCCTTGCAATAAGAAAACGTGAATTTAACATAGACAAGTGCTGTTCTCACTGCAGAGAGAAGAAAGAAAAAACTCCTTTGCATACATCCCAGGGAAATGCAACTGCCAGAAAAGTACTTTGGAGACATTTTCACCTGTCAGATGAAAAGGTGTGTGGCTACAATTCTGCTGAACAATACTTGAACTGTAACAGCAGCTGTTCCAATCAGGGCCTAAAAAAATACAAATCAGCAACTTTAGAGGTGGTCCAAATTAGTGCATATGCTGATGAAACTGAAGTCCTCCAAGAATACCTGTAAAACCTCGGGCAAGGAGATGTCTGATGTCTCCTTAGAAAAATGATGAGTTTTTCTTCATGTATCACTGGCCTAACAATGAACTCAGATCTCACAGAAAGCAGTTTGTACCTCATTGATTAATTCCCCTGTGTTTGACAACCCTGTAACAAAAGCAGCTGATGAAGCAGATGCAAGGGGAATGATTCTACCACCATTCATCAGAAGATTGTTTGTTTCAAGTTGTTCTGATAAAAAAAACCCCAAACTCTTCAAAAGCATGAAATGATGCCTCTTGAAACTCTGCCAAAAGGATTTTTTCACAGTTACCCCAAAAAAATGAAATTATGAAAGAAAAGTGACAGGAAAAATGGCAGAAAATCTCTCTGAATTGGAATTAGATGTGCCAATTCTGAAGGCCAGATAAAATTACTACAGCCATGACCATGTTATGACCAGTAATTATAGCTTTGAATCATTTTTGATGAAAAATGAAAAGAACTAAAAAAAATTGCAGAAAAAAAATTAGGGGAATTTGCAGACAACTTTTGTTGTCAAAGATTAAATACCTGTCTGTTGAAAAAAACCCAAAACCAAAAAAAACAACAAAAACAACAACAACAAAACAAAACCCAAGCAAAACAAAAAAAAACCTCCCCTGAATTCTTGCAGGCTGAATTCAAAATCAAAGCAAATGCCAACACTTCAGAAAATTAAATTGATGAAACTTTTCTCTATCTCTAAATGCCAACTGTGAGTATAATGCAGATGCCAAAGGCAGTGCTCTTCTCAATGACAAAATCCAGCATATGCTTTGAAGCAAGAGAATTGACTCTATTTTGATAAGTATGATTGAAATTTTGGATTATTCTGTCATATTCTAAAATTATGTTAATTTATGGAACTATTTATTCATCAAGCAATTATTTTAAATATGCTAATACTACCTCATACTGCTATTATTTCTTTAACAAATTTTTGTGGTGAACTACCTGATGATGTAAATTATCCACAGATATATGTGTGTGGTTGCAGTCATGAAATTCTATCTTTAGAGAAGTGCAGATTGCTTGAGATGTTGATTATTTTTGTCAATAATATGTAATATAGCTACAAATTTCATTCACCATATCTTGGAAACAAAACCCTAATGTTTTCTCTAGCAAAAAAAATGTAGAATAGGTCACATTGAAGTTGTTTACAGTTAGTTGAAAATTCCAGTTAAGAAGGTAGCTGTAGGTCCACTGCTGGGTCTTGGAAGGCTAACTACTTCATCATATTTGTCTTTATTGTATCCTGATAACTCTTTCCTACTGATGATTAAATCTCTAAATGGAGATTTGTGTCTTTAATCTTTCACGGGTTTTCTTTCATTACTTGAATGCAGTGTGCCATGAAGTACTTGGTTTCATATCTCTGCCCAGTTCCATCATCTCCCTGGATGTTTTTTCCACTGGAATTCCATTCTTTTTAGACATAGATAGACCCATTTAAACAACTGATCTTCTGCATCATAGCCTTATATCAGTTTCACATCAAAATCATTCTTTTCTTGTTATAAATTTGCTGTTTACTAATATCCAGCAATTTTAATCATATTCAGTTAACCATGAGTCTGTTTAGTCACTTCTTTTGGCCCATTCTGAATATTCTCAAGAAAGTAGAAATTAACATCATTATAGCAGTATCTGAGTTGCTGTTTAATATATCTTCACTTTGCTTTAATTCTCAATGTTTTTGTAGTCCCCTGTTCAGCTTGTAATATAATTTGTATTTCTACATTGCCTCCCTTCAGGACAACAATTTTTGAAAATTCACATATTACAAATTGGTGTCAAAGATGACACAAACAGCTGACCACTGTAAAGAAATAACTTGAATTGGAGTGGTAGGGATAAGAGGTGGTCTGTTAGCAACAAAATGCATTGTCCTTTGAGGACTCTTCCTTGGATAACAAACTCATATTTCATAATAAAATTTCTTGTAGGGGTTTTTAATATTTGCCAGCTAGAGTCAACATACAGACTCTTCTGTTGCTGACCACTCTGTGTCCTTATGGCCTGTCCATCAAAATTATTAAAGGAAAACAGTTCACTGGGTACTGCTGTAAAATATTTTCTGTATAACACTAAAATACTCAGAGGGAAGAAAAAGAGCTACTAAAGAAAAATAGTGACAAAATTGCAGATCTTGTATTCCTTGAGTAATAAGTGAACTGAATGTACAGTAGGATACAAAATAATGATCTGAGTTCTACAGTAGCTTTTGTTCAAGAGTTCAGATGGTGGGTAAGGTGTCTGAAGTTAAAAGGAATTAAATGCCTCAGAGGCACTACTTCAGACAGTGTATTTTTAGCCTACTGAGCAAGAAAAAAATGAAGAAGGCAAACATTTCCCAAAGTCCTTGGGTTTTGTATGATCTGCCTGACACAATCAATTTAAAATTCTTAGGAAGTAGTTCTGTATGTATTCATGCACTAAAATCAATGAAGTCTTATGCAAAAACTCTTGGTGTATTACTTAGGGTTTCAAAATTACCTACAGCCACTTGCATTGACAGAGCATTTCACTCCACATGAATTCCCAGGGATGTCTTTTCTTTTCCAGTCTTTAATAAACACATATTCAGACAAAATTCATACTTGAAGTGAGCAAAGGTTTTTGAGCTTAAAAACCAGTCAGAATCAAAATAGTCTGTACTTAGAGGTGAGCTACAAGAAATCCCATAATCCCCTCTCAGAGAACACAGCATGAGAGCACACGAACAGCTGAATCAGGTTAGACCAACTCTGTGGCTAAGATGGATTGTCATGTCTTTGTGTTTAATAAAAATTTCTCTGTTCCTTTTTATTCTCATGGTTTTTTTCCAATCAGTTTTGGAAACCATGAAATCTCCCAACATTTACAATTTCAAGGGACAAGGAGTTCTTCATGTCTGGTTGAAGAAATATCACCTTTTGGTCCATGAACCTGCTGCCTGGTTGGGTGATGTAGTAGTTGTTGTACTGGAAGAGACAGTGAACAATAATTTCTTATTCACCTTCTCCATGTCATTCATGCTTTTGCATATCTCCTTTCACTCATCTTTTTCCAGGCTGAAAAGTCCCGGTCTATTTATTTGTTCCTCATATGGAAAATATTCCATATCTCTGATTACCCTTGTCCTTAAAAACTTTCCTAATTCTACTGTATTCTTCCTGAAGGTGGGGGGAGAGAGAGAAGGAAAACATCCTAAATTGAGCCCCATCACTAGAATGCAGGTGTATATGTATTTTACAGCAGGAATGGTTTGCTCCTTATTCCTTTCCAAATACAGCTTAATGTTCAATTTGCCTTTCTGAGGGTTACTAAGTAAGGAACTAACCCTTTATTATAACCACAAGAGTATTTTCTCTTGGAGATAATGCCCTTTTACACATTTTTACTTGCTCATCTTTGCTGTGTTTTTTCTTAATGTCACAAAAATGAAAAAAATAATTAAAAAAAAAAAGAAAAAAGAGATCTTTAGCTGTGATATTGCAGAGAAATCAGCCAGTCAGCATGATCTGACATATTGACTCATCTCCTTTCTTTGTGCTGGTCTAGCAGATGCTGTGTTTAGCATGAATCTCTGGGACTCTCCTGACAGTTTGCTGGGATTCAGGACTGCTGGCAGTGGGAACGAAGGACTCCATTTCACTGCATTCCACCAGAGCCAGGGAAAGAGGTGACCAGCTGTTCCTTCCTGCCAGGCAACAGCAGCTTTTATGAGGGTGAAAAAAATATAAAAGTTCTCTGGATCTTATTATTGCTAGGCATTTTATGTTCAACAGTGAAAAAGGAGGGAGTTGACTAACCAGGACTGTTTGAAGTCCAGCTGGTGCTGTTTGGAAGAGGATGTGTCACCTGTAGTTCTGAGGTACTGAGGTGAGGTGGCTATTTAGAGGTGGGTTTGCAATAACTCAGTTTTTTATAGCCTAAGTAACTTAGCCGATATCAAATACATATCACCTGTTGTCCCTTATCAAGCACGCCTCTGATGGTTTTGATTCATTTAGTTCATTCATTTTTACCATACAAAACAGCATTGGTGGGCCTGGTCTCATAAAAGCAGATCACTAAGGCCCTTGGGGCACAGGAAACCAGCCAATGCGTGTTTAAAAAAAGAAAAAAAGAAAGAAAGAAAGGAAAAAAAGCCATATGACCTAGCACAGGAAACAAATCTAATGAAGGAATGTCCTCAGCTTTCACAGGAAATTATTTTCATTTTATGCCATTTTCTGCCTCCATAAAAAGAAACAGAGTTGACCTCCTGTGCTCCTACCTAACCTTTCGGCATCAAGGACTGGAAAGGAGAAGTGTTGCCTGAACCAACAAGATACTAATCCATTCAGAGTGTAACAGAGAACAGACTCTTTTCATCACGGGCATCTTAACTGTCACACCACAGCCAATATTTCCTGAAACAAACCTTAGTAGGGAAGGGGGGATATTTGTTGTTTTGTAACCAGACAGAGATATTTTAAAGGTGTTATGCTTTTATATAAAGCACTGAGCACTCGTTTTCTGGCAAACAGATCTCAACTGGGATATTCATAATCACTGCCCATTGCTTAAATCCTGATAGTTTGTACTAAACAGTGCAAAGCAAGGCTGTAATGAATTACAGGGCAGTTGTCAGTGAGGAGGTGGTTTAACCTGATGTGTTTTGCCATACACACTTGCTGATTCTGTTTGGTTTTGATTTAGGGCAGAAACTGAAAATGCGTTTTTATTTTCATGTCCTTTAGTCCACACCTTAGTTTGCTTTAGCCTTGTGAAGGAGCTCAATATCTTCCTCCATGACAGACCCTGTATTCACATCTTTTATTGCTGAAAGGACATCTTACAAAGAAATTGTATTGAGTACGGCCTAACTCAGAGAAAGATAATCCCCACAAGATCCATAGGTTGCATTTTTAATGCTGGAACAGTTCATGATTCAAAGTCTAGTGCTTGTTTTCCCATGGCAGAAATAACAGCAATACAACTTCAAGACGTCAAAATGTTGTTTCTTGAAGTAACTGCTTCTGGAGAAAATTCTACAGAATGCTTTGGGTCAGGAGGTGACTACTTAATTAGTTAGACATGTTAAAAGAACAGAAAAGAAGCCTCCTAAATGGGGTTTAAAGGATGCCTTACAGGGAATAGATGATCATCCTTTAAAAAATAACATTGTCTGCACTATATTAAATTTCTTTCTGCAACTTCCTGCAACTCTCAAATTAACACCAGTGCAATGAATCTTAGTAAATTAACAAGTTTAATGAGTGAACAAGAATCAATCAATCTCCCTTGTTTCGACACTGCTAATAAGAACTTAAACCAAGTATAAACCTCTGAGTCACAGCCTCTTGCTAATAACATGCTTTTTGCTTTGAAGAGGATAATTAAATCATCACCACATTTCTTTTTCTCTGCAAAACTTCCTGTATGATGTGAATTTAGATCAAAACACACACTTTCTCCCTTAAGGGTTCTTTCTTATATCACATTGGAAAATTATTTCAGGAGTTACTCTTGTCCTTGAAGGCATACAGATCAGACTGGGACATTAGGAGGGCTGATTGCCTGAACCTCCAAAGGACTTGATAAGCCACACATACCCCAATATTTTAAAACTCTGTTAGACAGTACACAGACCTATGTTAAGCTTCTTATGAAGGAGAAGCTTGGGTACTAACACAAGGAGCACAACAGGGAGGTCAGTTTGACAGTGAAACTATATCAGACATGCATAACTGAAAAAAATAAAGAACATCCTAAATATATTTAGAAATGTAATTTCAAACTCTAAAAATGCATATGAAATTGAGGCTGGATCAAAGATGTAGGGAAAGAAGATTTGCCATAAAATTGGTATAAGACTGTAAGAAATATCTAACTGCAAAGAAAGATACATTATACTTTCTCTATGACTGTGGACCCTGGGTCAAAAGGAAAAAAATGTATTGTAGCTGGTTAGTATTACCATTTTCTGGATCAGGTAAAGGCTTTTGAATGCAAAATGTGAGGAAAGATCAGAGGCAATCCAAGCCTCATAAAACGGTGATAATGGGTGACCTTTGTAACCCACATATATACTGGTCAAATGTCACAAAGGGAAAAGGTTAACAGAAGCAATTTCTTGGTACCTTAAATGATTCCTTCTTGGAATAGCTATTAACCTACTGTATTTCCATCTGCTGGTGTGGTTTTAGTTCAAACAGGTAATATTTGAACTAACAGCTGCATTTCCCACATAGTTATGACGAAGTTTATGGAGCACAGTGCGGTCAGAGCACCAGTGGATGAATAAGTGCAAAACCACATGTAAGGTGACCTGGTTTATATTCCACATCCTGATTTGTTGGGTGATCTCGAATTCAGGTTCCTTGACTTCTTCAGGGTTTCATCTTTGCCATGTATGAAGCAGGAGTTTGTCTACTGGTTAAAGTCTCTGGGAAGCTGAACACACTGGTATGCAGAGAGCTTTGAGATTCTCTATGCAAGGGCTGGATAGGAGTGTAAAACATCTCTATGCATGTTGAGAGATTATTGCTTATGGTCTGTGAGTGCCTCGAAAGGATGTCATCTTTCAGCAGATGGTCTAAATCAGCAACATTGTCTCCAATTAGGGTAAAAATACCATGACTGAGACCAAATACATGAAGTCCACTCAGTCACTGACATCATGGCAGATTAATCTTCTTTAACAAGGGAAAAGCATACTCTTATTTCAAGTGGTGACGGAAAGAGTCTGAGAAGGCTCAGCATAGTGGCAGGAGCTTCAGAGAACTGTTTTCATGCTTGCCACGATGCACAGATGGAGAGAGTGGGGGATGTCCCAGCTCCCTGTGGGAAGGAATCTATAAGCTATGAGCATTTAGCTCCTTGTAATGCATGACTCCAGATATCAGCTGGTCAACAGCTTTTCTTCTCCCACATAGAAGAGGGACTCCATTGTTCAACATTATTCCTTTCCTTTGGTTGTCAAGCCATTAAGTTAAGCCCACAGCCATATTTGTCTCTATGGTAAGCATAAACTACCCCAAAAAAGTTCCTCACGCTCTCCCTCTGCTTCCAGCAGCTTACTTCCAATTCTGAATTCTCTTTGTGTACTGTTTCAAATATATGACCTGTATCCCCACATCTCAGCTTGTTTTTTCATCGTCATTTTTTAATCACTTTATGCTCCAACTTTAAAGTCTGTTTGTTCCTCTTGGGCAAATAGTTGCTAATTTAGCATTTGGAGTATCTGTGTGTGAGTGCAAAGTTGCAGCTTCCCACAAAAGAGATTTCACCAGGTACATTACTGTATGTGTATGTTTTTTGACTCTTTCATCCTGTGTAATTTATGCCACTTTCAACTCTACTTTGCAGAGCTTTTAAAATGTGTGCACTAAAATTTCATTTAGTAAATATGTCTGCCTGTATCTTGAGCCAAATTACCAAAAGAGAGTCCTGATCTGTCTGTGACCACAGACAATTATTTCTCTTGCTGGATTTGGTTTAGTGCAACCAGAACCTATTTTGGGGAAAAGAAACATTGTCTCTTTCTTGGCCTCTGCCCTGGGAAAGGGGGAATTTTGCAGACTGGTATGCATTTCTCTGAAGAGTGTCTTTTATTTTTAATTGTGTTTAAAAATGGAAGGCAGTACAAACAAAGCTTTCATATATGGTTATGTACAAATAGGATTTCAAATCTATTTTGGGTCTGGTCCTTCAATGAATGAATGGGTGCATAGCTTTCTGGAGATTCATGCCTTATCCTGAGCTTCTGCACATTCTAAATTCAAGAGGGATCAGACCTTCTGCTTTGTCAGGCTTGTTGTCATGTTGAAAAAGACTGAAGTATGGTCAGCTCATTGCCTCTCTATTTAGCGTTTTTTAATAGGAGGCTAAAAATAATTGTCTCAGCTGGAAAAAATTAGTAAGTAAATGGGCAAGACAAATACATGTAATGTATTGTCCTTTGGGACAAAGTGAATTTATGAGACAATATCACCACAGTACCTACAAAGCTCTTTTATACTCACTTTTCAGAGTGTGACAGTTCTTTAAATTATTTAGTGATATTTTTGATATTTTACTGTATACTGTGGTTTATAAGTAAGGACCTTATACCCCCAGAATGTAACATTTAATATTTTCTTGCCAATATATCTAAATTCTAGTGTTTCAAACTGCGTTTCAGCAATAATACCAACTGAGTTTCTTCATGTTAGTTTGTATCCTCTGAAAATAATGTGAGGAGTCAGAATGAGTATTCCAGGACAGCAATGTGTACATTAGTACTGGTCAAACAAATAAGGAATCTTCCCATTAAAAAAAAATCAAAAAAAAAGCAGCCATTAGCCCCTTTTTGGGAAAAAGAAATCATTCACACATTGGAATGGAAAGTCAAGAGTATTTGCATGCAAACTGTCTCAATTACCTTTGTAGATACTTTGCATTAATAAGGGTTTTCAGGGAAAACATCTGACATTTAAGGATTGAACTTCTTATATATCCTTTTTTATACATTGTAATGGTTGGAGAAGGTATGCACTTTTTTCTTCATCTCTGTCTCAGAACTGTAATGAAGGATCACCTGAAAACAAGGAAGTAATGTCTTTTTTTTTTTTTTAATAATGTGTTATAGTCAGGGAAGAAAATTCACCTGGAAAACTGAAGAAAATGTGGTCATGTTAGCATCTTTACTACTTCTCAGCAGTTTGCTTCTTCTGAGAGCTACAGCTTCAATATTTACTTATGTGTTTTGCTGTTTCTGTGACAGAGAGAAGATGAAAATAGACTTTTGGAGTGGAAACTTCAAAGGTTTGTGAATATGACGAGGCCTCAGAAGAGGGATAGAGCCTAGTTAAAATGAGCGAAAGAGGTTGTACATAATCCTACACTGTATCTGAAATCCCTGCCCTGAATTGGAAAGATAGTTATTTTGAAAATAGTGGCTCTCTCATGAGAAACCTAGTCTTGTTTTCTCACCTTTCATGAGAAGTTCCTGTCCTGTTGGAGAGAGATCCATTCAACTGGTCCACAGCTGAGGTAGTTGCTTTGACAGAGTTGATTATTCACCTATGGTAGCATGTAAAGTTCAAACCACAGTGTGATTGTTTGTAAATATTCTTACAGATCAGGCCAGTGTCAAGAGGAAATACTGCTTAGTAAAAAGACAATGCTTAGCATAGGGCTAGTGACTTGTGTTGTGCTATAGACATTTAAGTTTACTTTCCCCAGGTGAAGGAGAAAAGAAAGAACCTGGGCTCCTTCTGCACACACCCCAGATAAAGATTTGATACCCTGAGAAAGCCTTTTGTTGTAAAGGCTGTGCTCAAGCAATAACATTAGCAGTGGGCTCCAGATTTTCACAACAGCAGCCAAATTTGATAACTTCAGCTCAAGAATCATTGTCAGATCACTGAATGGTCCTTTTTAAGCCCTGTTTTACTCTCCTTTTTCAAAGGCACATGGTTTACATCACACTTAGTCAAGATAGTTTATTTCACTAAACTCATCAAAGAGAGGACTGAGATAAGCCACATGGAAAGGTGAAAGGGGCAGTCAAAGATAATGAACATCAACTAGACAGTCTAGAGACCTACACATTAAAAAAATGGTGGAGAAGATATACATTTTAATCAATAACCTTTACATTTCAATCATCAATAACCTTTCTTAAAGTGGATTGTGAATGTTTTCCATGTGCATTAAAGGAAAAAATATTTGTATACACAATGCCCTTTAACACAAATATTTTGAAGATGTGTTTGGGGTCCCAGTGGGTTCTGACTGAGACTAGACCTTCTCAGCTCATACAGCAGTAGCAATTCTTTACCAAAACCATTTGGTCCTGAAATGCAGCCTCATAAAGAAGCACAGATGAAAAATAGCATTATTTTCTCTTAAAGATGAAGAAAAAATCTGAGATGTTTGTTTATAATCACCTATTCTCACACCCTCAACTTACTTCAGTTTCACATTCAGAAATGGGTGTTAATATTAGAGAAGTTCCCCAAGTGGATGTGGGAGGAGAAGAAATAAAACAGTTGCATTGCAAACTCTCTCTATATGCTCTCCTCTGAGTATTCCCACAAGACCAACACAAGCTGTGAATACTAAACTCTGTTTTTAAAAATGCATAATCAGAAAATTTGAGCCTGAAGGCAAACTTCACGTCTGAAAACCTCTGTAATTTGGGGAAGACTGAATCAGTATCTGAACACTTGCATTGGCTTGACATCTTCCTGAAATATCACAGCTGACCTCCATCTGTCCTCAGTGTGTCCTCTTCTCAGAGGACTGCGGCTCCTGTGCTTGCTGTAGCCAACTGCTCCAGAACAAGATTGCACCAGAGGGCTGCGAGATGACAAAAAAACTAGTAAAGATGTCTTGGTTTAATGCAAATTTAGGGAGGAAATTTCCAAAGGGGTCCTTCTAGAAAGTAAATTTAAGTGGCTCTTTCTCCACCTGGTTCAGGAGACAAAAATCCCCTTCGAGAAAAGTGGAAAAAACTGTATGTTTAACAAGCAAAGTACTCAAAAACATGGAAAAATTAATACTATTAAACAATGGAACCTCTTTTTGTTCTGAAGAGATGACAAATTCAGAGAGAGTCCTTGTTGTGGGGTAGATGGGCTCGCTCAGTCTCTTATCAGTTCCTCCTGTGTTGGAAAATGCCGTGTCCCAGGCCCTGATGGGCCACAGGCGTGAGCTCCCAGTGGTCTTCTGGCTGTTCAGTCCACAGGAAGGCTGAACAGTTCAAAGAAAAAAAAAGCCACAGTCCAGGGAACTTCTCTGCCTCAGCTAGCTAAAAAAAACCAAAACTAACTAAAAGCAAAAGGGAACTCTCTCCCACTGTCTGTACTGCAGACAACACCATCGGTGAGAGAGAACGTTGAAGCGTTTATTTGTGTGTTTTTGAATTCAGCTGCTTCAGACATGAAGCCATTTCTACTGTAATATTCTACAGTATGCATTTTTATTAGAGCTTGAAGGAGTTCTAAGTGAATGGTTAAGTGTTGCGTCATTATATCTTATCTCTAGAATAAAACCACAATAATAATAACTGCAAGTTTCCGTGATATTTAGTCGCATTTGCACAAAAATTGTCATTTTAAAATTAGCAGCTTTACTTCTATGATGTGCCATCAAGATCTGCTACCAGTCACTGTCTACTGTAGTGATTAAACAAATATTCCACCATAATTTACACCTTTTCCTAACGATTTTGGTGATTTTTGTTCTGTGATACCCTGAGATATTTTATAAAAATTGTTGCCATAAATTAAAAAGTTAATACTTCAAAGACACAAGACAGTGTTATATTTATTGTAGTTATGTAGCATTTGATTTCCTTTAGAGAGTTGGGAAATATTTTGTAGTATATTTTTGTTAGAAGCATTTTGTGACAGGTGTTTCAATAGGCTCGTGGAGCCAGTGTTCTGAAGATCCTTCCAAGTAATTTGACAGCTTTGTAACTTTACTGCAATGCTTGGATTCTGGATACAGATGTCCAACATCTTATTTCAGCCCAGCATTCTGGCTGAAAGAGTAATTTATTACTCTATTAAGAGTAATCTGCTATTGCTTTTGCTAAATCCATCTAAACTATTTTAAAAGTCATCAGAAAGAGAATACAGCACGGCACTTCACCCTCAATTATTTTCCAGTAGTAATATCTTTGGACCTAACAACTGCAGCTGCATCTGCATTTATGGATGTGTGCCTTCAGTGGAAGTGGAATATATCCACTGATCCCACATCCATGAGATCTTCAGCTAATGGATTCTGTGAAATCAGAAAAGGTAAGGCATATGGCAGCTCCATGGTGTTGCAGTTAAGATCTAAATAACTTATTTTTGTTACAAGGCCTCAAAAATATTTCTGTTTAAATGTGTGGACTTGCACCTACAGTCTAACAACTCTGGAAAGGAAAAAAAAGTGACCTCTTCCAAAGAAGTATGCCACACAGCAGGAAAGGTTTTTTAGATTCAAACAGCTTGAGTGGCCAAAATGATTTGTGAACTACACAGAAATAAATCTCCTGCAGACAAGCAATAGAAAGAAAGAAAGAAAGAAAGAAAGAAAGAAAGAAAGAAAGAAAGAAAGAAAGAAAGAAAGAAAGAAAGAAAGAAAGAAAGAAAGATTTAATTTTGCAAGTAGGACAAACACAATGAACAATATCTCAATCGCTTTCTTCGTGGTGTAACTCTTCAGAAAGAATGGAGTGACTCACATGACTGATCACACATGGTATCTTTGTGCGCAATCTCTCTGACTGTAATAATTTGTGGATAGAATTAATTGTTTTCACTGAAAAAGAAGTATTTTTAAAAAATAAAAAGGCAATTTTTCTAATTTTTCTTAATTTATTTTGTGAAATAATAAAAAAACCCTCATTATTTCTTAGAGCTCAGTCATCTTTCTCAAGATATTTAAAAGTAAAGATATGCTATTAGCCCTGATTCTAAAAAATGGAAACAAGAACACACCTGGATAAAAAGCTTCAGATTTTCAGTAAAATTTGGGCTTCTATAACCTATTGATTTCTAAATGTCTTAACCAAGGTCAAAAGTTATTGTAAGAGAATGGGGACCTAAACTAAGCTAGTCCTATACTCAGTAGAACATGTTTCATTTTAACTGCTATGGTGGTAAAATTCAATGGTATTTTGAAAAATAAATTCAGAAGTATATTAATATGCAACTATATTACTACTAAGTTCTTAAATTTGGACCACACATTACTACCATTTTTTTCTCAGCGTTATATGAAATAACAACATCTTTAGGAGATGTCATTTTTAGCCATACCTGAAAATAATGTGCACATTTTAAAATGTAGGCATATGAGAAATCATGGTGATTAGTGACTTCATAGTACATTTGCTTTATGAGGGATCCTAGTTTGTGCCTTAATTCTGTGAGCCAAGGAAGAATCTTTGGCAATTCAGTAGAAGAGTGGGGGGGAAAATCTAACAACAAAAAAACTTTTGCATGCTCTGGTGGACACAAAATAATATAAGCATCTAGACACAGACATTTGCGTGATCAGCAGTGTGTCAAATAGCTCTATTGTTTTAAATCTTAATTTAGTGTGCAGGAATGATTATAGTTTGGTTTTCTTTTTCCCTTGTACTTAGTTCCTAATTTGTCTGAATCATACACACTTAATGAAAACCTGCTTTATAGTTCAGGCAATGCAGCTCTGAGCTCAGTGGGGTTGTTTTCCTTTGTGCTTCAGGCATATCTACAATATCTGGCTTGATTAATCTGTTGCCTTTGTGTAGCTCATTTTAAATGTCAAATGGATTGTTAATGTGGGAAAACATTCTGGGCAAATTCATCTTCCAGCTACACCTGTGCTGCCTAAGCAAAATCCACAGTGCCCTATATCAGTTAAAAGAGCAGAACTTGTGGCTCGTTCAGAACAGAGAAAATACTCAAATCTTGGGTAAATTTTTCAATGCTTGTAAGAGCTGAATAACTATAATTAAGCTTCTCATCAATATTAAAGGAAGTCCACTAAAATCAATGTTGTCTAAAACTTACAGGACCAAGATTTTCCTTTTACAATGGTCTCATCACCACACAAGCCAGGATTTTTTCCTTTTTGTTCTTCATAAGGGCAACTCATTAATCTTTCCTTTTACATGTATCTGTATTTGCATTTTTTGTTGTCTGAAACATTTGTATAATTTCCATGCTTTCCACCTAATATATTGATGAAACTGCATAAAGATATTCTGTCTGTCTAACCAAAGGTCAGTAGAGTATCCATAAAATTAGGGATTTACTCCAAAGTACCAAAATTTGCCATAAACCAGGACACTGATGTTTCAACATCAGTGGAAAGAATCTTTAATGCTTCACCTTGCTCCATCTTTCAATGGCACTTTAGCTTGACCAAACTAATTTTTATTAGCCAGCCTAAATTAATCTTTTTTTTTCCTAGTTTTGGTGGTTTGGTTTTTGGTTTGGTTTGGTTTGGTTTGGTTTTTTGTTTGTTTGTTTGTTTGTTTGTTTTGGGTTTTGGTTTTTTGTTTTGGGTTTTTGTTTTTTTTTAATTTGGCTTTTATTTTGCCATGGATACAAGGTGATGGCTGTGCAACCATCACAACCACGTGAGGTTACAGCACTAGGTGCCTGAGCAATATTTATGCATTCATGATATTCTGGGAGGTATTTAGAGATTAAGAAGATAGAAAATCTTTCATACTTAGGTAATCTGAAGAAACTAAATAGTTAATGGAAATGATCCAGTCACAGAGGCAGAAAACTGCAGCTAGTTTAGGAATAACTCCCACAGTCCTCCACACTCCTGTGGCTGTATAAAATCTAAGCATAGAATTGAGGGACACCCTAAGGAAAACTCATGAACAGCTCCAAAATTGTGATTCACCCCATCTTAATACATGATATGAATCTATGGAATTACATCTCTCACTCCAGTGAGTCTGGAGAGAGACTGGGTGACAGACTTATTCTGAATGTCTGACTTAGCTACCTGCAAAATCTCTCATCCTAATTAACTTGCTCTAATCATCATTAATTGATTTTGCAGAAGAGTAATTCAAAAGTCCAGGCTCTCGAACCTCAAGAGAATCTTTCCCAACAGTCCTGCAGAGAATGAAGAAAGCTACTGAAAGTAATCATGTAATACTTTCAGAAGGTAGACAAAAAAGACTGAAGACTGCTAAGACTATCACCAAAAATCAAACTTGAACTCAGTGGTGTGCTCATTTACATACTACAGATATATATATATATTTTTTTCTTACTCAACAGAATTTTTTAGTGTGTTTTTTTGTATGTGAATATTTGCTTTTGAGCTCAGCAGTACTCTAAGAGGTTATGCTGGCAGGTTATATCTACAGGTATCTCTTTTAGAAGTATCTCAGGAGGATTCCAAAAAGCTGTGAGCTCCTTGACCACTTCAAAGGAAGGCATTCCTGCTGATCTAGCAAGCTGGAAATGCAAGCTTTACATAGTAACAAAGCCTATGGTGCAAACCTAGAAAAGCTGATCAGCAGTGAGAGTGCTTCATATATTTGAGAGCTGAAAATGTGATTCCATTTCTTCACTTAGAGACAAATGGTCTGGTGAGTGCAGAGCTGCACCAAGATATAATGATGGAGGCCGTGCTGCCTCAGCTGCTTCTTGAGCAAAGAAACTCAGGTCCAGCACTCATTTCAGCAGTATAACCTCAAAACACTCCCAGCTTCAGATTCACACCTGAAATCCAATCTGTATGCTGTGCAAGTCACATTGAAAACACAACAGACATAAAATTCATAGGGGACAATACTGAAAGAGCAATTCTGACAAACAGTCCTCTCTTAGTCCTTCTGATTAGAGAAGCTCTTTCTCTTTTCCTTGGAAACTGTCTTGTATCAAAAAATGTTTTTTAGGCCAGTGACAAATCCAGTGCAGCTGTTTTGATTAGCTCTCCTTGCAGATGTGGAGGCAGCATATAGAGAATGTCTGCTTCAGAATCTTTGCTGTGGACAACACTTTAATGCTTTTCTTCGCAATGTATTGGGCAAGCTCTCCATTCCCAGCCCAGTGCTCATGATATACCACAGTTAACACAGTGGTTCACTGTTCTTTTATTTGGTTGTTTAGTTTCCTCTCTATTTTTGGTCTCAGAAAACACTGAACTGAATCTTGCCTTGTAAAGCCCATATATATTCTTTCTGCACAAACACCATGATTTTTTGAATCAAAAATATAGCAGCCTATCCTGAATTAAAATTGCCAACTTCCAGTAAGGAGGAGTTTAATGATTTTAGTGACCTAAACAGGAAGTAAGTTGTCTTTCCATCCAAATCCCTGAAGATCTACTTCTGCTTTAAGTTTTTACTTTTGGTGAATGAGGTATCTTAAGCTGCAAGTCTGCAGAACCTTGCATGGAGTGGAAAGTTCCAAACAAGAAGAACAGGAACTTAACTCAAGCTCACAGAGCTGCCCTGAACAGCAGCCTGTGCAGAAAGATGACCATCTTCACTTAGATAAGTTTGTGGATCCAGAAACCAATTCAACAACCATGGGGGCTGAGCTTTTCAAGTGCAGCCTAAGCAGTAATATCAATAAGAGCTTCCTCTCCACATGGGCTCTCAGCCTGGTGAGGGGTCATAGGAAGGAGTGAAGATTCATTTGCCTGTTCAGTCCTTGGGCTGCCATCCAAGGCCAACAGCAAGAATGTCAGTGGTGGTGGAGGTTTCTTGATGTGGTGTAACCTCTCTGTCGCTCCAAAACTGTCTATGCTTTCCTTATTCTCTTGTATTCTTGGAAATTCCAAGTTTTTTTTGTTTTCTTTTTTTTTTTTTTTAAAGCGGGTAACCAGAAACATTCTATAAATCAACAGTATTCTTCTAAAAGTGCATTTTGCTGCCTGCTAGCTACCCACATCACCTTCAGTGCTTAACAGCAGTTGACTTTTGAGGCTGTGTTTCTCAGTGTTCCCAGTCTTGTGGTTTCCTGACCACTGTGGTCCTTAAGGACTGATGAACAGAATCAGCTCAATACAGAATTCAGTGTTGACAGGAACACAGTCACCCCAGTCTGGCGCTGCAAGTAATTAAATGCCTAAATCACAAAAAATTCAGTGAGATTTAAGCACAGGCTCTTGTCATCTGCCTTTAGGCACATTACTTATCCCAGCCACCTTCAGTTAGCATGGTACAGGTCTGACCACAATTTAAAAATCAAAAAAATGTGTTCTGTTTAACGCTCCTCAAGGTACAGAAAGGTTCTTACCAGTAGGCAAGAAACACTACAATGATTATAGGAGACATAGAAACTATTAACTTATCACCAGACAAGCAGAGATAGTTTGGAGAGTAGGTACAGGACCACCAAAAGCAGATAGAGTGTTGCTAAATCAATTTTTATCTATACCTCTTCCAGCCCAGTTTTTTCCTAAGTTTCCAAGGTAGATTACTCCTGTATAAGTCACTTCTGCAGCAAATGCAGTTATATACAGAATCTTACATTTTGTTCCTACTTCAATTACAGTGTACTGTAATTTATTAGTACATATTTTCTAATTATTTTCCTCTTAGACAATATTAAGCAGTCCCTGGCTCAGAAATATAACTGGCTGCAGTGCTAAGTTCCACCACCCAATATACTGACAAGGAAAGGCATTTTTTGTAGTAGTCCTAGAGAACTGTCCTTTGAGAATGGCATTTTAAAGTGTTCACCTAAATTATAGTTGTGCCATAAATATGACAAGTTTAAACTAAGGCAGCTGAGAAATTATATATATGAAAAACTACAGGGATATGATCTTTTTGCACTGGTGCATAAAGATTTAATCTCCTGGGTTAAGTACCCAGAACACAGCGGCTGTGTCAAGATAATAGCAAGAATGATGCTCAGAGAAATGTTTCTCATGGTTATTTCTCAGAGCTTTGATGTTTTCTTTGAAGGAAATGCCTTTTGTGGAGTACAGGTGCAAAGCTAGTGTGGTGGCCCCAGGGTGAGCACTCTTCTGGGGAAATATTGCAGGAAGGCAAACAAGGCAAGTGGCCACTGAAGGGTTGGTCTGAATGCCAGCTCATCTCTGAGCCTCTCAAGTTCTAGGAATGCCCCAAACACATCTGGTTAAAGCAGAGCCAATGTCAACCATGGAAGTCATAGAACTCCAGCAGAATTTGGCAGAAATAAGTCAAGAAGGTGGTACAAATAATTCCTTCAACTTCTGTAACAGTACCAGAATACCTCAAGAACATTCCGAGAGATCTAGATGCTCTGGAATGTATAACCTGTAGAAAATCTGCAGATTATTGAGGCTGTGATAATGAATACAATTTTTCATAGAGTAGAAATTATAAATGGTATCTATTATACCTACCCTGTGTAACCATTCCCATTATTTGACTTGAACTGTGGTAGATAAACATGTAGCCATGAAACTGTAGCTTGTGGTGTGATGGTTACCCTTGCTCAACATTCCAGCTAAGTCCCTAAGCACCAGGAGTCTGAAGAGGACCTGAGGTACATTGGGTGCAAACACAACACATACTCTGTGACAAAAGAGATCGATGTCATCTTTAGCATGCAAGTGAAGGGTACTGAGCCACAGGGAGAGGAGACCATGCCCTGTGTGCAGCACAGTCTTCTGCTACCCTCTATGGAAAAATGATGCACACTTCACTGGCACTCTGCACCTTTTAATTGTTGCAGAATTGCTGGAAAGTGTTCAGAAGAAAAAAGTTCAAAATGTAAAACTTTTTGAAGATGATTAAATTTTTGTCTGTGGAGACACTTAAAAGGTGTTAATCTGTTTATCTAATCAGAAGAGAGGGAGAGTTAACAAGCATGAATCTTTTTCCCAGGAAGAAGAAAGTGGATACTAAGCAGTGCTTTGATCTAGGAAAGAAAGGCACTATTACAAGAAACAATGGCCAAATATTTAACAGTGAGTGTTGTTAACCAATACAACAAACCACTGGCAACACAGATGGATAGTCTTTCTAGAACGCTTCTTTAAGATGAAGTAGAAGCAGATATAGCTTTCATAAAGAATAAGTAGGTGATATTTAAAGGACTCTGATATATCAGAGTCCTAGGTAAATAGATAATGGTACCTCTTGGCCATGAACTCTGTTAAATCTTTTCCATTCATGACACATACATTTATTTTCTTCACACAAAATAGGTTGCTGTTAAAAACACATGCCATTCAAAAAAAATCAAATAAACAAAGTCAAATCAAAACAAAAAGTAAATGCACAAAGCAGATTGACACACAGAATAATGTAAAATATGCTGAGTTAGAAGGAATACACAAGGCTCATCAAAGCCAACTCTTAGCCCTGCACAGCACCATCTTTAAGAGTCACACCATGTGCCTGAGATCATTGTCCAAACACTTGAACTCTGCCAGCCTTGGTTCCCTGGGGAACCTGTTCCAATGCCCAACCACCCTCTGGGTGAAGAACCTTTTCCTAATATCCACCCCAGATCTCCTCTGAAACAAGTTCAGGCCATTCCCTTAGCTCCTGTCATGGGTCGCCAGAAAGAAGAGATCAGTGCCTGCCCCTCTGCTTCCCCTCCTGAGAGGAACTGCAATGAGGTGACCCCTCAGATTCCTCCAGGCTGAACGGACCAAGTGACCTCAGCTGCTCCTTACAGGGGTCCCCTCAAAGCCCTTCACCGTCTTTATTGCTCTCCTTTGGACAATCCCTAACACTTTAATGTCTTTCTTACATTATGTAATCCAAAACTGCCCCCAGCAGTCAAGGTGAGGTCACCCCAGTGCAGAGCAGAGCAGCAAAATCCCCTCCCTTGCCCAGCTGTCCCTGATGCCCCCAGGACAGGGCTGGCCTTCCTGGCTGCCAGGGCACTGCTGGCTCTTGTTCAGCTGTCCAAGGACCACCTTTCTGTGCTGCTGCTTTCCAGCCTCTCATTCCTCAGTCTATGCACGCATCCAGGGCTGCTCCATCCCTGGTCCAGAATCCAGCACTTTCCTCTTCTTGGACTTCATTTGTTTGGTGATTGCAAATCTTTCATTCACATTCCAGACTGCAGACTACAACTGTAAATAGCTGCTTCTGCTGAAGATTAGGTAAAAAAAAAAGTGGAAAAATTATTTTTGAGTGTTATTTTATATATCTCATAAAATATTTTCTGCATTTAAAGATGTTGAAAAAATTATAGGGAACATAAAATCAGATAAAAGCTGTAGATCTGAGCCCTCTTCACTGTTTGGGTTCTTCGCAGTCTACTGGGATGTAGACCATGCTCTACAGCTTTCTTTTTTTTTTTTTTTTCAGCAAAAAGTATCTATTTTCTTATGGGAAAAACAGCTTTTGTGGAATAAATCTTCCAAGGACACTTTGGATGGAATACTGTGTGGAAGTGGGGAAGTGGACCACTGCACTGCATCATGTAGATACCTAATAAATAACTTTTTTAGCCATATGCATGATAAAGGCAACTCTAATTTGCATGTTGCAAAAATGCTAAACGTGAACAAAGAATGTCCATTTTTCACCAGATAGGAGGAAACAACCAAGCCAAACTATACAGTGAGATTACTCTGTAGCTCTTTAAGTATCTTCTAGAGGAAATCAACTATTACTCACTTTTTTACATGCAAGAAGAACATGGCAGTAAACTGCAGTGATTCATTCAAAGTCACCAGATATACAAGTGGCAGAACTGGGAGAAGACTTAGATAATCCTGAATGTCTGGTTGGTGACCTATGCTTCAAGCAGTCTTGAAAAATTTTCTTTTCATATATGTGAAGGGATTATTTTAATATATATATTTTATATATATATGTGTGTGTGAAGGAATTGATTTTTATATATAGAATCCCTTCACATTTCTTTAAATCCCTTGTGGTGAAATTGTGTTCAGGTCTGTGAGACTCTTTATAAGATTTCTTTTCTCTATATATTTGTTCTTTGCATGAGGTTGGCAAAAAGAGGAGAGAAGCTGGCCAAAACTCAGGTATTTTACTGTACATCTGGAAGCTGGTTTTGAAGACCTGGGGCGAAATTCTGGCCCAACTGAAATTAATGGCAAAACTTCAATGGGGCAGAATTTCACCTCTGGGAACCAAGCAAAAGTATCTCCACCCTTATAAGCTGAGAATGGAAACTTGCTTTCAACAAGACATTATTTGCTACTACCTATTCAACCATAGTTCAAAAAAGAGTTTTGTAATCTGTTCACTCAGCTCTTTATGGGAAATAAGAATAAAAATCATGGTAAATTCCATTTCACCAATGTATGAATACAGAGGTCAATTAATTAATTCATGTACAACAATAAATAATAACAAAGCAACACACTTATATTGCAGAGACCTTTTTGTTACTGATTTAGACTGAGGCTGTTTCTGTTAACATTTTTTTTTCCAGATTTCATGTTTATATCTATTTGCCTTGCCTTTGACAAAGTTTACTACAGGGTTAAAGTAACAAGTCAAAAGAAGCAATAGTGCTCTCTCACAAAATCATAAACAATCAGAATGTGATATTCCAAATAAAAAAAAAAAAAAAGAAAAAGAAAATGTCTTCAAAAGTCAGAAGGAAAAAAAAAAAGCAACAGGGTTAGGGAGAAAAATAAAACTCCTTTTTATTTCAAACAAATGTTAATTCAAAGCTAAGTGGAAAGAAACATCACAATTGCTTCTAAGACTTATATGTCTGGGCCTCATTTGCATGGAATTTTCCAAAATCTTTCAGTTCTAAGGACCTAAAGTCACTCTGTGCCTTGTGACTGGATGCTACAAGGCATTATTGAAACTCAAACTTTGAGTCATCACAACAAAAAGATGCCAAGATATTTGTCCAGATGTTCCCTATTCTTCCATTTTAAAACTAAGGGGATGAGTAAACTTTGATGGAATCCTTCTTTTGCTTTTAGCTAAGGGTAAAAGCTGTGAAATCTTTGGCACTGACCACTAGGACTTCAGAATACCTGACTTTAGACCACCACTGAATGGGCTGCTGAAAGAAAATGGACTCTGGAATTAAGGCCCACCATTGCCACATATCAAAACTGATCATTCAGGTCCAAGTGATTGTCAGCATCAGTTTTATAAGAGGAATTTTACATAATTATTGGTTGACTGCAAGTTCACAGTGAAAGGCTGAAGAGTTGTCCAGCTGATTAGACAGCTTTATTTATTTCCATTTACTTTTTTTATTGCTTCCTCTCTATCTCATTAATTTTATTTTATTTGCTCTCTGGTCAGGTCTTAAGACACTCAGCTCCCAGCTTCAGACAAAGCATTTTCTCAGGTGTTGCTATCCTAGTAACCTCAGTTTGTAATTGATTCACATACATCACTTTCTAAGATGGCAGAGATGAGGTTACTGTGAGGAGAGACAAACAAGGGGGGCTATAAATTACAGCAGCACATTTAGTGGGCACACAGGAGCACAGCAAAGCAGCAGGTCAGCTGCCTCTTTGCTTATATGCTCATGTACTTGGAAAAGATAGATATAAACACTGGTCATGTTCTGAGTATGACTCAAGCATATTAAATATCCTGCTTTGAAATGCCTGTTGAAAGAGCTAAAATGACTTACAAGATTTTCAGATCAGTTTGATTCAGTCAATATTGGGATTTTATGTAGATGCAGACAAAATGTTCTAAAGTTCACAAAGAAGGAGAGTGGGCAAAGGGAAAAGTCACAAATATTCCAATAAATGGTCTTGCATCTATCTATGAAGTAGTCATAGTATTAGGAAAGGGTTTCACTTCAGACAAGTGAGGTCAAACTATCAAGAGAGCTCAGGCTAAATTTACAAGCATCTGGAGCAGGGGGCAGACTTTCAAAAGAGCCCATCTTAGTCTTGTTTGTGACATTTATTCCTTAACCTGACTGCCTTATTTTATGCATATAGTTTTATGATTCACCTTATTACCTATTGCTTTTCATTCTGTTTGACTTTCTTTTCTTTGCTGTTTCTCTCAAATCTTTCCCATTTATGCTCTCCTCTTTGCTCTTAACCTTAATGCTTTTTCTTTCCCTCTGTATCTCATTCCTATTGACTCAGTTACTAGCGATTTTATTTCCAATTCATTCTTCTATTAATAATGTATGTGAAGGTCATTAAGTGTCACTTACTTTGTTCTTCCCCCAAAGTCCTTGTGTCTTTTCCTCATACAAAAAACATGCAGGATGGCCAAAGATAGGAGGTGGGATACAAAAGAGGGAGGCAGAAAGACTTCATGAAATGAGAGTATAGATTTCACAATATTTGGATCTACAGGTGGGGAAGTAAAATTCAAATGACTGAAAAAGAAATCTAAGTTCTGTTTGCGCTGTCTCATGAGAGATTAGTGCCTGGCACCAGACATTCAACAGCCAACAATTGAAGGTATACATGAAAAATACTGTCTCTCCCTTAACAACAACAATTAGCTTAGTCAGGCACAGACACCTTGGCAAAACTGGAATTCAGTGTGCCGACCTGCTTCCTGTCTTCTTCATATATTTGGCCAGGGACAAATAGCTTGATGTTCTGGTGCCAAGGCAGGTGGTCCAACTCTTGAAACTAATCCTTTCCCAGAACACCCTCTGTAACAGCCTGAGGACTTGGAAGACACTAAGGAGGCTTCAGAGCATGCCTTTTTGCTTACTGAAGCTGTATGTCACTTTGGTTGTGCATCCCACGATATGAGTTTTCTTAAGCCAAAATAAAGAGGAGGCAAACTGGTTGGATAACAGTTCAAGATTTTACTCAGCCTTTGACATCAGTGGGAACTTTTTGTCTGGCTTATATGACTCATTATTAGTGTCCATATTCACTGGGAGCCTGCAGAGCCCAACAAACGATCTTGTCCATAATGCACACATCTTCAGAGCCAGATCCAGGCAGGCACCCTCTCACATGAATATGACAGTGAACAGGGAGTATTCAGCATCCAGGAAATCGGGGCCTTGAGCTGTTCAGACATTCTTGTTCTGTTAAAATAAAGGCAAGAAAGGCCTTTGGTTGAATATAGCTGTGAGATACATGTCCCCTATAATTACCCAATTTAGCTGTAAAAAAGAACACCACACTTAGACCTGGAAAATGGTAGCATTTTTGGGAACTGTTTCGAAATAGACCAAATTTGAGTCCATCTGATATCACTTAGTTGTTGTGGTATCATCTTTTGAAGTGGTCTCTTTCAGCATTGGCTTGGGCCCATAAACCAGTCAGCACTGGTACATGTTGCCACCCACATTTAACTGAGAGGGGAGTAAGGCACAGCTGGAAATAGTCATTGCTCTAGAAAGCAACAGAAGCCAAGCAAATGATGAAAATGCTGACTCATGTCTTTGGCTAGCTTGGTTTTCAGGAATTTGATGGGTTTTGAAGGAATGAAATCTAGAACTGTTGAATTGTATATGGGGAGATATTGGGACCCTGTCAAAAACTACCTGTCAGAAGATACTAGATTATTCTGACTACAAAAGGTAAAATTTTGAGTTTCCCTCATTGTAGGATTTTGTGGACTTTAGCTGTAATGTAGCAAAAATATTAAATAAATGCATGGTAATTGTCAGTGAAGACTTCTGGGAGAGATAAAGAAAAGTAGTGGTGGTAGATCTGTGCAGCTTTATTGAAAAAAAGAATTAAACAGGGCTAATTTGCTGAAGTGTTAGAACCGAAATTTTGCCTGCAGTTTAATAACAAGACATTAGAGCAACAAGTAGAACCGTGCAGAAATTAATCAAAAGTAAATAGACCATAAACTTGAGAAAAGTGCTCTGAGAAAAATGCCAATTTTTATAACAAAAGCCCAGTGGATGACTGAAGAATTCTCATCTTCCTTTCACCTACAGTACTTTAAAAATGGTGTAATGGTAATAAATATCTAGTGATTTATTTGTTCTTATTTAGTTCTTGTTTGTGATCTTCTGGAGTTTTGTAATAAAAGTTTTCTGCATCTTGCTAATTATTTGCATTACAATAATAGAATAGGGAATGTCAAAGATCAGACTCCTACTTAAGTGCATTGCACCATAGTATTAAGTGTCCAAAATGTAAAAAAAAAATCCCAAAACAAAGAAAGAGAACAACAATAGGTCAAAGAAAAATGAGAAGGAAGAGACAGTTTCTCCAGTTTAGAAATAGAGCCCTGAATTATCCCTAGTGTATAGATGGAGCACTAAGATCCTTTAGACTTCAGAAGTCACAGTCAAGGATGCAGAAATGATGGGTGCTTTGGAAGTAGAGCAAGAACATTCAAAGTGTGGAGGAGCAGAAAACAGCACTCTGTTTCATAAAATATATCCAAGATTCAAATGCATTTTCATTGCTATAAAGAAGGAAAGCAAATCTTTCCAGAATTTCTAGGAGGAAACGAGTGAACAGGAAGTTCCAGGAAGACCTGGTAACAGGTACTTTCATGTTGTGGGAGACCAGGGTCACAGGTGCTCCAGAAAACGAGAGGGGACTTGAAGTAGAATTGTGCTATCAATGAAGGCCTGAAACTCTGCATCAGTTCATCTATGTTTGAAGAGTCATCCTAGAGCTGCCAAAAACAGTCCTCAGAATTGATGGCACATTTTAGCTTTCATGAAGTGTCAGTTTTCACCAGGTAACTGTTCTTTAAGAAATAAAGGATTTTCCTCCTGCTCTGAGCCCTTGTTGGTTGTGATTCAGTGCAGGTTGGTATCAATTTTTTCTGTTAGTACTATTTTATTGGTAAAAATTTTGTGCAACATGGGCATATAAATTTCACGTATTTGGACTTAAAAAAGAGACTGGAACTATGCCACAAAATAAAATAGAAGTGCTTCTGATGTTAACATCTCCCAGTCACTCCTGGCAACACAGACCATCATTTTTTATTGATTAAGTTAACTTTAAACATATTTCCTTCAAATGAATTACGGTAGGTTGAAGACCTGCAGTCACTTTTTCTAATCTCAACTAGCCTTTGTTTTCCACACCATTCATTCCAAAACTGACAACAGGAAAGGTCAGGTAGGTCATGCCTAGCTAGTTCCAAATGCCACAGTATATTATCCAAGACAGAGAATATAATTAACTTTTCACAAGTAGCAATTAGTAAGAATAGCCCCCATTAATTCCATTTAACATTCCATATTTGTAATGTGGCAGAAGCCAAAGCATTACAACAGCAAAACCAAGTTAACTTCATAAATTTAAAACTAACATCAGACAGAGAAGATTTTTGTGTGAGCAGAATTGTTCAAAAATATGAAAGTTGAAGAAAATATTTATTTCAAATTCTTCTAATTATTTTTGTAAAATTTTCTATTGTGAAAAGATGTATTTGGTTAGGCTGTTCCTTCTGAATCCCAGCATACCTTACACTTGCAATGGATAACAAATAAGGAACAAGTGATTTAGTGTTATGGGGTAGTGTGCTGAGAGTATTATGACCTCCTTTCTATAAAGAAGCAATGTTTTAAAAAGGAAGAAAATTATCCTCCTTACTTCTAAAATCATTTACAGGAGACGGGGGGAAAAATGGAGTTAAAAAGAAGTAAGCGGCTAGAAAAGAGATAGTTTATTTGGGATACTTCTGTTTCTGGATGCCTGATGTAAGTACTCGGAATTATTTTCTGAAGTTTTAAATTGTGGTCTGGCTTCAGCCCAGATCTCCTCTCTTCCAGGTCTGTGCTATAACCACAAGATTGTTCTTCAATCCCTCTACAGTGAATTAAATGAAATTATACAGATATTCAAAGTCTTCATTTGGGTATCTATGGACTAAGACTGAAAGTATCCTGGATCACCAACAAAGAGTTCATACACTACAAGCGTTTATTTCCTATCATGCCATATCCACAGAATCACTTTTTTGCCAAGTTAACTTTCCTATATGTAATGGTCTCCAGTTCCAGCACTGAGTGAAATGGCCTTGGACTTGATCATGTGGGATTGTGCTATGCACTGTTAGCATGAACATGTCTCTGATTTCTTCTGAGTGATGTCTGTTTTTCTCTTATTTGTCTCAAAACTACAAAATTCTTTTCTGATGGATTCTCAGTTGAAAAGTTCTTTCCCTCTTTTGTCAAAGGGAGCAAATACATTCTGTTTGGCACCAGACTCATAGAGAATTCCAGTAATTCCCATAGCAACTTAGCCACATGCCATTTGGGATGATCACAGAGATGTCCTATGGGAGGGAGTGAATTAAATTTCCCCCACTTCTTTCAACAGCTGAAAAACATACTGCATCCTTCCTTCCTTTCTCAAAGAACACAGCCAACCCCTGATAGTCAACCAAGTATATTTGCATAGGACTCTGAATGTATTTTTCATTCAGGAAAATCAATTTCTGGTACTAATCTAGTAGTACATATGATATATGAAGGAAGAGTGATTTTGCTTTTTAATTTTTTTCCTTTCTAAAAAGGACTGGCAACACTGCAAACAATTGACCAAAATTGAAAAAGTTATTAACAAAACCTGCACAGAAGTGTCAGAGTTTACAGGACTCCGGATAAAAAAGGAAAGACTTATTGTCAAATGGCAACTACCCTTGAACTAAGAGTACAGGATGGTGATGGAGAAACAAATCGACTATGCATTCAAGTTCCTCCCAAGAATTTGTGAGTAGCTCTGGAAGACTCACATGAAACTCTTCTGTAGGTGCATGGAGCAACTTTGACAAGCTCTGACTTGCAGTGACCCAGTTCACTGAAAGCTTTAAATCTTTTCCGTATTACACATCAACATTCACCTGATTTCACTGGTGAAACTTCATATTAGAAGAAGCTAATATAGAATACCTTTTTATTGGGATTGGATCAGTGACCAGTAGCACATCATAGACTTTATTTCCATCTTCTACCATAAAGATAACTCAGTATCAGGTAGTTGGCAATTATGTCTCTATCAAGACCTCTTACATGTCTCATTCATGCAGAAATTACTTTTCCTTCTCTCCATCTGTTAAAAATATGTAACTGTCTTGACAAATTTTCTTTTACAGTTTACAGAAATCATATTGGCCCTCAAGACTGAAGAGGAAGCCAAAAATTGCCCTGGCTGCTTACAGATGGAAGAATTTGTTTAACTGCTTCAAAGTTTATGATTTCTTGTCTTTCCGGCTGCTATTCGATTACAACAGTGCATAACATGCTGAAACTACCTTCAAGATCTGCATGTGAGACCTGAGAGGGTGATGATATAGCTGGCCATACAAAACACAAAAGAAAAGAAATAAAAACTGCTGGATTTTTATGTGCACGAGACTGAGACAGTAGGATATTTGCCTTAGGCCACACAGGGAATCACCATCAGTGTCAGCATTTGAGCACCAGGCCCCCAGGTATGTTGATCTAAGCCTTCCACTTGCAGTTGCCTCCTCCAGGCTCTGTTCTAGGAAAGGACTGTTCAAAGCTCAACATTGTGAACTCACCACAAGTCTGAAGAAAACCCAATTAGTTACCAGCAATGACCGTACCCTGACCCTCATTTCAAATGCTTGTAACGTTAATTATTAACCTGTGAAAGAACTAAAACCTTCCAAGGGGCCAGTCTGAAGCACGGATCAACAATAGCATGCAATGTGCTAGAGACAGACAAGCAATCACCAGAGATGCTCTTGTCTGATCTAGTTTTTGGCATTTGGCTAGATCCTGAAACCCTTTAAAACACATATATCCCACTTCAAATTTCTTTCTTTGAACTGCTACAGAAAGCAAAAGGAGCTACCAAGCAATAAAATAAAGGAAAACAACATGTTACAGAGGAACAGTTTCCACTGTGAATATCACTGACAACACCATTTTAAGACACAAAGGTGAAAGGACTGTTTTATAGGTGCGGAAATCCTGGTAACACAGTCTCTTTGTTTGCAAGCTACTGAGGTCAGAAAAGGCTTGCCTGAGCTCTTTATGTACAAACGTTTAACATCCTTGTTCCTGGCTCACAGGAGGCACCTCCTAATGCCTGCTGTCAACTCATTTATGACACGTAACTGTAGTCTAAAGGGGGTTGAATTGCAGGGTTTGTAATGCATACACACATTGTTCAAGATTATCTAACAACATTAGCCTCTGGGAAAAGGATGGCTTCAGGGCTCTAATTAAAAGAAATCATAGACAGTCAAATCAAGTGCTTCCTATTTGTATTTTATTTAATAAAGAAGGAATGACAGAGATAGAATTTCCCTCAGCCTTGTCTTTTCAGTAAGGGGCAGGGGGGTGCAATGGGCCTTTCAGAGCTCTGCAACAGCCGTAAACTAGTCCCAAATCGATTGCCATCCACAAACACATTCTCTGAAGGCTTAATGGTATTTTCACGTGGGATCCAAAGCAGGCGGTCTTCAAGGAAAGTTATTGCATCTGGTCAAAAAAATAAAGCTGACATTTTTTGACAAGACCCTAAAGAATGATTCTCCCAAGAGGGTTGTAACATAGAAGAGGCTGAGCAGGTGGTAATAATCAGCATTACATACATTTGAGCATTTTCTATAACATGGATTACCATGGAATTCCTTCCTCCCCCTCCTCTTCTTGGGGAGACTTGCACAAATTGCAAGCATTTTTAAGTTGCTTTGATAAGCATTTCTATCACCAGTTTCACAGCTGTAGCTGGATTGTTTAAAATATATAAAACACAGCCCCACCCTCCAGTGGAGATAAGGAAGCAGAGGGAAGCAGAGGACCCTCTTCCCTCTCTTTCTCAGCTTTTATTTAGCCAGTTGTCTAATTGCTACCAAAAATATTCTACTGCTGCGCTTAGGCACAACATAGAGGTGCTTAAGCAGCAAGAAGTGACTGTCTGCTTTGGCACGAAGGGTGGATGCACACCACACCTCAGACAAAGTCAGTGGGTAAAACCCAAGGTAACTAAGCAATGATTAGTGTGTGCTCAGAAAAGGGCAAGACTAAATTCAGATCTTTTACCCCAGTTCTCCTGCCTACACTGTAAAGAGTCAATAGGTAGAAGTTCCAATCACAACCAGAGCCCCTTTCAAGGCAGATGCAGGAATCCACAGAGAAAGAGAAATTTGACAGTATTTCTCCCATGAGTGCAGCCATGCCCAAAGTCTCCAAACTGGGAGCCTTGGATGCCATCCTGATCTTTGGAACTCAGCTGCCTGTGCTGAGAAGTGGTCTATGCCACAAAGACCTTACAATTTAAAGTGATGCAAAGAAACAATGAAGTTGGCATTAGTAAATGCTTTTATAATTAGTTTGGTGGTATCATTACACTGAATAGTAAATTGACAGAAAAATGCAGTTTCTGGAGGTCACTGAAGCAATTAGGAAATGATGAATGGATTTTGCCACAAGAAAGGAGAAGAAATGAACAGTGGAAATAGGGGATAGAGAAAAGCCCTTCAAAGATAATTAATTATTTCTATTCAAAAATTTTAATCGCCTTTTAATTTTTTCTTTCAGAACTTTTTCTTTGTTTTCATATTTTTTTTATTGGGGTTGAATTCAAAAGATTTATTTTTCTTTTTCTGTTGGGTTTGTTTGGGTTTTATTCTGGGAGACGAAGATTTTGCTAGGGAAAGAAAGTACTGGCCAAAGTGATCAAATAATCCTTTCTGCATCAACATAAAGCAATTCTTGTTGTTTCTAAAAATCCATATCTATATCTTCCTGGGTTGTTATCTATGTTTTTAGGTTTCAAATATTATACTTAAAAATCTATTTCTTTAAATAACTGGGAAAGCAATGTGCCCCATTTACATCCCACTCAATCTTTTAATATTTCTATATCTGTGTAATTATTTTATTAATTGCTGCAGCACTAGCTTTTAATACTTGAGCAGTGACACTGATAGACCCTTTTGATTCTATCTCAGCTAATATTTGCCTCACTCTGATAAAATCAGGCTTTAATACATATATGTTTGTAAAAGAAGAATGTGAAGATGTGAAGAATCTGTGCTTTTTTTTTTCCCCAGAAGAACTCTAATTGTCTGTTAAGGTAGTTATTGGATACTAGATTTTGTTTTTATCACCCATCCCTGATAATTTAGGTTATTTTTATTTGGAAATCCTACAGGGCAATTTTTCTTTCATCACAAATATGCTTACCCTTCAAACAGCAACTGTGTCAGCTCTCCTGGTTTCAGTCACAGTTGTGTTATTTGCACTTTTATTATTTCTTTTTTTTTTTTTTTGGCCAGAACGCTTCAATATGCTTTTATTTTACTTAAATTCTGGAACGGCTTCAACGTAGGGAACCCACAATAAAACTCTAGCATGTTCTCCCATGGTCCCCTCTGACTGAGCAATGTTCAAGTTTCAGCACAGTGAGGGATTCATTTCCAAAGCATACAAGCAATTTCCCCTGAAGCCAGAGAAAATAAATGATATTTTTTCTGGTTCATTTCTATCACTGGTGTTGCAACTGTGTCTAACAGCATGATTAAAAGCAGTTTATAAGGACTATATATTCTTACATTAAGAAAATTAATCCCCATTTTTGCTTTAAAAGATAATTGTTAATTTGAATATCATTAACATTCTTGGAAATATTAGGGATGTGTCCAGAGAAGTGTCTCTGTGTATAAGAGAAGGAGGCTGGAGAGGCTGTAATATAATCTTGGGATATGTACAGGATTGTCTGCCTGTGTTTTAACAGTCTGCAAATTCTTCACTTTTGTGAACTAGCATAAAGAGAGAACTGAAGCATCACTGTACCCTCCATAAAATGAAGCCCTTTCAGTGAGCTTAACAAGATTGAACCATCATGAATCAGGGTAAAAATTTGAATCATTGCTGTTTCAGATAATGCTGTTATTCGAGAAAAGTGTCCTGCCCTGGTCTCATGTCTCTTTGTCCTCATATTTCTCGAGTGGGCTCTACCAGCTGGGTGTAAGCTACCAATGGCTACTCTCTGGGACGCCTTCTTCTGCCATGGCTTACAAGGATGCTCCTATTGCAACAAAGATCTCTTTCAGTCCTCAGCCCTACAGGCCATGTCTTAAGGATTGGGACTTCAAGACTGATCAATGAACTGTCCTGACTCACCTTGGACAAAGCCCTATAACCTTGAGACATCTTACTCCAATCTAAAATTTGAAGTGAGTCTCTACAGGTTCATAAATAAAGCATTTTAAGCTTATTTCAGATGCCTGAGTGTTGACACAGTAATAAAGCAATCCAGAATGAATTATGACATTCTCATGTGAAAAGGGATGTCATCTTTCTATTGATAAAGTGAAATATTAAAACAATTACTTTTGTCTGATACCTGGAGTCACATAAATGCACATGGGAGAGCAGACTGGAAAATGAGAGCTGGTACTAAAGAGTGGCTGAGGTTTGATCTGCATACGGCCAAGTAAAACAAACTATATAAAACATGCATGCAAAAGCAGGGAAATATAAAAGACTATTTTCACAGACATGTCTGTTGGGGAAGGTAAAACATTACTAAGTCTGTTGTATCACTATGATACTTTCTGAGCTCAACATTATGAACCCACTAGTTCACTGTGTGGTTCAGGGCCATCTTCTGTGGATGTTTTGCAAGTTCCCATTTAGGAAAATAAGATTGCTATCCACACAAAAGCTAGTTATTGTGGCAAAACATGGAGAAGTAACTCCAGTACCAGAAGTGGCATACAGTGGTCTCAGGAAGTTTGTAGCCTTTAAATTCAGTAGTGCCTCTGGCTAATGGGACCATAGTTAGTTAAGCCAATCACTCAAAGAGATCTTCAGATTCTCTTCCTTCTCCTTCCTGTTTCCTCACTTTGCAAGCTGCCTTCTATAAGACATCTTGTTGCTGCTTGCTTTCAGCTGAAGCATCTGCATGGACACAGCAGGATGCAAGTCTCTGATTTCCATTCACACACAGAGTTCCTGTTTCTAATGGGGAGGCTGTGAGATCTGGAACCTCAAAGGGAGAATAGAGGGCAATTTCACAAATGGGGAAAGTGCAGCAGAAAATGTGGTCTGAATTACCATGTAATTCCAAAACACTGGCTTTGGTTGCCATCAGTTCATCCATATAGCAGTGCTCTGCAGTAAAAAAGGTTCATCTATACTTGGACAAATACATCCAAGACACCCTGTCTGGCTGACATCTGTCACTGCTTCTCATGCCACTGTCCACACTGCCCAACATCAGCCAGGCTCCAGTTTCATCAATAAAAATATTGATTTTTTTATTGCATGTTGACTCTGAAGGTTTGCAATGAAAAAAAGTTCCTCTCCTAAAGTAAACTTCCCAGAGTCTAACTAAAGTCAGTGCAGGTAAGGACTGTGGATGTGCTTGTCCACTTCCACCTGCATCTACTGCATTTGAACCACCATATTATGTTGCAAAATTAAGTCTCTCAATTTGTTGAACTGAGAGCAAGATAAAAATATTGAAACAATGTTAGGTGTTTAATGACATGGTTCTTATAGTCCGCAAAGGGCAAATGAATCCTTCATGGATTTCATATTTGCATGAAGAATTATACATTAGGATGTATGAGATGTTTGATACAATCTTAACCATTATTGCACCTTTAAAAGGCATTGGGTTTATGAGTGTTTCTTCTAAAGTTCAAATTTAGGCTCTTTAAGTCAAGAAAATACTTTCTAAAAGATGTAGGATAGCTCATACAAGAGCTGTTAATTTTATTTCCAGGAATGCCTGTCATGAACTGGCTTTTGCATCTGACTTCTCATTTTGCACTTAGGAAACTAGATTTGATACTCTTTTAATCTTCAGAGTTCTCAGCAGCCTATGCTGGACAAATATGGAAGAACATTCATGAAAAAAATGAGCCTTTCATGAAAAATAGCCCAGATAATGATGTGCTGGCTCCAGCTTCCTTGTGTTTTATCCTGTGGGATACATCACTTGAAGAAAGCTGAAAAGATGTGCTGATACACTGTTCATGCAAGGGAAATATTTATGCTCTCAGTTGGCCATTGGCAGAGACTCCTTTCTAGCAAAATAGCTGTGGCCTACATAAATGCTGACTTGTAATTGCAAAACACATGGTCAAAATGCCATTTGTGAGCCTGGGGTTACTCATAACTTCTAGAGACTTTGAGGCCATTGCCCTGAGCCAGATGCAAGGCCCAGATTGTTTTAATGTTAAAATGTGATTGAAAAAGAGCCTCTACCCTGTTACTGGAGCTATGAAAACCAATTGCACAAGATGCACTATTAGGCATGCTTCAAACATTTCAGGAAGAGATTAGTTAAATTGTATGCTGGGCCTTTTCCTCCAGCTGGGCCCACAAGCAGCAATAGCAAATCCAGACTTTTCACTGAGGCTGGTAATTAGGTCTGCCTCACTCCCAGGAGATTAATTCTCTGCACACCAGATTATTACAGTCCAGCTTCTGTATCCATGGGCAGACTCAGTCAGCAGGCTGATTTCAATTAGAGAAGTTAAGTGCTATTGACTTCTCCCATTTACCAGTGATAGGCATGGCAGGTAGGAGCCAGATCAGAAGCCAGATTACTGAGTTAATCTTACAGTTACAAATACTAGAAAGAAACTTAATTTCTTATTTCCTAAACAATTAGGTGAAGATATATTTCTTTATTTCATTTCTGAACCCTTATAAATTATGACTTGAAAAGGAAGAAAAAATGATGTGGTTTTGTTCTAGTCTTCTATGATATGAGATGAGGAAACACAAATGTTTTGTCTCACCAATTAAAGCCCTGTCTTGTCTACCTTAAAAGGCACTCTGTTGATGGAGGACTAATCAAGTTATAACCACATAAGAGGGAGAGGGCTGAGGTCATGGTTTAACAGCACAGGAGCTCAGAGAGCAGTATTGCTTTTCCATGGATCTGTTTCCCTGGCGGTGGTGATATAATCCCTCACTGTTAGTACAAAGCAATGTACCATAGTGTGACAAAAGATAGTCCTCTTCTTGAAGCACTTGGCCACAGAGAGGTTGTAGCCTCTTCACTGTGCATTGCAGGTGGCCAAAGTCTCAATGTATTTGTAGTCCTTGACAATCTCAGCCCAAGGAGGTGTACTTCATAGGGAACATGTGCATGTCTATGGCCACCTGTCTGTTTCTTGGTCACTACGTTCTTGAAACTGATGGATTAAAATGATCTCACAACTCCATAAGGTGTCCAAATCCTGTTGAAAATTAGTAGAGATTAATGTTGCTTTCACAGTGATAATCAAAGTGTTGACGTTGCTGCCCCCCTTGGATAAAACAAGAAGACTCACAAGCATTTCTTAAAGTACCTATTCAGGAGGTTAGAAAATTGTTCTCAGAGAGGATTATGCAGTCTATATATCAGAGGTTGTAAGGACAGATGTAGAGGAGGGGTTGAGAATATTCAGTGTACACTGTTTCCCTTTGTTGCACTAGTGAAAAAGCCAAATGTTTTCCATTCAATGACAGCAGGGGCTGCTGAGCAGGTGGAGAGAGATGTGCAGGTGGAGAGATCACACAGGTTTCAAGAGATACTTCACATCTGTGCTCAAAGCCCTTCTTTCATCACAGCATTTATCTCTTCTTTTGAGCAACCTGACTGCAGAAGGGGTTTGGTTGGGTTTTTTTTGGGTTTCTTTTTTTTTAATAGCTTAAGAGTGATGATCAAATAATAATGCTTACCATTTACCTCTTCAAAGTCATAATGCAACGACTTCAGTTTCACAACGGTGCTGTGAAGTGGGTGAATTCTTTCAGTATTGTTATTTGCAAAGGATAAGGGAAGAGATATAGAGATGTGTCTTCAGCTTCCTCAAGATATCCAGCCAGATATTGGCAGGATCTGGGCTACAGCTTGAAAAATGCAGCAAACATCTATACAGTGTACTGCAATATGGCAATGAGGTCAGGGAGCTGAGCAGTGGATGGGTCTGTAGGAATTCTTGTGGAGTGAAGAGCATAGGCAGGTTGTAAACTCTGTGCTGGGACCTCCTGGTGCTCAGCTCCAACAGCAGCTTTGGATCCAGCTTCCCCACCTGAAGGACAAGAGTCGAGGCAGGTGTGGGTGTTCACAGGGAGGACTGTGCTATGGTGCTCTTGTGCTCAGCTCAGCTCCCATCTGGACAGCTGTAGAGGCTAGAGTGGACTGGCATATTTGGAGGTGAATTTTCTGAAATTAGTGGCTACAGTTTGCCTAGATTGTACTTTTGTTACCTAAATCATATTTCAGGTTTTCTCTTTATAATTTGACTCCACTCTTAGTATCAACAATTATTTTCATTCAGAATTTTGCAATTCCCTTATTTCTTTGCACCAATACTAAGTGGTGCTCAGACTTGATGCTAATTCTGCCCAAGTGATTAAAAGTTTCTGGTGAATGAAGAGTCTGAAATTTACCAGAACTTATTACTGAAAGACCCAGTCTGATTAAAATTTAAAGGGATGGCAATTTAGATCAGTTCTAGTTTTTCCAAATCAATTTATCCACTTGTGACAAAGCTACAAAATTATCAAGTCTTCACCTCAATATGTGTGTGACTTTCTTGCTGCTACTGGAGATTTTCATGTCCTCCACTTCTGTACACATTAGGTCTTCAGTCACTGTAAAAGGTGGGAGTTTTCATCTTACAGAAGTTAAAAAAAAAAACTCGATTATACAGATTGTTATTTTCAAAAATAATCACATTTTATTTTGGTAAAAAGTAAAGAAAGATGATGGAATTAGGAAAGCTGTGCCTGATAGTGGAAATAAACCAAGCTGTTGAAGTTCAGTAATGGTGTTATTAGAAGTCCCTTTTATATACATGTACATCATGAAAGCCCTGCTAAACATCCCTCTTGTAGGCTAAAGTCTCTTCCATTTCCATGTAAATATATTACTATGTTATGATATTGCTATTTCCATATGTATGGAAATGTGTATATATATATATTTATGTGTATATCTGGAAATAGCAATATTCTGACAAATTTCCCCTCAATACTATTTCTATATATCTATATAGGAATATGCATTCAAAAAAGGTAGAGAAGATCTGTACCCTGACAGTTCCCCAGCACTACGCAAAGTAAAACATTTTGACCAAGTGTAGAGATGAAAAGTTACTACAAATTATTCAGCCAGATGTATTCCAAATGCCAGATTAACTGTTCCTGAATAGCTCATTATATTTATCTCCCATATTCTTTTAAACTTCCTTGTGGTACAAACTTCAGCATTTCCCTAGGAAGGTTTTCCAGAACTTAACTTCTCTAAGACTTTTTCTATTGCCAAACATAAGTCATCCCCTCTGTGATTTAAGACAGTAGCTTTTTGCACCATCCCTATTGAGCAACAGCAATAATTTATTTCTTTCTTGATGCAAGAGGAAAGTGGATAGGTCGAAAATATTATTAATTCTTCATAACATAATAGGAATGTTTTTGAGATTCCTTGAGGTCTCCTTGGAAATCTCTTTGACCAGTCACCTGAGTATGCTAAGAAGAATTTTCTTAAGGCACGGATAAAAGGTATCCAGCTTACATATGTCAGCCCAGCAAGTTCATCCTGTGTCAGAATTTACAAAAAGAGGACTTAAGTCGTTTCAGCTCCTTCTACCAATGATTTTCCCTCTCTTTGAAGGATCATGCCAATCTTATTCCATCCTCTTACAGTAATGCACTATGAAATATTGTAATGTATTAATTTACCATTAGATCTAATTTTTATCTTTACTCTTCTGATTTTTTTTTTTACTTTTCTTCCATCACATTTGCAGTTAGTCTCAGGAATTTTGATGCCACGCCTGTTTCTCTCTTTTTGATTATGGGGCTCAAGTTCTTTGAAGGATACATGGCTTCACCAATTTGAATCTCTCTAAATTTCTGTGGGGCTTTTTTTTTGTTTGTTTGTTTGCTTTGAAATTGGACAGCTTATTCTTGTATCTATAATTAATTAGAAAAGCATAAATTCTTTCAAACACATAGATTTAACTGTTTTGCTGTGGTCAGTATCTGTAACAACAAATAAGACTAATTTCAGCACAAGAATGGCATTACTGTAATTTTCTTCTTCACACCACAAGGAGACCACATTTATGCACCAATTTCTGTTTCACAAACCCAGGTCTGAGTCCAATCTCACAAATGTAGGTCATATCATCACAAAATCTTATATTCTTTGCTTTCTGATAGTCTCTTTAAAATGCCTCATGCTTAATAAAGATGACATAGTCACTGACTTATAGGAGATTTAAGAACTACACCAGGTAATTAAAATTGTCAGGTATCGTATCTTCTGAACATTTACCCAATGCATGAATTCTTATTTGATCTATATCCATTCCAATCACTCCTAGTGATCAGTATGACTGCAGTCACTGTGTGCTAATATCTTCTATAAATTACAGTGTTGTAAATATCTTCTATAAATTACAGTATGCCTAGTCAAAAGCAGAAATATCTATTCTGCAGTATATTCCAAAATTCTGTATTTTTTTTCCCGAATTAAAGCTGAAATCTAAAATACAGTTGCAAATAGAAACTAATTCAGGAAAGCTTTCTTCTTTGGTACTATCCATCCAGTCAAATCCAAATCTTCAATATAAGAAAATTGCTATCTTACTATTGCAGTTGGTGTCCTAATGACAGAATAAAATTAAAATTATTTAAAACATGCAAAGTATACTCTATGCACAATTCAGAAAGAAACAGTCACCTTATTAAAATGAAAAAGCCAATTCTCTTTAATAATTGTTTCAACTTCCAACCACCAAAATTGATATTGTCCAATTACATGCCATGATTTTTATTAAAATGTTTCTTTTCCCTGCAGAGTCTAGTCTAAAAATTGATTGTCTCTTTATATTCTAATACAACTGAAAAAAGTGAGTGAGACAACAGGCAGAACTGTATCACCAAAAATAATCAGTTGGATGTAATTAGCCAAATAAAAGTGACTATTATTGTGCTATTGCTTTGGGAATTTTTGTTCCCCCTGTTCTGTATACACTTATGCACTGATGTTCTTCACTCATAGCTGAGGGCCTCACTCTGAGATCACATTTCCTCCCACACTAATCTCCTCCTGATGTTGACTGAAGAGGGTGAGTGTATATGAGTGTAAACAAATAATAGAATAATTTTGAAGATATCAGAAAATTAATTTGGCTGGTCGAGCAGAGGTAGAACAGTAGTGCCTTGCTCTATCACAGTTCTTTGGGATGCAGGGGTCTGTGATTTTTTGTTTTATTTGAAGAACAAACACTTAGCACCATGTAAACATGCTGACCATCTAACTTTGGAATAAGTTTTTGTCAGGTCTCTGAGACTCTCACCTTCCTTTCTCACTCCTTTTTCTCCTGTTGCCCAGAAGAGCTTGGGCCTGTGGTCTGAATGTGTTCTGAAACGCACTACTGTGCAACTGTTATTTCTTCAAAAGTGCCCATTTGAAAAAAGGAAAACTAGAACAATTCAAATGCAACTACTAAACTTAGGGTTCTAGTTTGTATCAAAGACTCACAGTTTTGATAGACTCTTGTTTATGATCTGAACCTTGTCAGTCCTTCCCATTTACCTGAAATCAGGGTGGCCTCTTGCTATTCCTATTCAATTGTGTGGGGCATTGAAACTTGTGGTCAAGTCTCACTTGACGTTCCAGAAAAAAAAGCAGTTTTAGTATAGGAACCTAAAAGGCTTTCTTCCCATTCCATCTTTTTTTGAGTATTGATTTTACCCCATTTATGTGTCCAGGCAGTGGTAGCTGGACATAGGGTCTGGAGGGAGCAACTGAGAGGGGCTGGGAGGGAGTGACCACAGCCCATTTCCCACTCGTGCACCCACTGGGAGAATAAAGTGTGGGGAGAAGTTGTGGATTTTTTTTTGTTGTTGTTGTTTTTTTCTCACTATCCAAATTTATTTTAATTGGTAATGATTAAATTGATTTTTCCCAAATTGAATGTGTTTTGCCTGTAATGGGAACTAGCAGGTGATCTCCCTGTCTTTATGTTGATGAAGGAGCTTTTCCATCTTTTTTCTCCCCAGCCCTGTTGAGGGAGCAGCTGGTCAGGCACCTGGAAGTTGTCCAAGGTTAACCTGCCACATCAGCTTATTGCAATACTATTTATCCATATTCAGGAGCATTCCTAGGTTCTGTCTCATTATTGTTTTGCCAAAGAGTTCAATTGCAGCATATCTTTTAGATTCCAAAGTTACTGTCTGAGAGCTGGACCCTGATTCTTCTCTACAGTCAATGAGAGGAGAAGGGTCCTTTGGAATGGGTTTTGTCATTCAGTGCAGCCTACCTAAGAGAAACTGGAGTTACTTTCAGAGGAGAGAAAGGGACAGAAAATGCATTTCTCTGAACTACATGCAGAAGGAAACATTCATTCCTGCATTTAAGCTGCACAGAAGGTATTTAATACCAGGTACAGTAAAAAAAAAAAAAATCACCTCTTAGGCGGTAACTGTGTTGGGAAATCCACCATTTCCCAGCACCCTTTCTGGCACAGTTTCTAGCACCTTCTCTGGCACAGATATTAAGCAATACAAAAGATTGTTTTAAACTACCTTATCTTTTAACACAGTAAGATCTGTATTCTTTTTGTTTAACATGAATGGCCTTTGACCCTCCTGTTTCCTGAACAATACACAGAATTGTCTAGAAGGTTGTCTGGGGGCAAGGCAATGCCAAGGGCCATTCTAACAGTACAGAAACATAAGCAATCAAGCCTCAGGCCATGGGAATGCCCCCTGATACTGTTTGATTTCCTAATACAGGTTCAACTTTAGATTCAAATTTAATCCCTGAAACAAATTTGAGTAAGTGTGTTAAGAAAAACAGGTTTTGCAGAAGATCAAAAAGGTGGGAATCCCACATATGACCCTCAAAACACACTGCTCTGCAGGCTCACATCTCCTGCTCTGGGGCTGTTCAGATAATTTCTTGCAGTTGGTGAGTTTCCCCCCAATCAATATCTTCTTGTCAGGAGAAGCAAATGATCCCCACAATTTTGCTACACTCTGTCATTTCCTCCGCAAGCTGCTCCTGACATACCCCTCACATCTTTAAACTACCATTGATATTAAAGCAGTATGTATAATATCGGGCAAACCTTGCCATTCCAAAACCTTCTCTACTGTTTTCAAGCACCTTCAAGTTTCACCAAGAAACTAATCAACATCAACCACAAAGGCTTGAAAAATCAATTCTGTCTCTGTAATTGAGAACTTACTTTCATTCAGTGTGGGAAGAAGCATGAAGATGATTTACTGATTTAGGAACTGGGTGGAGTAGACCACAAAGGAATAAAATGAAAACATGTGGTGTGAATTATTTGCAATGGAGGAGAGAAAGAGGGAAAGAAATGCCTATAGATCTCTATAGATAGATCTGGATATATAAATATATAATGTGGAGTACCAGTGAAACAAAGCATAGATGATCAGGCCAAACCAAACATTCACATTAAACATTGCACTTGGCCTCCTTTCAAAACAGGCAGCAGCAACAGCAGGGAGAGATGGCTTGCCAAAATTGCATCAGACACACATTAGGGAAGAAGGAAATGAGTTTACTTGAGCCAGCTGTGACATCAAAGGGGTTGGTCTTGAAATGGATTGTGGGAAAGGGTTCCCCCTTCGGTAAAGTTTGCAAAGTTCAGCCAAACCTTTATAAAAAGACCCAACTCTAAAGAGAACTTGACTCTTTTTTTTTTTTTTTTCCGCTTTCCTAAAGAAAAACAGCATTTTCAGTCAGGAGTATAGGACTGGGACTAGTATAAGAGGGGAATAAACTTTAAGGAAAGGTGTAAAGATTTGTTCTGGAAGGAGAGGATTTTATCCTAACTGGAATGCATCTCTCTTTCACAAATATGCTTTAGTAATAAGTATTGCTCTGCACTGAGGTAATTGCAAAAGTTTTTCATTAAGAATGGTCTTACTGAGATGAATGAGGAAGGCAAAAATATGAGAAACCATCCACTGGTTCAATAATTTTCCTGAACTGCAGCCAGCCTAATGGAAACTGTAGATAAAAATAAGAAAACAAATTAAGATGAGACAACTCCTGGCATCATTGAGAACAATGCCAAAAGTCCACTGACATCAGGGAGACAAGAACAGATATCAGTGCATCAACTGTTCACTTAAGCCATTTTCTCACCTACAGGCTTTAAAGCTTCTTGCAAGTTTTCTCAGCTGTAATTTCTATGCAAGGATGTCAGACTAAGGGACAGATGTTATTTTAACCCTAACACAAATCCTAACCCTAACTCTGACTCAGTGCAACCTCACTGATGACAAGAGATGCCTCAAACCGTGCACCGGCCACACTGCTTTTGTTTGGGACCCTTCATATTCAAACTCACATGGAAAACAGATAGTGTTTTGCCATGGGGTTTGTTTAATCTTTAATGCCATTTAAACAGTTTAATCCCTTCTCTGATGTATCTCTGTTGACTCTCATTTGATGGGATGTATTCCAATTATACAAAATGTTTTTCTTGTTTCCTTTGATGCTAATTCACAAGATGTTAATGCTGACAAAAAAAAAAAAAAACAAAAAACACAAAATAAAATCAGTACTATTCAGAAAACTTCATGTTACTCTTTTGAAGGCAAATTTGTTGAAAATCTGTAATAGTTTTCTCTTTATACTCAAATAGTATTTATTTTTTGCCAAGTATTTTCCTAAGACAGTTTTTACTTTGAATTTGCCTAGCTGTGCAGTCCTCATGGAGAAAGTGTAGGTGCATCAAAACAAGTCCATGCATAATACTCAGCATAGTAAAAGCTATGCAGCTGAGCATTAGCACTGATGAGAAATTTGGTATTGCCCATTGGTACTGCAATTGGTATTGCAATATTGGTACACTGACAGATGAGATTTGTAGGCACATGCACTGTAACATGTAGCAGTCTTACATTCCTACTTGGCATATTTTCAGAAATCAGCAGAAAAATGAACTGTCCCAAAACTGAGACCTTCAAAAACTTCCAATGTTGTTTATGCTTTGGAAAGTATTTTAAGGCAAAGGCCCCAGCCTTTCTTTGAGAAGAAGGAGAGAATACTCATGTGGTATTTCAACTTCTATTCATCTTACTTTCCTGGTAGTTGAGGTAGAGGCTAAAAGAGATCTTCCTTGATTCCTGTGATTCAGGACAGTCTTCTTTCATATTGTGGTGTTCTAAAGAATTGACAGGGTATGATTGCCTTTTAATGGGAATAGCATAATAATATCTTTGTATTTTTATATAAAAAAAATATATCATCTTCTTTCTATTTTTTTCACAGTGATTTCAGTCACACTACCACCTTTCAAAATTTACTTGAATTTTGTCATGACCTAAGATCTTAAACAACTCTAACCACAAATCCATATCAGTCTTCTTACAGCAGCTAGATCACTGAGTCCATCTGCTTCCTCCTTTTATCTGAAATCCTTATACTAGCAAGGATCAAATGCTGTTTGTTAATCTTGCAGTGTAAAGGAGTGTGAGATAAATTTTGCTACCTCACAAAGGACCCAGTTATAGAGCTTAATCACCATTTATAAAGTGCTTCGAGATTTTCAGAGTGAAACAGCTACAAGACTATGCACAAATACTTATTATTACTAATATTGTAAATCTCTCCTGTCAATGCTTTATCAGTTAGATACAAAATTATTTCAGGTGCCAACCCAAGGACAGTAGCCAGCACTGGTAATTGAAAGTATTGAAACTATTATAATAAATATAAAGAGAAGGTATGAAACTATATAAATCAAACATGCAGTGTGTGGAGGTCAGAATAACCAATTTATTTTCACTCAAGGGATATAGCCTTGTGTAATTGGCACTTATGGTTTCTCTGTACTTCACCACTTGTGAATTTTGTGGTCATCCTCAATCATAAAGATAAACTGGTCTGCCACCATATGTAGTAAGTGAAATTTAAAATAATTGCTAAACATTTTGTTTCCATTATTGTAGTTGGACTTCAGGTCTTGCTGTAAAAACTTTAAAAGAAAACAAAAGAAGATGTATGCACAGAAAATGGGAAAATCTTGAGCCTGGACAAAGACTTCCCTATTCCTCATCTGACTGCATTGTTCCAAATAATGGCCACATTTATCTTGCTCAGTTTTTTCTGTTAGACTGTAGTAGGTCTGTAGTGGGTCTTCCCCATGACAAACAAAAGTTCTTTTGCCATTTTTTAGTATAAAATAAACTAACAACAAAGTACACTGGTACTAAGCTGCACTGATGTCCCATTCTCCAGGCACTTTGGACTCAAAATGTATTTCTCAGTTGTTAGGAGTTAATTCCTCCATCCCTATTTCCTAACAGGTCTCTATTCCATGACTCCTTTAGGCCAGAGCTTTGGCAGCAGCATAGTTTTGCAGAGACAGACACCACAGTTGTTTCTTTGAGCATGACCTCACCTTCTTAATATAATAAGTTGGAGAAATACTCATGAAATTCTATGCCATTCACATTTTTTCTAATATTTATTATACAGAGACTTTTGTTCTTAGTTCCACATTCTTCTTGGGAAGAAGGACGCTGAATTTCCCAAGTAGGCCATTAACATGAAAAATTGCAGTCAAATGGGAACAGAGAGGGAATCTTACCTTCTAATATTAAGACAAACAGAAAGCTTAATAATTTTGTTTCTGAAGAAACAGAGTGAGCTTTTAAAACACACTAACACTTAAGTTTGAAGCTTATATCTTGAGTCTTTTTCAAATTTTAAATATCGCTTCTGCTCTCTGGTTAAAATTAGGTAAATTTGTCATTGCCTTCAGTTGCATAATTAAGTTATGGTTTTTCACTCTGTTTAGCAAGACTGGAGGCCTGGTGTATTCCTGAAGCAATTTAAGTACAATGATGTATGTAAAATACATTGTTTCAGTGAGCTCTTCTAATCATCAGATTTTTGAATGAGGACTTCAAAATGTTGTTACACAAGTTGTGTCCCAGTAAAACTAAAATATTGGTTCTGGCTTCATATATTACTGCATGTGATTTGGAGCTGAGCACAATGTTTCAAATAAAAAAATACAGACTTTGAATGAAAGTTCCTGTTCAAGTAAATGTTAAGTAATCTTTCTCTTTTCTAAACTCAGTAGGCTCATGACTGAGTCTGAGCCATGGCTCAGACCTCATCTTATCTTGGATGTTCTTGTACCCAAATGAGTGGCAAAACTACTGCTTAAAGGCTTGTTCTGAAACAGGCTTTCCACTGTCTCTGCAATTAAATCTGTTCTCCTGTATAGCAGATATTTGGAAGTTAAACAGATGTTTCCAATAAAAGACTAATAATCTAAGTAGTGGTCATTATAATATGTTTTACTCTTTGCCTCTCAAAAATAAATGCTCAAAATTGCAATTCAGTGTCTGAACCTAGTTGGATTCCAGATATGTTTTCAGGTACAGAAAAGAGATTTTCCACTGTAGAAGATACTTCCCTGCCCTTCTAGAAATGAAATCCAAGTGCTATAACTTCCTTTGAGTCTTTTTTCCTTGATTCTGGTTAACACAGTCCACAGGAAAAAAAAAATCCTGCAAATTAGTGAGTTAATCATATTGAGGAAGTAAAAGTAATTTTTTAAAAAATGTTTTCATTATTTTTTACATCTGTAAGTATGCAAATGAAGCTAGATGGGCCATTTTTCCATGTGTTTGCTAGAGCCCAGTCACAGAGAGCTCAGTCACAGTGAGCCAGTATCTGTGTAGCAGAGAAGTTTGCAGTGCTGCACTAGTGCTCCTTGGATTGTTTCTTTATGGGAAAGCCTGCTAGCATTTCCTGATTAAGCTGGCTCTTAAAAGATACTTAAGGCTAGACAATGAGCTCATTGTCACTGTGCCTACTTACACCATGATTTCTGAAATTATTTTAAAGTCTCTTGCCCAGGGTTAGTATTAATATTTATTCCATCTCATACATAATGAAAATAACTTGGTAAAGTAATGGTATACATGTGTTGATTAAGATTTGGTTTCTGGAACTACATCTTTGTGTCTGACTAAAAGGTAGTTCAGCCAAAGAATACACACAAGATCTACCCACAAATAGATTTTCTTCATACAATAAAAAAAATCCTCTCTTTTTTTTTATAGGAAGTTGAGGATCAGGGAATCAGGTTTTTTGCCTCTTTTCTAGGTTCTCAAGGGCAAAATAATAGCAAAATGTATTCAGATCAGATGTAAAAATCTTATTAGGACCATCTGTGCTAATCAATGTTTACAAAAAATGTAAATAAATTATACAATGAGGGAATATTAGGGAAGACAGTTCTTGGTTTTTTCACTCTTCAAGCTATTACATAAATAATACCTGATCCTCCAAATCTGGAGTCATATGAGCATTGTCTTTGAAGCTGATGCATTCATTGAATTAACATGAATAAATTGCTACTCACATGACTCAGAACTTGGATGACTGAAGCTCTGATATAAGTATTTTTCTCCCTTGTACATCAGATTGTATAAATCAGCAAAAGAGCATTTTGAAGCATTTTAGCATTTTGAAGACCAAGAGATCAGTTTAAAACTGTTTGCTATTCCTGTCGTTGACTTCAGCTTCAGCCCTAAGTCTGGTCCTTCTCCAAAGACGACCAGCAGTTCAGAGAGGTCATCTACCTAACTACAATCAGGGAACAGAACATTTTGACTCTCTCCACTTGACTTCAACCATCCCATGTATTAAAAAACATGCAAAAGCCAGGACAATGAAATCAAATCCACCCTAAGAGGAAATTCTTTTGTGACAAAGTTTTTATCTAGCCCTTACCTGGGTGGCCATTTTGCAAAGATGATTAATCTCTCCCAGCTGAAATTTCCCTGTGGCTAAATGCAAAAAGATATCTTTCTCTCTCCACCAAATGTGGGATCATTATTCTGCATGGATTTTCACTAGTCAATAACAATTTGATGAAAAAATATACAGTCTGGGAAAAAGTGTTCCTACCTTCAGTAGTTCTTTGCATAATTTTACTAGCCTTGACTCAAGCAGAGAAAATATTATCAAATAACCTGTAAGAACTCACAAAAATAGCATGATCTAACCTGACAATTCAGAAAATTTGGCTTATGTAAAGTGACAAAGCATGGAGATGTATCTGCCATGATTTCACAAATGCAACACATAAGATTGGAGCAATGCAGTGGTCAAACCTATTGATTGCCTTCCACCTGGATTATTTCTGGGATGGATGGCCACAGGGACTTGTAAACATCTATATAGATCAGCTGGTGAGGAAAGGCTCAAAAATGGTGCTTTCAACATTTTCCTGGGAACAAAGGTTCACTAAAGAAAGATAGATCCATCTGAGGAAAAACACTAATTATCTGTAAATGCCAAAAATCAACCAGTAACACCCTTAAATTTCCATGGTAGATTCTCCTACCATTTTGAAGATTTTTACATGCCTAGCAATATTTTAGACATGAAAAGCCATGATCTATGTTAAAATTGGGAGAAATTCTTATAGCAAATGGATTTTTTTTTGTTTCATTTGCCCTCCTTCAGATTATACTACTTGACCTCTGTTGATTTCTATTTTCAGAATATTCAGCCATATGATTTTGCACACTCAAGAAAGGAGATGCCATATTGGAATAGACCAATGATTGTAGGTCTTCTTCCTTTCAGTAACAGTCTATACTTGGTGCTTCAGGGACATTTGAAATGTTAGCACTATGAAAAATGCTGGTAATGTGATACCCTGTTAGTAATTCAATTTACCATCGTTCAAAACAATGTAGAATAATCCCTACATGATTGAAATCCTTTCTACTCTTCAGCGGTGAAGTTATAGAATGTTAAGAAAAGTTCATTGTTATTTTCATTCAAGCACGGTCCTTTTCCATTTTTCTCATTGACTTCTAGGTCTGTCCACAAGGGTATGTTCAGGTGACTGAAATGGGCAGATCTCATCTGTCTTCCAACATCCATTTTCACAGAGGAGTGTTAGACATTACCTGCTGGTGATGGAGGTGCCAGTGCTGACTTTTAGCACCATTCAGAGATGTACAATTAGTACACAATAGAATGCGTATTAATATATGCATACATTTAGAATTTAAATAAAGGATCTGAATTAGTTATTGAGGTTTATTCTGGAACTTCTTCCTTCTCTGTGTACAAAGAAGACAAAGGAAGTTTTGCTGATATTATCCAAGTATAATCTAGTATACTGAAATAAATTACCTAGAAGTAGCCTTTTCTCTGATTAGACGGAATCTCTCATGATGACAGTTTTGTGGAAAAGTCCACGTTTATATTGCGCCAAAGAACGGGATATTTGGGTGGGATTGGAGATAAAGATATTGGATGTCTTCCATTTCCTGGGCCAAATTGTTGCCAGCTGTGCCATAATTTCACTGGATACTTATGCAGATTTGGATGGTTTACGTTGCATTTGATTTTCTAGCTGGCATTTAATATTTCCCTTCTCCAAATCATGCTGTCAAATATTCCCAAATGACACCTCCAAAGTTAGTTGTGATTTTTAGAAATCTGGCCAACAACCCTCAGATCTTGTGTTCTCGGCTGTGGATACTATTGGTGTCTATCTCTGAAAGAAAAAACGTGAATCTGAAGCTCCTTGTCTCTTGGGTTTTGCTGCATATCATGACCAGCTCTTACTTTTGAGTGCCACTACATCGCCACTATTAAGATTTTTTTTCTTACTCTTACATCATCACTGCAGTTTTCACCTCCTCTGGTGTAGTGTAGTAGCAAACAATTGAACAGTGCTTAACTCAGAAGAGCACTTAGCCTTGATGTTCATGGTACTTAGCAATCACCGTTCATTCACAGTTTAGGGAGTTATCTATATGTATCCTTTGCAGGGAAGCATTTAGCCCATGATGTGTTCATAAATAAGCACAGTCACTAGAATCTTGGAAGTCACAACTTTAAAATCAGTATCAGTAATTTTATTTACTGGCAAGTAATGATCAGTTGTTATTTATGAAGCTCAGTTAAGGATTGTTGAGCCTCCTCAGAATATAAAAGGAATAACAATCAGCTACAATCCCACTCTCGACCTTCCAGCCAAGAAAGTTTCAAGTGATGTGATTTGCCCTCACTATTTGTCGAACATGTTTCCATGTCTCCAAGAAACAAATAATCTTGAAACAGTGGAAACTTAAGGGATACTCCATATACAAAAAGGAGAAATCCTGCCTTGCCAGCTTCATCCGAGCTGTAAACCTTTTCAGAAGGCTGGCTCCGTGGTACAGGGAGAGCACAGGGCTTGCTCTGTGCATAGGGCCAAGACTCACTGTACTTAATCCTCCTGCTGCCAGTGTGGAGGGACTCAGTCTCATTCCCTCCCTGGACTGAAGCCAGAGACTTGCACCCTAGGGAGCTGAGAGGTGTTTTGGCCCCATGTTCTCACTTCTTTCTTTAAACAATTAAAAAAAAAACCAACAAAAAAAAAAAGTGATTTGTGCTTAGACATTTTAAACCTTCCAGTAACCCAAGGAAAAAAAAAAAAGAAAAAAATAGTACTTTGTCAAATCAACAAGCATGAGGAAGAAAAAGCTCTTCATCCCACACGGAGGCAGGTATCACTTCTCAAGGGAGACCTTGAGGGAGCTGATGACTCCAGGACCTTTGATCTGGACACCTACAGGCATGAACAGATTAAGGACTGCTCTTGGCTCCCGGGTCTGAAGGAAAAAATCATCATCAGCTCCACAATCAGGTCTCCCCTAGGTTCTCTGGTAAAAGTCTGATATAAATCAAGTGTATTACCATGGCAGGAAGCCCAAGACTTCTGGGAAACTCACTCAAACTAATGTTATGCCAGAGAACTCAGCAACACTTCAAGAATGGAGGGTGAGCAGGCTATAATTAGGATGTTGAACTACCCATGGTTGTTTGCTCAGGAATCCTTTGGAAAACTCACACAGTGAGAAGACACTCACAGTGTATTTTCTGCTCGGTAGCACTGCCACAGGTCTCCTTCAGGTGCGAGCTAATGATTACTTTATCATCTGGCTCTTTGTTTTAGCTGTCTTGCCGCACTTTGCCTTTTCTACCATGCCTCTTCTTGCTAATACACAAATTTTAGGTAATTCTCCTGAAGACAGAGATACTCAGAAATAAAGTTCCTACTCATGTACTTCATCACTCCAAACACAGCCAGCATTCCTGCAGCAGGACTTTAAACTCTTCTGACATGTTTTTTGTATGGGTTTTGTATTATTATTTTATGTTTTATACACTCCTTTTATTTTCTCTTTTCTGTTTTGGAGTGGCTGTATTTTCTACTAATCAAATTGCAGAGGAGAGCTTTAATGAGAAAAAATTACCATAATCCTGTAGTCAGGTGGATCTTTTCCTCCCAGTAATATCCTCTTCCCAAACAACAGAAAATCTGCAAAGAAAGGGGCACTCACCACTAGTCAGGTAACTTCATCCATAGCTCTAGTAATCCATTGAACTCTTTCTCCCATTGTCTTTGTATGGATTTTTATTAAACAGAAGGGCACAGCTCTGCTCCACAGATTTTCAAGGAAAGCATTCTGTCAAACAGGACTGGCAAAGCTGAGCAGCACAATCCCCCTTTCCTCACTACATATGTCAGGACATAGAGACATTAGCCTGAGAATATGTATGAAAATGTCTGAAACAGCAGCATCTACACAATATGTGAAATTTGGGATGACACCTCCCAGTCTCTGTCCCCTTAGCCACGACAGGTTCTTGTAGGGGCAATGGGAAGAGCTGGTCTCTTCCTGAAAGGTCTGAACCTCAGCCCTAGAGTAGCAAAATGGAGATTTGCCTTCACTGGAAATCTTTGTGCCAGATTCAGGGAGAAGTTCACACTGGAGAAGCAGGGCATGGATTCACAAAGGACTGGCTGCCCTTTGGTGTGTGTGGGCAGCAGCACCAGGGCTTTGCAGGAGCTCCATAAAATATCCATGATTCTGCTCTATCTTCTGCAGAGGGAAGGGCTCCTCAAAGGCATATTCAAAGAATCAAAGGAAGGTTATTGCTTTGAATAATTTTCTGTGGGAACCTCACATTTCCTTTGAATACAGTGGAATCCTAGAGGTAATATATGCAATAAAATATTTTAGGGTAGTACTTACAGAATAGCATCCTGTTCTTGTAATGGTCAGGGTTACTTGCAATATGTTCCTGACCAGATTCTAACTATTATATTTTACACTTTTTTGATGGCATGGTAAGGTTTGTCATTACAAATATCTTTAAGCCAGCAATAGCCAGCATGTCTGGTTGTCTATACCAGTAGCAATTTCAGTGTGTGACCTTTACCTGCTTCTCCCAAAGATATGGTGAGTTTGTATCCATTTCAAAGATCAGATAATTTTTAGATGGTTTTCTAGTAGTAATTCTGCAATAAAGCCTTTGGTTTTACAGTCTTGGGGCATGACTGAGGAGATTAGAAAGTAGTAATTCACACTTGATACCTGAGATTGATCTTGAAAGGAGCAGCTGTTCCTCTCCCTCCCACACCCCCCCCAGCTAGACACTTTGCATATATATCACATCATTATTTACCCTCAACAGTGCTATCTTCATGTGTACTCTGAAGAAATCATCAATGTTTCAGCTAGAACTATAGTGAAAAATTAAATACACACAAACAAGGGATTTATCAAGTCCATCTTTCATAACATCAAATCAAAACCCACAATGCAAGATTCATAAAATCTCAGTATTAGAAAAGAGTGGTGAAATTTGCTAATCCATCACTTTGACTTTCTGAGATTATTTCTGGCAGTGTGTAGTGTTCTGATACTGTCTAGACTTACAGAATTAAATGATCAGCTATGCAGAACTGAGACCATTTTGTGAGTGTGTTTGTCTCTATGTGTCAACAGCAGGATGATTTCTGGTATTTATCCCATGTGTTTTCTTAGTGAAGACAATTTCTTTGAATGACAAGAACATGATAAGGTGACAGTTTTGGATAAGCAGAAAGATTTAGATGTTCAGGTTTCTTATTTTATATTTCACTGCAAATACTTTGAATGTGCATGTTTCTTGACTTGTGTCCTGGAGTCAAGGAGCTAGAATGTGAGTTTACTGCATCCATCTGCCATGAGACAACAGCATCTGTTTACATTTAAAGACCTGAATTACCAACTGTTAGGGGAGATTCATCACCAGCATCTACAGCCTTACAGTAGGATAATGAGGTTCACTGGTTTTGAGAAGTTAAGTTGCCATGAAATGGTTTAAAACTCTTTTTGAAAACTGCTGCAAAAGGAAAGTCCCAAGTCATCCTTGTTCAAGTTATTAGCATTTTAAAATCATTTATTAGATATTAATTTTAATAAACTCTTTTTCACTGTTAAGCTTCTCAATTTCTTTTTTTTTTTATATACAAATTTGTACTTGTCTATCATAGTGGTAGAGTATTAAGAGAAAATATTAAAATTCAATTTTTCCATGACAATAAAAATGATTCATAGTTCTACTAAGATAAAAAGCATCTTTCAAATGTTATTCAACTACTATATACTGTTCCAGCTTCCAGCTTCAGACTGGTGTCACGGTTGAGCATGGTTTGCTAATTACATATGATAAATCTTATTTTTTGAACTTATGGTTTTTTCCAAAATTCCTGGGTTCAATGTTCTTGGACATGGGACAAGACACAATTCAGAGCTGACACTGAAGATGGCAATTCTTGCATCCCTTACATGCCATGCCAAATGCCTGAGACTGACCAAAGTGGTGAACTGAGACACCCCAGTCTACTAACTGTGGTTTTAATGGCAATCCTTGAGGAACAAAAACCCAGTGAAAGAAAACAACACAACTAGTGTCAGTGTGTTTCCAAGGACTGGCCAGAAATAAGTAATCTGAAATGCTGTTTTATTCATGCTGTCATAAACTTTAAGAACAAAAGTGCTAAGGCAGCAGATTCCATTAATACTAACTAGTTAGAAGAAATAAAAATAGAGACCACATGAACTGCGTAAAATGTGAATCATTTTTGTGTGTATCTGCCAGAGAGAACTCAGGCTTTGTCCAGTCTGAGAAACTTTTTTCCTAAGAAAAGTCACTTCTCATCTGTGATTGAGAAGGGCTATGGGATATTTTTATAACTGAAAGCAAAGACAAGACAGTGAAAGCCTGTGTGTTCCTTTATCATGCTAGATTTCTGCTTTTCTTCTGAACAGTTTTCCATATACTTTAGCTTTTTATGTGGCTGAAAAAAAACAGCTATCAGTTTGTCCACTATTAAAATGTATAAGTGTGAATTAAATATATGAAACTAAAATTGTTGTATTAACTTATGTAGCAATTCCAGTGCTAAATCTGAGTGGGCTTTGTGATCTGTGATTCACAGCCCAAGTGCTGCAGGTTTCTGGTGAGAAAGAGCCTTTCTGTCACTGCAGAAGCATGTCCTGGAAGAGGATGTTCTGCTCATTCACTAAAAGCTTAGAGAGCAAAAGTGTGAGATGGAGCCATCCCAGAACTTATTTTCTTGCTGAGCTCACAGGTGAGACACAAAAATGGAGGCCAAGGAGAAGTAGAAAGCATCTGACAGCCTCTGCTTGACTGAGAATGGGGTTGTCTACTTAAATTAACAAATACTCAGGATCCAGCCACCTTTTCTACTGCCCAGCAATGAAGGACCCCAGGCCTCAAGCTCTAAACCCAAGCAGGTGATGACTTTTGGTAGTCTCCACAGAAACTTACATTTTGTTCTACTAGTCAGTGTGTGAAAGGGAGGAGAAGAGGAAATTTCCAAAAATACTCTTATACATTAGATTTTGGTATATCACCCACCGGTGTTTGTATCCTGCTCAGAAGCCACGGTGAAAGGTCAGATCCTGAGAGAGACTGTGATGTTGAGAGTAAAAATGCTTCCTCAGTGGGTCTGGCTTATAGTTATTGGCACATTAATGAGAAATAAACTGACTTTCAGGACCCCAGAGATGCAGTTGTCTCTTCTAAACTCCAGGAAGCCAGGCATGGAAATCAGTGCCTTACACTTATTTAAATTTCATTACACCACAGGTGTAGGGCTGCCACCCTCAGAACCACACAGCCTTGGGTACAGCTGCACATCCTGGTAGTCAGCATGGGCAAGGACAAGTTCAGAGGCATGCTCTGAAGTTAACAAATGCATCTCTGGATTGCAAATCTTTATTACTTTTTAAGTGAGCCGATATACTGTAATGTGAAATGGCATTATCGCTAATGAAATAAGATAATTACACTAATGGCATGACCAGTGATGGTAAGTTCACATTGTACAAGTTGTAATGAGGCTCCTGGATCAATAAGTAGCTCTTTGGCTGGTCACATCTGATGCACAGGGTACAACGTTTGTGAGAAAAGCCTTTAGGGAATGCAGATGGTTAACTCTAAAGATGCTGGAACAATTCTTAAGAGTCCTGGTTTTTCTCTAGTTGCACTAATCTGTCTTACTGCATATTTCACTAAATGAAGTGATACAGTTCTGTGTTAGAAAACACAGTGAGCCTAATAGTGTAATTTTTGTAATTTTGTAATTTCTTATGAATGGAATTCAGAATAACAACAGGAATTGTTGTTATTCTTTGGTAAACTTAAATACAATTCATTAATTTAGGATGAAATATTCACTAGTTTTATTGGTAAAGTCTTGATAGAACCTTTCCCGAATGGTGAAATATTTTTCTATGCTTTTCTATTTTCTTTCTGGAAAAAAAAAAAAAGAATCCTGTGCAAAACTATTTGGAAAAAATATATATATATTTCTCTGAAACATCTAGTTCACTAAGCAAAGCATTTCTCTGTGCCTCTCTCATTGTCACTGCTGCTGGGAAAGAACATAAGGATAAAGATACTGAAATCTTTTTCCTGTCTTTTTCCCTTGGTGGTAATATTTTTTTATTTTCTTTTCCCAGTGGAAAAATTCTGTACAGTCCATAAAATTATGCCCTCCTTCTTCAGGAGCCAGACAAGAAAGAAATAAGTATGAAGAGCAACTGGTTGGAAAGGAGCTTTGCAGCTGTGCCCTGTGTCCACACCATGCCCAGCTCTGCATCACACCAGCAGCAGCACAGAGGGGATGTGCAGCCAGCAGACTTCTCCTCCTGGGAATTTCCCTGGCTGTGCTTGGTGGGGGGGTGAATGCCTAAGGAATCAGGATTAGAGGGAGAAAATGGATGTGGCTGAAAGCAAAACCATCTGAGCACAGGAACTGTCATGCAGATCAAGATGACCCCACTGCAATCAGCCAAAGAAATCTCCAGGCTGCTTCAGCTGCAGTCCTGGATGGTCTTGGGATATTGCTATTGATGGAAACAACATGAATTCCCTTGGCAAGTTACTTGTGGGGCTTGAGGGCATTCACAGGGTTTAGTAAGACTCCATTGCTATTGCCAAAAAGCAAGAACAGAAAAAATAAGTATGGTATGACTTAAAATATCCCAGTAAGTATTTTTATTTCACTGAAGTTCTTCACAATGCATTTTCCACAATGCAGAAAAATTTACAGCCTTCTGCCTGAGGAAGGTATTAATAAAAACAGTGCTCCAGGCGTTGTGCTGGGGCTTTGTGGAAAGACTAAAAGGCAGGAGAAAATTATAAATGACAATTTTATTTAATAATAAACAACACTAATATATGTTCAAGTGGTGTTTTGGTTGATTTTCAAGACTTTATCTGTCATTATTGAACTGGGTTGGAAGATGATTGCTTAATTGCTGTCCCACTGGGCCCATCTCGGAAATGAGATGTGTATCTCAAAAGCTTATCCCTCAGAGTTATGTTTTAAATAAGTTCCATGTCAGCTAGGAGATTTAGATGTAAAACTGATGCTCAGCAAGAGCTTACAAAATGAAACTGGTGATAAATGGGAATTTTCAGTTTTCTGAAGAAATTCCATCATTATGAGATGTGTTTTTATCCAGTTTCAAAATACTTTAGTAACATATATCTAGATGTTTTAATTGCAAAATATTTTCAATCTAGAATTTTATTTAAGATTAATGTTATTAGTATTCCTTTATTATAATGTAATTACAGGAAATTTCAATTTAATGATAGTTGTTCAAACTGGAAAAAAAATTTGTTCCCATGTCCCTTTTGTTTAATTTCTGTATGTGGAGTTTCCTACAATTTAATAAAAAGGAGGTAGTTTGGTCTAGGAAACATATTAAAACATAAGTGGCAATTCTCTAGTGATTCTGAAATAAAATTTAAAAAATTATAATCTGTCATTATAATAAGAAGCTGTAAGGACATAAAATGACAAATGTTACAAGCTGAAATAAGGAATGCAAAAAAAATAATTACTTGGAAAGAATTTCAGTTTAAAAAAACTCTGTTTTTTAATTTCAGAAGGCTTCAGTCCCACTGCTGTTAGGAGACACAATAGATTGGTTTGCTGCAGGCATTGCCACGATTTGTTAGAACAAACCATAGCAATGCCTGCAACAGGAGATGCACAGCACAGCTCACACACCTGAATGGCTCCTGCCCCTCTTTGGATTAGGGACATCATGCAGAGTTATGATAGGAACTTCTCTTCTGAAGTCTGTGGCTTAAAAGCTCCCTGAAACAGAGACCAGCTTTGCATTTTATAGCTGTTTGTGTCCCTTTTCTTCTATGACATTCTAGTTGAATTTTTAAGCAGTTCATGTGTTTAACACCCAGAATCCAGTTTTTCATCCAGGTTCCTTAGCCAGATTTTTCATCAAGAATATCCTTACAAAGGCATTCAGCAATTGACCTATATTTGCTGTAGAAAATAATAGAAAGGATTCTGTCTCAAATGGAAAACTCAAAATTTATTTTTTTAGGTCCTCGGTCTTCTTAAATGCCCCTGTTAAAACTCGTTGCATAGACAAAATGATGACAATAGCAATTCCATTATATACAATACAAATCTATGTATTTGAGGTGGATGATTTTTTTTTTTCTCTCAGAATGTAGTTTGAGGACCTTTAAACACACCTGTCATTTCAATTAGAACCCATTTCTACAGTGGAAGATTATTCAGAGAATAGAAATGTGAGGCTCTGTAATTCCAGGTAATTTCTGATTTGAGAAAAAATCTGCTCACGTCTTAAGAGGGGAAAACAGAGTAAGCCTTGATTGAAGGGAACTAAGCTAATCACATTTTGCAGTTATTGAGGACAGTTAAAACATCATTTATAAAATAATGATTGTTTAAATTATCTTATTGAATCCATTTGCCAATCCTTAATAATTTTTTTATTGCTGATCAGAGGAAATAGTTTCGCTATTGGCATCAGCTTGTCTATACAATAGATTTTAGCAAGAAGCAGTTAAAAATCTATATCAATCAGCCAGCCTTTCTTTGCTTTGTTTCTAATTTGTTTTCTTAAAAAAAAAAAGGAAGAAAGAAACTTTTCAGTTTCACATTCTGCAAAATAATTGTTCAAATCATGATGTCAAATAATTTTTAAGGTGTGTGGTTTTGGTTTTTTTGGTTGAATATTGCCAAATAAAAAGATAAATATTTATGAAAATTAGGATCATGAAGCTAAAAAAAATTGTTTGTAAAATACACATAAATTAACCCAATCTGCCTGGCTGTTGTACTGCTAAATCAGTTGTTTCTATTCCCATGATAACAAAAGGAGTCACCCCAAGAAGCCTTTCTCTTAGCAGTTCCTGCAGTGTAGACAGATTCCTGCAATGTGGCAGGTCTAACTTCCATAGATTTTAAATTTCCTGTATTTCCAGGCACTTACTGCCAAGATTATTTTTTTCTTAGCAAATTCAACTCCCTTTCCTGTTGAGAGAGGATGGTGGGAAGAGTCTTTATTTCTTCTAGTTTTAGTACAAATTTCTTCTACGAACTTATTTACCATCAACAGCAGATAAATTATACCCTTCCCATGAGTTTTTTCTGCTTTTCACCATCAGCTCTTACTCCCTCCCACCACTGGCCTGGCCATTCATCCCCCCAAAGTATCCACAGAGATCTTGCTCTCAAATCCTCTCCCAGCTGTGCAGGAACTGCTTTAATTTCACTGGCAAAGGCTACGGCTGCTGACTAAATTATGGTGACTTGATAGCGTAGACAACTGAAATGCCCACTCTAAAAATGCAGATTCCCACTTCCATAGTCTTAGTTAAAACACCTGTATCATAGTTCATATCCTATACACTATATTATAGTTCATATCCTCTGCCTATGTGTGTGTGTGAACTGTACAGCTGCATGACAGCCAAAAAACTTTTATGTTTCAGAGGAGCTTGAATTCCAGAAAATAGTTATCACATGCAATTACCTCAGAGAGACACAATTGACATGTCTGTCACAATTGTCATTACAAATAACAGCAGAAACAAAAGCATGAACTGAAGAAATCCTGACTAGCTACACATATATTAAAGTCTCTGCTCTCTATAGAGCAGTCATGTATTTTCCCATAGAGGTTATCTAATTTTGTCTAAATGGGGAAACCAGTGCAATAAATTATCTGTATATTAATTATGTATATAGGTCTCTTCCATCTCTTTGTTCACATCCCTCTGAAAAGCAAGCATAGTCAGCTGACCCACATCAAGGGAAAAACCCTTATAAAACATTTGTAAATAGGTGAGAAAGAAAAAAGGGACAAAATGCAGGAGGAAACAATGAACAAATGAAACATGTCAAAGTTACTTTGAGCAATAGAATTGAAAAATTACAAAGAATTCCAACCCTCAAGAAGAAACTGCAGACTCAAACCTGTCAGCATGATGGAGACCTTGGATGCTATGGCTTTCAAAGCCACCTAAGAGAGTTAAAAGTAAGGCAACATGAGATTATTCTGACTTTTGGCAAGGGTTACAGTGCTGCACTTTGAAAAGCAGCAGGGACTCGTGAGAGTATATTGCTTTACCATTCAGTCTCAATAGGCAGTGTGCAAGACCTTGCAAACTTTCCCGTGAGCGATCATCACGTTCTAGTGAATGGTACTTAGTGGAATGGCTGGAGGTTAATTTTTAAATCCCTCTGTGTCATGGTGAATTGTACTGCTTGTAACTGGCAATGCAGAGCAGAGTCAGGACTGGCACATGTGGAATTAGTGAGACTTAGGGTGACTTTATGCATATTGCATCATTCTAGTTTTCTACAATATTAGTGGCGTCAGTTGCTCATTTTCAGTTTGTTTAGATCTTCTTAGACTTCAGATGACCCTGCGTGGTAACATTAATTAACCACAGTACAGGAAAATGTTTTTATGAGCTATGAAGCCACAAACATATCATACATTTTATGCTATAATAATGGCAAAGAACAAAGTAATAGGTTTTTTTCTTTCTTTCCTGCCAAAGATGAACAAGAAAGAGCAGGGGAAATAGTGCATAGCTCTCAGGTCTGTTCTTCTTCCTTTTAACTGTATATGGAACCTTTATGCTTTAGATATGCAGAAATAATAAGTGGCTCCTATGAGAGGCAATATTTCTGGAAGTCTAGAGAAACAATCAGTAGCTGCTGGGTAATTTATGTGCCTTTGCTTCAAAATGGCCCCAGTGGTTTTTGTTCTAGTATCTAAGAAGCCCAGTTATAATTAGAAGTTTTTGAAGCAGGCAACCTGGTCTTCCGGTGGTGTTTGCAGGGTTCCACCTGACATGTTGATCTGCTCCCCAAACTTGTCATCCCAGATTTATTTTCATTGCTGTTTTTATGTTTCCACCATGTAACATTATTTTGATTGATTTTACAGGCCATAAAAACTGTAAAAAGATTGTGCATGTGCCAATTCCTTTGAAATCATGGAAGCTGATCTCACAGACTGGTGCACACTGTGCTGTTCCTTCAGTCCCAAACATGATCAGCTCTGTAGTCCTGATGCCTGCATTGCCTCAGCTGCCTCTGGACAAGCATTTTTAATTAATTAATTCCAGCAAAATGATACAACTTGCTCCTGTTCCTGCAAAGTAATGGTGCAGAACACAGTGTGCAACATATTTGATGCTAAGACCAAAATTAAATTAATCACATGTTCTTAGACAGTTCACACCCCACCCATAAAGCTAGTTTTGCTTCACAAACACCATTGAGAGTTTTAAAAATAAACTAACAAAATAATTTAAAAGAACACTTTGTTCAAGCTGTTTATCCAGCATAAAGAGGAAAGACACAGCTTTTATACTTTGATCTAACAACTTCAATGTGAAAAAATGGAGAGGAAAGACCTAATTTGATGATTTGAAAAAGTAATGCCACTCATTAATCAGAGCACTGAAGAGAGAAAACATAAAGTGGCTTGAGTTGGCTTTATCACACAAGCCTGATGATAAAATATCCACTTCTACTGGAAACCCCTCCATCCCATTTTCATTGAATACACAGTAATTCAATCATGACTAGGAATAATTTATTTGTAACAAGGAAGGTTTCTGTTTCTTCATAATGTGTTGATTATATCTTGTCAGAAGAACCTTAAACCCATCAAATGTCAAATGGATTATATCAAACATATTATTTTCACAGCAGCTGGATATAAGTAATTGATGAAACAGAGCTCTTTACTTTCATTTTGTACTGTGAATTATAAAATGTAGCTTGTAAAATGGAGTCTGTGATACAAATTCATGCAGGTCACTAATTTCCTGCCTTTAAAAGGTCTGTTTCATAAATTTGATCTACTCATTTACTCAAAATATTAAGTCATAATTTGCTGGGGGAATTGTGCATCAGTATGTTCTTTTTTTTGTTGTTGGTGGTTTTTTTTTTTTTCATTTAAATGAAAGTAATCCCTGTTCATGATGCATGCCCTGATAATGCACTTATCCAAAAATTAAATTTGAGATAACATTTGATCCCTTCTGTCTCTAAAAGCACTTCCTGGAAACAGGAGCGTGGCAGGGGCACTGCTGCTAGGCCAAATATGGGAGTAATTGGGTATCTATCCCAAAGGAGAGGGAGAGGAGCTCCTTGTGAGCATAACTGGAAGAAGAATCATGGAAAGACAGTGAACAGATCAAATACAATCTGCAGCAGTATCTGGGAGATCATTAAAGCCGATATTGACAAGTTTTAGAAATATGCAGGCCTTGTTCACTGCGACAAAGCCCCCCACTTTGTTAAAGTTTTTGGTAGATCAGAGACAATCTTTGAAGTAGACCATGTGCAGCTCTCAGAAGGAAAGAAGAAGCTTCCATACGTACAAGGAACAATTTTCCCTGGATGAAAGTTGGAGAAAGCAAGAGAAAGTGGGCAGCTCACACACCTGTCCACACTCCTGGTGTTAAGGGCACCAGTGTCTGCTCTCTCCAGTGCTACATCTGAGCAGATCAAGTCTGCTCACTTTTTAAGTTAAGAAGATCAGCATTGTCCTATATTTGTTTGGTGTAGAATTTAATATTGAACATTAACTCTTCCATAGGAAACGGCTGCTGTGGACAGATAAAAATTGTAATCCCTCTGCATGATCTTGGGAATAGTACCTTTTAAATAGGATTTTTCTGGGCTTAACTCTATGTCCTTGTAATGCACAAAATGCTGAGCTTGTCAAAATCCTCTAAGGGAAAGAGGGAGCAATGGACAACAGCTGCTTATTGGAATGAGTTGTTTGTCACTCCACATGGGGACAGCAGATTGCAGCTAAGAGATGAAATTTACTTCTCTTTTACCTTGACTGATAACCTGAGGACCCCCCAGAACAGACAGAAACTCAGAGCTGGGAGGTAACAGGGTTGAGCAAGGTAAGATAAAAGAGAATCCTACAAGAGGATTCACATCTTGTTGTAGGAACCAACTCTGTGACAAATTATGCTTTTGACACATCACCCCCTGAGAGTTTTGTAATGGGATTTTCTAAAGATGGTTGGGCAGCAGGAGGCAGCATCAAAGATGTTTCTTGTTACAGATGACTGCAACAAAATCGAATAAATCCAGGTAATAATTCAATCAGTATCAGTAAAACTAAACTCAGTACAACTGTTTTTTACAATGATGCAAAAAACAGTTTTAGAGACTGAAGACAGACTCTGCATAATTGGACCATGCTGAGATCCACTTCCAAAATGCTGAGATGAATGTGGCAGAGACATAAAAAACAGGAAGTGACTGGGTTTTTGTTTAGGAAATTCACATCTTTGGACAGGGAAATTAAATAGTGTCTGAGTACCACCTTGTGTTTGGATTTTTGCCCCCAGATCCTAAGGTCATTTTCATTTATAAAGTATTTCTTTGTTTTATACAGAATTCCTGTTCCTATAGCTACAGAAACACCACTTCTGAAGAGAAGCTGGGGGAGGTATCTCTTTATCATGTTTTTCTGGGAGTGAGGTTCAAGCTAGCAGTAGAAATGAAGATGTTTTAAATTCATCTCTTCTTGCTTTCATTAATACATTGCCAGCAACGAAAATATGTCTGGGTGTGGAGTTAAAAGGAACCACTTCATCTTATTCACATTAACACGTTGCAATGTTAGTAAGTGTTAGTTTATTGGGGTTGTTGACATCAATAGCGGGTCATGGCAGGTTGTACTTTCCACCAGGTAATATTGGACACTATCTAGGAAAAAAATGAGAATGACACGAGGGTTGTCACCCAGCTGTTTCACCACTCCTCCCTATATTTGGTGGGGTCAGTGGGCAGAAAATACAATTGGAGCAGGGAAGTGTCTCCCTTCAGCAATTCTGGTTTATTTTCAGCCTTAAATATCTTACTTGGATGCAGAGTCAAATATACTGGCTAGCTTATAAGGCATCATAAGGAATCACATTTGTAAAGAAAAAACAAAATTTCTTGCAGTCCACGCTAATAGTACTGAAAAAAATCATTTGTGAACAAGAAGATACTTGCACATTTAACCGGTGTTCCTGAACAGAATGCCAGACCTTAAACCCAGTGTCCAGAATTCCTTAGTTGTTTTTTTTTTCCCATTAGAATAAGGAGATGAAATAATTTTTTTAAAAACATTTCTGTTAACAAAACTTCCATTGTATCAGTGTGATCATTCTGTAAATATTCTGGAGTTTCCCCAGAAGTTTAATATTTTAAGAGAAATTATGGATGTATCTAGTATTTTCTGTCACATTGGTAGTCTTGATCCTTCATTTATACCAGGAAAGAGTCAGAATAAGTGTGTATATTTCAGTGAAAGCTGTTCTGTTTCCTACACCCTGAAAGTGAAGTGGGCCTCCCACTTCTAGAGTCAACCCTTCAGGAAACCTAGACGCCACTGCACTTTAACTGTCTAGATCTAGCTGTGGTTATAGTCGAGTATTTAACAGCATTTCACACTTCTCCTGTCATCTGGATTACATAACAATGTGCTGATTTTATAAACAGCAACTACTCATTCTTGTGGTCGAGTTTTACTGGATGCACAAGAGAAACATCTAACTAAATAAAGCTGGAGACAGGGAAATTGGATGCAGAGGAAGGGCAGGCATTCCTCGGCACATGTAAAACCAATCTGTGCCAGGATTTGCAGACTGCAGTGCCACCATGCAAGGCCCCTGCATACACTTCCAGTCAGGGAATCATAAGAACTCGTTTTCTTGTGGTTGTTGAAAGGTCTTTTGCTTGGCACATGCTCTTAAAAACGCTGCAAATGCCACTTATACTATTAAGTGCACAGGGGGGAGGGTAATTAACTATTCATCTGCAGGAGGTTAGCAATGCCAAAAAGTGTTAAAAATCAAAAGAATCCACATGTATAAACAGAAATGTTTAAAGTGTAGTAAAACTAGTGAGGCAGACCCTCAAGTAGTCTAAATTCAATGCCTCTGCTGGCCTCAGCAAAGCTCCATCAGCCTGGGCTAATCTGGGCTGTGCCTGGTAAATACCTCCAGACCAGGCACCTGTGTCTGTGCTGGAGTCAAACTCCGCTGAAACAACTTACTATCAGCTATTGTCTAAAGAGCATGATGACTTGATGACTGTGTGATTGTTACTGCTACTGGAGCAGCATCAATACCCAGGGGGACCTTTCCTGCAATGCTTTATTCTACAACAAAGGACTTCAATTTCCATGTAGTTGTGCTATGAAGGTGGGAGGAGATACCTCTGTTGGATATAGGCCAGCTGAAAGGATGCTCAAGAACATTTATAAAGTCATCTCCTACCAGCACTCTGCAGGTTTTTTTGAGAGCCACATGAACGTATCTATTCTGGACTGAAAACAACATTTGTAGTCTGTACTTAATAAATATTCCATTGAAGTGGGCTACTCCTCTCAGCCTGGGAAAAGTTCAGCAAGGCCCAGTATAAGGACCTGTTCCTGGGTCCAGGCAGCCCCCAGGATCAATAAGTCTGGGAGAAGAAGGGATCCAGAGCATCCCTGCCAAGAAGGGCAGAGCAAGGCAGGGAACAGCCAGTTCCTCTTTCATTGCCTTGGAGACTGGCACATGGCCTGAGTCCTGCATTGCAATGGGAAAGTCAAGAGGTCTGCATACCTGTGAAGTAAGAAAGAAAAAATGACATTTGAGATTCCCCTCAGTCAGAATGCCTACAATTTAGGAATTCACAGCTAAGAAAATCATCTTGGATGTCATTATAGTCAGTAAATATCTTGCCACTGAAATGTATGGAAGTATCTCAGTTTAAATAGGTGCTGGGAAATCTAATGAGTGCAAATCAGCCTCCACTGGCTGTTAGTGATTACACCTTACTGAGCTTTAGCAGGAGTCAGGCAAGTAGCTCAGATGGGCAAAGGCCCATACTCTAGACGCATAAACTAAGCTGTATTTACAAAGCATATATTAATATACTAAATCAGACCTTAAAATATCAATATCTTAGAGAGATTAAAGACTTTTTGCCAATAGTCTCAGAGTTCAAGCAAATTGTGTGATTGAGTTGTGTCTGTAATGTACTAGTGCATCAATAAATAGTTTATGAATTATTTTAACTCCACCTTTGGTTCCCATTTCTCATTATTCCACTACTATATCAAGATGGGGCCATAGAGATAAACCATATTAACTGTCCATTTCCTTCCCTCATTTGCTGCAGTGGTTGGTTCTAATTCACACTGTAAAACTTAAAGTCATCAATTTAGTTCGAAGTCAACAAAAATAATCCTAACCAGTTTTGCTGTTTCTTTTTTTTTTTTTCCTGAATAACAGTGGGTCTCTAAAGAGCCATAGGTTCTGTCTCGTAGGTTTAAGAATGAGGATTTTGGAGCTCACTCCACTTAGTGGATTGAGCCACTTAGAGTTGGACCCATCCTTCCATGTGGGAAAGATATCACACAAGTCATGTCACTCCTTTATGGGCCAGTGACTTATAAATGCCTTAAGGGCAGTAATCCAGGGGTACAATAAGTCAGGCACAGATTTTTTGCCACTCATTGGATACTGTTTATCTCTAGAGTTGGATTTCAGCTGTTGCATCCTGATCAAAATTCTTAAATTTGATGTAGAGCTCACATCTGAGGATTTTTGTCCCCTTTTTTGTTTGTGACTCCTCACCAGACAGCACAGAAATGTTAAATAATCTCAGGAAAGCTGGTTGGAAATGTGCTGCTAGGAGAACTTTCAACCGAGTAGGGGGGAATTTTTCAGTAGAATTTCTTTTTCTTTTTATTCTTTTGACTATACATGACCAAGTTTAAGGAAAACACTCTAGTGTCTGTGATAAATATACACCAGAGTCTTCCACTTGCTGTCAATAGATTTCTCTTTGTTCCAGCTGTCTGCAGCTTCTTATCCTTAAAACCCAGTTTCTTTTGTTGTCAAAATTTTTGGGTATGAGAGAAGGTTCCACCTTGTTACAGTAATTTAGAAACACCTGTCACCATATATTTTAATATGGCAGTTACACTGGAACTAATCCCCACATAATCTTCTTAATACGAGGTACTATAGGCTTACTCTACAGATAGGGGCTTTGCATTTCATGTCTCACCAGATTTAGAACTTAATTTTACTTCTGATACTTCCACAGTATGTCTAAATGTCTTTCCTTGGCATGTTTTTTTTTTTCACCAATTTTAGGGGGAAAAAAATCCTACACTTTCTTTTCTTTTTTTAAATATTAATTATTCCCACCAAGTGATTCTCACTGGTTTTCCTCCTTTGGCCCTGCTGAACAGCAGCCTTTGCAAGCAGCATGGTGCTGCTCACTTCTTCCCCATGGAGAGATGAGGAGCTGTGTGCTCACACTCTCACTGTCTCAAGGATGAAGACAAACACTTGAACACATGCTTGAATTGAAGCATGATTCCATATCCTGTTGATAACCAGACACCTTCAGTGTAAAGAGTAGGATAACAAACTTCAATTTAGAAAACAATTCCAATATGTCATCTGTTTTTTTCCGTGCTATTAATGTACCATTATCACATTAGTAATTAAACTTGTTTATTCAAAATCCTTTTGCCTTCCTTCCTGACTGAAAGTCATCAGCCATTGGAACTCTCATAGACAAAATTTTATTTTATCATACACACTGGTCTCATCTGTATTTCTGGTTCATGATGTTTCATGGGCGTTAAGCTTTATTTTGATATCTTTTAATATATTTTAAAATACCTGATTCTCTATACTTTTTATTTAATTAAAAATCAAGAATATCTGTACACATTCTATGTACAGAAGGCTATCTGGTTCAGAGGAATATGCATATTTTGGAGTGTATAAATACATTAAATCCAACCCTTTTGTTTAAAAAGCAATAAGGCGGTAAGATCAAGTAATCATTAGTTAGGAAATGCCATCATTAAGGGTGAATATACAACTTCAGTTATACCTTATATGCACATTTTATCAAATATCCTTTAATTACAGAATGACAGATTTTTTTTTTCAATTGCACTCTTTACTATGCAAAAGCAATTATGCTCATAGAATTTACATCTTCCATTTTCAACCTCCAACCTCACTAAGTGTCTGCTTTCATGTTTGTTTAGCATATTGTCTACCAACACTGCTCCAAATATAGCTACTCTGGCTTTTATCTCATTTCTTCACAGACATTGGAACACTATTATTTTTGTCGTGCTTTTTAGGAGTATCCCAAGTTGTGGATTGACATCCTTTGAACACATAGACTAAATACCAAATTAAACAAGGCTAAAAATTTTGCTTCACTCAGCAGCTGTTTGGAGAAATTGTTATCCTCCTACAAGTAGACAAAGTGAAAATAATCATCGTGATTAATCAACCTCCTGATGCCCAGATATATTTTTATGCACCATATCTCCCAGTCTCTGAAAATCAATTTCAGTTTCTGATCACTCGCAGGAGTGTTGGTTTCATATCTTGTCCCTGCTCCCACTCCAAACTGAGATCACAAAGCAGAGAACATCAGTCGTCTGCACATTCTGCAGCTTCTCACATTTCCATGAAAGGTTTCCATGAAAGGAAAGATCAAGTTTTAGGGCAGAAGATAACTGTGAGGTACTCAGAACGGACTGCTCACCTGGACAGTAAAGGAGGGGAATCTGGACAAAAACATTGGACTTTTCATGGTTTCAGCTTTCTTTCCTGACAGGATTGCTCTTACTTAACATCTTGATGAGCCCTATTCACCATTTGCATGAATCTCTAAGTAACCATCTAATTTACTCCAAAGTTCCCTGAGTCCTTTACCCAGCAAAAAAAACCCAACACTACAGGTTTCTTCCCAGTTGAGAACAGTGTTGATACATTGCAGTGCTTCATGTCAATTACAACAGTAAGAAACACAGGGAGAAATTGCTGCAGTCCTGGCAAAGAAAATAACAAAGTTCATTAGTCAGCTAAATTAACTTCTATGGTTTTCTCTTCTTTCTCTCTCTCTCTCTCTCTTTTCTTAAGGAAAAATAATCACTGGATTGATCTTCTCCTTAAGCAGTTTCTACCTTGAGATTTATGCCAAGTTCCAAGTTGCTGATCAGATGAAAACTGAACACAAATTCAGCTACTACCTGTGTTGTTTTGGTACCTGCAGATACATTTGCTGTACCTGCGTGTTGTCATCTTCTCTCTGTTTCATCTGGCTTTTATCCCATCTGAAGATGAGGGAAGATGCCCTCCTGTCACGACACCAGGACTTGGGTACCAGCCCAGAGGAGGGAGGGTCATACCAACACAGTCTGGATCAGAAGCTGTGGCAAGAAGTGTATTCAGCTGTGCCATCTTAGCATGCTATCCATGAGGAAAGAGGATTTAGGTCATCTGTCCAAAATAGAATTCAGAGCAACTGTTAACTAAGATTTTTTCCTTTATTTATAGCTTAGCTACTTATGCTGGGATTTCCAACATGACATCAGCAAGAGATCTATCACTAATAAAGTTCACAAACCTCCAAATTTGAAACATTTGCTTCAAAACATGGTTTTCATAAAATGTGCTCCAATAGCAACAAAACTTTATCTTTTTCCCCCTAATCTTTTTCATTAAAATAACTGAACTTTTTTGCTGGAACTTATAAATAAATCCCTCCCAGGCATATGCACAAAAAGAGTCTCCTGAAATAAAAAAACTGGCCAAAAACTTAAATAAAATTGTTCATGACTGGTGAAGATAAAGTACTGGAATCAGAGTCAGTGTGAAATTTCAGACAAACATCACCATTTATTTTCAAACAACTAGTCCTTTCACCCCATAAAATACATGTAACACTATTGAACCCATACGCAACCACACTTACACATTAACTTGTGTGTTTAGATTTCAACTGATCATTTTGTTCCATGTTTTCTGAGTTTCAAGGAGCAGAAAAGTTTCCAGCACTGTACAGAATGCTGCAGACAGCTGCTCCATGTGACATTTGAGTAGCTTTACAGCAATGCTCTGCAGGAAGGGAAGCCTACTGCTTCCCTGGAAGGGCAACTCAGAACCATGAATGTCCTTTCAACAAATTGCCACAAAAATGGCCCTGGTTTCTGCAAATCTATAGGGAGCCACTATTGAACTCACAGAAGCTGTAATACTTCAAGCTCGTATTTCCACTGGCAATTATAGCCTTTGTAACATTTTGGACCACTTCTCTAAAAGAAGTACCACTTACCACCCTTCTCAATTTCAGATGTTGAAAATAATGAGATTCTGAGCTGGGAATGGCCCGACCACTTCTAATGTGAATTCACCAAACACTATATACAAGCTTAGCTCAACATCTGTGAGTTGTACAAGAGCTGATAGTACATATAGGGGCTTTCTTCTCTTCATGCCATGCTCCCCTTGGTGTCAGGGCCCTGAACACACCTCTTTAGAGCTAGGAGTAATAGCTTGTCCCTCCCTACCCTTGGGATTTGCATTTAAACTGGGGCTTTGTCACTGGCCCTCACCTGTGCTGCATTGCAGTGGCATCACAGCTGTGTCTCTGCCCGGCCTTGTACCTTCTCTCTTCAGCTTTCTTCACAAAAGCTGCCACCAGCAAAGGTAGATACAGACATATTAGCTCCTTAACTCTGGAAAGGAGATCTCAGGGTCTTGAGATTAGCACATGCATTCATTCTGGTAAATTACATAAACAGATAATTTTACTGCTACCTTTAGAATTACCATTTTCTCAATTTTCTCCATTTATATACTGTACTCTTTGATATCATGGCCTTTCTAGTTCATTTCTATGCTTATGGAAGTATTTGCTTTCCTTCAAGGCTTTTGCTCTTTAATTTATTGCTGAATGAATATTCAGAGATCTCCATTGGTCTTCCAGGACTTCATGACTATTTATAACCAGTATTTTTTCCTTCTTTCTCATTAACTTCTTTGTCAGTACAACTAAACAGACTTCAGCTCTCAGCAGTAACCAAACAACTAAATTAGTAGGACAGCAATGTCTTGCAGTTTTTCACAGTTTGGTTTTGTTTCTCTGTAGCATATCTTAGAGGGAACTATTTACTGTGACTGTGAAGCCCAATCCATTGGTGATTTAGAGTTATAACAATATTGATGCAGATGAGCCTCTGCGGAGATATTTAATGACATTATGTAAATGTAATCAATGGGCTCAATAAAGTATAACAATAACAAAATACTGTTCCCATTATATATAAATAAATGCACATGGACACATCTATGTGCTTCCTACATAATTACTGTAAGAGTGCCTATTTATACCACTGATCTTCCAGCTCTCTGTATGCCATTTTGATAGGGTCTGTTTATACAGCCTTATTGAATCCATAGCATTTAACTAGCTCATTAGGATCCTGACTTATGCTAGAGAATCATGAATCTTCTGCGAAGAAGGGGGAAAAAAATCTGAAATTAGAGCAATTTAAAATCATCAAATGTTGCTGTTCAAAACTTTCAAGCGTTTATTTTTTTAAAAAGAGAAATATTTCAGACATATTAATATATTTGTGACATCCTGTCTACAGTTTGATTTCAGTAGAGAGAGATAAGTTTATAATCTTCAAAAACAAAGAGAAAAAGAGCACAAAATCCTCTTGGAATTTTTTGTTGCCAGGCTGTGACATTAACTGTCTAATCTAAAATTTCTATTATCATGAATTGAAGATGGATTATTAGGTGATACAATATCTGGGTACATTATGGAAAAAAATAATGAATGGAGGAAGCTGTGATAAGCCAGTGCTTGTCCAATTTCAGCTACTGGCTGACTTCTGACTGTATCTGCAGACTTTTGGGGCAGTATATAGATGTTAAAATGTTTATACATGAATCCTGATCTCACAGTATGGAATTAGATCTCTCAGCACAGGACCACAGGAAAAGCTCTGGTCCTTCATGTTCCATGCTTTCAACTCCATAATCAATATAGTCTATCATTTCAGGTAACTGCTTAGGTTCATGTTGGAGGTGATTAATAAATTTGGCCTCAGTGTGATCAAATCTAGAAGATGATAAAGTGTGTATTATATTGTAAAAATACATGGCATTTCTCAAGTCATGTGGCATGATATGATTTCAGTCTTGAAGGTCATAAAGGGATGACAGCCCCATAATATTACTTCTAGGACTTTAATGGAAGAAAGCTGATCCAGTGATTAAAGCAGAAATATAAGGACAAAGCTGAATAGAAATGAAAAATTGTATTTGGCAAACTGCTGCTACTTTAACATTTCTTCCATATTGCTTCAGGATATACTTTTCATAACATACTGTAGGGAAAAATAAGATTATCATCAAATAGGTTGAATGATGATGTTAATCAGGACACCTCTTCTGATGCAAATACTCAAGGAGGTTCCCAGGGAATGAATAAACACACAGGGTCTCCAAGTGTGGTTAATGGGGCTGTGAAGTTTGTCTCACTCTGACCTAATTGAAATTATTTCTCCAAATGGAGCATGTCCCAAAAGAGGGGGTGATGCTTTCTGCCACATGCTAGGATGCTTACGTGGAAAGTGGGAACTCAAAGTTCACACGTCTGTTCTGAAAAAGCCATAAAGGTTATCCAGGATCTTCCCATTTGAACAAAACCTTCATCTTGACACAATTTTCACTACAACAATTTGGCATGTGTCCAGGTCTCTGGATTACCTGAGTTCAAAAACTATTTTTTTTAATAGACATTTCTATGAAGATGGTAGAAAGAGATAGTAGTTGAAAACTTGAATTAAGATTTAGCTGGGTTGAGTAGTACTCTGAAGATAATTATCTTTTTCTGATAGCTATTTACTTGAAGCACTGTCGACTACACTCCTAACTTAGTTGTCTCGTTTAGGTGTTTAATGTTCTAATCTATGAGTTTCATCTCTTCTTTCAAAATGTGTAATTCTTCCTCTTACTGACATGGAAGCTATAAAAAAATCAGTGTAAAAATGATCAAAAACCTGATTATAGATGTAATTGTTTCTCCATTGGTATTAGAACAAAGAAGCAAACTATCTTTTAGGGTGGGAAACACAGACAAAATGAACAATGACAATTATCTTTACATGGGATATGGCAGGGGTTGGGGGGGGTCCAGGGAAGAAAAGAAAATGAGAGAGGAATTCAGAGCCACAAAAATTCAGAGATTTTTAACAAAATGAAAGAGAGTGCATTGAAGAGGAGAAAAGCTGAACTGGAAGGAGAAAATGGGATGATGAATGGACATGGGACAGTACATTTAGACTGATAAAAGACAAGAAGCAATCTTTGTTATTGTGTTTCAGTATCACTTGACTTCAAGTGCCACCAGGAATGTAAACAAAGGGAAGTGTTAACTCAATTTCCATCCCTTTCTTCCAACCTCTTAAAAAAGTATTTGCCTCAAATTTCAGGCAAAGAACTGGAGGGACTTTTTTTCTTTACCCAAGTGAGATCTTTGTCACACAATTTTCAATTCATGAAGGTAGCTATGTTATTCATTAATACAATCCTTCTCTTTTTGAGTTTAATTATCTTCTGATCAGCAACTTGGAACTTGACATAAATCTCAAGGTAGAAACTGCTTAAGGAGAAGTTCATTCCAGTGATTATTTTTCCTTAAAAAAAAGAAAAAAGAGAGAGAGAGAAAGAAGAGAAAACCATAGAAGTCTTTGAAACAGCTGGGGTCAAAGGAACTGCGCTTTCTTCTAATTGCCCCAATAAATTTTAAAGATGTTATTACTCTGTAGTGATTAAGAAATGGTAAAAAGAGATGCAATGCTATAACATCAAGGCCATTAAGCTTAATAGTCCTTAACTGATTGTCACCCCGCCCCAACAAAAATAGACACGCTGTTCCCTGCTCTCCCATCCCGCCTCCATTACCCTTCCCCCTCACTTGAAGGCTTCTAAAATCACCTCCAGCCAAACCTAGGGGAATTTATACTTCCTGCAATAAAATCCAAAGAACAGAACAGCTGGCAGCTGAACTTAAGATTGCTAAAACAAACATTGTGACATTGATGTGGGGAGGGATTTGGTTATTATTACAACACGGCGTGGCTGGTTCTGCAGGGAAAAGATGCAAGCAGAGCTTTTTTTTCAACATGCAAATAAAAGGCTTTTTAAAAAGCCTGTGAAACAACAAAAGAAGCACTATTTGCTCTAAAAATACCTAGAGGAGGGAAAAGGAAAAGAACATTGGACTAAATTCACAATGTTGGCTACCTAAAATTTAGATTCAAATGACTGAAATTACATGAATAATGTTCCACAGAGATACTGTTGTAAATAGGCCTGTCAGGATCATTATTAATTGATCTATTCTGATAAGTACAAAATATGCAAATGAATACACTATATCATAACAATCCAATATATATCATGCTCAACTTCTCTGGTGTGTTGAGTCCTGCTTCCTGTGCTTACTGTTAGCAATCTTCCAGAAACCACCCAACTTTACCTTGAAGGTTTCACCAGCCAGCCCATGACGATAAAATTTAGGCAATTAATGAAATTTTAATAAGTAACTAAAGGTTGGATTAATAACAAGGGTGGTAGATTTATTACAATAGCAAATGGATTGAAACTCTGATGTTGCATGCTTTTTTGGTAATTATTTCACAGCAGAATATTTTACATTGCAGATTCCAATGAGAGTATCCTTTTTTCGATAAGGTTCAAGGACAACCCCTAAGCTTATTTAACTACCCCCTAAAATTTGGAACTTCCAATACAGAGAGTTAAGAGAGAAAATTTTTTTCCTACCTCTCCCACTGAGGTTAGGCACCTAAATTAATAGTCTTTACACTAGACAGACTTTTAGATAACTGCAGTCACACTTTCCAAACAACTTTGCACTGAGAGCACTGATTGACTGCTCTTGACTTTTTTCTAAATCTGATATCTTCCACTGATTTCTTCAAAATCCAGTGATGTTTTTGTCTGCAGACCCCATTAAAATGAGCATTGTAGCCTTAAACACTGTGAGGGCTAAATAAATAATCTAAGTTCTTGTTGTTTGCACTTGCTATTCTTTTATCCTGTGTGAAAAGAGACATTATCTGGCCTAATTTGCACTGAGTTGAAGCTCTTTTTCTGGATGAAATTAAAAGCTTGAGGTGATATTGCAAGATTGCACATGCTGAGAAATGTTACAGTAATGACAGAAAATTACCAGTCATCCTAAAAGGTATGGGAAAATAAAGTATTTCCTTGCTCCACGCTTGAGAGAATGGGTTCAGGTGTGGGTCAATCAAAGATTTAATCAAAAGTGTCAAGATCTTGATTGAAGAGAGATAAAAAGCATATGAAATACAGGTTTCCATTGTGCAAAATGCACTAAATAAATAAAAATAAATAAAGCAATAGCAAAAAAGTTCATATATGTTTTTCCTAAGGTGAATCTCTTTATTTACACTTGTCCCAAAGTTAAGAAGCTCTGGCTTCAAGGGGAAGGAAGCATTTGTCTTCAGACTCCAGCTATAACAATCGGCCTGTTTGCCATCATCTTCAAATAACACTGGTGCAACCAGGTCATTGCACATCACAGAGGCCTCTTCCTTATAGGTAGAGTAGAGGGCAGAGGGAGACTAATCTCTCAACTATGCAAGAAGAGGGTGGTGGAACACAGGTCAGTACCCGAGGGAAAAAATAACACCTTTGCTTCCTAGCTGGGGGGCGGCTGTCCCCACAACTCCAGATGCTGCGTCTGACACCAGATGGTTCCTTGGTGGTTTTTACCTTTTCCGAACAGGTGTGAAAAATCTGTTTGATGATGAATTGCTCTGGGTTTCATGGTTGAGTTTTCAGTTAAAGAAGAGAAACCCTCTGATGCTTTGTCACCTGGGAAGTTTAGCCTGGGACATTGATATAACTCAGCTATTAACCACACTATCTTCCAAGTTCATTGTTCAAAACAGCTTTCTAAGTTTCAAAACAAATATGCCGGGCTGAAGCAAGGTCTTTAAAAGAACAATTCTCAGTCATACTTTAATTTATATGTAGTTGAATACAACAGAGTCTTGGAAGTGTCCACATTTAGAATGTGGATAATTCCCATCACAAACCCTTCCTCCTGTGTCTTTGAACCTGCAGCTTGTGTTCTAGTTTAGCTTGAGTGTGGGCCTTAAGCTTGGCATTAGTTTCATTGGAGGTAAATGTATGTGGGAAGCTTCTTTACAGGCTTGACTTGCTTTCTGAAGCAGGAGACAAATCCTGAAATGTACAGTTTAACAATTGTACAAGCTGGGCACTTCTTCCTTTAGGTCTAAAGTAATTCTGTGATGTAAGTACACAAGAGCAACTACACTATCACACATCAAAGGTCAGCTTAGCCCCATTGTAGGTCCCCATGGAAGAGCTAGGGAAAGCATTCAAGGATACTTTCCCAGAAAAGCATCCCAGCTGCCAATAATTTGTAATTTAGTGATGTTCTAAACCACACTTAGATTTTTTTGTATTTAATAGCCCTCAATGGATTATTCCTTCATGAAGTGGTCCAGTTCCTTCCTAAACCTGGATCCCCCACATCCTGTAGGGAGCAGTCCTACAGCTTACCAGTGTGTTGTATGGAGACTTGTCTCTGGACTTGCTTCCTAATACTTTTACATGACATCTCCCTGTTCTGTAAGAGGCACTTTCCCTGCATTATTTATGATTTTACAGACTTCTATCATTACTGTCGATTCTCTGGGTTGAAGAGTCATAATCTCTTCATATTTACCCAACAGGAGCTGTCCATGCATTCTGTCACCCGTTCTCCAACCTGGTGCTGTTCTGTGGCTGAGGATGTGATCTTGCAGATGATGTCTAAACTGTATGGCCAGATCAGCTCTGACACAAAGAGTTCCAGGAGACCAAATCTTCCCACAGAATTCACTCTGGTTTTGACTGTTTTATGGAAGTAATAAAACTGATACTATTCTAAATTTCTTTCTGCAGGTCTTCATGGTCTGGCTTCTGCTGGGAATAGAAGCAGAAATACACGGGTCTTCCAAATTAATACTTGGAGAAGAAGGGAGAAAAGGTACCTTGCAACCTTGCATCAAAATAATCGTAGAAATAATAAAAATAATAATAGAAATACTTTTTTAAGAATCTGGCACTGAAATGGCACAAAGTCACCTACTCTATCTAGTTCAATAACTTTCACTGCATCTGTCTTTCACTCTATCTGTATTCATGTGCTGTTTTTTAACTTATCCTTTGATCACAAGCTGTTGTGTATGTGTACAGCTCTTAGTTGCAAGAGGCCAGCTAAAGTCCAACTTAAATTTAAAAATTAATAGCAAATCTTTAATTACTCAATTGTTTATTTGTATTTAATGGAACTTCTTTAGCCCAGGAACTTGACCTACTCCTGAGAGTGTGAGCATGCCATTTCCCTTCCAGTGAAAGTCTAGTATTTTTCATTATCATTTTTCTACATCCTGAATCAGCCTAGATAAATAATTCCCTGCTAACTTATAGTTTGCAAAGGAAATTTAGATAGTGTAAATTTTATCCAAATGATACCAGGAAATTGCTTATGATTTTGCCAAAATTATACACCATAAAAATACTGTCAGTTCTGGTCAATACCATGTCTTTCTATTAGGAGATTGAGATCTTAAACTGACAAAGCTTTGACTTACTTAATAGTAATATGTATCTAAGTCTTGAAGGCTGAGGTATTATGGATGCACCATGCTGTGCAGAAGGGTAAACCTTTTATAGGCTGATTTTTGTTGGCAAGGAAGCAACATCGAGTGAAGATCGTCATATCTGAATGTTGTCTCACACCAGCCCATGTACAAAAATTATTTTATCCCTGTGGATATTGATCAATAATTATATAATGAAGGCTTACATGAAGATACATTTATAATCTTCTACACTTATGTCATTACTAGCATTTTGCCATAGGCATTTGGAGGGGATGGATGACTGTTAGGCAACTTCTAACTGTATTTTAAAGGGTGTCTTTCATAGCATTTTTTAATACCTTGATTTTTCACTGGCTGCCATGAGAAATGTGAGAATCTCCTATTCTCTTTTAGGATGTCTCAGGAACATGGGCAATTTCTCTGCTGTTTTTAGTTAAATAATCATATGTGCTTAAGCATCCTGGACTTGGTCATGACTTTGCTGTGGGAGGAAATAAATAGATGGTCCAGCTCCCAAAGGGGTAACAAAATAAATGAGAAGGCTGAAGGCACATAGATGTAGGCATGAAAACATATGAACTACACCATAACTACAAATTTGCTTTTGTCATTTAAGATTTTATTTGGCAAAAATGCTTTGAAAAAATCGGTATTGCTGACATGGGCTGTACTGGCCACCATTAAAATATGCACAGTTTTTTTTGTCTCCTAATGTTGCCATGGTGCAGTTGGAGGATGAGTTAACCCATGGAAACAGCTTTATAAATGCTCCATGGCAGAGCACAACTGCATTCTTAAGGTGAATGTGATGAACAGGACTGAACTCTATTCCCTGTTGCAGTCCTGGGATGGGTTAGTCTGGGGAAAGACTAAATGAAGTTTCTTGAAGTCCCTAAGGAAGGTCAAGAAAAGAACTGTTTAATTAATGAATAAAATATTTCTACAGATCTTTGTAAATTTAAACACTAAGCTCTGCTGAAATGTTTATCAAAAAATTTTAGTATTTTCCATTAAAATTTAGCAACATTCAATTGTGTGTTCTGGTCCATGTTTGTGTAAGCAAAAGACAACAAAATGTGAGACATTTCACCTAAATTGTTTAGTATATCCTTGTGAGGGTGAATTCATCCAGGGTTGTATATTGCTTGACAGAAAGATGCAGAAGGAGCATATCTTCTTCCTAAGACAGTATTTAGACAGATACAAGCAATATGAAGAGGGAAAGAGTAGAGACATGAAGGCAGAAACGCCCTACAAAAAGCCCCTGACAAACTGGGGGGCTGGATAATCATCATCCATCTAAAGTTTAACCAAAGCAAATGCCTGTCTAGATGATCCTTGTGTGTCCCTTCCAACTCAGGATATTCTATGATTCCATGAACATTGGCTAGTGGGATTCTGAAGAGCCTTCCTCATGAAGACAGAAATAAGGAACACAGAAACTGCTCCATAGTTTTTTAAGTTATAGAATTTCAGCAAGGTTTTCTTACTAGATCTCTCTAGTGGTTTTCTTATATTACACTCCATCTGAACTTAGTCTACAAGTTTTTTAAGTCAAGGGCAGTCTCTAATTAAATACTACACCTTCTGGGCTTGGACCACTGAATGCTATTTTTAAGACAAGTAAAATGCAAAGGATGCTGATTTTGGATAAACTGATTTGTAGTCATTTCATGTGGGCTATGTGCATAAATGTGTTAGTAGGAAAGTTAACATTTTATCCTTTGGAATGTCTTCCTTTTTCAAACACAGGATCTCATTAATGGAAGTTGTGCTCACACCACCATTAATGTAACACCTCCAGGGAGCAACCAGAGGCACCACCCAGGTAGTCTGGTGTAAGAGAAGTAATGTCAAATGTGAAGCTAAGCCCTTGTGCAGAGTCTAGTCACATGGATTTGTTTCTTCTCTTCCCACTCCATTAGGGACCTCACAAGTCAGTTAATTATGGTCTTAGAGGATGATTGATCATGGTGAGAAAGGAAGGAAAACCCCTTTGGGAACAGCAATCCTCCGCAGCCCAGAATCTTTGTACTAGCATCAAGCTAGGAACTCTTCTATCTGTGTCTGTTCACACTGACATGGTTTTATTATTCTTTGCCTTTGAGAAGAAGTCATTGGAGGCTTTTTTTTCCCCTAAATAATTTTTTAAATCACTTTTAAACCAACACCTATGGATGTCAATTAACATTGATTTCAGTGAATCTGGGGCTGAGGTCAACTGTCTGTCCCAACAGGAGAACAAGGGGCACATACTCTTTGCTGTTCCTCTGCTGACATGGAAATCTTGTTGATCTTATGTACATGTGGGCAGAACAAAGCATAGCAGGAGGAAAGGCTGCCCTGAGTTTAGAAATGGTTTACAACTACTTAAGTTTTATCCACTGTAGCCTAAGTATTCAAGCCCATCCTCTGTTTCAAATACAATCCATGTGACAATCATTAGATTTTTCATTGTTCTTAGGATGAGCAATAGTTTAACCTGGAACATCTGATTGCCCACCACAGGAGCTAAATCCTAGTTAAATGACTCTCTTTGGAAGGCCAAATTAGAGATGTGGTCCAGAGCTCATCTGATACTCAGGGTCCTTGTGTGCTCCCAGCTGTGGTGTGTGGGTCTACCAAGGGCTGGCACTGGACTAGCTACAGTTGTCAGCACATTCACTGTCAAAACAGATGTCCCTGTCTCCTCTGTGGGAAATTGGTCCACAGGCCACAGCCAACCCCAGCTGACCTTCCAGATTAAGACCTTTCAAAAACCTACAGTTAAATAAATGATTGTTATATAATGAATTAAAAGCTCTGACCTACAGTTGCTTACTGGTTTTGACACAAAGACCAGGAAAATGTGTGAGAACTTTTAATGAATGAGAAGATATAAAATGGTCCCTTCTGATCAGAAGGCAAAATGAAGCAGTGGGAAACAATTTTTTTTTTTTACCTTAAGGCCTCCACTTTCCAACCTGCTGGGAAGGAGGAAATGTTCTAAATTCCTCCCTGGATAAAGTGCTGCAGCAGAAGGGGAAGATCTTGACCAAAGGGACAGGGAGAGTCCTGCATTTGACATTTATGAGTGGGAGGCAACATTGCCAGATGTTCATAAAAGTGAAGCTTCCAAACTGAGTTCTGTGAAGCCAAATATCTAATTTCATTTGGTTTTCTGTTTTCCCTGTTGACTGAGCTATCCAAGAGGATAATCCCATACTGCAGGGGGCTGGGGTTCAGCAGCTAAGGGAGGTTTTCCATCTCTGACTACATGAATCCTCAAGCTTTTATGTGACAAAATACAGGAGACTGCAAGCTGGGTGTATCTTCACACATGGCCTGTGTACAGTCCCATGTCAGCCTAATGCAGACTATGGCAAGACCTCACTTGGAGATAATCAACTCAGGTACCAGGTCAGGTCAGTACACTATTTTTCTGGCCTTTTCCCTGTTGTCTGGAGTGAGGCTTTTGGGGGGATTGGACTCTACCCATATAACTGTCACCAGTGTTTCTCCAGTATCTGTAACTGCATATTCTTCCTGTCTGGGCAGCAGCTTGGAGAGACCAGTGCTCCTCAGGCATCATGTGAGGAACAATTCAACTTCTGGATCCTGCTCCAGAGACCTGGCTCCTAAATAGCAAACATTACAGCACTTTACTTCTAGACTCCTAAACTTTTCAAATCTGATCTTAAGCCACTCTGACACCTAAACAGTGATCTCACTGAGCATCAAGACAGATGGCCTCAGCCTTTTTTGCGCCCTGGTATACACAGAACCTATCAAAACACTTGACATAGCTTTTCATCACATGGCAACAGTGGAACCATTTCACTAATGCAACTCCTCACCCTTGGAATCTAGGGCAGCCCCACTCACACACACTGCCATTCCCCCAGTTTATGCCCTCCATGTGAGGGAGATAAACCTTCACATGATCCCATGGGGTTCCTCTTGTTGGGAGTAAAACAACACAGCCTTGCTGCATGATGCAGCTCTGCCATTACTAGCTGCAATTATCCCACTGTACTTTGTTGCAGCCTATTGCAATTAAGCATGTCTGCATACACACACATCCATGGGTGGTTGAAAAGATCTTTTTTGGTGTATTGCTAGTCCCTGGGTCATAGGATTTAAACTATCTCTTCTGCCTCTTTAAACAGACACTGTTCATTGTTGTTTTTTCCCAACAGCTGTGGGCTGCATCCTGCCAGCTGTTTGGTAGATGTCTGGATCAGCTGCTGGGGCTGCATGTCAGCTGGATCTGGAACAGGGCCTCGTGGCTCAGCTACAAATGTCCTTGCATATCTTGGTTAGACCTTGTCCTAAATAAGCCTTGCATTAGCCTTCAAGATGAAGGAATGAGTTTTGAAGTGAATTAATCATATCCATGGGAAAACAAGGAAAGGAAAATAATCACTAAGATGATGGATTGCTCTGCAAATGAGTTTGGGTTGTGTGTTTATGTGTCACCACAGATGTATTTCTGACATCTGTGCAACAAATGTTATGTATTTCAGGTAGGAACTCTAAGGGTTTGTCACAGCCCAGCAAAAAAGGCTTGGTGGTGGAGATTTAGTACTGAATTTTCAAATCCAGTGAAGTAGACTGGTAACAAAATCTCCAACTGCTTCAAATCATCTTCTTTTATTACATTCAGTCTTGCAAAACAGGTTTGCAGGCTAGTCAGAGAAGAATGACTGTGTGTGATCAGGGCAGAAAACCAACTGAGGCAGAAGACAAAGTGAGACCCTTCCAACTTTCACCTGTTAAAAAGTATAAAATCCAGGCCAGAGTTGTAACTATTGGGAGCACAGGTGAAGCAGGTCAGCTACATGCTCCCCATGATAATGTGGGACTCCACCACTGTGGAAATCACCAGGCATCAAGAAACCCTATGTCCCTGCACAGGTGGCCCAGAAAACAAGAATGGAGTGCAAGCCAGGATGGTGAAGGTTGTATAATGACAGTTTAAATCCCACCATACTTAATAACTTCGTTACTTTGCCAATACATCCACGTAATGTGCTTATCTTAGAGCTTCAAACTGACTCCCAAGGCCTTTCCAGGTGTCTAAAGCATAAGCTGTCCACTCTCCATCTGTCAAAACATGTAGCTTCACTACTGACAGTTCCTTTGATGCAGTTTAAAATCTGTCCATCCAACTTTGTGACCCATTGGAAAATGACAGTGCAAGGACAGCAAAACCTATGTTGAATTTGATATGAACATCAGCAGCCAAGGACTGACTTCCTCAAATTCAAATTATTCCCATCTCTTTGTCATCATTTTATCCATATTCATGCATAGAGGAGGTGAAAGCAGTCACTGTCCCTCATCTAAGGGCTGGGAGTTGTTCTTCAGCTTGCAGCCCTCCCATATACACAGAACAGCTTCTGGTCAGACGTGCCAGCACTCATTCAGTGTGTGGGTTTCATGACAGAGGGATGAAAGCTGGGAGGTCCCAGATCTGCCCTTCTGAGAGTTACTACAGGGAAGAATGATGGGGATGAGCAAGCCTGGAGAGAGGAGGCTGGGGATTCCTCTTCCATTTTCTTTTTCCCCTTTCAAGAAGGATATGCATTTACTGTGCCAGGATAAACCACTGCTGAGCAGAGCTGGAAGCAGCAGCAGTGCAGCCTCATCTGTGTGCAAATATGCATCTGAGACATGCTGCCTGCTGGAGCTCTGTGTGCTGGTGTTACCCACACCAATGGCATGGGTCAGTCAGCAGCATTCCAGCTTGTTCTTTTCCCTCTGCCTTCCCTGCACAATGCAGATGTGCCATGAGGCCCCTTTGTGCCAGGGGCAGCATTCTGCATGGACAAAGCAGGGTGGAGCATGTGTCTTCACTGCTGGACAGAGATGAGAGGGGTGGTTAGCAAAATGCAAGAGAAGAGGGGAAAAAAATCTCTGCTCTCTCAATTTCTGATTGTTTTGTTGTTGTTGTGGTGATGATGGTGGTTGCTGATGTCTGTCTTCAAATTCTTCTAAACAGGGCCTTTTTTATGCTCTGTGCTTGTGCACTGCTTGAAACTGCAGCCGTGCTTAGCAGTCACAATAGTAATAAGAGTGAGATGAAATGCAAAGTTTTAATATGCCACATATCAAGCAAATCTGTGTCCATGAAGAAACTACTAGTGAATGCATGTGCAGAAAGGCAAGTATGGACTTGGTATGTTTTATCCAGGCTAGAAGAGACCAATAGAGAACTGACTTGGTGAAAATCAGGATAGCAGCAAAGCCCATGCATGTGGTCAGCAGTAAAACAAAGAGACTCTGGGAGTTGAATAAAGCCCATTGTTTTCCTTCTACTAATTTTTTTAATTTTATGTTTGTTTCTAGTGGCAGACACACAAATGTGTGAGGCCCTTTGCAACCTCAGTTATGCTGCAGACAAAGAAATTGGATAGAGATGAAGGCAAGGATGATGCCTCACAAGCAAGTCCAGTGGCAATTCTTCACTTCCCAGTAGGACAAGTTTTAAATCTGGAGGTTATGTACCCATACGTGTCTGGGTGTACATATGAAAAAGAGTTCAGGTGCTTTCCTTTATGTAAACATGAGCTCTACCCAAGCATATGCTGGATCACAGCCAGTTGACTGAAAGAGCATAATGAGGAAACTTGCAGAGGATGATGATTTTAATCCTGGCAAACTTTTCATTGTTCTGATTTTCTCAGCCCTGGCTAGCATTTATTCACTTACCGTCTGCTCACAAAATGAGCTTTCCCCTAGTTCTTCAAAAGACATACCTCTCTTCCCCCACCAGAGCCTAACTTTGATCTTGTGGCTCTGCAGGGCACTTACCCAGACAAAAGTGCATTCAGAGATGTCTACACCTGTTCATGCCTTAAAATTCCACATCTGGTTATTTCATACTGAATCAGCTGAACTCCTCCATGTCTCACTGCCTCCTCCTCTCAGAGTTGGCAGTCCAAGCTCCTTGGTGTGCAGAGCACAGCTGAAACAGTAAAATGGTGACTTTTTACTTTTAATGCCCAGACACTTCTCCTCCTGCTTTATTAGCATTGCTTTTCTGCTCTCTGAGAAGAGGTGACTGCAGCATGCTCCCTCCCCTCCCTTGCCCACTGTGTAGGTGCAGATCATCACTCAGGGATTTGAAGTCTGGATGTTAGATTGGTGCATGTCAGGGGCGGAGCTCCATAAGTTATCAAAAATGGCCCAATTCCCTGGTTTTCAGAGACTTTCCTTTGAGACTAGTCAACAACCATCATAGTACTTTATTTTGAGGTGTGTCTGCTGTTACCTTTAGAAACTGTAAAAATAGGGATTTCTTTCTTTCTTTACTGTTTGTACATAACCTCCACTCACTACTCTTTTTAATGTTATGTCCATTAGAGGCTGGCAGTTGTACACTTCTGGTAAGTGATAGTTTATATGACTTCCTATATAAATAAATGGAGTTTAATAATTGCATAATGAATCTGTGTCATGTCTCTGAAGTCACATTTTTCTTGCCATTGATGGTTCTTCTTTGAATTGTCATTTTCTAGTACCTCCCTTTGTAAGGCAGTCATAGCCTGATGAAATTTTCTGTATTAAAAGAAGCACAAAACTCAGACTGTTTCAAGAAATAATCCCATTTATAGGTCTTTGTTGCTTTGATGTGGCTGTGGCTTCACATCCAAGTTTTTGCCCACCCTTGAATCTGTACTCCTGTTGGCACACTGACTTCTGGTGGGAAGATCAGTCCTGAGCTTGTTTCTTTGCCAGTTCTGAGACAGTTTTCCACTATATTCTCCAAGACTTCAAGTGGTACAGCCATCTCAACAGCTGGTCCTCTGGATGCACTTTCATTTAGACATGTGTTTTTCCAACTGTTTTGAATCAAAAATGCCGCCTTTTGTGGGAAGTCTTAGGACAATTTTCTACAATGCTGCCCCAGTGGAATGTCATTAAAAGCAAATAAGGACCAGGCTGAATACTGAAAGCACTACTTCTTCTCCCATTTTGTTTGCAGCTGTGGGAATGAGGTGTTTGTTTCATTTCTGTATTTTTACAGCCATTTAATGAATGTTGATGAGAATTACGTGCCACCACTGGTTGATAAAATACCAACTAGGTAAAACTATTTAAATCATATTCCTATAAATTCTTTCCAGATTATTTGTTTTTCTAGAAAGAACTATTCTTAAAGAGTACACAGAGTAAACTTCCTAATTTTTTTTAGTACTTCCAAAAATTGGACATTTTAGAATTATTGCTATCATGAAGAGAGCTAATATTTCATAAATAAAATCTTTGTGACTTACATGTTTTAGAAAATATAATATGGCTCTGATATCAGGTCAGCAGTATGATTACATAAAAAAAAAAAAGAAATATTTACTAAGTCCAGCACTTTTAGCACTCTGAGAAAAACACCAGAATACAACTGAGCTGAAGGATTTTCACAGGTGGTGGCTCACAAAATACCTACTTTGGAAATTATAAAGATACACTTAGAGTCTCACACTTGAAAAGTGTTGACAGAAAATACATGAGATGGTCGTATGCTCATCTGCCTTACCAAAGCAAGACTTCAGCCTCTGTTCAGAGTATTTTTCTTTCCCAGTGGAAGTCAGGACACCTAAGGTCTCTACACAGAGGGAATCCAGTCCTGGCCCCAAAGGACAGAGCAGAGCAGCAGGCTCCTCCTTACCAACCCTGACAGAAGAGTTGGGTGTTCTGTTCCAGGTTTCCCAGGGGAGGTTTGTGTTTATCACTGGGCTGTGTAAGACGGGCAGAGCTCTCCCTGGACAGCGCAGATGGCTGGTGGGGAGGGGTTGGCAGCTCTGGGAGAGAAAGTCTAAGCCAGAGTTTGTTATGCCTTTTCTAAAGGAGCTTAACTGCAAGAGGAGTGACAGTAAGCTGACACAGATGAGTGGTTTGTCCTCTGGAACCAGGGAGGGTTTGTTTTTTATCCCCTTTGCTAATGCACACAAAGGACAAAGGTGCTGTGGATCAGCCAGCTGAGGGACAGAACCACTTCCAGGAGATCCCACTGCAATAACAGAAGATATGTTCCAATGACTGACAAACAAGAAGCTGCCTCCCCAGCTGCTGTGTCTTTTAGCACTCAAGAAAATCTTCCTTGTTTATGTGTACCTTAACTGAATCCTTATCAGTGTGAAAACAACTGCAGAGGTATCAGCCAGTCTCCTGTTAGAGGCTGTACATTGTCCTGTGGCTGCAAATATACTCTACAAGGTTGTTAAAAATGCCAAACCAGAGTAGCTGGGCACTAAAGAGTTCAGGACTTCTCTGGAAGCACCCTACTCTTCATACCACATTGCACTCAGAAAGCAGCCTGAAATCAGGGAAAGGCCTCAGCAGGAGAGGGGTGAAGATTTGCCTTTCCCTTTATAAACTATTGTTACACTCCAGGGATCTCTGCTCTCACTACAAGGGATAGAAGGAAAGGAAGTACTGGAGGACTCCATGTTCCTCCTAATGCTATCTCAGTTCTTTATCTGAGATGCAGCAAGTTTAATTCAAAGACAAATTTTGCAAACTCCATGTGTGTTCCTAGCCCCAGAATCAAGGATATTCTCAGAAGATAATAAATTACAAAGCACTATGGAAAAGGGGAGTGAAGTTACCCTGCTGTTAGCAAAGTTAGAACCTGATACTCTTAATAGCCTCATATTGCAATTCCTCACTGAAACAGTTGTCTTTGGTGCAGACAGAGAACAGACAGGTTCACCTTTTTATCTAGCCAGTATGCCCTGATATGATGGGAGTGGCAATGATGTCAGTGTAATGCTCTGAAGAATAATAATGAAAGTTTAGAATAGTACAGTAACACTAAGAAATGTATTGCTGGGGCAGGGGTGGGGAGGGAAGGTCATGAGAGTCATGAGACCAAAAAGTTACTCTTTTAGTGGATGTAGGTAAAGCTGAACATCAAAGTTCCTTTTTCTGTTCCTGGTTGTTCCTGTGTGAACTTTATAACACAAGCCAAGATGACCAGAAACTGAACTCATCAGCTGCACAAAGCAGCTGCATTTGTGTCTGAGTCAGTGTTCCCTCTTCACACACTTCTGCAGCTTCAGCAGAATTTAATGGGCGTTCTTTGTCCTTCATGTTGTGGCTCTACTGTTCCAGGCCTTCAGTGTGACCCAGCCTTCAAATAGATGTGGAAATACTATGGAATTGGAGGACAAAAATGGTGAAGAGTCTGAGGGGGAAGCCATATGAAGAGCAGCTGAGGTCACTTGGTCTGTTCAGAAAAGAGACTTCATTGCAGGCAACATCTCCTTGTGAGGGAAGAGGAGGGGCAGACACTGATCTCTTTTCTGTAGTAGACCAGTGATAGACTCAAAGGAATGGCCTGAAGCTGTGTCAAGGGAGGTTCAGGCTGGATATTAGGAAAAGATTCTTTACCCAGAGAGTGGTTGGGCACTGGAACAGTCTCCCCAGGGAAGTGGTCACAGCACCAAGACTGACAGAGCTCAAGAAGCATTGAGACAATGTTCTCAAGCACATGTTATGATTCTTGTGGTCGTCCTGTGCAGGGCCAGGAGTTTGACTCAATGATCCTTGGGGGTCCCCTCCAGCACAGCATATTTTATTATTCAATTATATGATTCCATGATGGTGATGGCTGCTGAGCGAGAGACACATAGCAGCATCTCATGTCTGGTACAAAAACCACACTGCAAACCAGTGTTTTGGCTATCTGACCTTTCACTGCTACTTCCCATATAAGAAAAGATACCTGAATACAAGGGGGTATCTTTTTTTCCAGACCTGGAAAACAGGTTTTTGTTTTGACCAACCTGGCTCACTTCAGAGGAGAAGTGCTGTAGAAAGACAGTCTGGGAAGTTGCAGCTGATTGCAGAAACTGGTAGGGAATGATGTTTTAATAGACTCCTGGTTTTGCAAGGTTCAGAAAATCCCACCTGAGCTTCTCAGATTCTTTCACTTCTACTGATGGGTGAGAACACAGAGTATTCAAAACATGGCAAAATGGGCTTGGTATGATTCAGGTCAGCCACTGATGTCTCTGACATTTATAAAGAGTTGAATTCCTGCCCAAAATGATAAAGTAGCCTAGGTCAAGCCTTATTCCAGTTCTTTCATGGATAAGAGAAATTACTTTCCTGTAAGCAAGTCAGTGCTTCATTTTGGAGCTGTGATTGAAGACCTTTGCCTTAGACAGATAAAGGAGGAGTATTCATATCATCAGACATCAGACAGTAAGACCCTCAGAGGAACTTTCAAACTTTCATTGAGCAGAGCAGTAGCCTTAGCTCCTGAATTATAATTAGCAATTGTAAATCCCATTAGCTGTTAATAGCCTTGAATTGAAGGAAATTTGCAACCCACAGGGAGCCTAAGTGAAAAGGTCCCAGGTTACAGATAGAATTATGCACTGTAAATCTAAGTACAAATTAATGTTTGGATCTTCATGACAGGCCACTGAGCTTATAATAACAGCTACCAATGTCTGAAATATGGGAGACTGTGCTTGTTATTTTACAGTCATAGAATAGCTTGTGTTTGAGGGGATCTTAAATATCATCTATTTCCAATCCCTCTGCCATGGGCAGGGACATTTTCCACTAGACCAGGTTGTTCCAAGCCCCATCCAACCTGGCCCTGAACTCTGCCAGGGATGGATCATCCACAGCTTCTCTTGGCAACCTGTATCAGTGTCTCATCACTCTCACAGTAAAAAAAAACCCTCCTTCCTAATATCTACTCTAAACTGGCTCTCAATCTGAAGCCATTCCCCCTTGTCCTATCACAATGTGCCCTTGTGTGCAGTGATACAAGGGCAAGAGAAAGCAACTTATATTGTCAATACTACTTGAGGATGGAGGAGCAAAGTGTGGACAGCAGTAAGGAGCACCTCTGTTCTCCTTGGAGACAAAATAAGAAGCCAGCTCTCTCCCAGTGATATTCATAAGGAGTGACTTTGTCAGGGCGTGGTGTGACCCCTTCCCCTGATCCCAAGACACACAGCAGGTGCTGTAACCTGTGGTTGGAATCACTAGGAGACCTATGGCTAATAGCTGGCACATTTAGAACCTATTATTACACTTTCTATTTCTTCTGAACTAGAGTTTTCTGGAACAGTATGAATTAATTTCAAGCATTTGTGAATCCTGCATAACTCATTTATTTGTGTGCCTGTAAAAGGCATTAAAATTTAAGAGTTTGAAATAAAAATGAATGTAATTGCAACTGGTTTTATATTCCTTCCTATTCTGCTCAACCATTTCATTTTTACTGCCATTTACTTCCACAATGTTTAATTGAAAGCTCTGAATTGCTGCTTGCTGTTGCAATGCAACTTCTCAGTGGGGAAAAATACACTCTTTGTAAATTATTTGGAAATGAAGCAGTATCTTTGTTAAGCACAATCTCAAATACAGATGTGGAAAGTCAGAATTAGACCTGTGATAGTGCCTATAATTTCTGGCTTAATGAAGATTCATAGGGCTGGTTTTAGTTGGCACATTGTGAGAGCTGTGAGAGCTCTGGCCTGTGTGGGGACAAACAGCACACATTTCAGCAGGACTCTTACCATGACGGGTCAGTATGCAATTAGTAGGTTTAGACAGGATAATTTCTTTGATCACAACTTCAGAAATTGCACATAACATATTTCTGTTAAAAAAAAAACATGCAAACAAACCTAATTAAATATAAATCAGACATAACTTGGGAAAACTGCACCCCATAGAACTTACAAATCCAGGCAAAGGACTGCTGGTCTCACCATGGGAAGGGTGCTCTGAATGTGCAGCAGAACATTATAAGGCACTAATGTGCAAAGTGCTATACCCAGTGGCAATAAAGCTGCTCTTCCCTGGCAGGAGTAGGAAAAAAGAGGTGAGACCAATTGAGGGGACTCATGCTGTAGGGAAACAAACCTACAGCAGGGAGCTAAATGGTGAGTCTATACAGTGATCTCAGTGATTCCCTGCACAGTCCTGCTATTAATTTATGATGGAATAGAGATGTTTGGATTGATTTTTTATTCCATTCCCGATACAAAACCTTTGCCAACATTTGAAAAAATAATAGATATATAAGCTGGGTTCAAAGCTGTCTCTGATTATTCTGTGGTTTTGATCACTTCTTCATCCTTGTTAAATTTTTCCCTGGGAAAAAAAACACTAAATTCAATGTCTACTAGTTGTTAAACATTTGCTTTTTAAATTTAGAAATATTGGGTTCATCTAAATACCAACCTGATGGAGGGCATGAGAGGTGACATTTCTTGATCATATCTCTGGGAAAGAAAACCGCTGATACTTTTGCACAGCTCTAGTTTCCAGCCACTGTTACGTTTTAATGATATGATCAATAACCATATAGATAGAAGGGACATTTCCTACCACACAAAATACAATAGCTTGAAACATGAGAAGTGGTTTCTGCATCCCTTAGCTGGTGGTTAACCTCATAGAATTACTGCACCTGCCAAGGCTGTGAGAACTAAATACAGCTGGTGGCAGCGTCTGGCCAACTGAACCCAGCCCTGTGTTAATTTGAGCAGATGAAAGCAACCACATGGCAGACTCTGGCATGACGTGATGACAATCACAAGCTGGAGTGATTGGTCCTGAGGTGCAGAATCCAGGGCAAGATACAGTTAATTGCTCCTCTCTCCTGACTGAATCCACCCTTGACAAATCAGAGAGTAGTTCAGGCTGGAAAGGACTATGTTCAGGAAGCTTCAGGAGGACAAGGAAGTTATTTTCATCCCAGAGAAGTTGAGTTGTCAGGTGGAGACAAAAAAGAGCCTTAGGCCATACCTTGTCTAGGCACCTGTGAAACAGAAACTTTCCTTCCATGCCTTGCCCCAAAATGACATGTACTGATTCCTCCAGGAAACACCATGTAGAATACTGAGAGGGTGAATTTTTCTCTTCCTATATGGAATTTCTCCTGAACCTTTTGCAAGTTCCCAAGAATATCTTGTTTGTCCTACATTGAGCACAAGATGGCCAGGAGAGGGATGCCGAGCTAGACCTTTATTTTGACTCCTCATGCAGTTCAGCTCTCATTGACTCGTCTGAGAACTCATCATATTTACATTTTTGAAATCTGGAACAGAAGCCTCTTAATGAGTATAAGGAATGCAGCCAACCTTTCCCTCTTCCTCCAGTGATGCGTAATTTCCTATATTATTTTCTTGGACTTTATTCAGTTTTAAATGGCATGAATGTAAGATTACTAGGTCTCTAAAGTGCCCTCAGTTCTACAGTAGATGAAGGAATGAAATAATAGATTTTCACAACAACTTGTGCTTACAATATATTTCAGCACATATATGAACATGTAATGTTTTCTAGCAGATGTTTAGAATTACATGCTGACTTTGTCTGTTAGATATATCCTGTCATACAGATGCACATTATGCAAATATATTAGGCATAAATTATTATATAGATACAATCAGAGGCATCAGTGAGAAAATTCAGATTAAGGCAAACAGAATTAGTCATGTGTTTACAGTTCATGGGCCTGGATTTTTTTAATGTTTCTGAGTCAGAGCAGTCATCCATGCACAGCTTCTTCCTCTGGCCATGTACACACTGGGGAGAATGCACAACACGGATGTGAATCCTTATTGCCTTTCCCTGCTCTTCTCACACTGAATCCCCTTGACCACATTGCTTACAGTTAAAAGATTACTCAATATTATTTCAATGTCTAACTTTTTATGAATACTGAAGCTGTATTTGTTTTGTCAGGGCAGGAAAATCCTTAGGATTACATCTTAGATTGGAGAGATGCAAATCACAGTTACATATTTACAATAAGACACATTATAAAAAGAATGTTATTTGACAGATTGCCACATTCAGATCAGGAGAATATCTGAATGAAAAATAAAACAGGGACCTCTGGAGGTCCCTTCCAACCTGAATTATTCTATGACTTATGATCCTATTATTTTAGGGGACAAACAGCTACGTTCAGTGGCTGCATTGTGAAACCAGAGAGTGAAGCTTTTCCTTGCATATCTTTTTCCCTTCATGTGGCTCCCACTGTTTTCTTCGCTTTCTTCTTCTACTTTCTTGGAGAATAATCGTGGAGGTTTGCTTAACTGAGATTTCTCAGGTAGAGGAGTAGTTCTGTGGGAAATGGAACTGTCATGGAAATTTAGGTAACAGCCTGTTTCCCTCAGCTTCTCTGAAACTGTCAGGGTGACAAAGATTTTCCACCTTCAGCAGTCAAGAATGAAGAAGAGAGCCAGGTTCTCAGATGCTCATTTCTGCTGCCCAAGCCCACCTTTGGGGCAGCATTGGCAGCACCAGTTCAGGGGGCAGCACAGGATCTCTGCCCTGTGGGTGGCTCAGTGCCTCTCTCCGAGCTGACAGCTCAGCAGTCACACCTGTGCTCAGCTCAGACTGCAAATCTCAGCCATGCAGCATAATTAGACCACAGCAGAAGAGGAAGTTTCTCAAAGTACAGTCATGGGACAAAGTCACATCCTGGAGTGTTTCCAGAGAGTCCATAAACAAGGATAATGTTACGGTGCTTTTCATCTAAGGTGTTAACCACCAACATAAAAAACAATCTGCTTCTAAAGCAGATTGATTAAAGTTTTCTGGCTGATCTCAGGACATTAAATGGAAAAGCCTAACATTTTAACATCACTAAAATTTCAACCCTGCCACTCAGTTTCTGTCTATCCTGAAAGCACCAAGGTGGTTTCTTTTTTTCAGGGAACCCCTTCAGCAATGACATTTACTTGAAATATGTAAAATGGCCTGGTGATCTGCAATTTGTGTGCTGCCCTCTGTCCCCACACCCAAGGTGGTGAGAAGTCTGACAGCAGGACTGGTGCCACTGCTGCCCTGCTTTATCCAGTTATTTCAGCCTGTCTCTGCACCAGAAGAAACATGGCTTTTCACTCTCCAGACCAAAACAGGAACCTGATACTGAGTCAACTCTAGGAGAGTTCTTGAGTCACCAGACTGCTGTTTTCTCTTCCTATAGGCTGTATAACATAAGAGAAAGCCATCCTAACCATCATGGTATCATGGTCCTTAATTGCATTAGTGGAGTTGAGATGCTGCCATGGTGAAGAGTGGTTCTAGGTAAAGTGTAACTCTTCCAGAAGAAGGACTCTCATTTTCACTCCTTTTGAAGAAGAAAAATGACCCTCAAGCTCTGCTCCAAATCAAGCAAAGGCTGAATTTGAAGGTCCCCATTCACAAAGAGCTAGCTTCGCCTAAGCAAAACAAAAACAGTTTACATTTCTCTTACTTTTGGCAGCTATTTTGCAAAGACGAGGTTTAATCCTAAACTTCCTTTTACTGCCTTTACCCTCAGCCCAGCAGGTAGCTCAGCATGCAGCATAGATCCCTGTCTATTCCTGTTCACAGAGAGCAAGTGTGTGAACCGGCCTTCCATTCTCACATGAAAAACAGAAATACTAGCAATTTTCTGACTCATGGATGTTGAGAAGGAAGAAAATTATATGACCCTACACTACAGTAATGAAGATCACATAAGTATCTAGAAGACAGGGAAATTTCTGGGTTTTCACTTTATAAGGCTTAGGTGATGTTCCCTGGTTAGATACTCTGCTAGTATACATCCAGACTACCTTAAAGCAACACAAACCTTAATTTATTTTACATTAGGAATTCTGTACTATCCTGCAAGCAAATACTGTTCTGTAAAAAAATGGAAAGTGACAAAAAGTACTTTTCCAACATCTTTTAAATGTTGCCACAGCATTAAGCAAACATGGATTAATCTAAACAGTAAAAATTTCAGTTCAAATTAACAAATGCAAATTTTCTATTTAGTTGGTCCAATCAGTAACTAAAGCATAGCAAGGTCTCTTTTGCTAGAACTGGATTTTCTGTTACACTATTTTTGCCACAAAAAATTCCAGGCCAATCTGATATAAACTAGGAAAACTCTAATTCAGTAGTGATGGCTCAGATAGCTTTGTAAAAGTCTCAACAATTTTACTCTCTTTCCAGGTATGTTTCTGGTTTAAGTCTGAGAAGAGTCTTGTCATTTTGGAAGAAATGAGCCACAACAGAAATTCCATACACAGATTAACTTGCCTGTTGCCAAACTTTCTTTTGCTGTGTGTGTCACACTAGGAAAACAGCAATAATAACAATAATAACAATAATAATAATAAAAATAACCTAAAGGCTGATAGAAGTTGCATTTTAGTGTTTCCAGCAGCTGTTGTAGGAAGCAAGATAGTCAGGAAGGGAAAGATCATCAAAAATAACATTAACAGCTTTTGCTGGACTCCTCTTGTCCAGATGCCACAGAGCTAAATGACACTTGCTAAATATTAGACAAGGAAAAAAATTGAAGTTGTTGAGTTTTCTAGGCAGTCAGCACACCATTTGCTTTACAGCAATTTTGGCATAATAATTATCTAAACACAGGTAAAAAACTCCATTACCCCACTGTAATCAGAGCTTAGACTTAATTAAGTTTATAGCACTAGAAAAATATCTTACCAGGATTTTGTTCAGAACATAGAGAAGTTCTGTCAGAACAGATGGTCAGAGATAGTAAAAACTACACAAGGAGATTATAAAACAACAATACTACTGACTTTTAATGGACTTTAAACTCCTGGCTTCTGCAGATGCCATCTTCCTTCTATGCTGCAAAATCTATCAATTTACAGTCCATCTCATATAATGTCAGCAATTCCACAATGTCCAGTAACACTGCTCAAAATGGCAAAGCCTTCAAAAGAAACTTGTCAAGTGTGACTGCCTTGTGTAGCTGAATTTTAGTTATGCTAAAGTGGCACTTATAGCTGTATCTGCAATTTGAAATGTCTACACATAATGTGATTACAGTCTCTGCAGAAAAAGAAGAGGAATGCCAAAAAAAAATAATCAGTCATGAAAAAGAAAAGATCCCATTCTGACCTGCTACTGGAGGTGCCAAACTATGAGCTGAGACTCATTCTCTCTCAGCTGATTGAGGTGCAAAGGACTAGCAGCCCTGAACAAGAGAGAGCCACAGCAGATAACCATTGAGCACTGAGGTCAAACAAGCAGAAGTGTCGTTGTTGTGCTCTTATTGTAGAAATTCTACATGCAACCCATATAGCCCAAAGCTCAATTATGAATTGTTCTCCTACAGATTTCAAAAGCAATATTAAAAACATTGCAAGTTCTGAGCCTTAGTGAGACAAATAAAATCATTAGCAGAATGGGAACTGGATGACTTGTGTTTTCATGCAATGCCTTCTTCCATGATCACCTTTCCTCTTCAAAGTTAGTTATTAATAATTTAGTGATTAAAATATGTTAATAAAACAAAGATATGTTATCAGCAAAACTTGTAGACAAAAGGGATGTATGTGAGGAATTTTTCACAGACTTTGCTCCAGAAAGATTACACTAGCCATCCAATGAGAAAATATCCATACATGACTCATTGCATTAATATGTAGCACATCATTTGTGTATATTACAGCATATATTTTGGAAAGATGCCCAGTCTTCATGTCGAGTCTACCACAGAGCACCACAGAGGTCTCAGTGATTGATAACACCTCGGTTCCACACAAATGTTTCTACTGTAAGTTTTATGGCTATAAATCTTAAAAGTACCAGAGAGCCACTTTGTCTTATCACCTGTAAGTAAATGTTTTTGAAATGGACAGGTCAAGCTGTTTCTCTCTGTAAAAACTTTGTCCACGCTCCAAACACAGATTAACTTATTTAAATGTTTTCAGATTGTAGCCAGGCGGAACAGGGCTCCTTTCACCTAGCATGTAGTTATTTAAAAAGTGCACCTTACACTTGTCATGTCTATGTTCAGCATCAGAAATTCACCTCACCACTTGACAACAGCTGTGAATCCCCCTGTCAAGATACTGCAGCATCCAGTGACTGCAGAAGGAGCTTGAACAACAGATTCTGAGTAGACATCAAATATTTTGATCGAGACAGAGACTGTCCTTTAAGTGGTAACAGTAATCCAGTGGCAGCTAAAATATACCCCGGTAGCTCATCTGCCAGCCCTGCCCAGAGGAGCAGACGTTATTTCCCACAGAGATCATGGCTGGCCCTCATTTCCTAATGGCTTGTTCTGGCAGGAGCACTTGTACCCAGCTTTAGATAAAAGACTGAAGCTGACAGAGAAGAAAAAACTGCAAAAGCCAGACTGCTCACATAGTATTTGTGAAGCAGCAAAGTTAATTGCTGTGTAATTACCACCCAAGTAAATTGTTTAATGTGGTAAAATGTGACCAGGGTTGTTACTTCTGCTGCAAGCAGTGGCTCATGATGCCATCTGCAACCCATCAACAGATCACATAGTGAATATGCTGCAGATGTAAAGCAAACCCTCGACATCTCCAAGCATGTTGTTAAAAACCTCCATCAAGCAAATACGAACATTTCTGTTGTTTCAGATGTCGCTGTGGCTATTTACACAGGGCTCAATGGTGCCACACTTGTTCTTGTTGATGAGGGAAGAATATGGTTAGTTAAGAGAAGAGCAGGTTGGCAATGGCTTCTGAGGTTAGAAAAAAAAATAAAAGGGGAATAAAAGACACATCAGTGTTCAACCATAATTGGAAATCCAGCTATGTCATGTGGAGAGGGGAGCGATGAGGGGGAAAGGAATGTGGTCTGTCATGAAAGCGGCTTTCTGGCAATTTACTGTGGGATCCTGAGCTGTTCCTATAAACAGCAAGCAACTGCTGGATCAGCTACTGACTCTTTCTGGGTGCAATGTGCTCAGTGCTCGATGCCAGGGGTGAGACTGCCAGCTCACTCCTAACCACACCAGGCACCAGAGCTCGAATATGTAAAGCTGAGTTAATGCTCTGAAAACAGACTGAAATCCAAGTGCGTGGAGATCTGGTGCAAACTGCTCATGGACCTGCAGCATCTTTTGCAGGGTATTGTCAGGAGAGCTGGGGCTTGGAAATCAAGAAGTCTGGGCACAGACTGCTGTTACCAGCATCGCTAGACTTGCACTATCCAGAGGGAGAACCTTTATATCTTATTTTACCAGTATTATTTCATTACTTGCTATCTCCAGTGCAAAAGGTCATTGTAAAAAAAAATAAATAAATATTGTGACACTTTGAATCTGTGCTTTAAAACACTGATCTATTTCCTGTTGCTGCATTTGTCACCACACCACATACCACTTGTCTTTCTAAATGCTTTGATTTGTTTTAAAGTTTTTCTATATTTTTTTTCCTTAATGAGATCATTTTAGAAATAGATAAAGGATCCAGGTACTACCAAATCTCTTTGTATTTGAGGTCCTTGGTGCCTGAAGTGCCTTTGAAAATGTCTCCCATGATCCACAGTGACCCAGACATTCAGCAAATTTCATTCAAAGCAGAAAATTGAGCCCTATAAAAGGCTGTTCTTCCCACTGAAGGGTATCCAGGATTATCAGGACACATTGCTTCATGAGAGAGAAATTCTTCCCAGCTTCACTGATTGTGATACTTTGAGTCATCTCTCATGTCAGTGGCTGGAACCTGGTTTTGCTTCTTTGGTTACTTGGCACAGAACTATAGATAGATGAAGGAAAAAAGACAATTTGCAAAGCATTTTTATTTTGTTGTTAATGATTTAAACCCATGTAACAACACTGTCCTAATACCACTTCTGTGTATCTGATGTGTCTGCTGAGCTGCTTAGAGAATATCTATTTGTGCAAAATCTGGAAACTGCTGAAGTTTATGTCCTTGACTCTTATGCATTAAAAAGAGGCAGGTATGTGTATAGACATCACTAGTGACACACACACTTTTTGAAAACGTAACATGTACATTTACTTCTAGAAAATTACCCACAGTAATTTTGGTCTTATAAAAAATGAGACTCATTTTGACTTAACGGAAGCTAAGTTATTCCTTCAGGTGAATATACACATTGGTATGAAGTGAAAAATTTGCTTATATTTTGGGGAAGTAAAGCAGCTTCTTAATTTGATTTTGAAGCTGTTTCCTTCCTGTCATGGAGCAGTTGGTTTGGAGCAAGAACCTGTGTGCATAAATCTGCACCATTTTGCAAGATGAAAGAATTTATCTGAGATACTCATCCGCAGCTACATTCAATCCAGGGGACTTTAAAATTTTGAGTTGGAGCAGGAATCTTGCAATGAAGTAAATTGCCATAGTTAAGCTGATTACAGCACCTGAAGAAATATTGTCACAGATTTGAAGGATATCTGCAGACTGACCAGTGTTGAACAGTTATAACACAGACTCTCAGTCTTCAGGCTCCTACACTGAATTTTCATGTACAACATAGAGTGGCAATGTTTAACCTATGCTAATAACAACTAAGCCGTGCACCTTCTTAATTTGTTTGCCTGATATTTACAATTGCAAATATAATTTTATTGGAAAAGTAATTTGTAACATACAACACACAGCAGATTTTGCTGGTATTACCATGGGAGAAAAGCAGTGCCTTAATAATATTTACTATTATCAAAGAAAATGTAATAGAGATTAAGTCATTGCTATTCAGTGACATCTTTCTTTGCAGAGGATTTCAGAAACCAGCTCTTTAGAATTTTTGCACCAGGTAAAGGGCTAACCCTGGCCACATTTGAATCATGAGAGATCCACTGCAAGGGCCCAAAATATTTGCTTCCTTTTAGGACTGGTTATATCAGTCAGAATGTGGTACTTTGTCATTAGTTTTATACGGTCAACTCATCAAATTCTCTCTTTTTTGTTTTTATGATTCTTTCCTAATAGGTTATAGGAGATGGTGCAGGAATCCAGCACACAAAACCCCTTCATTGGCCCTGCACCACTGTCCCTGTCCTAGGGCAGTTAAGGACTGGAGCAAATACAGTGATCACACAGGTGTAGGAAATCAGCTTGGAAAATCCCCAAGTTTTACTATTCTTAAGATTTAATTAGATTCTTAATAATCATCATTTTGCAATTATGTATTTTGATGGAGGCTGGTTTAATAAAATTTTCAGTGGAAAAGTATATTAACACAGCAAGACTTCCTCCAGTTGAAAGTTGCACAAAAAAAAGCAGACATAGCAAGGAGGGGGGCAGATGGTTATTTCACAGCACAAAACTGTGTTCAACTTTAATATGAAAATAAATAATGCTTTGTTATTATTTCTAAATCAAACTATTCTGCAGTGTTATATTCTGCCAGTGATAGTTAGTATTTTTATACAGAATGAAGACCAAAATGAAATAAAGACATTCTACACTTCCATGTAGACTGTAAATTCTATTTTCTGACTAGCTGTGAATACAGCTACCAAAACAAACAAATTCAAATGTGGATTTTTAAACTTTTTTAATATTGAAAATATATTGGCTTTACCTAGAGTGTAAATCAATAAATGGTGTAAATAAACCTTGCAATAATTCTTTGAAGGAAAAACAGAGGACCACAAGAATAAATACAGATTGTTTATGGCATACTCATTTTGTTTTTAAAAAAATGAGGAAAAATAAATCCTTCACAGCTGAAGGCCAGTTTTGCATTTTCCTCACAAATACTTTTTCCGCATTTTTAGAGTTCACAAATTATGGCAAGGGCATGTTCTCTTGTTATCATACTTTCAGTAGGAAAAGCATGTAGTTTTACTGAAAGGAGAAAAGGGCAATGACGTTGATCTGCAAATCTCTTACTTGAGCCTTAGTAATTTTAGACAGGCGCCCTTTGCTTAGCAATACTTTTTTCTTGAAAAACTGTATCTTAGCACAAAGTAGAAAAAAATAATTCTAGACATGTGGCCTTTAGAAAGACAATAGCTTACAAATTAATTTTACTGGAGGCTGTAGTAATTACAGGACTTGATAGTGCCAACTGGTTATTCACCTGAACCTCCCCACAGTCCACATCTCTGTCCAGGTTTCTGTAGCAATTTGTTGAAGAAATGCTGTAGATCTTAACATGTCCTAAAAACAAAATATTATGTTGCTCTCACTGTTAAGGATAATCAAGATCTGAGTCTTTGTTTTGCTGTTCAAAACCTTTCAAAGTCAGGCACTCCGTACATAGAAATTCACCTTTTGCTCTGCAGCTGTCGTTTCTTTCTGTTAGCAGAAATCTCTGCTGAGGTTAAGGATGCTGCCAGCTCAGAGTGAGCACTCCTGCTCTCCAAGGGGCTTGAAATGTCTTGAATTAATTTTTTGGGGTTTTTTGGTTGTTTTTTTCTAGATTGAATAGTGCAAGAATGTTGTTCAAATGACAGCACCTGTCTGGGAAAGGAAATCTTTTTCACAGAGAGATAAAAATCTCTCAGGGGAAGTTTCATCAGCAAAGATCAGGATAAGGCTTCTAATTCTGCCCAAAGAGTGGAAGACTGAAAGTAATTATAATTAATAACCTGGAAAAAAACCAGTTCAGATCTGTCATCTGCGCAGGAATCACAAGAGCTCCAAACTCTTGCATTTTGAGTGCCTTTATTCACATGGAACTCAGAAACCACCTCTCACTTTTTGCACACAGAACACTAAGGGATTAAGGATCATTTTCTATATTAAGTGGGTATTTGCTTTCAAAACTGTGAAGCATTTTGTGTGGTGGAAGCATGTCCAGCCCAATTCCAATGCTAGCAGAAATTAAAGATAACTAACTAAATAAGATATAGTAAAATGAAATAATGAATTTATATAAGACAGAACAAGACAAGACACTTATTTTCTGGGCAAGAAGAGAAATCCAGTGGTCAATACTGCAATCAAAAGCCTCCAGTGCCATTACCACACTTAGTTTCAAACATATACCAACAATACTTCAGTGTTGCCTAAGTTTAAAGTCCACCTGTTCTGCAGTCCCGTTCTTGGATCCAGGACCCATGGACAGCACTAAACCCCACAGCAGAAGCTCCTCTGTCTCCAGCAGGGTGTGGCACTGCAGAGCTGATGAAGCTCCTGGCAGAGCAGTCCCCAGGTGCCTCCCCAGGCTCTGGTGCCTTGAGGAGCAGCTGCTTGGAGCTCTCTGAGCTGTGGCCCTTCAAACCTGGCCTGGGCTTCACTAGACACGTCTGCTGTCCTTTCCTGAGAACCTCTCACACACCATTTCTAAACCTGCCTGTATGAAACATTTTAAACCCAAAGTATGTGTTTTAAGAGGTATTAACATGTCATGATTTCTTCTCATTAAAACCCCTTCACCGTGTTTTTCCCAGTTATGTCACTCTTAACTTTCCATGCTTTTAAAATATTCGGGTTCTTGTCGTTTCTGCTCTGCTTTAGCTTCTTAAACTATCTGCTTTTGAAGTGCCTTTTTTTCTGAGTAAATCAACCCAAAATTTAAATAATAATTAAACAATAATTCACTGAAGAAGATAGTAGTAGTGGCATTTTGAATCAAATGTGAGTTTCTTTTCGATAATAAAATATGTCAATATTTATCCTTACTTAAAGCATAATTTTCTCTTATAACGGACCCAATATTAAGGGAAGTATCTGTCTTAGAAATATATAAGATGCCATTTTTCATTGTCTGGAGACTGCAAAGCTAAGAAATATTGTATCTGCAGCTATATGAGCATAGCTCTTGAGATAGCTTTGATATGGAGACATGAGGTTTTACCATTAATCATTCCTTTACTGCTATTCAGTTTCAGTCATTAACTTGTAGTGCCCAAAAGGCTTATAGCACAGAGAATTTGACTTAGATGTTACACTGCTGCCAGTGTAAAATCACCAATAACAGCTCAGGCTTTTTAAAATATGTGTAACAGTTTGTAGATGTTTTTAAAAGCAGAATCCAGAAAGTAAATAACTCTTAAAGGTTTTGAAACTTGTGAAACTAGTTATAAATTGTCAGTGTGAATATTGATAAAATTATTACAGTAGCTTTTAAAAAGATGCGCACATTCAAAGCTTGGCTGCTTTTCAACAGAAATGAAAGCAGCAGTGGCCTTGAATTAAAACCTTACATCTCTGAGGCTTGAAATAATGAAAGATTAAAAATTCAGCTCTCAATCTCCAGCTTTTCTCTGTTATAAACTTTGGGTTAACTTTGCCTGACAAATTGAAGTTTTGCATTTACAGCTTGGCTATCCAGGGAAGGAAAAGGACATAGCCCTGCAAACGTCATTGCTTCAAAGTTCTCAGCACATCAGGGCAGACACATAATTTTATACAACTCTCTTTCTGAATACTGAGTTAACCTTTTTTACAAAGGAAAAGGAAATCTTTGAATTCAAAAACTGTATTTTTCCTCATATATTTAATCTCATTAATTTTTTTGTGCATAACTATCAATGAGTTGGTACAAATCTAAACACTTAGATAACTATTATCACATGCATCAGAGAAATTCATCATCTTTTTCATTTGCTGCCTGGATAACACCCAACTGATAATGGCACTGCCATTATCTAAGGTGAAATCCAGCTCTAAGGAGTCGTGGGCAATATTTAGGTAATATAAAACAAGAATTAAATATGTTGATAGCATTTTTATCTTTGAAGATTTTTGCAGGAAAGGGTAGGTAGTGGTTGAAAATTATTGCTGTGCATGGGACTGGTCCTCAGTCTCCGTGAGGAACAAAATAGCTTACATAGACCACATACACAAGTCTGAATTTCAGTGGCTGTGAACTCTGAAAGACACCCTCAATAAAAACACAAATAGCTCCAGATGTCTTGAAATAAATCTAGATTTTCCTGCTCCTGGCTACTGTTTCAAATAGGCCAGCTTGTTGGCAGGGCCAACAGTGTATGGTGAATTTGATTTTAAGGTGAATGTTCTCCCTTTTTAACCTCAGTATTTTGTCTGGAGACCTTCCTGCTGATGGCTGTCTAGGGTAGAGATTACATTTCAATTTGGTTTGAAATGGAGATCTCATATGTTTGCCCCATAGACTATGGAGCAAGAAACCTTTCACAGACAGGGAGATGACAAAAGGCAGCTTAGCTTTTACTACATCAGTAGTAAAAGTACATCAGTACATCAGTACTGGCAAACTGTCTGTTTTGCCAGTGTCTGTTGTAGTTTTAGGGTGCCTAATGAAGATATTTTTTCCAATTATATGTGATAATTTTGGAATTCTTAAATTTTTTCCAGGCAGAACCATTGTGACTCTGTGGAAATGGGTACCAGTCCTATAACAAATGGAGACATCATCTTCTGCCAGGTTCCAATTTGTCTTTCCTTCAACAGGAACACCACTGCCCACCACAGCATTCTGTAATTCAGCTTCATCTTTTAATGGGGACAAACATCTCTATTTGCCACCCAGTTTTGCTGAAGATGCAACTATTAAGGCTTACAGCTTATCTTCCTTGGAGTCTGGACTCCATGCTCAGCAAAAATGATACTTTCAAAACTGCACAAAAGAGTGGAATTTTTGAAGGTGGATGAATTTGGTTGAAGATGGTAATTTTTTTTTAATAGAAGAGAGTGGACAAAAAGAAAGGTAAAAGATCTCAGATCAGGTTAATGCCCTGTATGGATTCTGCCACTGGAAATGGGCTTAAAACCTAACACTGTTGGGGACAATCTGAGTTCATAATACAGAGATGTTGTCACTTACCCCTTCTATTGGGTAGAGACTTCTGAGAGTCCTCAAATGGTTTCACTGGAGCTGAACATTTGTGATATTTATTGTTTCTATTCCCCTCAGCTGCAGATCACCAGCCCCTCTGACAAATAAGGCAAATTACAGCAAACCCTCCCCGGCCGTGGGTTAGCACTGGGCACACTTCTTGGGAGTGAGGAAGTTTCCACAGTAGGTGGCTGTGCAGAGGCTCAGCCCGTTGGTTTGTGGGTGGTGTTGAGGTACCAGAGGGCACAAATCTGCTTCCAGTAGGGTACCATGGCTGTAAATGCAGCGTGATGTGTGGTGACCTCCATCACAACTGACTTCTCTTCCCAGCAGCGTTTAAAGAGGTATCCGCCATAACATCCAGAAACAGTTACACAGAACTTGGTAATGCTTGATGAGCTACAGGATAATTCATATTTGTTGAGCCTGAAGGATCTGGTTGCCTCTGAGGCCAGGGCAGCAGGGCCCAGCCAGCTGTATGTCCCAGCTTGCTATCCAGCAAGACACAAAGATCATAACTGGGGCAGGAAGGGGAGTGCCCACATTAAACAGAGAAAATCCAGCACTGAGTAGGTGGTATCCTTCCCCAGAATGAGGCAAGGGTTTCCTGATCCCACCTCTTAAGCAGTCAGGGGAACAGAGGCTGTGATTGTCACAGGAACAACAATACCTGCTTGTGTTGGGCTCTAACATCTCTGCACGAGGCAGAGATGAGAGGCATTCTACTCTGAGTGCTCCCTCTCAGGAGAGCTCCCTCACAGCCCTGCACTGCACCAGCACTGTGCTGGCCCTCTGGCCTCCCACCATTAATCCAAGTAAAACCTTTGTAAATATCTTTTGGCACACAGCTTTGCAGACAAGCAAATCTGAGCACATTTGTAAAGTAATTAACTTCCTTACAAATTGCTTAGATTTTCTTCTCTAATCATAAAAAGCCACACAATACAAATAGCACTGGCTTTCTCATTACATAAATGACCCTGTTGCTATCCACAGTTGTCATTCTGCTAGGCTAGGATATAACAATTAGGATTTAGAGTGATGATCATCATTCTTCATCCACCCCTCTCGAAAATAAATTTCTTGGGACAGATACCAGGGTGTAGAGGGACTGTTATAAAACTGAAGCAATGTCATTGAGTTCAAAGAGTGAGAGAGATCAGAAATCTCTCTGCTAACTTCACAAACACTTGACATTTCTTTATTAATAGCTCTCACAAACCAATAGTTTGTCATCAGACTTGACTGTCAGTTACTGCAGAAATCCAACAAAGGGAATCTCCAGCTTGAAGTAATCAATAAAAAAATGCCCAGGTAAAGCAATGGCTTACTAAAGGCAAAATACAGTGTGTATGGCTTAATTGAACTGATATGCAAACAACTATCTGGTCAAAAGGAAATTATGAAAACTAGAAACTAGATTTTCAACTTTTCTTCTGATTGCCTCTCATAAGGGTTTTTATTATAACATTTCATTTAAGTCTTATCTTTCTAGTAAATGGTTGAAGTAAAGACTCAAAGTTTTGCATTTATATGCCAGTTGCTAGTAAAAAGCAGAATTAATAAAATATGATCTCCATGTGATTGCTGGTGGGTCAACTTTTGCCATGCTTATTTCAGAGGAGTACAGCTTACTGCTTTCAGTGAGCCTTGAGTTACATTAAGGTAATAAAACCTTTGGTTCCTCTTGACAAAGACTTAAAAGAAAGGATCCTGTTTGTGTTCTGCTATTTGTACCCTTCTTCAGCTTCAAATCCCTGCTCTGTTTGTCAAAAAATTATCTTTGCTATAAAAAGACAGTGCAACATGTATGATTTAGATTGCATGACAACGGCAGAATCGTGTTCTTAAACTGAACTTTACACTCTGAGCTGTTTTCAGCACAGGGTCATTTCCAGTTTGCAACATGTCAGAAATACACTTGAAACTGTTGTGTTACTAACCACACACATCTTTCCAAAACCTAGCTTCTCTTCTAGCTTCTCTTGACTCTGAGTTTAGGGAATAATGCCATGGAGTCCAGTCTTCCTGAATCCTATACCAGGAGCCAGGTTTCTTTCCTCTCTTCATTTCCATCAAGCTTTAGTTAAATTCCACCTTAGAAACAGAGATCTGAAAAGCAATGGCTTCTGGAGAATTTCCTGGTGACCAGAGGGATAGAGAAGCATTATTGGACAGATAAATAAAAATCTGAATAGTTCACATATTAGTTACCCTGTACTCTGCAGAATAGTGCCACCGGGTCTTGGCCAGGACAGGCAGCGTTCAAGATAATAACTTAACATTTCACAGAGTGTGAACCTGTTGTAAAAGTAGAAAGTCTAATAAACATTACTACTGGATATAGGATACCCATAAATTTATAGATTGAATCAATAAAAACCTTGAAAAATCAAGTAGAACATTGTCACCAGTTATAGCAGACCAGATGCTCAGGCAAACAGGCATAAAAACAGCGTCACAAAGATTTTCAGAATTATAGCAAGGGTGTATTGTATCAAAGTTGTTATGTGTAAAAATACATGTACTTACTAAACACAGTAAGTGAAAGCTGAGTCACCATGTATATAACAAGATTTGAGTAAACACCTCCTGCATTTACTGATACAGTTCTAGAGCAAATGGTTCTGGTGGAGAAGCAGACTGTTTCAGGTCTATATTCAGCCTTGAGTCTAATCTCTATCCCACCTCAAAGGCAGAGTGAGATAGAAATGGTAGGTAGGAAATGGCTTTGGTTTATGTACAGTGTCACCCTATTTCATGTGACTTAAGTCTGATCTGGTAATGAATGGTACCAAAGGATCTGAAGAAAAATAAGGGGTCAAACTTCCTCTCACACCTCTGGAGATGTTCAGATTACAGTGTTAACTGGATTTCATCTGAACGTTGAAAAAAAAAATAATCATAAATAATGAAGAGAATAGAATTGCTATCCCTTAGAATCATTCCTGCCAGATTTACCATTAGTGCATGCACATACTTAACTATGATGAGTCCTTTTGAAATGTACTGATTGTAGCCTCTGAGAGCTAAATCTCAGTGCCCAGCACTGTAATTAACTCAAGATTTATTCATTTATCAAGACTCCTGAAACAAGCATGTCTAATTGCCTTTCTTTATTAATACATTCAAGAATGTTTAACATTTTACTGCCACTTAAACTAGAGTTCTAATAAGATACTGTATCAATTAATGGTCCTGTTAAAAGTCAACTGGTATTTTTACAATAGCAGCAGAACTCCCTGTTACACATTAAACACCATGAAGCAATCATAAGGTCTGTGGGTTTGTTTGGAAAGGTGCATTGCAATGATACACTGCCAAGATTTTAACAAGCGTCTCCCACAAGACATTCCTTCCTTGAGAGGATAGTAAAAGGCTCTTAGTTTTGGACTTGCCCAGAAAAGGAGAATGAAGGAACAGGAATTCCACTAGTGTGCTTGTCCTTTAAAAGCAATATGCTTTTCCAAAGCCCTAAGGATGTGAAGCTCTACACTGTACTGCCTTTGTTTGGTTCTTGAAATGTGTTGGCCTTAAAGTCTGCATTTAGTTTTTTGTTTGGGTTTGTTTCTGTTTTTTTTTATTTTTGGAGGAGATCATCAGTTTGAGCCAACCTGAGCCTGACTAGTGTAATCCCCACCGCTATGCTGTGGGCTCAGGGAATTCCTCACCCCTGGGATTGTGATACAATCCACATCTGGGTGAAGGCTGGTGCTGAAAACTGGTGATTCCTTCCTTGTTGCTCAGAGAAGGACTTGAGAGCTCTCCTGCACTAAAGTGGTCCTGTTTGGGAGCTACACCCCAAAGGCACAACAGAGCCTCCCAGAATGGCTTTCTAGCAAGGCATACAGCTAGTTTGAAACCAAATTTTTCTAGAGGTGGACTGGTCTTCATCCGACTTCTATTAGGATGCTTTTTTTTCAAAGCCTAAGGCTTGGTGATGATATGGGTATAATTAAATAGTTGACTACAATATCAGTTAAAACAATGGCCTGTGATGTGAGTAACACTCCACAAATGCTCTGCATTGTTTTACAGTGGCAATTTTCAGGACATCTTCAAAGAAACCAAACTGAATGACGCATGATTATTTAGCAATCAAACTCAGTTACTTACTTCAATATTGGCCAATAAAATCATGCTTTTACTTACTGAAAGAATCTCTATAAACTTTATATGTTAGATGCATTACACCAATTGAAGTATTTTTATTTCCTTTGTGAATCATAGAATCATAAATTTCCATAAGCCACTGAATAGGGAAGAGCTGAAAACAATTAACTGGGAAAATACTTGCTCACTCAGGCATGGTGGGTATTCAAACACCACCAGACACCAGGAGCTACCATTTTGGCGGCCACAAGTCTCTGCAGATTTATTTACTGAAAAAGAAATCTATAACTCTGGAAGATCCAGACCCTCTCTTTTCCTTTTTCTTTCTGGTTCCCAGGCAGCCTCATTTCACAGGGTTATAGCAGAGACAAGACTGTAGATAGCAAAAGAGGGAAGTCCTAAGAGGTTCTTCATAAATTTTTACTTCTGGTATCGTGCAACACAGGGCATGCCCCATCCTTCAGGCAGAAGGTTCATATACTGTGCTTCAGTTGGGCCAAGAAGAAGGCAGCATTCACAGTCAAGTATCCACCAGGGAAAATGACCCTTGGAAGTGTGTAGTAATCAAAGTGTGTATATCCATACACTAACCTGTCCCTACCTGCAGTACTGAATAAAAAGACCTAGAGTGGCTCTAAGAGCAAAATTTTCTGTGAAAATGGCTTGATGAAGGGGCAGTTTGATCCTGTAGAGATGTTTAGGGTTCACAGTTTAATCCTGTAGTTCTTTAGGGTTCAGACACCTACAGTGTAGTTGGGCTTTGTGTCTCTGTTTTGTACCTGTGTCTCTCTAGCGATAATGCCAGGCCAAGAAGAGAAAGTCTTCCTCTCAGGAGGGTTTGATATGGCCTGCTTGGGCATCCTTCAGGAATCTGACATGAGGGCATGTCCATCCTAAAGGACCAGAGCAGAGCTGGATGGAGACAGTTAAACCAGTTCTGGATCAGAAACAGTGCAGTTACACTCAGGCGTGTGCACTTTCCTTGATAAATTAATCTGCTCCAGTGGATATTATGCTAAATGGATGAGTTCACCACATGAACCAGATCATTTACTGAACTGGGCCATACAAATACCTAAGAGAAACAGAATACATTCATTTGTTTTGTGGTCCAAGAATGTAAAACCAAAGAGTTTCAATCTTCATACCAATGATCCTGTGGAACCCACAAGTGCTCCTTGCCACAGTGACAGGTTTTGTATTCAGGCAACCACTTGCAGTGGGATTCTGTTACCCTTTCAAAACAAAGACTGCATAATTGCTGGAAACAAACTGCTTGGCTAGGAGGAAATGACTTGTGATATTTTAAAAGCCATTAAAGAATACTTAGCAATCCCATTATCATCTAATTATGACATGGTAACCAGTGGAAGGAATTGACTGCCTAAAATACTGCCTGCTTCTTCTAGCTATCTTAGCTGGTCTAAGAAATTATTTTACCCCTCACTATAAAATGTGCTGCTCATATCCCTCATACCCATTCATAACAGTCAACTTCTCAGTGCCATAAATGAGGCAACAGCAGTTCCCTGGGGTATTTTCTGAGGAATGAACCTAAGTGCTCAATGCAACACTATCATGCTTCCTTAATTGGCTCTATCACTAGTTTTGGTCACCTGTATAATGCTTTTTTTTGGCTCTTTGTTTGTTTGTTTTCAGACTATTAAGGCCAAAGAAATGATGTTAGCTAATAGCACTGAACAGGGTTTTAGATTATTTGGGTTTAATTCCATGAAGGTCATACCTGGGTCTCTGGAACCAAGGTTTAATCCCTCAAATCTCCATTGATAAGTAAGGGATAATAATTTCTCTGTCTGTCTGGTCTGCTTGGATTAACACCCTGCAGGATGTTAATTCTGAATTCTTCCCTGGCAAAGGCAGCTTCTGCATGAAGGCTGAAGGTACAGTAATAATACACATAATTATTAGCAGAAACACCTTTTTCCCCCCAGAGAAAGCCCTTTAAAGTCATAATTGCAATTTCACCTTTTTCAAATATCTTTTATTGACAACTAAAACAATTGAAAAGTAAACTTCATTACAACTAGTTTTGGCAGGAACATTTACATGCAACCATCAGTGAACAGGGGAATGAGTGCAAGGGGGGTTTGAACACTGTATCTGCTGCATTTTTTACTGTCCTTTGGCTTCAGTACCTTTAGAATTTGAGGTCATAACATCTCCCTTCCCCATTTGGACCACAGACTTTTTGGTGTTCTCATCTGACATCTCCCTGCCAGCTAATGGAGGTTTCAGGTAAGCACGCAGGTTGTCAGCACGGTGGAAAGCGTGGTGTGAGAAACCAGCACTGAGTGACAAGCTGCTGAGTCAGCCAGCAGCAGAAGGAAGAGGTTTACATTCTGTCTACATGGCATTATCAACCTACTTCAAAGTTATTACAACTCTAAATCCTATAAAAAAATTAAAGGGAATTTTAAAGATTTGGGCTTTAGGGTAGGGATTTATCGGCTTTCAGCTTATTAATGCTCAAATTTTCCTTGCAAACTCAGACTGGAATTTTTAATGTAGGTATAAATACAACTAGATTTTGTCACAGAAATTTGAAATTTCTAAAAATCATTTTAACATTTTGAGATTGTAATATTTAAAAATGCTGAAAAAAAAAATTTCCACTCCTCAGTGAATCCCTAAGCATTCTTACTGCCTGTGTCTCAACTTTAGACTCCAATCCACAAGACATTAGTAAGTACAGTATTTTGATTTCAATGAACTGCAGCCTTGCCACTTAACAAAATAAGAGGGAACTATTTGATGTCTCTCAGGCAGGAGCATTTAGCTTGATCCCAAGGAAGAAAGTTGGTTTTAGTTGTCCTTCCCAGAGTCCCTGTGATACGAAATTGCTTCCTCTGGTGATACCACAAACTGAATGTCCCCAGATAGGGGCAAACCTCAGAATTACAGGGAGCATCTCCAGCCCTGCCCATTTGTTCTTTACATAGACATTTCTGAACCAGCAATATCGGAGCAGCTGGTTCAGAATATCAAGATCAGGACAAACTGTACTCATTTCATGGCTGGCCAGCACAAACACAGAATTCTGTGGTCAGAGAGCACCTGCTTTTCATTCACAGAGACCTTAACCCCGTGTATGATAATGGCTCCTCCTCTGGGTGTCAGAGGGAAGAAGAGCAAGAGCTGATGCTAATGGCACAATTACTGTCTCATAGGGGTTGGGATGGTCCTGAATCCAAAACAAGTGAAAACATCCCACAAGCTTCCTAATATCAGTCTTCTGAGCATCAGCCATTCCACCCCTTCTAAGAGTATTCTGGTAACTGAGAAGCAGCTCACACCAATGCCGAGGCATGGCTTAATAGCTGTATGAATTCATCACTATTAAAAGAAAGCCCATGGTGAGCAAACTTTGGGAGTCACTGGAACTTACTGGAAGCATCATCAGGTCAGTAAACACTTTGGAATTAGCTCAGTGTTATAAAAAATGGCTAAATGTCACTAAGATGCCAATGTTATTGCTTTATAAGATTTATCTGAGTATCACAGATATATGAGAAAGCCTATCTTCCTAGAAAGTCTTTATAATCAAAACAGCCTCACAAGAGTTAAGGGGAAATAAATTTTCATGCTGTTTTTATGTAAATAGCAGAAAGAGCTAGTGATTTACTTAGAATCACTGAGGAAGTCTATGGTTCAAAAGTCAGTCTCATTCTGGTGCATCAGTCAAAGACCACATCCCATAGCCCCGATCTGTGTGCACAGGCACACCGTAGAAGGGTGCACTGTCTGGAAATGGGGTGCAGCATTCCTCAAATATTCCCCAAGTGCTGTATTAGGACTACAGATTTTCAGGGTGTGTACAAGACAGAGTCCCTCCTGGATCATCCAGATTTTGCCAGAGAGAAGCTAAGTCAGAAAAGTAACTGAGATGAAGGAAATAAAAATATTTCTTTAAGTGCTCCTGGATTCCATCCAGGATCTGTGTTAAGCACTGCTGGCTAAACATGAGAATTTTATTCTTCTCCTCCCTATTCTTCTCAAGAAGTGATGCTCCCATGCTGCTTTTAGGATGCTGCACATAACTGTGTTGTGCCAGGAGTCAGAACGTTCTGACTCTGCCTGTAACACGGCCTCCCATCAGACAGCATCATTTCGGTGTGGTTAACATGGACACAGAAATGCTCTGCTTACAGAGCCAAAGAGACACAACCAGATCATTAATTATTTCCATACCTTCAAAAACTTCAGAGAGGCATAAATTGTCATGGAGGTTCATGCCAGGACTTGGACCTCACACAGCAGAAACCTCTTGGTTTCCCGGGAGCCCATTCCCTCAGGTCTCTCAAGCTCCTTTCGTGGGCATGGCAATTAGTGCCCTGCAGAAAGGGTGGACATTGATGGATCATGTGTCCTCAGTGAGAGATTGTAAGACCTTCCCTTCCCCCATGCTCTTATGATTTAAGATCTTCCCTCTAAATTTTACATTTCCTCTCCTGCTAGATATATTTTTACAGCTTCACTTACATGGGTAAGGGTTTGTCCCAAAGCAGCCTCTCATCCCCCAGTTTCCTCTTCCCCTCCCTTACTTGCTGTGGATAAGACCTCTCTGTCTAAAGCAGCAATTGCTAAAGAGCCTCAAGAGTACCCATTTCTTGTCCTCTCCCTGTTTTGATGCACTGATTACTCTCTTGTTGGATCAATAGCCCATCTGCTTTTAGAAGTTTTCTAGCATTCTGATGCTAAATTAAAACAGAGAGAATCAATCCTCAGTTAATTTACCCAACCAGACAATTTATATCTCTCTTCTGATCTGCCATCATGTGAATTTATACAATACTTACATACTATGAGGCCTTCCCAGACAAAGTAAGCACTTTTATAATGCTAAATTATTCTTTTTATTAGTAACTCTCAAATGTGACAAACCAAGAGATTTATTGTATAATGTTGCATAGTCCTTGGCTGAACTTATTAAAACTCACAGCTATTGTAATGGAGCAATTTGCTAATTAACAGTGGATTTTGCTTGATTTTTAATGGACTTTGGGGATACATTTTAGACTTAGATTAAGATTAGTGAAAAAAAAAGTTCTTGTTAATTATTTCAAATTGAGTGTTATGCTAATAGTAAACAATTAGTTCTTTCCTGACTGAAAATTAATGTTCTATAAATAATTACAAGACCAAACTGCTGTGCAAGTCCCAAAAGGAGATGCCAGACTTAGAAAAGATTCATGACTCTTTCTTGTGGGTTAACCACCATGGCCTCACACTTTGTGAAAATTAGGCATGAGCCTTGGTGGTTTTCTAGGGTTTTTCTACTCTGGCTGAAAAAAAAAAATAGAGAGAGGGAGAAAAAGAGGGAGATAACCTGCAGAGAGAATTTATGACAGCAAAGGTGTATGGTGTTACAGTTTGCCAAATCTCAGATCATTACTTAAATCAAAGCTCAATTAAAATATTAGCATCCATCTCACCAGAGGTTTCTGCCTTGTAAGAAATATATATACTTTATACTTGCTTTTGCATAGGGAAAACTGAGAACAGAAAACTGAGAACAGAGAAATTTGAGTTATAGCCATTGATCCCAGTTTAGTTTAGTTGATAAGGTAGGAGACTGATATACACCTTCTTATAGACCACCTAATTCTCTCACTGAACTCCTAGGAGTTAAGGTGATCCTTTCTATGACTGCAAGTATTTGATTATTCATTTTAATTGATATTAGCATTTTGTCAGGACTCTAAACTCCTCAGGTCTTTCCGCGCCCTTATAGATGCCCTCTCCAGTCAGTGGAAAGAGACAGACACCTCTTGTGCCTAAATCAGTGAAAGGTGGGATCTCTAAACTCACAGAGTAAAGGATTTATCATCAGCAAAGGCAAAGTTCATGTTGGCACAGGAAGCAGAACAACTCTGGGCATCAGCATCATTTAAATAACCCAGGAGCACAGAATTCTTGCAGCATTCTGCCATGGTCCTGCATGCCCTGTCCCCAGCTCATGCCTCTGCCAGAGCTGTCGGTGTGCCCGCTGTGCTGTGGCGTCCAAGAGCAATGAAGGCAGCCATCAACCAGGGCTCCCAGACGTCGCCTTCTCAGCAGATGCAATTCTACACATTCGCACACTTTTGGTCAGCAGTGGAAGAGGAAGAGCTGCCAGGAGGGTGGCAGCCCTGGGGGGAAAGTACATCAGGACTCGACAGCACTGCTGGGGGCTTCCCTCCATCCTGCTGCACTGAGCTGTACCTGTCTCTCACAGAGACACTAATGCTTCTACATGACCAAGGGCATCTCCCCCCAAACTGCAGTTTTGCCATTTCCACCTCTGTACTTTGGATAGCTACCTTGGTCTCCATCCGAAGCCGGCTCAACCATCGGCTCTGTCTTAACCAGCACAGAAATCAATAAAATTTGCATTGCACTGTTGCCTTTCTTTCTCTTTCCTGTGCATTGGCTTGGAGTCTGTCAAAGCCTGTGATAACCCTCTTCTTTCTCTGGGCTACTGCCTTATTCTAGCATGAGGGAAAAAAAAATCAAAGATTCCTTACCAAAGATGTGACATTTTCTCCTTGTCATATCCTCTCACTGTGCAGCTTCCATGTCTTGCTCATAGAGGATGCTGCTCTCATCTCTTACCTTTGTGCTAGCCAGCTAAAAATCTCCCCCCAGCTCCTACAAACAAACACTTTGAAGTATCCAGAGACCTTTGCTAAAGAGGTGATGAGTCTTAATGTCCAAGAAATTTCCAAACCATATACAACATCATGGGAGAGAAAACATAACAGCATTGCTTAGAGTTTGATGAATGTATTTTCCTAATGTACCTCCCAGACTTGTGTCAGTCTTGAGGTCTTCCTCTGAACCTGAGTTCTCAGGTGAGAGGGAGATGCATTCTGTCTGCTCTTTAAGTAAAATAAGATTTCAATTTGCTGTCAGAGCTTTAATTAAAGCACTTATAGATCAACTTTACTGTGTCAAATTGTCTATGCCACTATTACTATAGGAAGATGAATGTTAACTGTGAAAACAGGCAAATACACTCCCCTAGACTAATGAGTAATTTCATAGTCATTGATTTTTGACTTTGAAAATTCTCCCATATGCTTCTGGGAATTGGAAGTTGTTACAGGTGACCCCAAAGCATCTTTGGCAATTTTTTAAAACTTCTGTGAATGCAGAAAAAGAGTAATTTTCCCCCATTCTGTGTTTTTCTGTGGCAGGCATTACATGCAAACACTTCCATCCCAGGTTCTGAAAACCCACACTATTTACTGAATTACTCTATTTAACATATAATACATAAGCTACAGCTTTAATTCTATGAGATGCTGATAAACAACCACCATCTTCTTCTGTAAGAATAAGGATATAATTCTGCAGTTAGCCTGAGTATCAGCATTCTTTTCAGTAATTATGAAAAGTCAGATTTTGTACCAGGATAAATTTAGTCATTGGGATGAATCTGTTTATACCAATGAGTTACACTGAGAGAGGAGAAAATGGAAGTAACTATTACTGACTTGAAAGCAGGTGTGTGATTGAGTATATAACAGGCTATTTGAAATGGTTGCATAACGAAATGGGCAATTTTACTATTAAAATTAATCATTTAATCCACATAAACACTGTGAAGCTTTTGGTAAATTCTCAGCAGTCAGTGCAGTACCTGAGCACCTCAGACTCCTTAAGACATCATCTTCAGATCACTTCCCCAGAGCAGCTGCTTTAATCATGGCTGTCATTTTGCTCTTTGCTCAGCCCAAGTGCATCAGGATCTCAGCTCTCTCTCAAAAGTCATTGAGTGTGGAGGCACCAGCAGGAGTGAGGAGTGGGCTGTGCACAGGTATCTGAGACATGGGCAGACACCCAACTTACTTGTGATTCATGGGTATCTAAGGGACTGTCCAATGCCACACAAGAAATTATGGCAGAGCACCAGATTTAACTTGAGACCTTGTACCACCCTTTGCCCAGCAGCTGGATTCTGGATACTGGAACATGTCATACATGTTCCATCCTAGAAGCTGCCCCTGGGGTCACTCAGGATGGAAGGAAGAAAACAAGAATCACCAGAGAGACAGAGAAAAAAAATGACCTTTTCTAACCAGAAGAAAATTTACTTGGGATATCCCTTGCTCTAGATTTGCACCACGCATCAGCACCATAATGATGGGACCACTTGAAATCGCTGGCAATCAGGATGCACCTCCTGGCAATCCCTGGGATGGTCCATGGTGACATCTCAGGCAGAACAGGAACAGACTGTTGATAGTGTCAGCATGTTTACAATGGCAGTGGAGGCAGAGGATGAGAGACACCGATCAGAGCAGATGACACAACAACAAGGCTCAGGACAATGAAGCCGCAGCTTCTTAAGGGCAGCTGGACCTTGGTACAAAGCCTGCAAAGGCAGCTGCCCAATGCTCCAGCCACTCATACCACAAGACCTCATGCCACAACAATTGTGCCCTGACCACATCTATTCAAGGACCTGCCCCAGTAAATCTGGACCTTATTGTAGCTGCATTAATCTGTGATCTGAGTTAAATCCATTAAGACAGAAAGACTATACCAGTATAGCTGTGATCAAGAGTCTGTCCCAGCTGGCTGCAGGAAGGTGGGAAGGAAGCTTGGTGGTTATCCAGCTGTCAAGCAATAATCCAGCATTATCTGGGTCCCCCATTCAATTAAAGAAACCCCTCATATGCACTAGACATGCAATTGTTTTAATCTCATCTATTGGCTTTATTTATGTACTTAATATTAGTGGCAACTTTTTCCTTCTCCCATGAGGCTGTCAAAGACATCCTGTCCATCACTTTGAATGTGAGGACTTAATTCCAGCTACTGCATGTATGGCCTCGAGGCACCGAGGAGCAGAACAGCAGTGTGGTTTGATTAACTGAGTTCCTGTCACCGTCAGCAGCTGAGTCCCCCTGAACAAACACAGTCCAGCTGCTTTTTGTGCCGTTATGCATTTAGATTTGCCTTTATTATACAATAAATGAGAAATCAAGAGTAAACAAGAAGGTGAGGGGTTTATTGAGCTCCTTTACTGTGACTACTGCTTCCACTGGCATTTCCTTTGACTTTTGACCTTGCCTGATGCAAAGGCTCTGGCCTCCTTGCAGCTAAGCTGCGGCTTTCTCTGAAGTACACGGGCTGTAATGTGATACCTGTGGATATGGTACCAAGGGTAATTAAGATGTTTGTTGACTTTGGTTCTGCCCCACCAGTGTGTAACTATGCCTGTAGGAAACCAGTGTTTGCTTGCTGTTGAAGTGCCAAACATTGGTGCATAAAACCACCAAAGTTCCTGGTCTTCAGTATTCCATGCTTCTTCATGACTAATTGAATAAAATTCAAGTCAGTATGTTTGGCAAAGAACACACGAAGGTTCCATTTACAATGCAGGAAATAAACATTTATAAATTGGTTATACAGTGAGGACAGTACTTGGCTTGCTCTGTAAGGATAAATGCCCAAGGCATCATGGAATTATTCAGTCTTGCAAGAGTGAGGCCAGATGAAATACACTCAGCCAAATATCAGTTTCCTTGAAAATACTGTAGTGCACCCTAAACTCTGCTAATGCTAATAATTATCTCTCCACTGACTACAAAGGAGCTGGCCACACCTGATCACTGACTTTTCACTTACAGTTTAGTAAGATGAATCCTCTTTTTTATATCCTGAGCAATTTTCACTACCATTGTAGTGAAATATTTCATTGTTGTCTAAGTGATTTCATACCTTCACATATCTAGTGATCTTTCATGAAGCAGATGACTTAAGCAATTTCTGGTTCTCCATCTTGTGGTCCAAATAGCCTCTCCCTTTTTCAGTCCTGTGGCTACAGAATATAATTGATATTGTTGATCTCTTCTGCACATTTTCTTGTTTTTCTCTCTATCTCACTTTCTATATCATGCTAGTTTTAATGGCTGTCAGGCTTCTTTCCTAGAGGGCATTGATAGACAAAATCATTGGGAAGCTGTTATAGATGTAGACAGTCAGGAATGGGGCAAACTGGGCGTTCCATGCACCTTCCTTCCATCTGATTCCAAGGTCTGAACTGAATCATCAACATAATCCTTTCAGTCTGATATATCTAGTATTTATTGGCACTCATGAATTTCTACCCACTTTGAAGAGGATGCTGTATAAGAACACGTATCAGACATAATAGAAGCAGTGAACTTTTATAACTCTGACAGCATGATGCAAGAAATTCAGGATCTTCCTTTGAGGCACAGAAGTGGAAAAATTGATTGTCATTTTCCTAACTGTACCTCAAAGCAAGCCTTACTGCAGGGAAGTTAGGCTGAAATCTTCCCCACTATTGGATGTGGCAGCTCCAAAGGCACTGGAAACAGACAGTACACTTCAGAAGAAGCATGAGAATTACTGAAAGCTGCTAAAACTAGACTACTGAGAATGAATTATTTAGGAAATGGATTAGTTAACAGATTATTTGTAGTGCAACTGATAACAAGGTCAGATCAATGTTATTGCAGCACTGGGTTTGACTTTGGAAAAAGGGTTGATACTTGCAGGTCAAGTCAAAATTCTGCTTTCCAAATGAAAAGTTCACTAAGACCAAAATAAATCCAATTAAAAATGAATACTGAAGTGCAAATATGAGCTGCAAAGGTCAGCAAATGGCCCAGATGAAATTTACTTGGCAGAAAATGTGTCATTAATCACAATCACAACAAAATGGAAAGGGGTCCATTGCCAGAAGAATGTGGCTGTGCAGAGAACACACACAGCTTGAAGCCATCAGATTCATGCTTTCTGCATATTCTGTCAGACATCACTCCAGTCAGTTCCTTGTAGCTGTTTACTTCTGAGCTAACCACCTAAATTTCCTTTATTACCAGTGGAGAGAAACAGGCTCTTCTGGGGCACAATTTATCTCACAGTAAAATTGACATCTAAAATACATCACAAGAATAATATTCTGAAAAGTACTATTTCTCTCCATCAAATAGCAAAAAGCCATAGGTGACCATATGGTATGCATGTGCTTCTACACTGTGAGCATCTAAGCCAAAGCAAGATTAATCCACCTTTGTAATAATCCAGGAACATATTTACCCCTGAAACGCAGCAATTATGGAGTGAAAAGTTGCACAATCACCACTTCACTTGACCACTGCAGAGCTTCTGAACTTGGGTGGCAGTGTATGCATTGCAGTAATGCCACCACACTGCTTCAGGAGCCTGTTTATTCCACACACACACCCCCCAATTAACATAGCTCTTGGAGTCATCTTTATAGAAAAAACGCACACTTTTGGACTGGCAGTCTCAATGTACTAATAAATTACTTCATTTTTACACACACTGAGAGTCTTCTTAGGTCCATGTTTTCTCCCTCTTCCTGCAAGACTCTTTTTCACATGATGAGGTAGGTATACTTCTGTAGAGCAATTCCCATAGCCTTGGTAATCTGCTGGAGCCTGTTAGTCAAGCAGCTGTTAATCAAATAATTCTGGACTGAATTTTCACATACCATTGAAAACTATTTGGGCAATCATGATATTAACAATTTAGTAAAATAAAAAGGAAATTATTGCTTTTCTAGTTAAATAGCAAATCTGCTTTTTTTCTTCAAAATTTTGCATTCAGAGTTTCAAAGGCTTGGCTTAATACTAGACTGTAGTCAAGGGAGTTAAATGTGTGCTTGGGAAAGTGAACTTATTGGGGTGAAGAAAGAATGATATGATACACACAGATGCACGAATATAAAATATACTAATACACACTGTTACTGACCTTGCTAACAGAAAACATTGCCAACAGGTTCAACACTATGAGTGAGGGGGTGTGGGGAGAGCTGAAGCTGCATTTGATCCCATATTTTTGGGGAAAACACTGCTCAGGAGGAGCAGTTTGTGCTGATCCGGGCCAAGCCTTCCTCAAAAGACAAGTAACTGCAACCTCCACCACGGGTACATGAGCTGCTCCTGTCACAGGTGTATTTAAAGCATGTGTGGACCAGGAGGCTTTGACTGAGTAATGTGTTCTGTGAGAAAGGTTGGCAGAAAATGAACTAAAAATGTCCAGATCCATTCCAGAGAAAACTATGGAACTAAGCTTGCAAAGAGGGAGCAAATGCTGATGCAGAAAGAAGTTGTCAGAGGAGATACTGTATATGACAAACACTACTCAAGCCGTTGATTTTAGTAATCTATTTTAGGAAATCTAATTTCTCCAATGGAACCTTAACCATTGCCTGTACAGATGTGTCTAGGCTCCATCCAGGTGTGCCTGCAGCTGGCAGCTGCACAGAGGCTTCAAAGACAGGTGCCTGAAATGTTTTGAGCATCCTTAGTATCTATGATAGATCCCACTGACAAGGACCTCATCTCCTTTGAGTATAAGCAGATTACAATAAAGAGAAACATCCAACATCCCTGGTTTTCCCTTTTAAGTGAAATGAGCAGTAAGGCGCTGAATTTTGGGTTAATCCAAGAGCCAAAGACAGGCTCCCACATCATTAAAAGCAGCAACACCCTGGCAAAAGGGACAATCCCATGCAAAAAAGATCTTGCTAGAAAAAAGAAAGGAAATGTAGGAGAAAACATAAAATCAGAAGAAAGGAATAATTTTTCTTTTTCTTAACTAAGTTGGAGGACATGGTTTAAATTTTGACCGTTCTAATTTTAAATAATGCAACTGAAACAAAGTCACCCCACAGGACCTTTAAAATACACGTTTATCCCTTTGTCTTCTTCGGATCAGTCTTTGAGACCTGAGTAATTCAACTCACCTAGAACTGAATATGTCAGCAGACACCTTTCACAACCACTGTATGGTGAGCCCAGAGATTAATCAGTCACTCAATATTGTAGCAGGGGCATATTCTCCACAGCAGGCCGGAGGATGGGCATCCATGGAGGATGGACACAAAAAATTTACCTATCTGAAAGAACAAAAATACCGGGGCATTTCCTCCAGTCTGAATGATTCTTTAACTTTTTGATATTACATAACTCTCAAGCAAATTTGGTTTACCTAAATCCAAGTATCTGATGCCACTTGAGATTACCTTCTGTATCTGAAGTAGACAGATGTGGTCAGTCTTCTAGATGTGACACATAAACTACATGAAATCTGTACCCTTCTCCAGCAGCTAAAGGTTAGGTTGGACAAGTCAGGGCATCTGAAATGTCACCAGACCATATATTTAGGCTAATGATTGGTGTGGAATACAAGTAACTCAAAACCTGCCCTAAGCAAATTCTTCTCCTCCAGCAAAGTTGACTTTCCTCATCCTTCAGTCAGGAATCCTCTTTCATTTGGAAGCATACCTATAAAGATTTCCTGAGATTTCCACTCTGCCCCATTCCCACCCATTTTGTCCTATGATTATTCTCAGTAAGCTGAAGAGTTATGAGTGGAGAGGTACAGCTACCTCTCTTGGTGTAATTTTTAGTGAGCTAAAGCACACCCTGGAGAAGGCCATCCCTGTCTCTCTCTCTTTCTCTCTCAATTATAACAGCTCTGCTGGTAAAATCTTTTAGTTTGACTTCTGAGTAAAGTAAATAAAACTGTGTGGATGAGTCAAAATGTTGGAGTTTATTAGTCAAAATTGAGAGTGCTGTGTGCATGATAAATTACCTCCTTTTTTAGTCCAGAATTAAGCCCAGAGTATTTGTAAGGTACATGTATAGAAAAAAAAATATCATGTAAGATTGAATTTCTGTTTTTGTTCACTGGGACTCCAGGAAGTACCTCCACCTATTACGAATCAACAGTTGCCAGCTGGTTAATGGGACTGAGTGAGTGTTGTACAGTCAGTGTTGATGGGCATGATTAATTGTGGAGGGTCAGCTCAAACATATCCTGCAACTGGGTAAAGGTGGCACTAATGCAAATTGGTCAGCTGGGAATAAACATCATTAATTCCATACGACATGTCAGATAAACAGCCTATGGAGGGAGAGGTATGCATTTACAAATCACTGAAAGACCATCTTGTGTAGGGCTTATCCTGAGATAGCAATAAAGGTAATCAATTTGGATTTAGAGATGTTTGCAGAGATATGATGGACCAATTGAGATGAATGGTTAAGGCAGGTACCTGCTAGCCTGCATTGCAGGACAGTCAGTCAGAGTAACTGGCACTGTAAAGGTTCAAAGGTTTGTGCTCTTTCAATCAGTGAAATTTCTGCTCCACAGAAAATAACAGGGTTCAGGAAAACAATATTGTCATGTGGGATTAATAGTTAACCCCATCACCACACCAAGAATTTAACAAGGCTAATTCCCTTATCCACCCATTCCCAGAGGTGATTGTACGTGGAGGTACTGGGCCTTACCATATCTAGGAAAACTGATTTATCTGCAACTGTTCTGTTCACCCCTTTTTCTATCCTGAGCTTCCAGTTCAGGTGTAAGACAGGCTGTTTCCTTGGCAAATACCAGCAAGAGCAATTGGACATGTCATTGGACTCCCAGATCAGCAGGTAGCCACCACATTTTCAAGTTCCCAAAAAAACCCTCAACATTTTCATGCAAAACTTGTTTTCCCTAATGCGAATTTTACTTCTGCAAACCTAGCATATCCTCGTAGGATAATTCCCAACCATCTGTAAATATAAAGGCAAATTTGGTAAAAGGCAGCCTTAGGCTCTCTGCCTCTGACATGTCTTTTTCCTCTGCACCCTTAAAATCTCTGGAACACAGGTATTGAGTCATGGCTGAAATTATTAAGTACAGCTCAATTAATAAAAAATAATAGTTTCCCATGAGGAATAAGAGCTCTACAGCAGTGTGCTCATACTAATGAAATTACTGGTGGGGTCTCTGCTTAAATTGAGATCAACCAATGGCACTTTTCACACAGCTTCATTCCTTTCATTAATATATTTTTCTTTACATACAAAATAAGCCGTCTTTTTGAAGTCCTAACAAATCTTCTATCACTTGAAGACTGGATAACAATCACCTGATAACTAAACATAATCTGCAACTAAAAACTCACATACTGAGCAAGACCTACATAAAATCAAAGCTCAGATGTCATGAGCTGATGTGACTTTACATGCATTTTGCAAAGCAGCTGCTCACTGACTTTTGCAATGCCTCAACAGGAGCATTCTAATGCATCATTGTGAGCTCTAGACCTTCACATTCCTTGGCCCTTTCCAGCACAGCTCTGTATTAAATCTCCATGGATCTGAATGTGGCGGGTAAAACAAGCAGTTTTAATTTTGATTCTTTTATTAACTGATTATTTTCAAACCAAATTTCATGAAGCATAAGAAGTCGGTCTCTGTAATAAAAGACCATTGGCTCAGATGCTTGAAAATGGAGACACTTCCACTAACTGTGTCACTGGGTGTGCAGCTCTGAAATCCCTGTTATCCTGAGAACATGTTCTCATCCAGGAACATGCCTAGCACCTTCCTTTGGTACCAACATAGCAACATAAAGGAAACAAGTAAATATTTCACTGGGAAGGGGAGCAATTTATCAAGCTGACTCTATATAGTCTGGAAATTACTTGTTCCTTCTCTATCCTGAGAACTGATGATTAAGAAAAGACAAATGGTGTTTCACGTGCCATAGGAAAATATTGCAGTGCTAGATAAGACAGCAAACACAGATATTCAGCTGGTCCCTCATCCCCCCCATCATACCAAAAATGAAAGAAGAAGGAGTTCTTTTCTGAAACCTCATATTACTGCCTAGGTTTTTCATCAAAAGTATACATAAGATATTATGTTTACCCAATTCTGATTTGGAAAACACTACATTTACCCTCTTACTTGATTTTCCAGAGGGTTTTTCTCACTTTCTTTTATTTTATAAATTTAAAAATTCCACTAGAGGGGCTGCGAATTGATTTCTAGAAGCTTTTAAGGAGAAAGGAAGGAGGAAGTCTTACTAGTCATGCCAAAGGCTGTTGTTTCCTGCACAAAGAGGAAGTCTGAAATATTCTGAATTCCAATAAATAGATACAATCAAAATGTCACCTCGGCTGACTCGAGGCACAAAAAAATGAGATTCATCTTCCCTAATTCTGCTTGTGGTATGAGATTCCATCTCAGCAGAGTGTCCAGGCTCTCTTTATGGGCAGTTTAGGGAGTGCCACACTTTTAACTAAAGTGGGTCACCACTTTAGGAAGTACCCTGGATTCCCTGAACTCTGCTGACAACTCTCCACTGATTGCAACTGCAGCCCAGGTGGCTAGCTCAGATAATGATTACTCCACGGCAGACAATCACTTTAAGCAGATAAATCCCTCCCTGGAAGCCCACACTCTCCCCCAAAGCCCAGTGCTTCTGGGAAAGGGGGGATGGTTAAGAACTGACCCAACAAACTTTCTTCATTTTGTAGGACTTCAAATATTTTCATCTTGTGAAGCATATGATATTGAGAGGCAACTGAGAGATGGTTATTTGTGACTTTGCCAAAGTCCTGTGCAAAAGTGCTGACCACGTTTTGGATCTGAATGTTTAGGGAAAATGGGAACTGGGCAGAGACGGGAGGTGGGGCTTGGGAATGGGTTGCATAGCTGCAGGGGTTAAAGAATCATATAATCAGAGTATCCTGAGCTGGAAGGGATCCACAAGGTTCAAAGCCCAACTCCTGGAGTGTCAAGGGCTGAATTGTGGTTGAAAAACAAGAAAACATTTGGCAGAAGATGGCAGCTGAAAAGGAGAAATAGACTTTGAAACAGGATGATAGGTAAACCCATGAGGATAGGCTGACAAGTGAAGAACAGGAGAACTTGCTGTCTGCTGAGAAACTGGGATCCATACTCCTTGCTTGAGGCTCCTCTCACTGGCAAAATGAATGAATGAATGAATAAATAAATAAATAAATAAAAGTTCAGGTTTATTATTGCTTCAATCATAACTGAAGCACCTAAGCAGAACTCCTGGAGAAGGAATTCCTGGAGATCCACAGCACCCAGTTGCAGGGGCCAGACTGCACTTCCCAATGTATGTGGTGTATCAATGTCTGTTAATTCCCATTTTCACTCACCAGGAATCTGTGAAACTCATGTGTGTCCCCACTGATTCCCTCCCCTTTCCTTCCTCTTCCATTGCCACTCCTGGGATCTATTTTCTTGGGTCTGGTTGATTCAAAACTAGAAACTAAATTTGTGCTGAAAACTAATGAATGCAAAAGCCAGCAGCAATCACTGTGGCTGTTCCCCTTCCAAAATTAAGGAGAGTTTGCCATCTAGAGGGGAAGCAAGACAGAATTCTGATCTGTGGTGGGAGCAGCTTTTGATTTGAGCACAGGCAGCAGGACAACAACAGGCTCATACCACATAAGGAAGAGAGTGAGTTGCTTCTTTCTGAGTCTAGGACAAGTAGTCATTTTCTTATCTAAATTGTGCAAGCTGAAACAGACAGACAGTTTAATTAAGCTCAGCAGATCAATGGCACTCAAATTCAGCAGTGGAAAAACCTTGCCAGAGACTATTTTTTTGAGCTAGTTTTCTCCATTAGTCATGTAGGCCTAGCTGGGCTGATAACTAGCAGTAGGTAATTTTTTTTTGCTGGTGTAACTGGTGTAACTGGCTGCAAATTTCTGCTGAACCCCAGAGTTTCATCCCATGAGAATGGAAATCTTCAATTTTTATACCCAGATTACACCAAAAGTAACTTCTCTCCAGTTCAAAGATTTCCTCATTCTATTTTCTCCATGATAGATGTCAAAATGTGTTCTCATGGTTTCTTTTTTTTTTCTCCTGAGAAAAACAAGAGGGTTTTCCCCTTTTCCTTTATTTTCTTTTCCCATTTGGTGTTTCTTGACTGCATTGAGATGCTCTGTTCTTGCAAGCCCTGAGCTGTGCTTCCATCCATGCAGTGACTCTGCATTTCCCTCCACTTGAAAATATTCCTGTTTCCTCAGGGAGGAAGGACTAGTTGTCCCCCAAGGCTCCCTTCCACCAGCCATTTCTGCAATCCTCTGGAGCAGAGGTAGGAGCATCTCTGCTCCATACAACACACCATGAAACATCATGGACCCCTGCTGAATGGGGCTTGTGGGGCTGTGACTTGGCGAGGGTGGTTCAGTCAGGCTGCAGAGCACTGACAGACACCAAGCTGTTGAATAAATATCCCTTTTGCAAATTACCTGCAAATGATTAGAAATGACAGCAAAGGAAACACAGGGCAGAGACCTCCAAATATTTCATGGTTTTGAACACTTTGTTGGAGTCCATGTCAAGCACTTGGTCACTGGTGTGTTGGAGAGGCAGGCGTGCACACCAGCAGAAAGCCTGGTCTGCCTGCAGGTTTAACATGCTTTCCTACTTATTCTACTATTCTTCTGGTGATTTTGTCAACTTGTCTTTGCTTTCCCAGTTTCCTGGCACTCAGTTCTCAATATGCTCATGGGCTACTGCAGGCATTACTGTCATGACCTGTGCAGTACTAATGAAACCATCTGTTGGGTCAGCCTGTCACTTTACATGCCATTCCAGGCTCTGATTCCATGAGATCACACAGGCAGAGCAGTCACAGCCCTGAGAGCAGTGCCCTCATGTGATTTTAGGAGGTGGCTAAGCTACAGAAAATGTCCTTTTTCTGGATGAGACTTTAAGCTGCTGTTGTGAACACTTGTGACCTTTGAAGTTCACAGACTGCTTTCTCTAACAAAAAAAAGCTGAAGTTTGAAGTCCTGTTTCTGGGTGGAGAAATGTAAATTTTGCTTCTGTTTGCCCTTCACTTTTAAATAGTGCAGTAAACTGACTTCTGAAGTGCATTCAAGGCCTCCTCTACCTTATAAAAAGTGTCCAGGGACAACTAAATGAGATAACAATATCAATATTTAGATCTTTTCCACCCATTCCTTTTGAGGTGAGGTGCATGAGTGAATTCATGCAGTTAATCAAGCTACTGATTGTCAGCTAAGCCATGGTAATGGTTGGTGCCTGACCATGCATGTGTCCTTAGCATAATGCAGCTGCAAAGTAAATTTTGTCAGCTTAGCTCCTAATGAAAATGAAATCCACTGTAGAGGCAGTTTAAACTAACACATTTCTCAATGGGTCAGGCTTAAGGCATGCACATGGTTAGTTAGCAGGTTTCATATAATGGGCATTATCAGTAACTCAATTATTCTTTATCATGTGCTCAGACCTGGGAAATTATCCATTTGGAATAGTGATGCAAGAGAGGATTGAACTGGCTGAAACTGCTCTGCATAAAGGGCTCACACAACTTGAGTTGGATCTATGCATAACCTTAAGTAGAGATGTGGAAAATTCATTGGAAGACTTTTAAACTGAGATTGATTTTGTCTCTCTAAAAATACCCAGACATCCAAACAGAAACTTCAAGAGGGGTGTAAAAAGTTTGGGGTGAGATTCTTTCACCCATGTGACACAAAGAGTGAACAGAGATAGCATAAGTGAACTAAGTGAACTCTTTTTGACATCAAAATCTATGAAACTATGAATCCTTGTGGTTCAGTAAGGTATAATTCACTGCCTATACCAACACTCCCTTCCCATCCCCCCAGCATCCTTCCCACTGAGGCTACACATCTGTAGTAAAGCTGTGCCATGGGTCTAGGACAAATGAATGAGAAAAACTAACTGCTTAACAGAACAAAGCTAAAACACATCAGTTTCCACTCCCTGATGCACTGGTATGTGGAGTATTAAAGGCATTTGAACCACAATCCCTGTTCAAATCAGCTTGTGCATCCATTCTGGACAACAGAGCAGCATTTCAATTTCTTGCTGCTCTGGTGATTTGCTTGAAAGCAACATGTTGAAACTCCTTAAACCCAAATTCAGGTGATATTATGTCTATCCCATCCAACCTGATTTTGAAGAATGTTCAGTCCAAGGTTTCTGTACTGGAACTGCTTATATAAGAGGCAGTTGTTATTTGTCATGGAAATACATCACAGAAAAGAGCATTTTCAAAAATTTGCACTAGAAGATTGAAAGAAAAAGTATTCCTCTGTCTTGGATTTAAAGCATTTTTAATTGCTATTAACATTAAATTTTACTAAGACTATGAATTGAATTCAATTTCTGAGCCTCAGCTGGAATTTTGCAATTTTACCCTTCAGCCTAGTTTTTTTGTTTAAATTGAAACTTCTAGAATATACACTTTCTGTTCAGCTTTTGCAACTTCCTGCATGAATGAAATATCCCCTAACCCTGACCAGAAAACCCTTCCACATCTCTTTCAGAAATTCACTTCAGCAAATGTAACATCCTCACCAGAAGGAAACACAAGCTATAAAACATGCTGCAGCCTTCCTTTCTGTCTGGCTTGCTTCAGACTTCATTCATAAAAAAAAAAAAAAAAAAAAAAAGAGAGTGAGAAAAAGTGACAGTTGATTCAGAAAGTTGTATAATGTAAACACTCGTCCACAGATGATGCATTGAGGGTTGGTGTTGCATATCTTTGGGGACAACATATGCCTGTCTTTCACAGTTGTCAAATCCTAACGGCCATTGTTATCAGCCCACAAAAGCTTCCAAATTCTTACCTGTCACTGAAATTCTTAGAAAATGAGAAACCATAACAGACTGAGAAAAAATAACTGTGATCCTTCCTATTCTGTCACCGCCTGGGTCCTTATCCTTTTCTCATAAGCACAATCCTTACTCAGCACAGCCATCATACTGATACTCTCAAGACTTCTCAGTCTTTTTAAAGGATGCAGATGCAGATGCCTGCATTACTTTTTTATCAATAAACAAATTTAGAACATTCCTTATGTGAGAGAATTATTAATTCTTCTAATAATAATTATTATTATTGTTTCCACTTTGCAAACAGAGAAACAAGAGAAGGTCAGGCTTCTTTTTCAGCCTTGATCTGGACCAGAGTTTATGTTAAGGTTTGCCAAACACACAGGCAAGACAAGGATAAAAATTTTCCACCCTTCTGACAGAAGTGACACTTTCTCTTGATTGTTAAGGCTTTATGAGACCTTGCCTACAGCATGCTCTAGACAGAAGCACTACCCTTCCTTCCCACCTTGCTAGGTCTCATTAGGGGGATGGAGGTATAGACAGTCACCATAGCTTGTCCTCTTCTCTGGACCTCTCTTTCCATCCCAGCTCAACCTCCATGCTCCTGTGATGGGAGATCCAGCCTCCCCAAAAAATCCTTCTTGGCCCCTGCCTCAGTTTCTCTCTGGCAAGCAGTGGGATTCACACTGCATCAGGTGTCTGGAAGGCAGCGAGCATCCAGCCGTGGGTGCTGCTGGTGGCTCTCCAGAAGCTCCGTCCCGCTGCTCCCCGGCCACATCCGTCCCCAGCGCGGGCGGCCGGGCAGCCCGAAGGGCCCGCCTGGCACGAGGGACACGAGCGGAGCTGCGGCCGCCCCGAGCCGGTGCGAAGCTTTCCCACAGCCCCGCAGCTGCCTTTGAAGGGGCTGCGTGTCAGCAGGCGGCAGGAATGCGGGGAATGTTCAACTGCGGGCAGTCCGCTTTGGGGGATTAAGGCGCATGACTCCCAGGAGAGAGCGACAGCCATGCCGCCCAAAGGCCAAAGCCCCCAGAGAGCTCCTTCTTCCCCCCAAGAAGCGGTCTGAAAGCGCCTGCTGCTCCGGCCCGCAGGAGGAAGCAGGATCGGCGGGTCTGATGCTCAGAGCTTCCTACTTTTCTTTGAGAAAAACAAGAGCGTGACCAGTATCTGGTAAATTATCTTTCCTGGGGCAGAAGATGGGTTTAGGAGATGGGTAGGGATGGGGAGGTATTTCTTCAAGAATTCCTTTTCCCACTGCGTGTAAAGGTTACTTCCCTCCAGGTTACTTCCCTCCATCACCTCGCTGGATCCTGTCACACACTTCCCACTCTCAATGAAAAGCAGAAACTGCCTTTCTGAATGAAACCACTTCTTTCTTTGCTGTGTTTGGGCAGGATGCCCTCCCTGCTGCATGTCCTGCTGCAGCTCAGCTCAGCCCTGAAATTCCCGCATCTCTGTTGGCAGCTATTGTGGCAGAAGACCTTGGAGCTCTTTGTGCATTTTGCTACTAAAAATGGGCTTTGTGCACTTCACTGCACTGGAAAACAGGTTCACTTGGCTGTGCCATGCTGTGTGTAGTTTCCAAATCACACAGTGAAAGGATACAACCATCTCTCTTTTTCTTGATAAATCCCACAGGCCCTCAAGTGTGCCTGAGGTCACATATCTGAAGAACACCCTGAGAGGTCTCCCTGTCTCCAGGAGCTCAAGGAACACCAGAGACAACTGCAAGAACTCCCTTCCTCATGCACCACCTGGCATTACTGCCACAGGCTTCCCAGCAGGGAGGAATCCCTATTTCACCTGGTACAGCTCCACAGTCACTGAGGGTGACAGTGTTTCTTAGTTCATGGAGCTAGCAATAAGTAATGGCACAGATTTAAGAAGTTCTTACATTGTCCAGAGATGATCAGCAAAGTATTTGGAGGTGGAGGGATGATGGAGTATTTGTCTTTCCCTCTTACTTGATGAGATAGGTTTAAAGGACATTTACAAAAAAAAAATTAAAAAAAAAACACACAAAAAACCCCTCACACTGATTCAATGTTCCTAATTTCCATTTGAGACCTGCATCTACACTCGTATGATGTCCTGTCCATGCCCAAACAGGATGTCCATATATTCCAAGTAGTTGCTGAAATTGTCATTTAAGTGCTATAGCAGCTAAAGACCAGTTTGATTCACCAATGGGATAAGCAGAGGACAGGAATGAGGAGTTCTCCCTGACTCTGCTGTATCTGACTCAGGAGAAGGCACCATGACATACTAAAGGCCTGATTCTGCTCATTGTCACACTGTCCCACATCCAACAGCTGCAAAGGAATCCTTCTGTTTATTCTCATGCAAATAAAAGCAAGTCCCCAAATAGTTTGTGCAGATTTTCAGTTACAAACATTTGCTTGTGGGATAAATAAATGATTATCATTAAAGCTATATACCAAAGAGAGCAGGTTTCACATTCCTCCTTTCTCTCCAAGAGCTCTGTCCACAGCAGAATACCATATGGAGTAAGAACATGGAAGTTTGACATAGTTGGTCTTATCTTTGCTGTGCAGGACTGGAAAGCTTCATGTTTGTAAGCTAACACCCTGATCTTATTCTTTCTTGAGAATATACAACCGTGCAGTTTGCCAGATAAGCTACTACTTTTGCAGGTGATAATTTGTGCACTAAGTGTGACAATGCAAATTCAGATCTTCAGTTCCATTCACAGATTATTAAAATATTGTGAAGTGGATCAAACCAGAACAGTTGAACACTCCAGTTTGCTGTCCTGAATCTTAGCCCCTGTCACAATAAAGAGGAGACAGAGGAGGTACATTAGGTTTAAGGAACATAGCAGAGCAGGTTATACAGAATGATCCTTTTCTAAAGAATAAGCTAATAATAGCATTTCTAAGATCATCATATGTAATCATTGTCAATATAGGCAACCTTCATAAGGTTACAAGCCTTTAGAAAAATTCTTTATACTTTTGCCATCTATATCCCTTAGCATCTATATCCCCTGGTCAATTCTGAACCCTGTGAAACTATTTTCTTTGCTTTGCTTGAAATTTAAGACTGTGACTTGACAGACTGAGGCAGCAAAAGAAGGAGAAACAAAGAGAACTCACTAGAGGAGATACTGGCACTGATTGAACCAAACTGCCCAAGACAGAGAGGGGGTACAAAGCTGGGCAGGGGTATGGCCAGAGGGCTGACAGAGCAGACCTCCATTTGGAGCCCTTTAACTTAGGGAATTAATGGCTCAGCACTGTGGAGCTGAGGCAGGTAGGAGCTTTTGGCTGCGATAGATATCTTAACCTGGAGTTTAATGCTCACTTTAAACCACCATAAACCAGTACTGCAACCAGAAGTAGTAGTCCTGTTGCTGCTCCATGCAATTTATTTCTGCTATTTATTCACCATGCCTTGGGGCCAGTGTCTGTGGCTTTACAATAAATCAGATCAGTCAAAATGATTTTTTGGTTGCCATTTCCTGAGTAGTTTTAAATCAGATCATTTCTAAGATCCTGTTACTTGCAGAACTGAGAAAAACCTACTCTTGGTCATGGCTACAAGAAGGGCAGGGAAAGGCAGACCTGCTTCTTTGAGTGCAGTGGCAGCTGCTGCTGTCTTACAGAGAGCCCAGAAACAGCACTTGACTCCTGGGCACCTTCTGCTTGGTGGTGGGCACTTTGACCCCAAAACACCCCAACCCAGCACTTGAAGCGAAGAGGCCAGGTCTGTCAGCGGTGTGCTGGACGGACAGACGCTGCCAGCCTGAGGGACACACAGCCTGAGCAGAGCCACTTGCTGCTCGCTCACACTTGCTTTCTGTTCACAGAGCATTTTCTCAGATCTTCACAACAACATTTTGAGCAGTTAATATACATATTAGGAAATAACTACTCTTTACTGGCACTGAATAAACCTCTTTGCCTGGCTGAGACTCGGGAATGTAACATGTCATTTACAAAGCTGTCCCAAGAGAGCAGAGACAGATTACAAAAATATGCCTTGTATTCAGTTAATTTAAGTGAGTAAGATGACAGCACAAGGATTATGCATTGCATTTACATGCTGAATGGTCACACTTAGAAACCTGAAAATTGCTTTGGAAAATTAAATAGTATTACCTTAGAGCAGGGACAGTGCCAAGTGCTCTCCCCGGGAAAAACAGAAGAATAGAAGAGAAATTGCAAACACCAAGATAACCTTATGTACTTCAAATGAGTAGCACAGTTTTAAGAATGGTGGTATACAGGTATACAAGGCACAGTTCCACTGCAGCAAGTGAGCCAGCTCCCAGCTTTGAGATATTTGGAGTAAACACCCAAATAAATTCCTATTTAAATTTTATCCATCAGTCTGAATTTGGCTTAATAAGCATGGGGATCCATTTACACAATTGTTCCTGTCCATTAAAAAATAAACCTCATGTGATAGCTAGCATTTTTGATTTAGCCCATGCACATTTAAAACAATGCCCCACGTGTTGCTTCATGCAGCTGAAATACTCTCTTCCACACTCACTGCACGACCCATGCTGGGCCTGCAGTAATTCAATCTACACCCTCTCGTAGTATGAAATACACCGTGTGATGTTATCAGCCTGGAATAACACCAGTGACATCGTGTATCTAATCTCCACACATTTCTCATCAGAATACAAAACCTAAGAATGTGCCCATCCCCAACAGGAAAACAAGCAAGGAATGCATGGAGACAGAGTACTCAGAGCCACCATTCTGATGATTGTTTCCAAGAAAAATCATCACAAGTTAAAAGCAAAGGTTTACCACTGAGTCAAATGCTTGACTTTGCTAAGTTTTAGTCACAGGCCTTTGTTATTTTTTACAAAAAGACCAACTCTGATCTCATTCACAGTGGTTTGCACTCATGTAACTTCCTGGCTTGGTTTGAATTACTCCAGTCGTGATGAAAATGAGAACAGTCAGGACGAGGGAAAAGACTGATAGTTCAAACAAAGGGCTACTAAAATGACAGAAAATTATGTCAAGGATCTCCCCTGCTTTTGTTAACACAGGTTAACAGAAAGGCTAAAATTAGGCTTCCCCATCTTGCCCAGCCAGCACTGCAAGATCCCCGCGCCTCCACGGTTCAGCTCAGATGTCTCTCTTCTTCTTGTTGTGTACAGCAAACCAAACAGATGAAAGTGAAGGTCTTTATTTGTGAGGCACCTCAAGAGCTGACATGACTGACAGTGCTTACAGAAAGGTGCGAACTCAGGATTCAAGGGAATTTCCTCGCAGGGCAGCTCGGGCAGGTCCGTGAGGAACGCAGAGGGAGGTTGGGGCTCCCTGGGGCAAGAGCTCCCTCTAATGATAGCTGGAAATCAGTCTCGGGGAAGGAGACCTCTTGCTGAATTGTTAGAAATCTGTCAGGAAGACCCAAAGAAAAAACTCTCCTCACGGTGATCTGGCTCCCAGATGGAGCTGGCATCTCCATCTACTGGTCAGTCTTTACTGACAAGCAGCAATAAACAGTATTTTGACAGGAGGCACAGATTAGGGGTTGATCTGCTGTGGTGCACACACGCACTGTCTTTATTTACTATGGCCCTGGCAATACCTTTTTCATGTGTTGTTGGAAGCAACGCCTTTACCAACACTAGTTAGAGGAAACTAACCATAAAAGTTACTTATAAAACTATACTTATGAAAGGCTGCCTGTGAAATGGAAGGAAAGTCAAGTGCTTCTGTGGTTGCACAGGATGGCCACAACTTAGGTCAAAGAGGGTCATTTCTGACAAGGCTGTGCTGGTGTTTGACCCAGCTGCCAAACACCTTTCCAGCTTTTTAGTTCTCCCATTGATCTCTGCCTGTTTAGGGCAACACTTGCCTGTTTAGGGCAACACTTGCAGGTCTGATCTCATATTTAGAGACATCAGCAAGTGTTTTCCTGGTGGTCTCAGGAAGAGTGGGGCTGACAACAGCTCTTGATTCACATAGCCATAGAGAAAGCCCCACAGAACTCTATCACATGCACAGAAATTTCAGTGATTTCTGATCTTTGCCTCTCTTGTACCTTTGGGTTGATTTTCTAGAAGAGTTTTGCATTTTCTACCTCTGAAGCTATCAACTTTCCCAATAGCACTGTTACTTTTATCTGTGTTATTAAGGGCTGCATGGTGGGCAGCAATCACTTAGAAGATCTGGGATCAGCCCACACACCTGTGGAGTTCTGTTAAGATTACTAAGTCAAGAAACTTTTCCCCTTAAATTGTGTCCTCAGTCAGTCAGGAAAGAGAGTAACTTAAGAGCAACCCACAGCAACACTCTTTAGTGTGGTGCTGAAAGTAACCTGAGCTTAATTTGGACTACGTAGAGTGGTGTGCACTGCTACAGGGGATGTGGGGTCCTTCACAGACCAAAGTGAAACACGAATGCTGCATCTCTGACCTGGCACATCTCTGACCACATCCACTCCCATCCTTTGGGTGCTGGCATTCCACACTCCAAATGCAGTGGAGACCATCCTCTCCTCCCATCTAGACTTATCCTGCAAACTGTCAAAAACAGCACAGGCTCCCACCTGCTCTGTTTCCTGAGCAACTGCTGCCTGACTTAAAGATTTAAGAAATCAAAATTTGTTTTAAAATAGTCGCATGAAGTCCCCATAGCTGCTAACTTGGACCAAATCTAATAGATTTAGTCAAGGGAAGGGCATGGAGCTGTGTCATGGAGGTTTAGGTTGGAATTTAGGAAAATATTCTTCATCCAGGGAGTGGTCGGGCAGCAGAACAGGCTCACTGGGGAAGGGATCTCAGCATCAAACCAGACAGAGTTCAAGAAATGTTTGAATGACTCTATCAGGCACATGGTATCATTTTATAAATGGCCAGGAGTGGGACTTTGATCATCTGTATGGACCCCTTCCAACTCAGGATATTTTATGATTCTAACAGGATTTTTGAGAAAGAAGGCATTTAATTAAAATTATTGATTTGCCTAGGGAGACATTAATTGAGGAGGGGAGAATGTTTGCTTCTAAGCATAGAAATTTCTGTTTGTTACTTAAGGACTCCTTTTTAATTTGCTGTGTGTGAAATGTTATTTTCTATCTTTGCAAAAATACACTTTACAATAGAACATACAGATAATCCTTCTAATACACTTATTGATCTGAAACTGAAAATCTAAAGGAAGTCATTGGCCTGATTTTCTAAAATTTAGTGCTAGGAGACTGCAGTGCATGATGTCCTGTCCATGTCCAAACAGGATATTCATATATTCCAAGTAGTTGCTGAAATCAGCATTTAAGTTCTATAGCAGCTAAATACCAGTTTGATTCATCAGGTTTCCAACTTCACATCTCCTCCTGGGGCTTGCCTCTGGGATGTGGGCATCAGCCTTACATATAGTGCTGCCTACTCCTACAGATCACAAAGGAGAGAAAGGGTTTTTAGTAAAACGTGCAACAAAACCTTGAAAATGCAAGATCAGGCTTCATGATAAGAGCTCTTTCTGCTCTTAAAATCGATGGACCCCAGCAATGTGATCCCATCACTTGTGCAATACACCTAATTGATTGCACATTTGCCTTGCACACCATTCAGGAAATTGGATGCAGCTGCCATGAGTACCACTGCAAAGGAGACTCCTGCAGGGAAGGCAATAGAGTCAACATCTTCTGGCTGTCCCTAACAAATGGCACAATTCTCAGCAGGCACTTGCATGGAGGCAAGAGGAAAGTGAGAACAAACAATGAGTAGAGAATGTAAATACCAGGCAGTCAAAGTGTAAAAGGGAACTGCTTTCCACAAGCCATGTTTTGACTGGAATCCTGGGAGGAAAGGCATCATGTACCTTGAAGCAATCACATTATCACAAAGGGAAACCAAGAAAACAATCCACAACTATTGCAACTATTTTGTATCATTCATCTCAGCAATTCCTCTCCTCTTTACAGGAGAACATTTGTGTGGAAGTGACATCCCTGTGAGGCTTCTCTTTGACATTACTGATGGAATGTGCTGTATTCCATCAAACATACATTTTATTGAACAGTTTTTTCATCCTAAAAAAAGACATGTGAAACTTCAGTGCACTTTGCATTCATCAGTATCACCCTCGCCAGGCTGAGAGCACTGAGCTCTGCACAGTGCACAAGAGTTTCCCTCCTCAAGTGAAGAGAACACCAAGTGAGTCTCTTAATGCATATGAAATCACCAAACCAAAATAGCAAGGTCCTGAACACAGCCTAGCACCAATATTCACTTTTCGGTTCAAGAGCAGGAGAAATTATGTCATTATCTGCTTATTTCAGAAACTACAGTTTGAGCTTTCTGCTTTATGTTGGGTGGCTCTCTCTGGAAACATCACCTTTCCAAACTGTCCTGTGGACCAGCTCTTAGTTTAATCCACCCAAGAGATGGCCTGGGACCCAGTCAGAAATAGTTCATGAACATCAGCATCCTTATGCTGCTTCTCTCTATGAGCAGACACATTGTGCCACTTGTGGTGCACCCAGAGCCAGGAGCCATTGCCGAGAAGGGGCAGGCACATCACCAGGGGCACAGCATCACAGCATCCCAATCAAGGGCAGGAGAGCAGCTCAAATACTCACAAATGGGTGAGCCGTGGGATCTGGAAACTCAAGGTGTCAGACATATCCAGAATAAATCATATCAGGACAAGAGGAGGGGAAGATTAACCATCTTCTGGGCTCAGAAACCAGAGGGGTCAGCACTGTTGGCTGCCTGTCTTCACTGAATGAAGACTGCTGCCTTCAGTGGGGGGGTGGAGCTGAGTCCTCTGCAGTAGTGAAACTACTCACATCTATGAATGCTTTCAACAGCCTAGCCCATCAATGCCAAATCACTTGTCCAGCTTTACTGCAGACAAAATAAAATAGCTGCAGCAAGATATCCTGGAAGGCTGGGATTTTCCAGCAGAGAGGGCCAAGTCTCTGTTGGTGGCTATAGTCTCTGTTAAGCTCAACTCTACAGATAGGTGCCAAATGACCATAGCAGAGATTTTGGCAGTGGAACAGCAGTTGTAATAAATGACTTTGTGAAGCCTTGCATACACTTCACCTAAAGTGCTACAGCTTGCCCTGAGCCTCCAAAGCACTCCAAAAGTGCTTATCAGCACAATGAGCCAGCAAAAGCCCATCAGGAATGTTCACCATCACCCTCAGTGGTGTGAAAGCAGCAGCCACCTTGCCTGTAGCAAGGAGAAACCCCAGCTGTCTTTCCAGAAGTCTCCCATTGCTTCAGCTCCCAAGTCACCATTCCCAGGGGAAAAAACCACAGCATTTGGATAAGGCTCTGAGGGAGGAAGGTTGGCACAGTAACTGCAGCCACAACTGAGCACAATAGAACTATGGGTGGCTTTTTTTCTTCCAGTTGCAAACTCAAGGGTTCCCAGACAGCCATCTCATTTCCCTCCTGGGAAATCAGTGTTTTCAGAGAGACAACAGTCCTGGTGATTCACCACCAGGCTCAGGCTCACCAAGGGAACTCAGAGAAACTGCAGCACTCATGGTGGTATCTGGCCTGTGCTGGGCTGACATGTTGAAGGAAAAGTCACGCTGCTTTGCCCGCTCATTGCTGCATTGGTCTCCTCTGGATCTGGCATCATTCAGGTGTTTCCCATGCCAACATGTTGACTAAGCCAAATTGTTTCTTACATTAAAAACTCTCTGGATCTGCACTTTGTAAGTCTTCAGATTCAAACAGATGTCTGGCTTGGGAGTCCTGAACTGTCCTGTCACAAAGCCAAAAAGATGTCCAGGTCCAAAACAGAGTTTTCCCCCAGGCTTACTGAAATGGCCAGTTGCTGCTGAATGCATGGAAAAGTGGGGAAGGGAGTAGGAGTCAGACTTGTCACTATTTGACCATTTCTGGCTCACTCTACTAGGTCCAACCTAAACTGAGTCAAGCTGAAGAGTACAAAAATAATGTGGAGCTGTGTCCTTGTGTGTGTGAAGTTCAATGCCCCTTCACCAGTTTGTCCCTGGTGTTTTATCCCTAATAACTCATATTCAACATCCCAAGCACACTCAATGTCTGAGTATTTCTGAGAACCCCTGGGTGCCTGGTGACACCTTTCTGTGCCTGATGACATCTTCAGCTGTCTACCTGCTCTCAGCTAGCACCCTGAGGAGGCTGAGCCTCCACATAAGAACTCCCAGCGTGATTTTATTGTATTTTCTTTAATTAATCTCTGCAGGAAGCCAAAGGCCGTTCCTGTCCCTAGAAGCAGTTCATTAGCTGGCAACCCAAATTTCACAGAAAGAAGCAACATGACAGTGGTAATGAAAACAAGACAAAAACAAAGAAAACTGTGAACATTTTTATTGCCACTGGAGCCATCACCATCCACAGAGTATGTTCAGAGCTGTCAGCAGTGCCTCTCCTCATTTGGGACCCAGTCTAAACAAAGCTCCAAGTCAAATTTCTTGCCTGACCATTACATGAAATTTTAGTTTCATTCTCAGTCATGGCCTTACACCGATTACATTATGGAATTCATTAGGGAAGAGAAAATTGCAGTTTTTTCCTTGATGGAGCTGAGTGGTGCTATTGCAGAATAGCCAGGAGCAACCAGGGAAAACATGCCCATTAGAGGCTGGTGTAATCCCACCAGGATACCAACCAAGCAGTCACAGGACAAAAGCAGTGACAGGAGAGATGCACTGACAGAGCACAGGGCAGCTTTTTACAAGGGAAGATGCTTTCCAAGGCCTGCTCTTTTGGATCATATTGAGAAAAAAAATGCATGTAAAGGTTCAAGGAAATGAAAAGGGAGAGACTAACTATATTCCAAAGGTTTTTCTGCTGTAGCTATGTATTATAATAAAAGAACCTGGTGGCATATTTTATGGTCATTAGTGGTTTAATTAGGGAACATGTCATTTCACATCGCCCAGCTCCCATCTCACTGCCATTGAATGGTTCATTTCCTATCATTCTCACAGCAAAGGTAATGATATAAATGAACACAGGCTGCTCAGAAAGTGTTAGAAGGAAGAAAGCACCAAGATCTTCTGCCAAACAATCTCACAATTTAGCATACACATAAATGAAAAATAAATAAAAAAATCTCAAGGGAAGCATTGTTTCATTTCCACAGAGTGGTTATGATTGAGTACAGGTAGTTTTCCCAAGGCATTTGCATTCTTTGTGGGACTAATTTGAACAATTTCCCACAGAATGGAGCCACCGTGCTGGAAAGTTCGAAGCCAAGAGCTGAGGACCCCAAAGCAGCAGCACAAAGGGGCACAAAGCCTGCACTGCTCCTGACTGCTTTGGATAAGAGCAGAGTGTAATTCTCACAAACCACAAGTGACAAGGTGCACGGGGAGATTGGAGGGAACTTGTTTCTTCTGTTAGTAACCACAGGAGTTTCTTGTGGTCGGTAGTTCTGAGAACGGGAAGCTGGACAAGCTGTAGGTGCAGGAGATTCTTGCTGCCTCTGGGGTTACCCACCCAGCCAGAGCTCAACTGATTAGGAGAGTATCAGAGTTACATAATGACATTTCTGGGATGTTTTACGGTAAATATGTGGGGGGCCTCTTCGAAGAGAGGGATGGGGGGTGTGGATAGCAAAACCACAAGAAATTGAATTTAAATGGGAGAACAGTTTGACAAATTTTTGTCATATATAACATGCAACAAATCCATATAATTGTAAAATTAAATATAGCAACTCAATATTTAAAAGCTATAGCATCTATTTGTGTGTTTAGGCTTGGAGTTCTGCTTTTAAAATGCCTATAAATTTGCTTGTGATCCATCTCTCCTAACATCACACATCTGAAACACTGACCTCTATCTCTAAGTTAAGCTCTGAGAGCTCCAGAAAGAGAAATTAAAAGCCTTTAAAAGAAATAGGCACTTTGAGGATGTTTTTAGAATGCCATTTTAGATGTTTTCTTCAGAATGCATCAAACTTTTCTCTGGTCTGCAGTGGCTACTGAGAGTGCATATTATTAGCCCACATGTAGGTAGATGTATAATAGGTGCTTGTTTTACCCACAGAAATCACGTCCCAAATGTCCTAAAATATGTTTAATGACCCAGCATAATAATGGCAACTTTCACCACTATTGTAGTGAGAACTAGTTCAGCTTCCTACAGAAAGTCTTTTCCAGGTTTTTGTCATTATAGAAGGCATCACCCACCTCCAAATTACTCGTGAAATGAATGCCTTGTGCAGGATGCATTCATCAAAGGCCAACAAGTTCAGCTTTTATGAGGCCAAGGTGTGTTAGAAGGCATTACTACCCCTCACAACAGCTCAGGTGGTTTTGCAGGCACAGAGGTTTTCGAGAAGCAACTTGCCACAAAAATTACATGAGAGATCATAGTACCTGAAAACAGACCAGAGGAAAGTTAGCCTTCATACCCATTCCTGCCTCCTGACATCAATGGAACAATGGTTTCAACAATATACTTTTGACTGTTTAATGAAGAATTATTTAAAATGTACCCTTATTTCCAAGTGAGACCCCACGCCATAAAGCAGGGCAATAATTCCTCCAGTGTGTTTTTAGCTCGTACGCTGTTTCACCATAAGGAAATCTAAGTCTGCTTCTAGATATCTCCTACAGCATTAAAATTGTATATGGATTTTAGGTGGGAATATTCATTAAACACTATCAACTCACAGCAGGATGGGGAAAAACCATCCTTCATCATCTCACTGGATGTGGGAAAAATAACAGAAAAGCTGCTATTGTTTGGATGTTTTTTGTGATAATACTTTTAGAGACAAAACATTTCTCCTCCCAGCTCTAAAGCTATTGAAGGGATTTTCCTGACACACTCTAAAATGATTTATTGTAGGTCAGAGGGCAATTGGAAGAGAAAAAGATCAATCACACAGGAAGAGATAAGTTTTCCCCTTGATCTTTTTTATTTATTTTTTTTTTAGAGTGAACAGCTCGTAAGATTTTTGAACTGTTTCAGGGCTCTAATTTCTTCAGAGATCATATAGTCTCCAGTTTGCTTATTGTTAAGCCATTTTTATCAGAAGAGCTAAGTTCATTGCTCTGGCCTCACAAAAGTAAAAATCTGCAGTTGTACTGTAACAAATAGTCAGGTGAGATGCTGTGAATAAGATACTTTTAGTGACTGGAAAAAACTTCTCTGTGAGTGAAGAGAAAAATATAAACCAGTCTGCAGTAGTCTGAAATACAACCCAGAAGTGTTAAGATTCTGTAGATGCCCCACCAATTCATCTTGAATAATGTTATCACAGCCTGGGCTGTCCCAAGAGTTGCAGTAATGATTGGACACTTTTCATGAGGAGCTGTGAAATGGTTTTTTTGCTCTGTATGCAAGACAGAGAAATCATTTAAGGGCAATAGACTGAGAAAAGCTGATTACGTTCAGTAACAAAATCATTGCATTCATAATGCAAATGTTTTCCCTCTATCTAATATTAACAAAGGACATTGTCTTTTCATTTCTCAGGGAATTAGTCATGCATATCCTATTGCCTGTCAGGAGAATAGCACAGCTGATTCCTCAATAACAGTACTCAAAACAAATCCTTACCTGGAAATTCATGCTTATCATTCTAGCATACTACAAGTATGAAGAAAGAACGGGTACAACAGTTTTGTGTTCATTGCAATAACCAAAACATTTGGGATTGCTTTTATTAGCCAGATGTTATTTGCATAGCTGTAGTGTCTACATGTTCCAGCAAGAGCAGAACTGCAGATGAGTTCTGCAAGAGACAGAACCACCTCCAAACTATTTTGAAGCCAAGTCCACAGAAGATCTGTGGCACAAGACATGTTACAGGAGCTGGGACAGCTGACCTACCCAGCCAGTGACAAACAGAACCATCCATGGGTGGTGTGGCTGGTCCTAGCAGTCAGCCAGGTCTGATTGAGTGGTGCTGCTCCCGGCTGTCATTCCAGTTCCCACTCTCTCTCCATGTTAGACAGCTGGTGTTATGCTCTTCCTGACAAAGCCCAGGTCTCAGGAAACAGAGATGAAGGTGTGCAAAGCAAGCTCTGAGTACTCTGATGCACAGGCAATTCTCTAGACATGGGTGCCTGGCCAGCTTTATCACACATGCAAATCAAGAGGGATGAGCTTCAGCACAAGCCTGGACCTGACCTCAACTCATCTCCTACATCCATAGAGAAGCCTCCTCATTTTTGGTCCATACAATCTCAGGCTACACAAACCAGAAAAAAAATCATCACTTTCATACAGGTGACCTGATAGTAAATGCATAAGCCTGGGTGGTTTGGGGTATTTTATGCACCAAATTCCCAGGTTTAGGTACAGTGCCATGAAAGACTCCCCTACTTTTGCCCTAGGTAATGTCCAGCACATAATTGTCAGTTTGAGCAGCATAAGCCATGGAATGAAATCACACCCTCACTAAAAGTACAAGCAAACCATAGAGAATTGTAATGAAAGCTGGACATTTACCCAGAGGTTTCACTGGCATTCATCCAGGACAGGTATCCATGTCCACCCTGGAAGACTGGGCAGCCTCCAAAGAGCCCAGAGTACCAAAGTGGTACTTGGAATGCAAGTCCAAAGAGCTGTGGTGCCAAATGTAACTGATTATAACATAGACTTATAACCTGAGCACATCTACAAAGTCCATCAGGAGCTGATCAATAGCATCTATGTCCTTTAGGGAGCAAGACAGACAGACCCCAGCACAGACAGGCCCCTGACTCAGGAGGTCAGATCCCACCCTGAACTCCACTGGCTGCACTGGGACTCACAGAGGTCAGATCACTGCCAGCCAGCTCAGACCCAGACACCTACACTGTGAACACCTGAAGTTAAAAGACTTGAAACCCAAGCTTAAAAGCTTCTCTCATTTGAGCTTTGATGAACATAAACAGTATAGAGAATGGCAGAGTGAGAAAGCAAGATCACATGAATGCTGGTTCCAAAAAAGTATTCCTTCCTTTCTCTCCCACTCTATAAAAAATAAAGAATTGTATATTACTAAAGGTTAGGAAAGATTGAGCCATCAATTACTACTGTTCTTCATGTTTCTGTAGCAAAAATGGAGAGGCATTCATTTGCATTGTATCATATATCTACAACTCAGTTTACAGAAACGGCTCTTAGTGTCTAATTTTTTCATGATAGGTCATAATAGCCTTCAATGAATGTAGTATGAGATTTGGGGTTCTGTAGGCTGGAAAGCAGCTGAAAAAAAATATCTTCTCAGATTTTCAGTAATGACATAAAATATTCAACATAAACTAGGTAAAGACTCACCTTTTCCATCATCTTCAGTTCTCTTCACAAAGCTGGTTCTGTCCTAAGCCCCACCTCCATTAGTTACATGGTTTTCCAACTGTCCAGTCTCTCTGTTTATCAGGAACACAGGTTTGTGACCATTTGGCCAGTCTTGTTGGTGGAATGGAGCTAATTCTTTCTGTTCCTGTTTTCTGCAGCATGTGAAGGAAAGCACCTGAGTCATTTGGTCACCCTGAAGATGCAGGTCATGCTATCACAAGCCACTTTGGCCACCACAGTCAGCTGCATCTCCCTGTCATCTGGGTCAAACTCCTCAGCTCCCAGGGGACCTGAAACCCAAATGCTGAGTACAAATATCCTTGAGCTAGAGGAAGCTAAACCAAACATACTGCAGACAAGCAAGAGCATTATATTCTAGGTAGGCTTACATTCATCTGTGACAATGTAATATCATCAGAGAAGATACCTGTGTGGGGTTTTTTCCTCTATTATCCAGATTTGTGATTCATAATGCATTAACTGCAGGTGTAGAAAAACTATATCAAAGTTTGCCCACATCATCAGTGATCATAATCTGAATGTGGTGGTGATGCTGCTCTGTCATTGCCTGGTTTTTAGACTACAGTCAGTCTCCTTTGAAAACCCATCTATAGTGATCCACCCATTTACACATTTTGGATGTTCTGTGAGAGGGAAAATGAGAGAATTCATTAATGTATTTGCACGACTGTGTTTCCCCGGCATTACAGAATCTGCGCCAGGTAGCCAGTGAGGAAATCCCCTGGGTTGGTTCATGGCAAGGGAGGAGAGCAGAGAGCCTGGTTAGCCACAGTGCAAGAGGAGCCCCTGCTGATCCCTGCAGGGATTGCAGTGAGAACCGAGAAAATGGTCAATATTTTAAACCCTTCAGACAGAGAAATTTTGTTAATGTGAATTGAAATGTAACATGAAAAAAGAAAATAAGGCTCTAAAGCAGTTGGAGAATGAAAAACTAAAACTGATTCAGACAAATGTGCTTTAATTTCAGTTGGTTTTGCAATGGGTATTTTTGAAATTAGGAATCTCTGAAAAAGGTTTTGGCCAAGGGAATTTTTTTATTGGACATAATTGTGAAAACATATGTGTTCTTGTGGTTTATCTTTGTTCACATCCATTAGTCACACAAAATAAATATCTCTCATCATACAGACACAGCCAGTTGAAAGATTGCCATGGATTTTTGATGAATTCATAGCAAACTGGTAAGACTAAACAAAACATCACTTGCATATAATTACAGAATCATGATTCTGTGATTCTGTGAAAACATCACTTGCATATAATTATTTTATTTCCTTGTTGGTTAATATCTTGTTGGTTGAATATTCCATATTTTCCTTTCCCCGTGGCCCTTACAAAAAGGAAGTCCAACTATGTTTGCATTTCTAATGCTCAAGATCAAAAGTTGCCCAAGCTCAAGAAGGAAATGTGTGTCACAGGAAAGGATAAAGCCTGGACTCCATAACACCAGGCCCAGCTCCCCCAGAGGACCACAGACTGTGTGATTCCTGAGGAATGTACCTGTTCTGTCCACAGACCCTGCAGTGCCTCAGTGGTCTCCAAGGCAGTGGAACCAATGGTGTTCTGCAGTCTCCCCTGCTTTCAACAAGGGTTTCACCCATGCACAGGTTTACAATCCAAGTGCAAAGGACCTCATCTTCTTACATATTTCCTTGCTGTAGTCAGTTCCATCTAAACTTGGTCCTTCAAACAAATCACATACATAATGATGTACATTGTACCACTATCTGTTGGTTAAAAGACTACATGGTGCCTTCCAGAAGTGGAGTGTAGAGTTTAGGAAAAGGCAGCAGGAGTCTGAATGATCAATGAACCCAGGGATTGTACCAATATGTCTCACACATATGAATATCAGCATCTCTGCCAGTCAGTGCAGTTTATCTTAATCAGAAGGACAGTGGACAGCAAGAGGCATCAAAAACCATACACAGTATACAACAAATTGAAATTCAATCAGATATTTGTTTTGGGGCCCAAGAAGATTTAAGATTTACTAATAATCTGGGCAGGATTGTCATTAGCATTATGTACCCCGACCAGAGCCTGGACACCAAAAGCAGAGAAGATAATCCCAAAATCACAGGCCCATGGTGTGATTCCTGGGGCTGTCCCGTGCAGGGCCAGGAGCTGGACTGTAATGATCCTTGTGGGTCCCTTCCAGACTACTTTGGGATTCTGGGATTCTGTAATCTTACCTCTCTCATGCTTTCAGTAATGTAAATCTATAGCATTCATCTCTCCTGTCACAAACAGTCATGGCAACTAAATTCTAGGATTGAATTCATGTGTGCCATGTGCTCACAGCACATGTCAGAACACAGGACCTTTGCAGCGCTCCCAGTGCCCTCTCCCACTGAGATGAAGTAAAAGGTGAAGTTGGAGATGGGAAGCACAACACCTTCTTCCTCTTGCTAGAAGAAGTGTATCTATGGCAGGAGAATACAAGCTGCAATCAGTCAGGATGCAGGTTTGAAGTTCAGTTTCCTGGTTTGTTTGTTTGTTTGGTTGGTTTGTTTGTTTTTTTTTTTTTTTTCAAAATGCCAGGAGATCTTTCATAAACACAAATATTTGGGGCTCTTTTTTTATCTCTGGTTGGTTAGCTGGGAACTCCATCAGCTTTATGCTTTCTGTTCCAGTCAGTGCAGAAAGAATTCTCCTGCTAAATCACCCACCCCCTTCCAGAAGCTCCTGTGCTATTCCTTAGAGACCAGATCTTATCTCACTCGACTTAGCTTAGATTAAAATCTCCTGGAGAGAGTGTGAGCACAAACACATAAAGCCAGTAGGTTTTTATAACACACAAATTTTTTTCCAAAATCCATGTGGTTCAAGTCCTGCTATCTGATTGACGGCACACTACTCCAAATAACTGCATTAAGAATTTTCTCTGAGTATGCAAGGACTAAGGCTCTCTGCTTCAGCAGTGGTATTATCTGAACCAAATATCAAAATTTTGCAATATCACTGGTAATTTTTGTAAGATTGGAATATACTGAAACATTTTCTGCAAAAAAATCTGGGAGCTTTACTTTAGGGAAAGAAAAATATCAAAATCAAATACATTTCCTTGTAAAATTATGTAAAACTGAATTTGCTTTCTTGCAGAAAAAAAAGGTTAAAGTTATAAATATTTTATTGTGGAAATTTTTTAGGAAAAATCTGGAAACCTCACTACAGAATTTTTCAAAATTATATATTGCACTACCATTGCTCACTTGTCACAATAGAGAAGAAAAGCTGAAAGCTATTGTCACTTTTTGTCTGGCTTTTTAAACCACTAAGAGTAGTCAGCTTATCTTCCTTAACTCAGTGACACATATTCATGTATCTTTTTTTTTTTTCTACTTTGTCATCACATTTGAAATCAAAACCAATTGCAACCTTTCTAGGAAACAGAAGTTCCAAGTGTCACCCCATAGAGATGCCAGTCGAGTATGCCTGCCCAAACTTGTGTCCACCAGCTTTCTGGACCATCACTGGAGACAAAGACCAGCCTGGTTCCCACTCAATATCAGCCAGTCATGACCTCCTCCAGGAAAACCTTAGAATAATTTAGGTTAAAAAAGATCTCTAAGACCATCGAATCCATCTGTAAACCCAACACTGCCTACTCCACTACTGAACCATGTCCCTAAGCACCACATCAATACATCTTTTAAACACCTCCAAGGATGGTGACTCAACCACTTCCCTGAGCAGCCCATTCCAATGCTTGATAATGGTTTTGGTGAAGAAATTCTTTCTAATTTTCAATCTAAACCATTTTGGTGCAGCTTGAGACCATTTCTTCTTGTCATTTTACTGGTTTCTTGAGAGAATAGACCAACCCAGCCTGGCTACAGCCTCCTTTCAGGCAGTTGTAGAGAGCAGTGTAGTCTCCCCTGAGCCTCCTTTTCTCCAGGCTAAGCACCCTGATCTCCCTCAGCTGCTCCTCATGTAACCTGTGCTCCAGACCCTCCCCCACCTCGGTTGTTCTTCTCTGGACATGCTTCAGCCCCTCCACATCTTTCTTGAAGTGAGGAGCCAAAACCTGAGCATAGGATTCAAGGTGTGGCTTTATAGTACCAGTTATAGGGGGACAATCACAACCCTGGTCCTGGTGACACTACTGCTGACACAGACCAGCTGCCATTGACCTTCGTGGCCATCTGGGCACACATGGCTCATGTTCAGCCACTGTAGACCAGCACCTCCACGTCCTTTTCTGCTGGGCAGCTTTCCAGCCACTCTGCTCCCAGCTTGGAGCACTCCAGGGGGTTGTTGTGACCTGAGAGCAGGACCTGGCACTCGACCTTGTTGATCCTCATACAAATGGCCTTGGCCCTTCTGTCCAGATCCTTCTGTAGATCCTTCCTGCCCTCCAGATGATCCCACCAGCTTGGTGTCATCTGCAAACTGAGAGTGATCTCAATCCTCCCTTCCATTTGGGGGTTATTGCCCTGGGTAATAATTGCAAAACTTGTGTCCCCCAGTCTCCTGGGCCATCACCTGGAGAGGAAGAGCAACCTGGTTCTCCCTCTATCAGCCAACCATAACCTCCTCTGGGGCAAGTGAGGTGGCAAGTCCCTTGTGTCAAAGTTATAGTTAGAGATGTCTGCTAGAATGGTCTGTGATGGCACGCAGAGGTTAAGGGCAAGATTTTAAGGAAAAAGGTAAGAAAGAGAGAACAGAAATAAATTTGATATACAGCAAATTTCAGGGGCATCTGCTTCAGACAAGATCATGCTTGAAAAAGCCACTGTCAGAACACAGAGCAAAGTGCTGAGGATGAGGGAATGAGATGCACAACATCAGGGCTCACTTCACTTGTCTGGAGGCTAGTGAGAAGAAAAAGTGACATTTTCATCTAGAAACTACTTTTCTTTACACTGTGCCTTGCTGATACAGAATTACAATAACTCAACACTGAGCAGAACAGACTTGCCACACAGCTGTGTAAAAAAAAAAAAGTTTTATGCTTCCAGTGGTCCTAGAAAGATAGATATATATTAAAAAACCCAACAAACAGCATATATATACATACATACATACATACATACATCTATATATATAGAGGAAGGAATTTTTAAAAATTTGGAGACAAAAACCAGAACAAACTGTCTCACAAAGTCAGATCTGAGATGAACACATAGGCCTGGGATGGGGTAATCTCTAGAGATGCGTGCATACTCACATTACAACTAACAATAGTACAGCTGTTCTTTGTTCTTATTGAAGGATGAAGAAAGTATATTTATGGATAGATGTAATTAATGTAAAACTCCAGCTGTTTACAAGGAAACTTGGAGTTGTCTTGCACATTCTGAGTATGTTATTCCTTATGAAGCAGCTGAACCTGGATGTCCTTATGCACAAGAGAGCCAATGGTTAGTGCACTTAGAGTTAGCCAAACAAATGTGAATTAAGGTCACCTAAACTCTCAATAGGAGCTTCTGTCCTGGCTTTTAGTTACAGTTTACAAATTCAATTCCATTTCATACCTTTCTTACACTTAGATTTGTATCCTAATCTCCTGGTATCCTGTGGTCAGTGTGGGCATAGGAAGAGGTCACTATCCTCAGTGAGTGAAATGCCATTGAATCACAGTTGCCTTTATCCTATGAGGACAAATTTAGAAATGCCCAATGATCCACAGGGAACCAGCTCTGGATTTATCCTCACACATGCAAATGGTGACCCTTGCTCACTTCACTTGTTTACAAACAGCTTTATGTCCAGCCAGCTCTAAATACTGGAGTTTTTCTCATTATTTGCTACCCATTTATAGCATTATAAATGCATTCTGCATGCATTAGATCTCAAAATAAATCTGAACTCTCACAACCTTTCACACTGAGAATGTCTCCCCTTAACCCTGAAGCACAGATATTTGCTTGAGATCATTTCTTTCTCTCCCTGTTCTGCCTGCATTGAGCAAAATAAAGTAAAACAGCTCTATGAACAACAAAATTATAGCAGAGAAAAATAAATTTGTAACAGCCCTCAGATGATACTGCCCTAGAAAATATACCTGGTCCCTTAACATTAGAGCACTGCAGCCAGACCAGTAAAGGGGTGTCATTACTTATATTCCCAATTCAGCTCAGAAGGAGGTAGGAGAATAAGGTGCCTATTCCTACATGTGACTGCCAAGCAGATAAAACTCAGCACAGCTTTGATTACAGACAGGTAGTACAGATACTGAGAGACAATCAGAGCATGTAACAGTCAAAGACAGGGATGTAGGATTAAGAGCCCAAATGTAAAAAGCTGGAAAGGTGATGAAGTGTTGCAGGTGAATATGTTTATTACTGACATTTCAACAGACACAGCACACCTTGCCCATGGCCCTTTTTCTGTGAGAGAGATGCCCTTTATGGTGGGCTGGAAGCACATATTAGCTGCTTTATATTTCCCACTCTAAAGTCTATTTCAGGTGATCATATACTTTGCAAAACCTTAACCTCATGAACACAGGTTACTTACTACTTTGGCTTATTTTTTTTATGTAGCTATGAACCAATGAAAATATGGAAAAGCTGATCAACACATTGCAATTACTGAGTAAGAAAATAAAAGTTAAAAAAGTAAAAAAAAAGCAGTAAAGTAGTAGTTAGTAAAAAAAAAATTAAAACCAAAACAAACAAACAAAAAACACAAGATAATCTTTCTTTTGGATGTAGCAGATTTTTGCCATTTTATTTAGAAAATTCTGGGACCAAAATGGCAGCTTTGCTGAAATTGCAGTGCTCCATGGCAGCAGAGGTGGAGGCTGCTACAAACGAGTGTATCTAGAAACAGAAGGGAAAATAAGAGCAAAGAATGTGGCACACAGAAGGCCAGAACAGCTTTTACCCTGTCAGTCCACAGCAAGCAATGGATCAAGCCTTCAGGAAGGCAAACAAAGATACTGAAACAGGTGACTAAAAGCAGCCTTTCCATTAGAGAATCAGAAGCCTTGTTTGATAATATGCATATAAGTGAAGGTCAAACTAGTGATGAGATTATAAGCAAGGCTGGAAAAAAAACTTTCAAGATGGAATGAAACTTTTGAGACTAATATGTGACAAGATATATGAGAACTCAAAAAGAGGGGGAAAGGAGCTTCTGAGGTTTTGAGAAAAGAATTGTGACTATTGCATCAATTGTGTTGTTTCGAAAGTTTAGGGACTCTTTAATTGGAGGGAAAAGTTGCAATGGAGAAACAAAACCAAGAATAAGACTGCAGAAAATATTCAGACTTCAGTTTGGAAAAGGCAATCACACCATAAGTGGAGAACATAATTTGCAGATTGAAATCTCTGAAGGAAAGCGGGTCATATTCAGATGTTTGGGTTCATCAAAGGAGCAACTGGAAGAAAATTAAAAGCTCAGAAGGGAATAGAACTGAAAAAAATTTGAAAGAAGTATCATGACAAAGAGCAGAAAAACTGGAAGAAAACACAAATCAAATTTGCATCTAGCCTTTGTAAAGAGCTGCTATATTTTGTAACCAGCACAGTAATTTGCAGTCTTGCCACAAAAACAGAATTTACAGAATGGCTCACTGGCCACAAATGCTGTAGCTCTCTTTTGAAAAAAAAGTTTGATTTAAAAATAGCATTAATTCAGCTCTAGGATAGTTATATTTTATTGCTGCTATAAAAAGAAACTGTTAAAAGGGTACTTAAAAGAGATGAAGAATCACACCTGGAACAGAGCAATACACTCTGAACAGGACTGCCACTTGCAGAGAACACTTCTGCCCAGACCAGTATGTTATTTTAGGTGCTGATGCTAAAAAGTGAAGTATTTTCACCAAAAAAAAAAAAAAAAGCAGAAAATCTATCATCATCTTGGATAACATGAAAGTAATTGGTCTGCAGGACACTGGACTAGTGTATTATATCAGAGGACAATCGCTTCTTGTGAAGTTGCCTCCCTCCCACAAGGTAATTACTAATGGAAGAAAGATCCACAGTTTCCACAACAAAAGGAAGGCAAAAAAAAAAAAAAGTCTGCACTCTTGATATCAAAACCAAAACCAACAGAAGTGAGAGATAATGCAAGAGAAGGCTCTAGGCTGAGCAAAGCAGAGCTAAAACTCATGAAGTGCTTCAGACATCCACAGGACAGAGATGGTCAGCTCAGAGACTGGTTGAAACCTGGTGATGCCTCATTAGAAATCTCTAATTTGCCTCGGAGTAGGAACGAGGTGTTAGAGTAATTGGTCCTTTAGGAAGCTTGACATAAAATACAATGCATTCCTCCCATGCTGTGTGAGCTGAAAGCAGTGGTCAAGGGAGCCAGCACTGACAGGAGTGGCTTCAGCAGTGCACAAAGATCCCCTGTTCTTCTTTCCTAAAATGCCAGTTTATCTGATGTGATTGCATTAGAGAATCATTAGTTCTACACTCCAGCCCCAAATTCTTCTTCGTTCTGTCTTTAACCCATTTCCCCTCCATAGGAAATAGGTCTGAGCCACCTATTTTTCAAATCTCCTCATTCCTCTGTTCTCCACAAACATCTGGGACACTTATAGGCCACATAATCCATTTTCTTCAAGACTGTGGGGGAGATGGGGACGCACTAATTTTGTGGATTAACTTGGCAGGGCTTACACACTGAATTCAAAGTGTTTGGTTGATCCAATGGCAAGTTCAGATTCCTAATGATGTTATATGTTGTGTTTTCAAATTTTTGGATGTGTTGAAAATAGAATCTAAAAATGCGCTGCATTCCAACTTAAAGTTAGAAAGGAATATTTAGATTACAAAGTTAGTAAATACATGATGAAACAAAGGCCACATACCCAGCCTCTTTCTGCAATTTTTCTAGTAGTTTCAAATCCATACTGCCATGCTCAGCCTTCTTTTCCCATGCTCATTCAGAGCAAAGGATAAAACTGTTTAAATCCTCAGCTGTGACTGGAGGTGCAGGGAACCATACCCCGAGCATGCACAATGCACCAAGGGCCCTGAGAAATCATGGCCTGTATTAAAAGCTATTGAATTTCTCTGCCACCAAAAATGAGAGTGATAGCTTAAGTCTTTGGGCATTAGTGGCCAAATATTTCCTTTAGAGCTGGCATAACATTTGACTCCTACCATGATAGTAAAACACTTGGAAAATGAGTGGTGCTGCACTCAGGAGTTCTGAACTGAGGTGCCCAGTGTTAAGTGACTACTGTGCATGAGAGTCCCAGGAGGGCAGGGGTCTGCAATCACATCATTAAAGAGGACTTGTTGATAAGAAGAGATCAAATTGGAGCTGAATAGGCAATTTTATCTTCTTTAGCTACTAATTTGGGAGTACTTAAATTTGCCATAATTGCAGGCTTCTTTCAATACGTATAAAAGAGACTTTCACAAAGGTTTTGAAAAATATTACAAGGAACACTTCTGAATTACTGTGCCTGAGGTGGCAGGAGTCATTTGACAAAGCCGATGGCAAATATCTGCCTCTTTGTCCTGAGAGTGTCCCAGCAGCAGGGACAAAGCAGCAGCAGAGAAGCAGGCAAGACCTCTGTGGGGTGCTAAGAAACTGTCTGGGAGCTTTGCAGTAACAGCTGCAGGGGCTGTGCAGGGACATCAGGTGTGTTGAAAGGAAGGATATTGCTCCTGCAAATGGAAGGGGAAAGAGAGGAACAGATGTCATGTCCTCAGCCTGTTCAGCTCCTGCCAAGAAGGAAAATCAAGGGTTAAGTCTAACTTCCATTTCAACTTATCACAGAGGGGAAGATTTGGTATTTTATGTGGTTATCTAAGGTTATAATTGAGCCTTAAAATATTTAAGAGATATTTTTAATTTACTTATCATAATTGCAAATGGATTAAGAAATATTACTCACCTGTAACAGTGGCTATACTCCACCTGACCACATCAGTTAAGTGATTTCAGCTTTGGCTAGATTTTGGATTGCCTTAAAAACCCAAGAGCCCCAAGAATAAGCCACATGGTTACAAAGGATAGTGATCAGTTTAGTGAGCTGAGAAATACTTTTTGTCTAAATAGAGAATAATCTGAGTAATAAAGCTTTATGAACACACCAGAGACAGCAGACCTGTGAAACACAGGCTCAAGTATCAGCTGAGAAAGGGTTAAGACTATAAAACATGAGGTTACAATGGAGTAAAGCAAAATAAAGGTGTCTGATAAACCAAACCAGCAGCTTTTCTGTGCATGGGTATACCAAAGATTGGAATCTCCATGGCTTTGAAATTTGTTTTTGCCTGTGATAAGGTAGGTGCAACATGCAGAGCCGGCAGTAGTTCACAGTTCATAGCTACACTCTTTGGAAGGGTGTAAGAGATGAGCGTAAATGATTACCAGGAACCAGGGTGTGGTGAGAGATGCATCGACCAGCTTCCAACACTAGAACTAGCTCTTTTTTCTTGGTATTCAATAACTTCCCAGAGGGACACAACTCACTCATTTCTAGTCCTAGGCAGAAAAAAAAACCCAAACATTTTAAAGTTATGATATTATTATTATGTATCCGAAAGCTATTTTGCATCATTTATTATTTATCTGCTGAGGCTTTGAGAGCACTTGAGTTTCATCCATGCATGCAGAAAAGATAACACACAGTCCCAAGAAATTTATTAGCTAAAATATTTGCTATAACTAAACTCGAGTCAGATTTACTTAACGATTTCTAAATAGAATTAAATGGCGCAAATCTTTCTGCAGACAATGTAAACTTAGCTTAGATGTTACTTTAAGAAATTTAATCTCTATAATTAGTGACTGGAATCAAGTAAACTGAAATGAGTGTCTCAAGTTTAAGATGTTTATTTTGTGGGTTGTGTGTCTAAAATGCATAAGTGAATTGCAAACAAAACTTTTCAAATGCATAATATCTCTAAAAAAATCACTTTTAAAAAAGTGGTCTTTTATGTCTAGAAAACTTCTCGTAAAACATAAACCAGCTTTTACCCATCATTTTGCTGCCTGACTTTATACTTAGCAGCAGCTGCCTAGGTTTTTATAAGGTGTTAATAAATCTGCTCATACTATTTTTAAATAATTTGTCAGATAAACGCTTTCTCATTCCTGCCATGAAGACTGAATCTGTCTGGGAAGTACTTGGCTTCTATACAGATGGGTCCTGTAGAAAACCCCTTGATAAAGATAGCTGATTGTGTTGTAACCAAAAATAGTTTCTGCCTGTATTAAGGACACACACTGCATGGAAAATCTGACAGCAAAGAGGTGCTTAACACCTGTGCTTGGTGCTAATCAGAGCCAAGCCAAAAGTAGCTTGGAGCCTGACATCTTCTCTGCCCCTTCTTCCCCTTCCTCATGTACAAATTTAGGTATAGCTGCATTTCTGTGGGCAAGGGGGAGGGACTAGGCAGCTCCCACAAAATCCCTTCAGGCCCTGATTTCTATTGCTTTGCACTGAGAAGCTGAACTTTCTTAAATAGGAGCAGAGATGGGGAGAGGCTGGGGGAGTAGCCAAGAAAGCAGAGCACCAAGGATGGGCAATTGCACAAGCAGCATGGGGGTATAAAAACCTACTCAGTATGACAACCTCTGCTGCAGTGGGCACAAGCTCTGGCCAATACGGCTGAAAATTAGCTCTGCTTCTTGAAATGGGCCCATGAGATTCAGGAATCTTTCTCAAAAGTCACTGCTGCTCTCTGGGGTAGCCCAGAAAAATTCATAGCAGTGGTGATTTGCTTTGGTATATCTTAGTAGATCTTCTGCATGCATTTTTTGCTGAGGCATTTGAGTCAAAGGATTACATCATATCAAGTTGAAAGTGGGAGATTCTGGCAGTGGGTGGGTGAAAAATACATTAGAACACAGACCTGTGAACAAGCATACCTGCATTTAGTCTTAATCTTAGTCTGCCTCTTAAGGCAGAGGTTTGTAGTCCTAGGTCAGGGACTGTAAAAGCAGTTTAATACAGGTCTTTCCATTAGACAACCAACAGAGTGCTTAGTTGAAAATTATACCATTAAAAACCCACCATTATCAAATAGAGTATCTGCAAGTAAGAATTAAATATGCAAAAAGGGGTGATAAATGTATCATTTGGAAATGCAGGCTTCAGAAAGGCCTTACAGAGCCACATTCTTCACCTTCCTCCTTTCAGTGTCTGTGAATGCTGCTGTCCCTCTGCAATAGCAGGCAGTCACTGCTGTTGGACCGGGGCCTCCCAGAGCCAGCCCAGCCCCTGGGCTGCACAGTCTCACTCACACTTCCTGCTCTTCTCAGAACCTTCCACCTCTAGTGAAGAATCCACATTCAGCTTGCCCTGCTCTTGCTGCAAAGATCCTCTGGGCACGTTTGGCAGGATGCTCTTCTCAGAGGTGAGGGAAGTGGGTTCAGATAGCCCAGGGTGCACGGCTGGCTGTGAGCCACAGCCCATTGATCTTGTGTGAATTACGTGGGAGAGAGGCAGCTCGATAGCCAACCCCTGTGCAAACCACAGTGACACAATCCTGCGTGTGTTCATAGCATGTTTTATCTATTTATCTCAAAAACCTTGTTTACAGCAGTGGAAGTGGGTATTACTCTCACTCCCAGCTTTACCAAGGAACCAGTGAAAGCTTCAGTGCATTTATGGACTGAACTGCAATTTACACAGGTGCAAAAAATGTCATCCTTGACATCAATGGCTTCCTACTGAAAAAGGAATATTGCAGTTAACGTGAGCATCCAACAGACATGCAGCAATGGCCAAACAAATGAGCATCTCCCCTGGGCTCACACTATCTGCCTCTGCATTTTTCATACTCATGGCCTGATCTTGCTTCTATTAAGAAAGATGGAAACACTCCAAATGCTTTTGGTGGGAGCAAATGCCTGCCTTATACACTCCAGACTCCTGGTATATATTGCAGAATGTATTCAAGCTACGTGCCTGTATGTCTTTCTTAGGCAGTTTCAGTTTTTATAAATCTCTGGAGTTTGCAGCTTTTTCAGCAATGACAATGACATGTCTCACTCCAACTGGTATGTTCCAGGGAAAGTGCTTATTCCAAAGAAATGTTATTTCCCAATGACAACCTGTTCTGCTGAAAAGAATTTCACTAGTTCTGTCTTTTGGGCTAATTGAAAGGCTCATCTTGCTTTCAGATGCCCTACACACTCAGGAAATACTGGATCAAGACCTCTGATACTGTGGTGATTGCATGCTTCTTCAGTCCATCTTTGGCAAGAGTTAAAATGCACCATTGTGGGTCCCCATTCCAGATGGAGGGGGATGACAAACATTTGTTCCTGCTCATCCTGCACAGACAGTAGCAGTTGAGACTTCCAGATCCTTTTCTGTTTATTTCTGGGACAGAAGTCAGCAACTTTTGGAAGGTCTTTTAACACAAAGTACTCCGCCCTGCAAATGTTGTCAGGATAAAAAGCAAGCACCTGGAAGTAGCCTTCAAAATTTAATAAGAAATTCAAATGGCTTCTTCTATATTTTCATACATTCTTGATTTTGGCTTCTTCTGCTCATGCTATGCACTCCTCCACGCATTTTCCACTTTTGGATACTTATATAGAGCATATGTTGCCCATTTAGTTCTTCCTTGATTCTTGTTGGCATCACGTCTGCGGCAAAGTAGAAGGAAAGCAGCTGATTTGAGAGAAAATACTTGTTTGAAAAACAAACTTTCATTTATATTTGTATGTGAAAACAGTCAAAACCTTTATATTCTATTTTGAGATAGACATGTCTGCAGGAAGAGTATCCTTCATGACCATTTAAGTTATGAAGTAAGGGTCATGTTTCCATGGAGCACATAAAATAAAAATTAAAAAGAAGAGCATGTTTTAAAATGTGTTTACAGTCTTAAAACTACCTCTGTGTTTCATGTGTATAGAACCAGTTGGCATCTGCAATGATGCTGGAATCTTAAAAATAAAAGAAAAACATGCTTTCAAATAAATTACCTAGTCCATAACTGACAAGTGTTAGTGAGTTAACATTTCCATTTCAGTTACTGATTTTCAAAATTCTGATTGGCATCCGTAAATCCACAGGGAATAAGCCTGCCTGAGGACCTTCAAAGTGAGAGGACCAGGAACCCAGGGAGAGAGCAATGTGTACTAAGTAACCACTTGTAAATCTCACCCAGTAGAAAGACATTTTGGAGATACACATTTGCCAAAATTGAGTGAAGTAGATATTAAAAGACCACAGATCTTGGAACAAATAAAAGGAAAGAAAGACCCACAACCACCATCCAAAATCAAACAGAAAGAATTCAGAGTAGCTTCACTATTCTTTTTCTCAATGGCTACAAGAATAGATCATTGAAGTCAATGCTGATTGGAAGGTTTTGCTATATCCTTTAATGGAAGCTGATACTGACAAGATCTGGGATATTTTTAGAAGGAAATCCTGTCTCAGGAGTTGCAGGTGTTCTTTTACTTCCTAAAATTTCACCAAAAATTACAACAGCCTTTTGCATCAGTGTCAGAGGAGGGTTATTCTGGTAGAAATACAAACAAAGCACCAAACACACAGGCACCTTCCTTCCTTTGACTGGAAAAAACTCTGGATTTGCCACAGCTTTAGCTCCTGCAGAAAGCCAGTGGGACTGATACCAGAGCTCTTTACAGAAGGTGCAGGCAAGGGGGAGATCTATGAATTAGTATCACTTCAACCTTCCCTGTTCTTTTGTCTTTACCAAAATTTCCTGATGCCAAGGGAGTGGTGGTGGTGGTGAAGGGGTGGGAAGTGGGGTCTTTTCAGGGGAGTGAAGGGGGACAGCGAGTTCTTAATTCAGTTAACGATTGCAGGAAGTGGTTTGTCAGTTTGGAGGTAGCCCCTGCTCGAAGCCAGTGCCCTTCTCAGAAATCAACGTGCAGTTCTCTAAAGATAGATTGCGCAAAACACCAGGGGGCCCTCGGGAACCTGCAGCCACAATTCCCCAGCCAAGGAGCTCCAGAGGAGCGGTGAAATGCCCCCCTTCCTGCAGCTGCTCTGTGGACTAAACCAACACTCACTGGAGCGGCTCTCTTATGCAAGTTCTCAGGTTTCATATCCGCAGTGACCAAGTTTTGTTAAAAATATGACAGCTGCTCCTGTCATTTTCTTTCCACGTAATTTTAACCGTTGCTTCAAACTGCACATGCATTTTCTGCCTTTCAGCAATGGCAAAGGAGGTTTGCATTGAGCAAAGGACTTAACAGAAGCTGCCAGCTTTGGCACTGAAGGGAAGGGTCCCCTTGGCACGCCTCATGGGCTGCATAAAAGACTTCAAAAACTACAGTGAGTAAAGGATATCCAAGGTGACCTTCAGAGTGGTCTATTTAAGCCATGTGACAAAGTAGGAGTTGGTTGAGTGTAATTGCAATGAAACAGGAAATTTATGGACTTCAAGGAATAACTCCCAGGTTTGCCTTGAGCAATAGTGAGGATCTGATCAATGTAACTATAGAGCATCAGAATGCCTCATCCACATTCCCAGGAGCCATACAATAATTCCTTTCACCAGAGCCTCTAACATGCCCTGTGAGAGCATTCTATTCACTCATAAAGAGTCACTTCAGATAATCCATCTGAATGACCACATTTTGCACTGGTGTAAATCTAGATTATCTGCACTGATGTCAATAGATTGATTCAGAATTTAGCATCCTTGCATCTGGAGAACAGAACCTTTGCATTACTTTCAGCACAAAGATTCCTCAGTTAATTTACACTCCCTTTGATAACCAGAACTGGCACAACAGTGAAAGGAATGTTCCACAGAACCCAGTCTCCCACCCATGGCAGAAGTAACTCCTTCATGAGAAGACGTATTAAGAGCAGGTTGATCCTGGTCCATAATTGCAGACCACACATCATGCAACACAACACTGTCATTGGGAGCATTACAGTCCAGTTTCCAGTTCTCACTTCAGCAAGAATATATCTGTCCTACATCCAGAGAGCAGGAGGCTGGCTGTCCCTTCCTCAGTAATATCCCTTTTTGTGTGGTTTTTGAGTCTTTGGGATTTTTGTTTTTACCAATAATGCATTAAATGTGAAATAGCAGAGATGTACTTTCAAGTGTTTTAGAGAGAAAGTCACAAAGCAAGGCAGTAGCCCTTCCTCACAGACCTCAAAGCAATGCTTGATGGTGAGCAGTTGGTCTTACCTCCCATGACAGCAGCCCTGTGAGCATTCCCCCTTTCCTTACTGCTTTCCATCCTGCTAAGGATGGTATAGAAGCAGAGGCAGTAACCTACATACTCCATACAGAAAAGAAATAGAGAATGTACAGAAAAAGGTGTCAAAATAGTGTACAACAAAAATTAATTCACTTTGGAATGGATGCTTCAGAACAAATTATTTACTTCAACTGCTTTACTAAAACAGCTTTTCTCCATGGGAAACAGATATCACCATGCCCTTTCCTGGTCTGTGACACCTCTACAGCTCATCTGCAAAGGTAGCTCATTTCATATCTCTCTTCCTTAAACATTTACCCTTAGCTTTAAGTGCCCTCTTCATTTGAGGGTGCTTTGCTCTGCCTCTGCTTGTCAACAAGTCACACCTACAAAGAAACCTTTTAGGGATCTGCAGATGACAACTGTTCTTATGAAAAAGCTGGAAGAAGGGATTAATATCCTGTGGCATTCACATTCTCTGAACAGAGAGAGACATGATTCTCCCTCCCATGATTTTTCTTGGGAAGTTGTGAGATGCAGTGAGAAAGCTCAGAGAAAGAAGAAAACAATTCTTATCTCTATTCACTGCTCCTGTTTTTTAGCCCATGTGGAATGTGTTATGGAGATTGTTTACTGAAGAGTGATTTGTTAATTGGATACCAGTGAAGGTTGTTTGGATTGATTGGCCAATTGGATCAAAGATGTGTCATGACTGTCTGGAGACAGCCACAGGTTTTTCTTTAGTATCTTTTCAGCATGATATAGTTCTAGTGTGATATAGTATAAGATGATACAATAAAGCAATTGATCAGCCTTCTGCAACATGGAGTCAGAGCACATTATTCCCCACACAGCAGGGGTTGTGCTGCTTCGATAACATCCCAGTTGCATCCTAGCACCAGGCACCTCTCGTGTCAGGACTGCTCTCCCCAGCTGCACCTCCTTGCACAGGAGCTTTCATTAACCTGGGGAAAGCAGGTGGCTGGAAATGGTGCTGGCATACACAGGACCCCAAGCACAGAGGCAGTTTGTTTGTGGCAGCAGCACACCACACTGGCACTGTGATCCCTTCCTCCAATGTGCCTCAAAGACTCTACACACGTGAGCAAGCACCCCCCAGACTCACCCGACACAGCACATGATGCAGCTGGCAGATGTGCACATGTGGCCTTGAATCATTTGTTACCAAAGCCTCCCCATGTGCCCCTCCTGCATACTTTTAATTGAAAACATTAACTTTCAGGAGAACTCATAAGATGGTCATGTGCTGTCCCACAGGGAACAGGAGTCTGCTGTGCTCCCCAGAGAATGAATCAGGCTCATGAATGAGTAGGCTCTGTCTTCCAGCTTCCAGTTTCTCAGTCATGGCTCATTCTTGTGTTCCTCGTTTACGCTGAATTCCCACACTGGGCCCTCTTGTGTAATTTAGACTGAGATTTTCTCCCTTTTCCCTCCCTCCCCTCCGCCCCCCTCATCCTCTGTACAACAGAGCTGGCCACACAGCAACAGAGGAAATGAACAACATCTGGTGAGATTGATTCCTCGTTCTTGTAAGCAGTGTAAGCTAACAGCTGTGTCAGGCATGTCATCCTGGAGCTCTGGAGTAGAAGAGAAATCAATCACACATTCCCCTTTACCACACCTCCTCATTCTGGCACCCGCACTGGTCCTGCAAGATAATTGCCTGGTTCACTTTCCTGAAAATATACTGGAATCCCACCCTTTGTACATAGACATTCCTCAATGCAAATGTAATCATTGTTTTAAAATACAGGAGACTTTAAAGGAAAAGGAGAAAATAGACCAGAGCACTTGAGCACATGCCCACCTTAAATAAAGGAGTTTTTTGGATTCCATAAAACAATGTGTGAGCTTACATGTGGGTTTTAAAAACCAGTGTTGTTTCATTCTGTGCCTTTAGATGCCTAAACATTATTGTATCCTACGGCTCTTGTTAGTACCTAGGCACTTAGGAAAGCTGCTTTTAGGCACAGACATGAATTGTACTGTTACACCCAATGATAGCATAGTGGCATCATATCTTGTTGGATTGAAACCTTTCTGCTGACCATTCTGGAAATCAGAGCATGGGGACAGAAGAGGTCCAAAGCATTAGCAGCCACGAGCAGTAAACCTAGCAAGAGAAGGCAATTTTCTTGTAACTTATGGGACTCTGAGCCAGCTTTAGAGTAAAGGTTTAATCTCTTCTTTTGAGTGTTTCAGCTGACTACCAAGAAGACACCAACTATTTCCAGTTGCCTGGGCAGTTTCTTGATGTGGAGATTGGACCACTAAGAATTTATCAAAGATCCCCCAACAAGCCTTTAGTAAGAATTACTGCCCAGCTAGCTCATTTGTGACCACAAAAAGCACAACACAGCTCAGGAAGAAGGATTCAAAGGTAGTGTTCAAGAGAATCTGGAACAGCTGAGCATTGGGCAGCTTGCCCTGTCTCACAGCTGCACATGCTGATGGTCTCACAGATAAGGCAGCTGCAAGGAGCCCCAAGATGGGAGCATCTTCATCTGTCCCTTGGGGTGCTGTTCACAGCCATGCTGGCTTTGACTACATTTCATTGGGATTCTGGCAAAAAAAGCATGGCCACAGAAGTCTAGAAAAAACAGTTAATTTATCATCAGTCTAGACAGGTATTTGGTCTATAATCACAGCCAAAACTTGGACCCCTCTGGCAGATTGTTCAGGCTGCACACTGGGCTTTTCTGCAGAGATTTATCAGCCTGTGTTCTTGCTATCAAACTGTTTTCCTAGGAGCTCTTCAATTTAGTGATGCCCACCTCCAGGTCTCCAGAGACATTTCCTGAAAGCCTTGTAGGATTACTCATGACCATGAATAAAGCATGATGCTGAGAAGGATGGCAGTGGATGATATTGCATGTGGCACACTATCCTGCACAGTTTTGCTAACACTGGAAATGACTAACAAGACAGTAAAAACACTTCTGAGTTTTTTAACCTCAAGTACCTTCACAGGTGTCTCACACCCCTTGGGAATTTTCCAGCACTGCTGCACTGACAATAATCCTGAAAATCTGAGCAGTATTGAGCACAAAATCCTTATGAAGTAAAAGGCAGGACAAGATGTATCTTCCTTGTTGTCAGCTATATGCACTTGTCAAAAAGTCCTCTTCTTAAACCAGTGGGATTCACTACTATAAAGTGAAGAGTTTGGAAGCAGAGGGAGAAAACAACCTAAGAGAAAGTGGGAAGCAGCCAAAAAAGGCTATATTTAATCAAGGGAAGCAAGCTATAGTGCTAGGGGCTTGCTTGGGGTGGAAGATTTTCCAATAAGCAATGCAACAGAGCAGATTTATGATTTCACCATAAAGTTGCATGATACCATTTAATGAATTAAACATTCTCATACAGGTTCAGAGAAAATATTACTGACTGGGAGAGCATAAAAGCATTGGGACATTCTTCACACTTATTACTCATGAAAAGCTAAAGAAAGAAAGCAATCACAATAGCTATGAAACATACTTTTCCACCCACATAGCATCTGATCAAATATTCACAGATGGAATTTATATGGGGGTTATGGCAGATTTTTTTTTTAAGCTGCAGTTGTAAGTCAGGTTCTGCTAAAATCCAAATATACATATATATCTTAGGTATTTATAGGAGCCCTATTACCATAATAATTGAGCACTTCATCCCTTTTAATGTATTTATCCTCACACCATCATTAGAAGGGAGAATGGGCTACCCCAGTGCTGAGATGGGATCTAAGGCATAAGAGAGGCTATGGACAATAAAAATGCCTTAGCTGCCTTCAGTTTGGATATTGTGATGCCTAGAAATTAGGCATTTGGTCGCATCAGAGTGCTATAAAAAGCCAGATCTGGACAGCTTCCTAACCTGTCAATAGGAAAGACTGCATACCCCCTTGGATAGAACAAGGAGAATAATCTAAAATAAAATTAAATTCCCTGGAACATTCACATTTTGGAACACTGACAAAATTACAGAGTCCTTCCACCCAGCAGAATTCAAGTAAAATCCAGTTGGTAAATAAATAGACTTAGAAACCAGATGATTATTTTTAAATACATTTTTTAAATGTGGTCTTTGCAGATCACAAAATCTCAGGGTCCTAAATTCTGCATAGGCAGTCTCTGTAAAAGCTGTTGAGCAGGAAATGGAAGTCACATCAAATGGAAGGGGAAAAGTTCTGAGATTACAGTTTTGCTCTACTGGCTTCAGTCCCACACCATCCCACCTCGTCCCACCAGCACTCAGCTGTGCAGGGATCGGTTTCCCTCAGTTACTACCCAAGTGTTTTCCACTTTGATGCTCAACCTGAGCATCATAGAATTATAGAAGTAGCAGGATTATATCATTATAGAAGTAGCAGGATTGATATTTCTGAGGTTATTGAGCAGGACCAAATAACTCCTCTTTTGAAGCCTCCAAAGTCCTGTTCTTTGTTTGGACGTAAGTCACTGGCATGAAAACATTTCTTGCAAACATGTGTGATTATGACAGTGGGCTAGGGAAGACTTGCATACTGTGGGCTGGTTTCAAGGAGTGTAATTCATCAAATAAATTAGGTTGAATATACTGTCTGAGACCCAGCATTTTTCCAACTCTTCTCACATCCCCAACTCTTAAAGATGAGCTCAGAAATGTTCAGTCTCCAACATTTAAGAAAATATTCTTGCTTTGACTGGAGCAGTGTCTTTTTTTTTTCATAGTAAATGGAATGGGGCTGTACTTTGGAGGTGTTCTGGACACAGTGTTGATAGCACAGGGATGTTTTGTTACCACTGAGCAGTGTTTATACAGACAAAGTCTTTTTTGCTCCTCACCCCACCCCTCCAGCAAGGGGGTGCACCAGCAGTTGGGAGGGGTCTCAGGACAGCTGACCCCAGCTGACACCAGGGACATTCCACACCATATAGAGTCCTATAAAGCATATAAAGCTGAGGAAGAAGAAGACGGGAATATTTGGAGTGATTTTATTTTTCTTCCTTGGTCCCCATTGCAACTGATGGAGCCTTGCTTCCCTGGGGGTGCTGAACACCTGCCTACCCATGGGAAGTAGAGAATCAATTCCTTATTTTGCTTTGCTGGCATGCACAGCTTTTGTTTTCCTTCAAACTGTCTTTATTTCAGCCTGCGAGTTTTCTCCCTTTTTCTCCTCTGATTATCTCACCCATCCCACCAGGGTAGTGTGAGTGAGTGACTCTGTGATGCTGAGTTGCTGGTTGGGATGAAACTAGGACAGAAGGATATACATGTTACCTAAATCCACTCCTAGAAAAAAAAATTAAAGTATATTTCCATAAATGCCTAAGCTCCATCTAGCTCCCAGTTACCAAATGGAAAGGAAGATATACAGCAAAATCCTCAGAGCACTCAGGCATCTGGCTTGAGTGCTGCATTCACTCCTCCCAAAACACACAGAGGCATCTTCTTGGATCACTGATGGCCGTGGAACACAGAGGAGGAAGCACATCAGGACGTGCCATCAGCCACGGCTGAGCTCAGCAAGAGGTGACAGTGGCTACCTCATCCTTCAGCTGCCTGGCCTCCTCCAGCATCGGGAGCCCAGCAGAGCCCAGTAGGGACCTCAAGGACCTGTTCTGCTTCCTAGAGACTGTGGCACTGCAGAGGCTACAGTCACACCGTGTGTATTCCCAAACCATCTCCAGTCTGGGTGATTTTAACAGAGCAGATGCAAATGGCCTTAGTCCAAATGTTACTTCACATGGAACTCAGCTTCCAGGAAAAGGAAAGGAGCAACCTTTGGGAGAAGAAGGGAAGGAAGTACTGGGGAAGGCAATTAACTCTGCCATCTACGTTTTATCTTCCTGTTTTTATGAATCAATATCCTTAGGAAAAAAATCCATTTGGAACTTTGAGCTATCTTCCTAAAAACCTCCCACATGTGTTTTTTTTTTCAACAATGTGTCTCAGTACATGATTGGTGTAATTTTAGTTGTTATTTTAATTTTTAAAAATATTTCATTTGAAATGAGTAAAGAAGAAAAACCTCAGACTCTTTTTTTGGGGAGGGTTTAATTGTTTCTAGACTGAAGTTGCAATATATAAAAATCACTTCAGCTGGGTTTCTCATTACTAGAAATAAAATAATGACTTAATGATTTACTATCACATGGCATTCAGCACAAAAGCAGCACTATATTAAAACCAATACAGCACATATTAAATGGATTAAAATTGACCTAGATTTCTAATAGTAACTGTATGATGTGGTTACTTGAAATAGCTGAGGATTAGACTCAATGACCCAGGAGGTCTCTTCCAGAGTTACACTCCTAAAAACAATTGTTAATAGGAAATCATCATCAAAGGGGAACATTTTCTGTACATCCTACAGAGATCTCCTTTTGTCAAAAGTTGTTCAGCATCTTTAGCCAGGATGGTGACGTTTTCAGAGGACACAAACGCTTGGAGAACTCAACAATAATGGGAATAGGCCAAATGTCCTCAAAGCTTAATTGACACCATTATTCCCAGCATTGCCCTGCAGTAAAACACATTATTTCTACATCTAGGAGAGCCACTCTAAGAGCATATTCAGAAGCAGGTACTCAAATTCCTGTATAGTATCCTGCAAAACAGAAGATACAATTCTTGTATTGGATATACAAAGAGCATGTTGAGCCAAATGGAAGGTTGTTATTACCTCAGCACACAGTGCTGGTGAGTTCATTATTCAAATAACATGCAGAGTCCAAGGAGGAAGCTGAATTGCTGGAAAGTGATCAGAAAAAGGCTACAGCAATGATTCTATGTCTGGAAATTCTGCCTTAAAACAAAAGATGTAAGATGCTCTGCCTCTTTAACTTCTCTTAGAAAAAATTGAGAAGCAATGGAATCACAGTCTGTATTTGGAACTGGAAAATGTTTCTGACAATAAAAAGTTGCTCAGTTTAGCAGACAAAAGGCATGCAATGTCTGACCAGCTAGAGTTTGAAATCACACAGGTGAGATAAAATATACATTTTTATATATATTAATGATGAGTTCAGATAATCACTGAAATAATATTCCCAGGAGAGCAGTAGATTTGCAAATCTCATGACATCTGAAAGGCCAGTTTGTCTTCCATGATGCCATAACCAGGCTGAAGGAAGTATTCACCTTGATATGGGGATGATCAGGGCCCTTGCTGAGAAGAAAGCAGCATGGCAGATCAAAGCCTCTTTGCTGGTTTTAAAATCTGTGAAGAAAGATAATCTGCCCACTTTTATGAACCATCCCACACAGCTCTTGGCCATCATATAGAATGTCTCAGGAATCTCTCCATCCAAAAAAACATTTTAGTTTGACTTCAGTGAATCACCTTTTAGGCCTTTATTCTTTCTAAACCTTTCTATTCTCTGAGTTCTGTTTTCATATCTCCTTTTAATCCAATGATTCTTACTTGCCTTCCCATAAAGTTGTCATTTCCTTCAGATGCTCAGCCTGATGAAAGGGCCATAGTGAAATAAAAACTAAATGAGGTGAAAATATATCCCATAAAAACCCCCATTAAGGACTTTACGGAGAGATTTCCTACTCCTCTGGCTCAGATAGTCATATTTTATTCCTTCTAGGAAACAGAAAACCCTTAATCCCAGAAGAATGCAGCCAGAATCAAAGAGCAAGAAGAGGCATTAAGTTGCAAGAAGAGGAGGGGGGAAAGAAAGAAGAATTTTATAGTCAGCCCTTCAACACAATGTGAATGAATGGGCTATCACCAGAACTACTGCATGGATCACAGGCACTGAGCAGGGAAAAATATGATAAACTGGAAATCTACACAAAGTCCATGGTCAGATAGCACCGGGTTAACATCATGCAATAGGCTGTTGAGTGCTTAATGAGCCAGACGCAGTTAGGAAAAATGTCTATTAGAGGGAAAGAACAGAGCGAGAAGAAAGGCATGAAATGCTTGTATATGGTTGTGATTAATTAAGAAATTGAGGAAAATGGTAAATTTGATAGCTTCTCATCCCTTACACAAGAAATTGATTCTTCTTCAGAGCAAAATATATTCTGTCCCCAAGCACCCCTCAGATTACTGCTTCCCCTGCCTGGTTTTTTTCTTTGTTCCCAGTGTGTGTGTGAGTGGGTGTTAGTTCTTTTGTATTGCCATTTGGTCAGTGATCACACAAGATCAGAATCAGTGCAATATAACATCCCAGGTTATGAAAAGTAGTATTTTGTGAAAGGTGGCTGGTATAATTATCACATTCTTTTTTCAATCTGCTCAAGCAGTTACACGGTTTTGTTCATTACTTATTTTCCAGTTTTGATCAGGGTATCCTATGTGTTTTGGTTTCTGTTGTTATATATTCACATGATACAAATAAACTTCTTTCATTCACATGCTTCTGATCATTTCAATTTGGTAATAGACAAAGGTTAAACCTGCATCTGCATTTTACTGAATCAACAGGGCATTACACGATAGATATGGATTTTCTGGACCTTTTTACATGTTTCTGGAACAAACCTTGCCAGAACTTCTAGCACCTTCTGCTCAAGCCATGTCAAGAACTGAGAAATTCAACCAGGACTTGGGCTTATGTCATTTCAATTACTTTTCCCTGAAAAGGAGTTGTCACTACTTTTTTGCAATTTTTCTTGTCTTAATTGTTGTCAAATTTCTTCTAAGAGATGAACACATGGAATTCATCAAGCATACAACAAAACCCACATTCAATTAGATATTGATGATCTTGAGGGATAACAGCAATAAAATGTGGCCAGGAGGAAAAACAGTTCACAAGTTCTGGTCACCCAAGTGTTGTGGGCAGAGGGGAATGTTGCATAAGCAAAACAACAATGAGGCCAGCATAGGGAACCACATTGTCTTCTCCACACCCCATCACCACAGCATTGTTCCCAGAACCAGCCCTGCTGATTGTGAGAAAGCCTCTTTGAAAATCAAACCCCCAATTTTTCAAATCACTTTTTGCCATGTGAGCCAAAGATTCATCTGAATTGAACCTGACTAGTTCTTGACCATAAGTACGATGTGTTTGCTCACTCATATCCACCACAGCAGTCAGAGGTCAGCAAAGTGAGATGTCATCTGTTGAGCAGTCTTTAGGAAACCATGCATTTTGCCCATGATATGGACTAGTCCTGAGCAGATCACCAAATCAAATCTACTAGTGTACCCTTTCTGCTGTTTATCTTTGGCTGTTTATGTAGTCTGTATTGTTTGTCTGGACTCCATCCAGTCAAAAAGAAGGATTCATCTTAGCATAACTCTTTTGCCCCAGCAGAGGTGCCCCAGGTTGATGCCTGCCTTGCTCTATTGATGCCCCAAATGTGAGATGGACATGATAGGTGGACTGAAGCCCATCCATATTTCTGACTTCAGAAGGCACTTTTCAGTGGCTGTGACAGTGAGCTTATTGGAATCCACTTTATGGACTTGGCTTTGAACCAGAGCAAGCACAAGCTAAGGCTTGTGCCTTAGCAAGCAAGGAGAATGATGCATATTGTCTGTGAGACCTGTATCCTTCCCTGCCTTCAGTGGTTATTGAAGGGGTCTAAATCTTGCTAGGCTCCTAAATGGGACACTTCACTTGAATGGCTGCAATGAGGTGGCCTAAATCTCTGCTTTCCTGATGTTCTCTGCAATTATTTCTTTGTAGCCACTGGGACCTGTCACCTGTACAAATTCTGCAGAACACATCCTGATCACAGCCCCAGCCCTTTGCCTGCTTTTGCAGAGATACATTCTCCCACCAAAAGTTGAAATAGCACAGGCAAACATCAGGAGGGTCACTCAAATTCACACCTCAAAGTTCCAAGTGTATTTTCTTCTTTATTCTCCTCCTTCTACTCATATTCAATCCCTTCCTCTCCTCTGACCTCTTCTAAGCCTATATATAATGAACTTTCCATGCCACACTCATTCCCACTCTCTCCTTTACAATGCCTATAGGAGTTTATATGAAAGATTTCAGCCCTGTTGTACTGTGGTCTGAGCCACAAGAGAGTCATCAGTTATAATCTGTGTAAAATACCTCCCTTTCCTAGAATTCACTCCCACTTTCTGTATTTGTTTGCAGAGAATCTTCTTTGGGAAAATATAAATAATTTCCCTTTTGACCATATTGGCTTGGTACCATGGTTGATAAAACCTACTAATTTCCTTTCTTCCCTTTCATGATACACCATGTTTGAACCAAAGCAAGAGAAAAGGTGTCTTTGAAACAGCAGAGAGCAACCCTCACAGTACATCTGCTATTATTCATGACTTGCTTTATCAACTCAGGAACAGGATGACTTCATCCTCAATGTGTTTTGGGGTACTGTTTTTGGTCTGGTTTGGGGATGAAAGCATGCTCTAATTACAAGCAATGATAAGTTCCATCCAAAAATGTCTTTTCTCGGAAGTTTGTGACCAGACCTGGTCTTTGGGAATTTTGCATATGTCTGTCATGGCTGCAGCATTCATCTCCAAAATAAATGACTCATTTGAAGCTGTCATCTACAATAAAAGATTTTTTTCATTTCCATATACTTTAGCACTGGTTGTACAGGATGAGGATACACTGTTCAGCGACATTCTGATTTCACACATCTCTCCATTGTGCAGACTGCATGGATCCAAGTCATAAAGCTGAAAGACTTGGGGATATTGCCCTGATGGATGTGTGTGAGTGAAATCCATTTCCCTGCTGCAGACACATCTTTGGAACCAGCAATGCCTTCCCATCCTGTTCCTCAGAGGCAAACTATGGTCTCTCCACCGACCCCCTCCACAAACCTGGGACATTGCCAAGGATATCTGCAGCCAAAGGAGGGGAATGCAGTTTCCTACCACAAGAAACAGAGCTGCCAGTGCAGATGTTTTATGTGTACTCTTCTCTGCAGATCTGTGCTAAATAGGGAAGCGCTACCCAGTTCATATGGAAGAACTGACGTGAGCCTTCATCCACAAGTCAAACTACAACTGGTCTGAAAAGCAGGGGGAAATGTGAGCCAGGGGCAAATACCCTGGCACTGGACACAGCTTTGTGTTACTCCAGTGCTAACACTGCTTACTACTTACACCATACTGCATAAGCCACTTCAAGGAGTGCCTTAAAATTAATGCTAAAGTATTACAGAACAAGAATGATGTGGGGGATATAGTTGAACCATACACTGGAGCTGCTTCTCTCCGCAGCCAGAGGTACGAGACACCACCAATGGTTTGCTCACACATGCAAGTTACCAGCAACATCTTCTGCAGCAACATTAGGACACAAATTCCTGGGATGTGCTCCACAATTCAGCATGTCCCTCTTTAAAAGGAATCACAGAGGTAAGCGTTGCTCACACTGTGTGCAGCACATGTCTCTGTATTTAAATTCACTCATTGAGGTGCATGACTGCTTCTTTTACATACACTCTGTCTGTGAGTTCATGTGACACCTGTAACTTATCAAGGAACATTTTCTAAGCTGCTGTGACATTCACCTGTTTGATGAGTTCAAACAACCTTTATTCATTTATTCATACAAATCCCAGTTTGGGTCTCCAAATTTCTGGTCACAGAATACATTCACAAAAAAAAGCACATCAAGAAATCAGGAAAAGCCTAGACTTATGTATAGTTTAGCAAATCAGTTAGAAATGGAACCTTTTTCTTTTCAGGTGTCCAAATCATTTGCTGTCACTTTTTCTATATATCCAGTCTCATGCCATGAGACAGACAACTCTTCAGAGAGTATCAGCTAACATGTAGGTTACATATGGGTATAGCTGAGATCAACATTGTTGGCCTCTGTATAGAGTTTGGACATTAAAATCAAGGAAAAGATGTCATAAAGCACCCCAGCTAAATCCATTGAAGGTTCATTTATCAAATATTTTATAAACATTGAAGCAAGTTTTCTGAAGCATACAAAAATCAACATATTAAGATCTGCTGTGAACAAAGGTTTTCTTAGACATCCTTACAATCTGGGCTTGTGCAATCACTCTTTCTTGCAGAGCAGAGACTTAATTAATATTCCAGTGCCTGCTCATGCTGAGGAATCAGCATTTCTTCTCATTATTTTTGTGTTGTTTTTCATCATGCATCAAGTTTTAGAGATTGATCTTTCACTATCACATCCCCCTGACCACCATTATATGCATAGAGAGTAGATCTAAAATTGTTCTGAAGCATAGAATTGTCCTTCTGCCATCATTCCCCATCCTCTTCCCACCAGCACTGGATGCAAACCACTATGCAAATAATTAATATGCTTGCCTCCCTTTGGGTTGACTGATAAAATGGAATCAGACAAATGAATTTTTAGTCCCCACTGATCTTTGAGTACACTGTGTTATGACAGGGTGTGAGATGACATGTCATATAATGTATAGTGTCACACTCTCCAACTATTTGATGCCATTTAATGTAATGCATCCTGGCATGCCATGATGGGATGACACAAAATGAGAAAGAACCCAAACTGGAAATACCAATTACCCACTCTTAACCCTGAGGCAACAGGGGAAAATATGCCTGTGCCTGGGTGACCCTTGCTCTGCTTATAGACTAAGCTTCATCATTCAGGGCGTTTGTTTTGGGTACTCCTCAGTCCGAGGTGATTACCAACCATTCTGATGGTCAAAGTGTCTGTAACCCTTCACTTCATCAGGAATCCAGGAGAAGCAGCAGAGAAATCAACTGAAAAAATTGTAAATTGCTGTTCCCACAGTGTCAAGTTGAACTGATATTTTTTGTCTAATGAGCTGCAAAGCCACAGGGTATAAGGAATAAAGAAAAGGCAGGAGAGAGCAGGGAGAGGGGAAAGTGTGCTGGCAGGCAGGCTTAGTCAAAGCATCCAAGGACTGCACAGACAGACAGGGTCAAGGCTTGTGAGTTGCCTACCAGAGTGGAAACAAGCAGGATGTAGGAATAACACACCCTGTTCTGCTGCAGACCATGCCTGGAAAAGGTTGCTCTCCCAGCCTACCCTGAGAAGCTCACTGCCACCATTCCCTCCTTCGGAAGTCAACTCTGACCTACCAATAACCTGCTCAGGTATTTGCTGCCTAAACTGCTCTTCTCAAAAGTTCTAAATTAAAGCACTGCTTCCTCTTTGACCCCTCAAGTTCTGAATGAGGACACACTTTCAGACCTGGGAATGTTGGCAGAGTGGAGGGAAACCAAACCACCCAGCAGAGAGGCAGGAATGACCCCACATCCCTCTGCTGCATCAGAACAACACCTGTGGCCAGCATGAATTAAAGTGCCAAAATATTGCTGGCTAGTGGCACAAACAGGGTGACAGAGCGATGGTTTCATGATAGCTGAGTTAAATATCACAGACAAGGCAGGAGTCAACAAGGTTTCAGCAGTTTCCTTCTCACCTTCCAGCTTCACGTCTTCTTTCACCCTCACCACATAGCTCTCAAAGCAACAATTTCCACCCACTTGCCTAGACCCCAGATTTCAAATTCATTATACCAGGAATGAGTTCAAATCAAGGAGACAGCTTCCTCTTGATCTAAATCTGCTGTACCTTGTTTCATCAGTCTGTTTGAGGCTCTGCTCTCCAAATACTCCTTTGCCAATCTCACTGCAGCCATTTCTCACTACAGCAGTCTTTTTGCCCCCATGACTTGTTCCTGTAACCCTCCCAATAGTGGCACAGCCCCACTGCCTGTTTCTTCAAGCATCTGTGTGAATACCATACATGTGGTTGTATATGGCTCACCATCATTTGCTCATCATTTTCCCAAATCTATTATGATGAGCTGGTTGAAGACACTTGGTTCTTCAGGTTTTTTAATGGAATTAAATGAAGGCAAGCATTTTGACATAATACAAAACACATCTCCTACAAATCCTACCCTCAACATGTTCTTTGTTGAAACTTCTAAAATAAATTCTGTATTTTTTAATTTAGTCATTACAGTCTTTAAAAAAACCCCATACATCACAAAGAAAACTCATAAACAAAGAAATCCTCAGCACAATTCAAACCAAAATTACACCTCCATGAATAATGTCATAAATATACATGCATTCTAAATATCTGGCAGAGGCTGCCTTGGTCTGTTCCTACTCAGGCTGGCAACCCTATATAAACAAATTGATAGTATATTTTCATGTATTTCTTCCATGACTGAAAAAAATATTATCCTAGCTATTGAAAAATATTTCAGCAAGAAAGATGGGGAAATGCTCCAGAGTACAATAGACACATCTCCTCGTATCAATTAACAGTTAGCAACTATGAATATGAAATAATGGATCATAGCTACACTGGAGTTACATAAGAAAAAATTACATATTTTTCACAAAATTGAGAGATTCCTCCTGTCAAAGCTGAAGGAAGTCTAGATTTACCAAAATAAGAATTAGTTTTGTTGAGCTATTTAGTGTTGTTTATTTCATCTAATTTATTTGAAGTTTGATTTAAACATAAATTCCCTTTTTGTAAGAGAAAAAGCCCAGCCAGTCTCCAACAGAGTGGCAAAACAGAACAAATTGCAAAATGATACAGTACAATTGTGACAAGAAAAGTGCTAAAAGGATACAATAAAATTCCAACTGATGGGATACTGAAAAATACCCAATCAAAATTAAAAATCCAGACATCTGAAACTTCTGCACCAAATCAATGTGGCAACTGCAGAGTTTAAGTGAGGTCTCTGTGTGAGGTCCTGAACAAATGACTGTGAGCAGGAATTTGGTCATGAAACACTCTAAGTTCAGACAGAGACACAGAATAACCCCCATGAATGACACAGCTCAAAGCTACAGGATTTTTCAGACCTGATGATGACAGAGGTGGGTTTTTTGAAACACCATTTATTCAACACCTGTTCAATCCTTGAGACTGTCCTACACAGAATCAAAATATGTTTAGGACCTCAATGGAGGCTAATAGAGAAATCAGGAAAAAGATTAAGCAGCCTTGAGCTAATCAGCAAGATTCTCCTTCACCTAAAACAGAGTATGGAGTTGAGCTGATCCTCCTGGCCTCCAGTAAGCTGCATCCCTGCATCAAGTGATAAATAACATTATTCAACACTGTCCCACTTCTGACTCCTCAGCCTGTAGCCCATCTGTGGAAAACACCAGCACAGCCCAGCAATAGGTGCTTTTCTGTTAAAGTTTGGCTACATCTGTAGAAATGTGTCTATACTGACATATACACAAATGAACAGGTCTCTATAAATAGAATATATTGGTGAAACAAGCCTCATCTACTTCCCAATCCATGTTTAATATATTTGTGAATATTTCTAGTTAGTTTTTCCTTTTGCCTCCAGACCTACCTGTACTGCGAATCCTCCTACAGTTAAAATAACACACTGGTGTTCAAGATTTAGATTTCTCACTTTATAGACTACAAAAAACACAGTTAAATCTTAAAGGATAGGGAGTATAAGAACAAGAACATAGAGTCAAAAAGATTTGACAGGAGCCTCTCAGTTGCTTTAATTCCTTCTTTTATTGCAGAAAAACTTCATATGTTTGAGTCATTCCAGTCTCAACAAATGGGTAACTGCAGGTAAGGAAAATGCTTAAACCATTTGGATAGTGACCAAAATCTCAGTCCTGTCAATTACTACATTTCTGTTGTTAGAGAACTGTTGGTGCTCTGTGAATCTAAAACACTGCAACCAAAGGTCAAGCATAAAAGCAAAGAAAAGGCATTAGCTGGTTAGTTCATAAACCTATGAGTATTACAATATCCTGGAAATTACTCTTATGAGTAATTGTTTGTGCCAGCCCTGCTGGGGGGCTTCAGCAGGAAGGAACACACAGGTTAGAGTAGGAGACCCACAGTCCTATCCAAGGACTTTCCAATCTGTAGTTCTGTGTCACTAACCCACTATGTGCTTCTAAGTATTCTGTTGGTAGAACATTCCAGATAGCCTTGGGTTTCTTTTCAATCAACTAATAATCCTTGTGGTTTAAATCAGGAACACCCATAGAAGATATTATGTCACCCACACAAGACATTACAGCAGAAACAGTCTAAAACATTTCATCTGGAAAATCTTATCCCAAAGTTTAAGTTTCTTTCTAACTTGGGTCCTTAAATAAATAAGGCTTAGGATACTGATAGCTTCTGTCAGACAATCCTTCACCAATAGCTTGAAGATGTGAACCTACATCGACGGAATGTGGAAAAGGAATAGCAACCTCAGAAAGACTGCATTCCTACAGGATTTCTGGATACTGCCAACTGATGGGACAAGGCTTGTAATTGACAACAAGGTTGATTTGCAGAAATGTATTTTAAACAACAAGAATCCTTGAAGAAATCCTTGGAAAAAATCTTCTAAGAAATGGTACCTCTCTTGCTTGCCAATAGACAAACATGTAAGAAACAAGATTTCTGAAGTTCTACTTCCTCCATCCGGCAGTAGACTATACTTAAAAAGACCACGAGGCAAACTCCTTGTGTTAACCCAAAGCAGAACTTTACATCTAAATTTTATAAATAGAGGAAAAGCAAGATCAAGAGGCTGAGGCCCTTATCCACAATGACAAGCAGCTGTTAAGACATGACTTTATGTGACACTTCAGCTCATTCACAGCTGACTGAAGGGAATTGTGCATCCTCTGGAAAAAAGTATTGCTTGATATTCAATCAAGTATCAGGTGCTAACCCATAAACTATGCCATCACCTTCATGCGGTTTATATGGGTATAAATTTACAATAGTTCTAAATGAAGTCTTGAGCATTGTAGCTATCAGATTTAATAATTCTACATGAAGTCCTATTACTTACCCTCAGAAGCATTTTTATTTCAGAACAGTAAACAACCAATCCTTATCTAGGTAATTATCACTGGAAGAACAAATGCAAGTTAAGAAACAGTAGACACAAAATATTATTATTCAAGGCAAGATTTCTTTAGGTAAACCCACATGAATAATTAGCAGCACCATCTCTGTCCCTCAGGGTTTTAAGAGACAGGGGTACATGTACCACTCTCTGATCCTATTTTGCAAAACTGATGACTTGGTCAAGAAACACAACTGATGGAAATTGAGGGACTCTGGAAAAAGTGATGAAACCAAGCCAAAAAGAACATTCAGTACTCTGTTAACATTGCCTAATTGTAGTCTTCTAAGAGGATGGTCTTCCTTATACTCACAGAGGATTTGGGGAACCCACTTCAATATTCCTTATACAGATAAACCTGATTAAAGGTTTTGTGGTTGGATTGTTGTTTTCAGTTTCACTGAAGTCTTGGGAGCCAGTCTGAAAAATGGTGTTGTAAAATTCCAGGAAGAAATAAAAGAAGTAGAGAGTCCTCCTCTTTTCATCCCCTGCAAAGAAACTCACAAATTATATTGCAGAGGATTGAACCTTGAAGTCCTGGAGACCTGTAGGCAGCCTTGGTGGGCATTTTCTCACTTTCTTTACAGAGATTTTGGCAGTGTTTTGAGAAGTCAGAAAAAGTAATCTGCTTTTCAGCTGACATAAAATGCAATCAGAGTATGCCAGGAAAACCCCAGGAAAAGCAGCTGAAAGAAACCAAAGATCCAGTGGAGCAAAATCCAGACAGGTCAGCCGTGAGGTTTTCCTTGCTTCACTAAGGCACCTGCAGAAGAAAGATTTGTGAGATTGTGAATGACTGGAAGCTTTCCTATACAATGGGCCTCTTGATACAGTTAGGAAAAAGATAATTAGATAGGAGTAGAAGAATCCTCTGAAGCACACAGTGTTCAGGTGACAAGGCAGAAAAAAATTCAACAACAAAAATCATCTTTGTTTTAAAATAATTCTTTCAGCATGAGCTAAGCATGAGCATGACATCTTGTCCTGTTTATTATTTGTATATCAGTAGGACAGAGATCTCCAAGAACAAGGTTGTTTGTGTTAGATTCCTCACACTATCTTTCTAAATAGACATGACAAATATGGGGACAAAATAAGCAGCATAATTTTCTGCATGAGGAACTATATAGAAATTAAAAAGCATGCCTGAGGACACTGCGGAAATCACTATCAAGGCACTCATGATCCCAGGTCCTTGGTCACAGTTGCTAGCAAATGACTGCTGACATAGGAATCACTTGACCTAGCACATTAACCACATGTTAACCCTCCCTGACTACAGCACCCTCTAATTCAGTCCTCAATTGTTTGTAGAAAATGGAAATTAAAGTCCATTACAGAGCACTTTAAAAAATCTGGGGTTTTTTTAAATTATGAACATTAAAAATGAAAAAAAAATAAGAAAAGGTGCCACTTAGTTCTAGCAAGACCCACTTAAGTATGATCTCAGACACCTTCTTAATTCCTGACCCTAAGATCCCTGATTCCCTATTGACTGTGGGCTTTTTAGGTGCTCACCAATTATTCCTGCTTACTCCAAACACTTCTGCCTCTTACCTAAGTCTGAGGGATCTGTCTACTGTTTTCAGATGACTGGTGCAGTGTCTGGACTCACTGGTCTGAAGAAAACAAGCAGAATCATACCTTTGATATATATGCACTTTTCAAAAGGCAAAAAGAGATCACCATGAGGACAGCCAAGCATCGGAACAGAGTTATGGTCTCTCCATCCTTGGAAGGATTTGAAAACCCCATGGGATGAAACTCCAGTCTCACAGCTGACCCTTCTTTGAGTAGGAAACTGTGCAAAAAAATTTTATGCTGTCTTCCAGCCTGGATTTATCCCATGACTTATGATCTTACTGCGCCAAATATATTCTCAGCAGAACTAGAAGTAGTTTCTTAATTTAAAGATATCCCTAATTCTGCAATATGATTCAGTTAAAATTATGTCTCACTGGAAGAAACAGAAATAATAGCATCTCTTTTTTCCACATGTATTTGATACTAAACAAATACTCTATTTGTGCCATTGATACCAGCATTGGTGTTTCCAACAGCAGTCGGAAAGGCTCAGGTGATTTCCGAGAGTTATCTAGGAAATCTGATAGCAGTGTGATAGATGAGTTATTGAAACCTGATCTCCTGGCCCATCCCGGGTCTTGTGCTCCCTTCTCTGCCTACCTGAGTAACAACTTGCACACCCAGCAGAGCCACCTGAAGCACCACAAAGCTCAGCCTGTGCATGGTCTCAGATGAAAAGTGTTGAATTTGCTGAACAGACAAAGTGCAGAACACATGGACAGTAGGGGCTGAATCTTTTCAATGAGCAGAACAGGCTGGGCAAAGCAATAGGATACAAACCCATAACAGAAGTGAGTGTTGGTGTCTTACCTTACATAATGTCACTTGAGGTAGACAGACTTTGTCCTCTATCTATGTTTTTTTTCAAAAGTACCTATCATAAAGGGTCACACATATTAACTTGGCATCTTCATTAATATTCAACACATATCAGGAGCATTTCAAAGTTCTTAATCTACAAAACTATTTTGCATAATTCTTACTGGAAATTGACATGTTATATTGTTCCAGATCCAGGACATTATTTCACTCTGAAAACTCTGATTCTGTTATGACCATCTTCCCAAAATTATATGCCCCTGTTGCATGACACTTTTGATTGATGCAGTGTTTGCTGGATAATTTGTTATGAGCTGTGACACAAGTTTATAGGGTACACTCTGGCTGGGTTCATTACTTACACTGATGGTTGGTGATTTCCAAACTGACTCAAATCCATCCACACAGTTTTGGTTTCAGTTTGCTGAAATGTGCAACTGCCAGCACAGTTTTAGTCTGATGCTGCTGTGGAATCATTCTACAGCATATTCTGCAGAATATTAAAAGAGAGAACATGGGCTGAGAGAACAGAACCACTGTGACAGCCTTGAGGTTTGCCACTTCACAGAAGCCAGTAGCTCTATCAGGTACTAGTATCATCAAGGACTCGGTGCACACAGTTGAGAAACAGTGGTTTCATCAGTTACCACTAATCAGCTGAATTCTGGAGACTGTCCAGAGGATTGCTTATCTCCAGAGATGTGGAAATATAATGCAACTTTAATGCTCTTTATCAAAGTTGGAGATAAAAGACTTGACCTCATTATCAGGGCAACAGCATGTGCTCTGAGGGTTGTGGAGAGCTAAAAAGCCCAGCCCTTACACTTCAGTGGGTTTAATTGCCACATCTCTGTTGCATGTTTAAACCCTATGTATGCTTGATTTAATCTGTTTGAACCCATTGCCTGAGATCCTTGTATGTTGCAGGGATCGAGATCTCCACAGCTTCCATAACTGGGCATAACCACAAATAACAGCTTTGAGTTTATAAGAACAGCAAAGAAACATGCAAAGATAAAGATATTTGAAGAAAAACCTGCAACATTCCAATAAAATCATACTGAGCAACAGTTTAAGGCTAATGATGGTGGACAGTCCAGGATCTGCAAAAGTGTAACAGCAATGAGAGGCATCATGCTTTCTGTTCCCCTGAGCATCAGAAAACACAGCAGATATGTAGCAAGAGTTATGTAATAGGAAGTAATAATTTCCAGCAATTTCCACATCAGCATATTATATAATGAACACATTGAACACAGACCAACAACCAAGTCACAGGAGGATGGAACACTGGCAAGCAGATTTATAACTCTTGAAATAAAAAATTTAAAAAGCAGAAGAAAAGAATAAAAGTTGTCAGCTCCAATATCATGTTTTTTCAACTAGAAATCTTCCAGGAACCCTACAAACATTGTGCAGCATGATTCCACAGAGCTCCAAGAAGGATACTGAATAGGTACAAGAGCCTCTATTTTGTATCAGTGTAAAGTAAGAGGAGGATGAGAAGTTGTAAGATAATACAGTGAGACTGCAGAAATTTGGATTCCCGTGTCAGCCCCAACATAAATACAATAGGTGAAATTAGGAAAGCTACTTCGGGCTAAAATTCAAAATTGTCTTAAGAAATTCATTTACCCAGACAAAACTCTGTAGGTGGAGATTATTGGTTTTATGGGAAGTTAGTATGAAATTTCTCAGGAATCTTTGGAGAAAAAAAAACCAACTGGCACCTCTTGAACCTGGCACTGCTGATTAACCCTGAAGACTATACATGTGCTTCATGTTATATATCTGCCAATGTGTAAGCTTGAGCTAAAATCTCTCTGAACACTAGAGCTGTTAATATTGTCTTCTCATGCATTCTCATGTTCAGGAGCTTTATGGAGCAAAGACAGTCAGTAACCTACAGAAGTAGGTTACTGTAGTAACCTACAGAAGTAGTTCCTCCTCAGAGCCCCTGAGGAGAAACTTCTGGAATGGCAAAGGAATCCAGAAAGGCTGGACATGGCTCAAGAAAAAAATTTTAAAGGAGCAGAAGTAGGCTATATCCCTGTGCTGAAAGATGAGCCAGTGGGGGAGAGGGGCTTGAATGAACAAAGAGTTTTGTCTGGGGCTTAGGAAAACAGGAGAGTTTATGACATTTGGAAGAAGGGGCAGGCAGCTCAGGAGAACTACAAGGATGCCATGAAATTATGCAAGGAGAAAATTAGAAGGGCCAAAGTGCAATTAAAACTTAATCTGGCCACTGGTGTACAAGACAATAAAAAATGTTTATATAAACACAATAACAAAAGAGGGCAAAGGCAAATCTCCCTCCTTTATTGGATGAGAGAGGAAACATAATGACAGAGGAAAAGGCTGAGGTACTTAACACCATCTTTCCCTGAGTCTTTAAGAGGCCAGGTGCTCTCAGCCCCTTGGGCTGGAAGACAGGGACAGGCAGGAGAATGAAGCCCCACAGTCCAAGGGAAATGGTCAGTGAGCTCTTACAGCACTGGCACACACAGCTCCATGGGGCTGGATGGGATCCACCCAAGAGTACTGGGGGAGCTGGTGGGAGAGCTGACCGAGGCACTCTCCATCATTTATCAGCAGTCCTGGCTCAGCTGACTGGAGGTCAGCAAATATAAACACCCATCTACAAGAATGGCTGGAAGGAGGATGAGAGGAGCTACAGTCCTGTCAGCCTGAGCTCAGTGCCCAGGAGGGCTTGAGTGCCATCAGACAGCACATGCAGGATAATCGGGGGATCAAGCCCAGCCAGCAAGGTAGGTCCAGCTTGATCAATGTGTTCTCCTTCTGTGACAAGGATACCAGCTTGGAGGATGAGAGAAAAGCTGGACGTGCCTACCTGGACTTCAGTAAGTCTTTTGATACCATTTTCCACAGTATTCTCCTGGAGAAACTGGCTTGCCATGGCTTGGACAGATGCACTGTTCACTGGGTAAAATCTGGATGGATGGTCAGGCCCAGAGAGTGCAGGTGAGTGGAGTTAAATCCTGCTGGTGGCCAGTCACCAGTGGTGCTCCCTAGGGTTCAGTTTTGGGGATAATTCTATTTAATAATTTTATCAATGACGTGGATGAGGGGGTCAAGGGCACTCTCAGTAGTTTACAGATGAAAACAAGTTAGATGGGAGTGTTGATCTGCTGGAGGGTAGGAAGGATCTGCAGGGGGATCAGGATAGGTTACATTAATGGTTTATAATAACAAACCTATAAATGATTACTAATAATATAATTATAAGAGGCAATATTAAAAAGTAATCTTTAGAAGGACAAACTCAACTATGATTATGCTCCAGCTCAGGCCATCACTTTCCTAAGGTGAAAGAAGGCCCAATTCCAAAACAGGGTTAAGGTTTATCTATGTCCACTTAACTCCCTGGAATAGGAACCCTTCCCAGGACATACCATAGAAAGCCACAATCTTTGTAACCTCAGTCTTGCATAAAGTATAGTTTACTGTGACTGATAAACACACAAAAGGGTCATGGTACTTCTTCTAGGAAAACCAACTGGAATTTTGCACAAACATCAAGGAAACCACCTGTGGCCCAAATAAAAAAAAACCTATCATTATCCCTGTGGGGTACTTTTTTCCAGCAGTGAAGTCTACAGTCAGGGCATGATCAAAAATATCAGCATATTAGTATCTATTCAGAAATGGCAGCACTGGGTTTTACAAGTGACAGACCGAATGAAACAAGTCTTTAATTCCAGCAGGCAGTTTCCTTAGTCCTGAAGGTTATGTGGACTAGGAGACAATTGTTTTTATATTCAGTCTGCAGAGTCATGACTCTGGGGAGATTTTTTGTTTTACCTTGAAGTATTTGGAGTATTAAATTTTATAGACAAAAATCACATCTGCTTCCAGACTTCTAAGATATTTACAGGTGATCTGACCTCTTTTCAGCCTCATTAGACTCTCTAAATAGCTGCAAGCAAACAATTAGACCCCCTGAATGAGAAAAGCAGGCAGACTGAGAAAGTAGGATGTACTCTTCATTGGCACATCCCTGCACCACTGAGTAGTGCCTGGCTTGTTGCTGCTGTGTGATTTAACACAGTGGTCTGTGCTTCCCCCTGGGTCTGATAGTAATGTGACAAGGTATTTTAAAATGCACACATCTGGGAAACATAATAAAGTAAAATACTGAGGAGAAACCACGGGAGCAGCTGTGTATTTATAGTAGGTTTTGGGTAAATAGTGCCAAAACACAAGTCTTCCAAAGTCTGAAGTTGGGAAAAAAGTGATGTAAAGGTGAAACACGAAAACCCTACAAACTCATTCCACTTCCCATTTCTGCTTTCCCAGGGAAAATTTGACCACTGCCTGGAAGGGGTTGCTGCAGGCTGGAAATGAGAGACAACCATCCAATTCTAATCCTGTCTGTCAGCTTCTTCTGGAGTCACCTGTGAGATGGTAGGGACATCGCTGCACTTATGGAGATCAGCATCAACCACATATCTCGAAATTTTCTTCACTCTCATTCACACAAAGAAAGTTAATAGTACAATTCTGGGCAGCCCACACCTAGCACTGAGGTTCAACAACTTCTGGCCTGGAGCAATAGGAGGATAGGAAGAGATTTCTCTGTTTCACATGGATTGGAAGATGTGGAATATTTAGTCAGAGGCATGATCTTGTGTCCCATCCTAGACAGTAGCCAGGAGCTACTGATCTGAGAAGGTGGTGGGAGAACTAAGCTGGTCCATGGATGTGGACTAGCAATATTGCCTGAGGAATGTATGGGTGGTCCTCCACTTCTTCACAGCAACTGCATCACAAATCAGCAGCACGATTCATCTTTGAGTCACCCCAACAATTTTTACTGATATTATTTCTAATTATTCCGGGGCTTTGGAGCAGAGTTAATGTGGTTTGTTTTCTCTTTTTCAAAGAAAACTATCCAAATATCACTGAAGTCAGGAGTTTTTAGGCCTTGATGGAATCTGTGAAGAGAGCAACAGAGAAAAGCTTTATTTCAGGGGACACCCAGCAGATATTCACTGACAGTGATCAATGGGTCCCAAAGCAGAAGAGGGAAGACTGGGAACACTGATCTCATTTGGCATGCAGACAGCATCTCCAGTTCCCTGCATGTCCAGCTCAGTGGCAGAACAATGAGTAAAGGTCGCCCTGGTGACCCCAGCCTGGGAAATGTCCCCATACTGACACACAGACCTGTACAATGAGCTGTTGGAGCTCAGAAAAGACTGGACACTTCTTCGCAATCAAATTGCACTGTCAAAAGACAAAACATGTATTTTCAATCTTAAATCACACTGCTCAGCACAGACTGAAAAGAACCAAAGAACTCTGCACCAATTCCCCCATTAAAACAAATCATAGCTGAAACAGAAAGATCTATTGGATGAGTTTACACAGAAGCATAACATCATTTATGAAGATTATTCTCAATAACTATGAAGTTACTTCAAGAATGAGATCCTTAATAGGGGTTGCTGAATTCATTCTGCAGAAGTCAATAACAATACAAATATCGACTTTTCAGTCACACAGCATAGCCACCAGGACATTGCAGACATTAAAAGTGCTCTCCTTGGCTGCTGGAGAAGGCTCCAATGATTCCCTCAGTGGAAGTATTTTGTACTTTTTTGATCTGGTAGGGCAGGTCTGAAAGAGAGCCTGGAGATTTTGCAGACTATGTGCAGCTAGTCTGAGCATCAGAGAGCAAGGCTTTGTGCTCTAGACTTTGAATCCCCATCCATACCTTACATCACAGACCAAACAACTCCCAAAGAGCTCATCCTTGATAGACATTGATGAGGTCCCCTTTCAGTCATCTCTTCTCAAGGCTGAACAGGCCCAGCCTTTCCTCACAAGAGAGATGCTCCTGTCCTTTCTTCATCTTTGTTGTCCTCAACCGGACCCACTCCAGGAGCTCCATGTCTCTCTTGTGCTGAGGAGCTCAGAACTGGACACAGCACTTCAGAGACACCTCACTAGGGCTGAGAAGAGGGGTAGGATCACCTCCCTCAGCCTGCTGGCAGTGTTCTTCTTAATGTGCCCCAGGAAACCACTGATCTTGGATGCAAGGACGCTTCTGGCTCATGGACAGCTTGCTGTCCACAAGGACCCCATGTCCTTCTCCACAGAGCTGCTTTCCAGCAGGTCAGCCCTCACCCTCTGCTGATGCCTGGGGTTGTTCCTCCCCACGTGCAGGACCCTGCATTTGCCTTTGCTGAATTTCAGCTGGTTCCTCTCTGCTCACTACACTGTTCCTCCTGCCCCCATATCATTTCCACCACCAGATACCACATCACCTGAGTGTCTGATACCTGTAAAACAATTCTGCAAAGGGAAGATTGGACACATGCATACATGCCCTCTGGCCTGGCTCCTTTTTACTGTTACTAGTCGCTGTCACTGAGAGCAGTGGCTGAGATCAGATGCTGGGAGAAGTATTGGCCTGAGAAGCATGCAGATGCTTGACACAGACCAGCACATCTCCATGGCTAAACACAGGGAGGAGTATGTGACCATCTGAGAGCATTGACCCTTTTTCTGATACTCCAGGCTTGGAGGCAGCCCTTGCTGCATCACCTCACAACAGGATCTGTGGTGAGTCACACTCCTGTTCATAGAATCTCCTGTCCTAGAAGGTACACGCATGGTGGAGGGAGCTTTGGGATTTCACAGTGGGACATACTGACAAGGAGAGGAGCAATGGCAGATTCAGGGAACTTGGAAAGCCCAGATTTGTCCCTTTGGATGTATTAAATGGATCAAGAAAACCCTTTGGGCCAGCAGGACCTGAAGATATACCTAATGACCATTTCTTCTGAGCAGCCTTGAAGTCCTGCCTGGCAGAAGCAGTGACTTGGCCTCCCACAGGCTGGAGCAGAGCTGCACACCTGGTGGCACCAGGCAGGACATTTCTGCTGGAAGAGGAGCTCACAGCACATTGCATCCAGGAGGGACTGAGGATAAGGAGCAGCTATCAGCCTCCCATATGCAGTTACCTAAAACATCCTCTAAAATGTAACTGACCTGCACAAAATCCATCTGCTGGCACATGAGGGAGATCTTGGTACCTTTTGTGCCTTTCTAGACCACTGATAAAGTCTCTCTGTGAACTGGACCACAGCATCCTCCTTGGAAGACCAGGCTGGAGGTGCTTGTCCTACATATTCACTCTTCATCATGATTAACTCCTCTGTCACAGAGAGGGACACAAGCATCCATCTCTGCTAGGCCAACAGGAATCACTGGCCAGCACAGCCCATGCCATTTATCACCAGCTTTTACGTGGGAGAGGATGACAGTAGGTGCCATTTGTGTCAGTGCTGCCACGTGAGTCGACTGATTAATTAAAGCCACACGACCCCCAGGCTGCTGGGAGGGCAAGAAGGAGCAGGAGGGATCATTTGTTAGCTCTCCCTTAGCTCTCGCTGTCTCCTTCACAGGCCCTTTGAACAGGTGAACAAAAATCCCACGGCACCTTTGGGCATGGAGGTGGGAAAGGTGATATTCCCTGGGAATGGCTCTTGGAGGTCACTGTTGGTGGAGGTGCATCCTCCAGGAGTGGGCATGAGGGCTCCGTGGACTCACTCCATCTCCTGCGACCTTGTTTTTAAACATGCTGCCTTAAAATGTGACAAAAAGGAAGAAAAATACCAGCAAACACTGAGATAATTAAACAATTGTCCCACATCCTGTAAACAAGACTCTCTATTATTCATGGACCAGAGCTGATGGGTGCAATACCATTTATTTTTGTTCTCACACTACAATGCATCCATCCAGTTTCACCAGCCCTCACATGACCCTCAGTTCAACCAATTCCAGTAAGTCTGGACAGTTACTGATGTGAGACCAACACCCACCATGTCATGCAAGTCCCCAGGCTGTTACAGGAGGGCTCAGTGACAGACCCCAGAGTGCTCCTTGCCCATTTTTAGCTAGGGTGAGTTTTATAACTGCATGAGTCTTCGTGACATGATATGCCATTTAAGAGTTGCTCATGGGAAATTCGGGTATGAGGCAGGTCTGACTCACAGGGGATGAGGCTACACATTGCACTGGAGCAGCCATTTGGGATTGCCATCCATTCCTGGTATAGAGATGCCATCCTACTTCCCACAGCGCTGCCATTTCTCATTCACCCACAGTCAGACAGTTTTACTCACTGCTCTTGGATGAAAAACTCTTTCTGGTCCTCATCAGTGGCCAAAAGCATTTGCCATACTTTGAGACTGGGAAGAAGAAAACACATTTCACTGTGGAGACACATCAGTCAGAACCCTGCTACTTTTCAAAACTTGCTCAAATCTTGCTGGAGCAAAGGGTATTGGTTTCTCTATTATGTATTGCAATCAAAATAAAGAAAATTCATTAACTTTTAGCACCCTAGAGGTATTGCCTATTTCCCAGACTCAAAATAGCCAGTTGGCACATCTTAAAGGTTCAGCCTGCCAAGTAATGCTACTTCAGTGAAAGCACTGCAGCTCTCACTTCCCAGCACTTGTGCACACCCTCTGCCCTAGTTCTACATCAGCTAAAGCTAGAAGGAGACTAAAGAAAAAAATATTAACACGATTGTTCTAGAGACTGGGTGTGGATCTTTCATTGGATTGTCCAAGAGGAAAATGCAGCTTTTCATATTAGCAAATATACATGTTGGCCCCAGATCAGTTTTCCAGGGCATTGCAGCTGATCATTCAGGGAAGAGTTTGTACAGCAGTAGACAAGTGGGTAAATTCTCACTGCTCGCCAGCAGCAGCTCCAGGGACACCAGGGTCAGCATCAGGCCAAGATCTGAGTTCACCAAGGAGCATTTATCTGGATATATTATCCATTTATCTGGATGTATTACCCTGCATCTCTCAACTCTGAGATTTTAAATAAGATGGCTCCCAGCTTGGTTACCCTGCAGGGAAGGTATAGTATGGGGTTAATATACCAAAGCTGACCCATCAGTCAGGACAGCCAGCAGAGTTTAACCCCTAAAGCAGGATGGGCAAGAGTGATGCTTCTGAAAGTCTTGTGCAGCCTCATGTCCCAGATGTGACACACTGATCATCAGTCCCAGCTCAGCTAGGAACTCTGTCTTTTGTAGGAGCAAATATCAGGGAATTCACTGTAGAACACCCTGTCCCACCTGTTGACTCTTTGACTGAGAAGAAAAGGAAAAGCCACAGAAGCTGAGATACTCCAGGTGCAGGACAGGGGAGACTCCATAACTTGTGCTCACAACCAAAATTTTGACATTTGTATTTCCAGCTAGGCATTATCATTAAAACTGGAGGAAAAAAAAAAAAAAGTCATGTAGCAACTATCAAAGCAGAACAACACGACAGATGATTTCTTGCACCTCCTCCATTGTCCCCTCCTGTCTCTGAGCAGGGGACAGGTCCCTTTGCACCTGGGGGGGAAGCAAAGCCCTCAAGGCACTGCACACAGCACCAGCCCTATACATGGGCCAAGAGAGGGACTGATAAGAGCAAAGCACAGGTGGGATTTGGACAGTCCAGACAGGGCAGCCAAGCACACACCAAGGCAGAGATCTCTCTTCTCCTCTCCCCTTCTCTCTGTCACACTCCTCTTTTCTGCAGGATAGATCCTCTCTGATGTTCCTAGCCCAAATCTGGGGTGAGCACCCTTCCTCTTCCCATGGCCTTGCAAAGCTTGAGCCATCATGCAGCCACCCACCATCTCCCTGGGAGCTCCCGAAACCAGCTCTGGCTGTGCCTTCCCATCCCGCAGCCTCTGCTGCCACCTACAGCCCCCCGAGTCCCCGCGGGCTCGGCATGGGCTGCCCATCCCCGAGGAACCCACCTAGCCGGGATGCTGGCCTCTCTCTGTTCTCCTGCAGAACCCCCCACAGGTGGCTGAATAATGCATGGGCAGTAATTTCATTCAGGCAATTCACCCTTTTTTTTTTTTTCTCAGGTTTAATCGTTAGGAGATAAATTGCCCTCATCCCTGGCTTCCCGGATGAGGAATCATTAGGGGCCAGACCTGCAATTTATTATATTTTGGCAGAGGGAAGGTTTAAATGCTCTGGGGTGGGGTGAGGAAGGAATGAGCTCTCACAAAGACCATGAATTAATGCTGCTAAATACTCACCTCTAATCGCATGTGTTCATAGGAAGAGTGATTGCTTTTATTTGAGGAACAAAAAGAAAGTGAGGCAGTGGAAACTTGCATGAGACTCTGCACAGCCAAGACCAGGCATTCCCTATCACACTCCAAGTTACTTCAGGCTGCCAGTGGGTATATTCCCACATCATCCCCTCTTCTCTTGGCACCCAGAAGCATCTTTCCAGAGCACCACCCCAATATAAAAATAACAAATATTCATTCCTATAGGAAGGGCTTTCTCAGTAAGTTTCCGTGTATTTTTAGACTATTTGTATATGTTCTCTCTTCTTGGAAGAAGACAAGAAATACTTTAGTCATGACATTTGGGACTTGTCCTTGCTTATTAGTGTAGAAGCACTCATTGTCTCCTGATCTGGCTTAATTAGAGTACAGGTAGTACCTGGTCTTTATGTCAGTGCCCACCTGCATGCTCTCCCTCTCTTCCAAGGAATACTTTACAAAGACATTGTCAACATCCAATGGGAAGAGCACAAATCCAGCCATGGGGGCTTTTAAACACAACAGGAGAGGATTGTGAACCGTTTACAATAGCAACACCTCACCGCATGCACCCATCCAATTGAAAAAAAATGAATAATAGCTCAGTATATATTTTAGGAATGCTATTTCTGGGACTTGGGACTTCCTGAGTAGGTTCACAATGACCACACAGGTTCTTCAAGGTCTTATTTAAACTATAGGTGATTAGTCAGGTATCAAACCATACAAATTACCTCTGACTTTCACTTGTTACAGTGAAACGGAGACTTCAGGGTGAGTGAAGAAGAGGAGGATTCATTGGCCCATTTGGCCCTATGCATATTGGCATTTCACACTTGATTACTCTGTATAGCAGATGTGAAGATAAAAGAAAGTTTTAGGCATATCAGAATACCTTTTTATTGCACACAATGAAAACCTTCTGCATAAATTTGCTAGATTTCTTAGATCTCCAATTAGCACGATCATAATTTTTGCTCAAGTAATCATTCCTCTTTACTGGAGGAACAAAATAATGATTTTTTAACTGAAGATGGAAAAATATCTCTCTTTCATTCTTATTCTCTACCAGCTTAACTATAAAGTGACAGAATTAAGACTTCAAGTCTTGGATTATCAACAATGGTTGATATTTATGGAAGCATAAATACCTTTAATTCAGTAGTAAGGCTCTGTGATAAATCCTTCACTGATGTAAATTTTCATCACTTCATTAATTCCCTGTTAAAAAAGGATTGGCTGATTTTCACTAAGAAGAATGACTGGCCATAGCTGCTGGAAAGCTGGTAAGTCAATTGTCAGAAATTTGTCATGCCAGATAATAAGACTGGAGAAGTTAGGAAAGCAGAGAATGCTTTTCTGCACCTGTAGTAACTCTCTGGTCTGCTCTGTAATTTAATTAATTTATAATAGCAATGAATCTAGTTTTTTTATGACCTCTGTGAATCAGAAAAAAAAAAAAAAACAAACCAAAAGTTATTTCAAGTATCAGATCTGAGACTTAAAGAAATAAACCCCAATATTTTAAAGTGTGTGTAGGGGGAAATGAATCAGTCAGGCAAGGAAAATGTTTATGTAACATTATGTAATTCTACTTATATTTTCCAACTCATATAATGGCAAATCAAAGCATATGGTGCTTTGGCTCTTTAGAAACATTCTCTCCCAAATATAAAAGCAAAGTTTTCTATTGGGAAAGCTATTTAAGACATAGCCACATTCCCTTCAGCGTTTTGGAGTTATTCTGCACAGAAGCCTCACAGCTGCAGGTGACAGAGCCAAATATCTCAGATATATAGTTTGACTTGGGTTTTAACAAGCTTTTGAACTTGTCCCATGTCTTGCTGAGTATATCAGGTCAGACCTTCAGTTTGCATGCAATTGAATGCCCAAAACACAATAAAGGCAGGGAAATTCCATTATTGCTGTAGCATCTAGAAATCTTCAAAATAAACCAGTAAAACACTAGGAAAGTTTCCATTACAAGGAAAGACTGGGGAAAAAATATATAAAATAAAATAAATCAACTCCCTTTGGAAGAATTTACAAATACTAAATTTTTGATTTTCACAGAGAAAAAGGCTTTGTTATTTCAATCCAGAAAATTTTTCTGTTCCACCTGTCCCTTGGGAAGACCACAGGAAGAGACCAATGCTTTCAAAGAGTTACGCATTGTCAGGAAAAGGAAGGGACTGATCAGTGTCCCCCAGAAAATAATCACTTCTACAGAATATTCTTCAACATTATAAATGTCTTTGCATGTGCAATGCAGGTGCATTTTCCACTACTAGTGTTCTGTAAGGCAATGCAAGTCAACAGCAGCTGCACTCACACACAGTCCTGCCCTAAAAACCACACACCTACAACAAAAGCAAGGGGCAGGAGTGGTGTTATTATCACAGATTAGTTAAGAGTATGCTATTTCTTCCACACAGCTCTTATAGATGTTGGTGGCAAATGTTTAGTTCTTGCTGGGAAGCTCTTGATTGCAGCTGGAGAAGTTTAAGAACCAGCCTCTGCCAGTCTCAGCTACACGAGATGCTACACACCCCACACTCTCCCAGTCTTCATTCAGAGATTTTCATCCCCACAGCTCTTGGCTGAGAGCAGCCCATGGACCAAGTGACTCCAGGCAGTTGTCTGTGCACGGAGCCCCTCATTTCTGGGTTTGTACACACACAAGCGGAGGAATGCCGGGGTGGGCAGCATCTGCCCTTGCACGCGCTCAGCCACCAAACGGGGATGACACAAGTTTGCGTCACTGCAGGAGGAAAGAAGCCATGGCTTGGACCACAACAAACACTTGCACTCTGGCATCCCAGTCGAGATCTTGTGACTCTGGCTGTCCCCGCAAGGCAAGAACGCACTTCTTGCATGCCTCTGCCCCACACCGTAGCAGGGGCCTTGTTCAAAGGACTGACATCAGTGACACAAGTGCAAAATCAAAGCCAGAGCTGGCTGCACTCCAAGGAGTCATCCTGCTGATGTCTCAGCTGTGCCAGTTGGAGTTAGTTATCAAGGAAGAGCTGCAGAAGGTATACCACAAGTGCTGAAGGGATTGGGAACGTCATGTATGGTGTAAACAGGAACTGCAGAGCTGTGGCAGGACCAGCCTGACCTTTGCAGTTGTGGGAGAAGACATGATGTGGTTTACTTCAGCACAGCCTTAATCTCCCTCAGCCCAGAAGGCAATGCTCAGGGACTGCTAATGCAGATAGCCCAAGGGTAAAAACAGAGGCCTTTCTAAAATGTCAGATGAAATTGCTGTCTACTGGCAAAATAGACAGGTTTGTTTCCATCTATATTCTCTCTGACCTAGACCAGCTCTTCATACCTCAGCCTGGTTCCATGGGCAAGTCCAGCACCCAGGTTTGGGGCTCTCCTCAATATCCACAGCTACAACAACTAACATGAAATCACACTAGGGAAGAGGAGATTTTGCCAAATACCGGCTCTGTACCGAAGCTATTTTGTGGTCTAGGACCCCATCTCCAGAAGCTGCCTGCCCCAGGCAGCTTCTTCATGGGCTACAGATTTCACTGCAATGGGAGAACTCCCTTTCTGATGTCTAGACCTACTGAAAATTCAGTCAGAGTCTTTATTAAAGGGACAATTGATACAAGCAGTACCAATACAACACATTCTACATCCTCCCCTACAACATATTCCTGTGTCTGTGCTGGAAATGCTTCTAGCACAGATAGGCAGTTTTTTAATTTCCTCACATCCTACTCACTGCAGCATTAACACACTCCAAATTTCAACCCAGCCAAAGGGACATTCAAGACACAGTTCTCAGACAGGTTTTGCAACCTGCTTTTGTTTCCCCAAATGAGTACTCTGTGGATCCTGAAAGGGTTTGTGTGCCCACAGCATCACCAGGAATCACAAGATGACACAAAATGGGAACACATTGACCTCCTGGATGCTTTAAGCTCTGGCCAGCACCAGAGAGAAAACATGTAAGTCAAAAATATGATCTTCTTGGGAGACTTAAGATGAAAAAGAATAAAATGCACCATTTAAGTCTGACAGTTGTTACCAAACCCACACATCTCTCCTTACCTCCCTGCCACTGATTTATGAATCAGATGCCTCATCCTCTGGACAGGCACACACATGTTTCACATTGACACAGGTTTTCTTTCCCACACATCTCTGCTGTGTAAGGTGACCATTTGAACTCATTAATTCACCATACAAAGCAAGTATGTTCCCTAAGCTGGTGTCCTACAGTGCTCAGGTTAAGGGCAGGAGAGTAAAAAGGACTCCCAGTCTGGGGAAAGGACAGGAGGAGTGAAGGGAGCACGTGAAAATGCTGCACTTTAAACCCAGCATAACTTGCCTTCTTTTCTCCCACAGCATATGGTGTGCACACAATTTGAATGCAAAAAAACAACTCATTACTTCACAAGCTGAGCATATTTGGAACTGGTGGGTCCCCAAGTCAACTTGAGCTTGAGGAAGAAACACTGCAGCTTTTTCTCAACAAAGACACCTGGAGACATTCAGGCTCTCATACAATGTTTCACAGTGTCTCAGTCTCTCAGCTGAAATAGTGATGAGGCTCAGATCAACCAGGTAAGAGAGGCTGAAATAAAGCAGATTTTTCTCAGCCTGACTCTCTGCCTGACCCCATCTGAGGCCATGTGTTCTTCCCATTGTCAGTCCAATGTTGGGAGGTCCCATATTAGACACCAGCAGCTTGAGAGAAACAAGCTCTTTGCTCCTCCCTTTAACTGCCACACAATTTGGTATGACAGAGGTGAGAACTTGTCACTAAGGTGCAGAGCAACAAAAGCCTTTAGGCAAAGTGCAGATCCTGGCACCCCTACTGCTCCCTGCTTCATACTTAAGCATCCAAACCCATCTGTGCTCCATCACTGTGGTACCTGGACGCATAAAAAAGCACTTTTACTCATAGTAAAGGGTAAAGAGCACTCACAGCTCATAAGTTATGTTCTTCATTCTCTCTGTCAGAGAAATCAGTAGCAATCTGGCAAATTTGCACCAAATTCATACTTACACTTGGATACCATTAATGTTAGAGGTTGTGGAAAGCACAACCTCTGTTTGTGGAAAGCAAAATAAAAAAAAAAAACTGATGGGAGGAAGCAGCCAAAAAAAAAAAAAAAAGGTAGAATTATTTTAAGGAAATAAATATGTGGTTAAAATAATTCCATGGTCAAAAACAAGTTTCTACAGGAAATTTACTGGACATGATATGTAAATGATAAATCAGAGAAACGGGTGAAAAAAATATATTACCCACACCCATATATATATATATATATATATACACACACACACACTCACTTCTTTGTTAAAACCCTAATGCAAAAATGATAACCCCATCTCCAACTGAATTTTGGGATTCTTTATCATGTTTCACAAAATAACATCTGTCACCTCAAATCGTAATGGAGATAAATTACTTGCTTTAAGATCCTCAGTACTCCTTACTCCCATAGACAGCCTGGTGCAACTGCCTGAAAAGCCCATAATTAGTAACCATACACCATTGATGGAAAAAAATCCATGCCAAATATTACTAGAATGCAGTAACATTATTTCCAAGGGATTTTGAGATGCATCCAGAATGATGGGGACATGGCTAATTTCTTTTATTTTGCTTTTGGCAGAAGGAAATGGAGACAAGGGTTTAGACTGAAACTGCCAAGCAGCACAAGAAAATGATAAATCTGCCATGCAGAAGCTGGACACGGCAGGTCACTCAGTATAGGGCATGTGGGGAACCATTTGGGTCCCCTCTTCACCACTTCACAATGTCAGAAAACTCAGTTGATGTAAATTATTGTTCCCCTTTGACTTCACTGGCATTGTGCCATTTTGTAGCAGCTGAGGATGTGACACAACAGTTTTTACTCTCAGAGAACATTGACAAAGTTATGCAAAAATACAAGAATATAAGAATTTGAGGTCTAACATCCTACTGGCCCTGGTATTTACATGAGACTATAAAACAGGCTTTTTAATCTTTTCTTGTCCTGACCTTGGGTTTAAGGTATTACAAGGGTGGATGATAAACAAGCAAATAAATTCTTACAGCCAACAAGCAAAGGATCATCACACCCACAGTGCTTCTGAGCTTGAGTATTGTCTCAGGCAATTGAAAGTTTAAAGGGAAAAAAGTCAGCTGCAGCAAAACCACCAGCTGTGAGAGCGGCGTGTGTCCTTGTGTCCATATGGCTGCAGCATTCCAGGAAGGGAAATGCCTGAAGCCACTGACATCAGCCCACCAGGGGCCAATTCTCCTGGCACAGCACTGAATTAAAAGGAAAGAAACGTGCCCTGCACAGTTCAGCACTCTTACCTTCACAAATGGAAAATCCTCACCTGGAGAGAGAGGACAATCCTGCAGAACTGTGTGCAAGAACTCCCTTAACACGATGCAGGCTGGAGGATTTAACATCCCCATCTGCCCCAGGCCCCACCGTCATTGCTCCAAAGCTGAGGTGCTCTGGCAGTGATGAGCCAGGAGCTGCTCTTTCCTTGCTGAGGCAGAGACCCAAACACGATGCTGAACCCAGCAAACCTAGCTGAACCTTGCCATTAGACCACGTCAGGAACTGACAGTGACCTTATGCCTGACAGCCTGCAAGTGAACCCACTGTTCCAAACACCCACAATGCTGAATCTTTCCACTGGAAGCAAAGGCAATGGTAAGCATAGCAAATGTCCTGGAACAGTGACCAGCAAGGACATAGGCACAGGCCAGACAACTCCATTGTCCTTCTCCTACTGTTCCACCAGTCTGACCTGCTTCCTGCAGCCTCAGAGCACCAGGGGAATATTCCTGTTGTAGCAATAAAGTTAACTGGATCTCGGAGAAGTTTAGTGAAATAGGCAAGACAACATTTAAAATTCCAAGGGAAATAAAAGCTGGGAGCCCTGCCTTTACACTGCAATGTAAAGGGCATTGCAGTTGTAAAGATTTGGCATTTTATTTCTGCTTCATCCTCATAAGGCTGCAAGGCAATCCTAAGAAAACAATAAAACTCAATACACAAAATTCAGCATTGATTGTGTTTTCACATGTTAGCAATATCAAAGGTCTTGCCCTGAACTGGAAGAGGCCAGTAAGCTTTGGCTTTCTGTCTGTGCAGTTCATCTGAAGCAAACATTATGTATACATACACACACACACACACACACACATATATATATATATATATATACACACACATACTACTTATGCAGGACGAAACCTCTAATAGTTTATCTTACCAAACATCCCCAGTGGCTTTTATTACAGCACTGCAAGTTTCCTAATGTTTTATGTCCTCAGATCCTAAAGGGAACTATTAAAAGGCCGACGTGTGATTCAGCATCCATTTGTGGATGAAGAATGCTAACGGCCGGCGCTGCCGCGGCAGGGGGGCAGCAGGTCCTGAGCGATCTCCAGACAATCAGGAGGCAGTTCAAAACACTGCTGCAGGGATGTTAATCCCATCTCAGCCTGCAGTAAAAGCTCCCTGTGCCATTTTGCAATGCGGCAAATGCTCTCCCTCCTTAGAGCAGCAATTCCTTCTCCTCTTGGTTATGTCTTACTGCATTTAAAGCCAGTGCCAAGGTTCCTTCCTTCTCCAAAATCTCTCAGACACAGCCAATATACTTGCCAGATGTCTAGGGGAGCCATTGAAATAACAGAGTGAATATGCAGAAAAAGATTTGCCACTTTAAAAGAATATTTAATTTCCTTTGAACTTCTCTCTCTGCACTGCTGCCTCTCAATAAACAACTGTCAGCTATGTGATATCTCAGCTGGAAAGAAACCATAAAGATGATACTAAACTGCTAGGCACAGGAGTTTTCTGTGCAGAACTACAACACCAAGGGGCAGCAAGATGAAGGATCCAGTGGTCCAAGGGGGCAGCTCGATCCATGGGTTTTCACTTAGGAGTTCCAAATGATTGCCTCCAATCCAGAGTTTGAATTCTCAGTCAGCAGATGCTTATTTAAATCATTGCAAGATCTTGGCAGGAAGTCTGACATTTTCAGAAGATAACTGCAGTTAATAGCACAGATCTACTTAATCACTTCAGTCAGGACAGAATGACCCAGTGTTGTCTTTTGATCTAATTTATGAAATGATGGCATCATCTAGAATAAAGCAACTGGCTGCTCTAGTGTTGATGACATGTTCTGCAGTGCTCAAACACATGGTTTTGGGGAAAGGAAGAAGGAGAGCTAAGGAAGCTGCTGTGACAGGAGGTCACATCTTCCTCAAGGACTCCAGCTTGGTATGTTAGCATCCAGAGAAACAAAAATTTGGACACATTTCTTCCCACAAGGCAAAATTTAGGCTTGAAAACCTGCATAATCCCCCTAAAAAGAGAATATAAAGACATTAAAAAAAACAAAAACAAAAAAAAACCCACCAGACCTAAAAGGGGAGATACAGTTGGTATTTCAAGTCCCTCCATAAATCTCCTTAGCTACTGTCCCCTCTCTCCAGAGAGGCCACCACCCCCATAGGGCTCAGCACATCAACACCACACTGACATCAATAAACAGAGCTGGCTCCTGCCTGTGACCCCTCTGTGGTCACCTTCAGGCCAGCTCCTTCAGAGGAGTCACCTCATCAGTTCCCCCACAGCCTCTGAGATCTCCCCCCATATGATGCAGTAGTCCAATCCCCAGTGGTCTGCAGGCTGTAAGGTGTGGGTAAACCAGTATGGGCTGGAACTTGTCTGTGGAATGGGAAATGGGTCTGTGAAATGATTCAAGGAAAAACAAACAATCCAAAAAAGGACTTCTCACTTAGCAGGAGGACTTTGACAATGTCTACGGAGAACACTGGTGACCGGTCAATTGTCAGGCAAAGATCATGATTATTATCATTTCTTCTCATTTAAGAAGTTTTTAATTACAGCTTTGCACAGGGTTACAGTTCTGGTGATTTCACTGGTGAAAAACAAACTGACCTGCAGGTTTTTCTCTGTGGTCCAATCACTTAACACCACAAGTACACAGACATCAGGCTATGCAGTCCTTGTTGCTTCCAGGATAGAAAAAAACAAAATGGAAAATGTCAGGATTTATTTGCATGAGTTTTGTGACCTCCTTGTCTTGCAGACACTTTAAAACCTGAGGGTCTGTGCCATGAGATTATAACTGCACCTGTGCTGGCTCAAGTGTTGCCCTTCAGAAAATAGAAGCAATGAACCCATCATCATAGAATCTTCATGGAATGGTTTGGATTGGAAGGGATCTTAAAGATCATATAGTTTCAACCACTCTGTCATGGACAAGGACACCTTCTACTAGACCAGGTTGCTCAGGGCCCCATCACACCTGTCCTTGAACATTTCCAGAGATGTGGCATTCCCAGCTTCTCTGGGTAACTTGTTCAGCATCTGGGTAGCTTGTTCCAGCATCTTCTGAATATCCAATCAAAATCTATTCTCTATCAGTTTAAAGCCATTCCCCTTTTTTTTATCACTACATGCCTTTGTAGATTGATCTGACACACCTGACCACAGCCACCTAGATTCTCCCGTAGTCACAAGGAGATACCTGAAGGTACCAGGGAATGCTCCAGCCTTGGCCAGGCTGCCTCCTTCTCATCCCACCTCTCTGCTGCCCATGGATGCCAGGGGAAAAAGGTCCATCAATTTCAAGATATTGCATCAGCCCCTTTGGTCTGCAAAAGCCAAGCAGTGAGACACAAGGACTAGGAATGCATCCCCTCCTTCCAGCACACCCTTTTGCAGAGCATTCCCTCACATATGTCTTTCGAACAAAACCCCAACCAACCAAACAACAAAAAAAAATTCTTACTGGATTTTCTTGAAAGAATCAATTTACTGTTTCTAAGTGTTTGGATGACTTTGAAGGCCAGAATCACCAGGAAATTTTCTAAATGAAGTTCTGAAAAATGAGGATCATGTCATATCACTCACCATCTATTAGTGAAATGAAAGACAGAGAGGGAAAAGTAGTTTTCACCACAGTCAAAATAACGCCCTAAAATGAGAATGACCTTTATATGTTCTTGCCACTGAATCTTCAGTTCTTGTATCATGAAAAACCATGTGACAAGATCCCTGCACAAGATGCCAGGCATTTCCGGCAAACTGTACCGAGCACAGTTAATTTAATCTTCCATACCCGACTCTTCTCCTGACTGAAAAATCAATGCTAATAAGGAGCTTTGGGAAAAGGCTCTGTTGATGCCTCGTCTTGTATGGAATAATTTTAACCTGCTATCTAATGACTAAGTGGCTTTAAAGAACCTATAAACGCAACAAAGAGATTTTGGAATGCCTCCTTCCCAAACGGCTCTCTCTGCTGATGAAGACATCTAAATGCATGAGGATGGGTTCATGTGCTACCTCAGCCACTCTGTCAGGGGCGCTGGGGGTGGAGGCCAAAGCCTTGCACTGAACTGCAGCAGCCGCCGAGATCGCGTGCAGGGAAGCCCCAGCCGTGGAGCCGACAAAGAGCAATTCCACATGGCTGGAGACAGCGCCAGGATCTGCGTCAGCTCAGCGGCAGGAAGAGCCTGGTGCTCTTTGCTCATCCGGATAAATTGCTGCTGGAGCAGTAACTGAATCCTGAAGACAAGTGTGATCTTAAGCAATGGTTAGGGCGGTTTGACGTGGCTTTGGGAGACCTGTTCTCAGTTCCCTGCTCCCCTGTACTTTTCTTTGGTACTATACCTTAACCTTTTTGTTCATTGAATGGAAACCATTATTCTTGGATATGAGCACTGTATGGTTTCAACATCCACATTCAAATAAATTATATTCTACCCCCTATATGTGGGCAGCCCTACTGTAAATCATGCCACCTGAAGACCACCAAGCTGTGAGATAGGATATGGTAATTTTTGAAATATTTCCTTTTATGACCAGTCAGCTCTTCCAGTTCATTTGTCTCTTCTATTCCATGTTGTATTCCAATCTGTAATTAATAATCACATTTGTCTGATCACCAGAACAGCTGATCTCTTATTTTTTACCCCTTTCTACAGCTTCTAGCACTGCGTGTGCTCAATCTTTAAATCAAACGTTCTGAGGTACCTTCATTCACACTCAATTACAAATAAGCATACCACTGTTATTAGTAGAGTGTATTATTAGGAAGATGCTTTGTATTTTGAAGATCCACCTATCAACATTGAAAAGTGCCTATGATTTTTTCTTCCAAATGCAAAGCTTCCTCCATACTAAATAGAATATTTACTGAGTGCTCACTGAACTTCAAAAGAAGTTCAAATTTGTTTTCCCCACTATTCAGCAGCTTTGACTATGGAGGCAGATACAGGAAAGGATGGATCTAAGATTAAATATTGACTCAGTCTGAGCAAAAGCTGCCTCCCTTTAACAAGAGAGACTAAGAAATTCTCAACTGCCAGTTTCACAATTCCCTCCTGAACACAGTAATGCATTTATAATAATGCTTGCTATTAAAGCAAATGAGAGGTGAAAAAAGAAAGCCCTGGCTGCAGAATACAGCAAAGTATTTATCCCAGCTAAATATCACTGTCTTATCACTGATAGGAGTAGGAAGGATACTAAACTCCACCACATCAAAAATCAGCTTTTAACACTGAGATCCATCCTGACAATATCACAGCAGACAGTTTATCATCAGAATCTCATCCATCACTAACTCCAAACAGGGAATCTGTGATGAAGTATCACCCCACCAGAGCCCTGTTTCATTCCCCAGTGCCTTGCTTTCATCCCAGTTTCAGCATGCCTGGCAGAGACACCAGCCCAGCCCCAGGGGGCTAATCCCAGAGGGACCAAGGTGTCCCAGAAGAGCTCTGTGCTCCAGCGAGCTGCCAGCTGCAGTGAACCACCATCACTTCAAACCTTGAGGCTGAAATGAGGCTGCTCTCACCTGTGACAAAGCCCCAGCCTGTGGCTCATGGGAAAATCAAACCTTGCTGGGGCTGCTCTGTGCCCCATTTCAGCACAAGGATGGTATTTGGCCATTGACTGGAGACACATCCCCAGGCAGACCAGGTGTGTCCAGACGACTGTGCCTCTCCATGAAGCTGAACTCTGTGTCTGGCTCTGCTTCCCCTCTGTGCCAAAGGTGGCTATGTCACCCACAGGGGCCACATCTGCCTCCATACTGGCACAACTCACCTGCCTCGTTTGGCACAGGTTCCCCAGCATGCTGTGCCCAGGCCCGTGCCCAAACAGCTCCATGCCTGGGTCACCAGCAGTCCCCTTGTCTGCTCTCTGCAGGGCTGTAGTGGCAGCTCTGCCCTCAAGAACCACCCTCAGCACATGAGAAGGGTGAGGAGGGGGCTGCTCCAGCCGAGGTCTTGAACCCCAGCAGCACCTGAGGTGGCTCTGAGCCAGCAGCGCATTGCAGCTCCCATCAGAAAGAGCCACCTCTGGGCAACATGCCACCAACACAGAGATATCAAGATGGAAAACAACCCCAAAATGTGGTGGTGTTGTGCTTTTGTGCTCCTGCAACAGAATGTTACATGAAATGGAAAAGCTATATAAAGAAAAATTAGTTGTTTTCCAGTAATTTCCACAAACTTACCATTCTTTATTTGGTCATTCTACAGCTCTCACCCATCCTTAGAATATCATGCAGAGGAAAATGGGATGAAGTTGAAAGATAACAAAGCCCTGGCAAGACTCCAACAACGATTAGACATTTTGATGAGCAACGAGCATGACCAGAGTTACAGCAGTAAATATTTAATGTTATTTTTGAAATGAAGTCTCAGGAAAGATGTAAACTCTCATGATTTGAGAGGCATTAGCTAACCTCTAATTACAGAGGGAAGGGGAGGAATGGAAACTTTTCTGAGATAAGGGATAACCTAACTGCTTGTTGCAGGGTTTCTTGGAACACCCCTGGTCTGCCCTGTTCTGGTCATTGTCAAAATCCTGGGCTAGAAGGCTTGCAGGTCTGAGGGAGCTTAGCAGCTCCTAAATTCCTAGAAAAGCAATTGTAACTTATACTTTACTTGCTACAAACATTTGATTTTCTACAGTAATTATAGAAATATATTATTATCTAAACCCAGATGTTTTGTTACAAGAAAAACATTATCATAGCTACCGTATTTTTTTTCTTCCAGGAACTGTAATTAATAGCTTCTCCATTACAAATATCTGGATTTCATATATGCACATATATGTACACACACATAAATATAAAAATTATGTGCTGAAAATTGTATTAAAGTGTTTTTCTAGCATATAAGGAGGGTAGAATAAGAAAAGAGCTTCCCATTCCAGGGGACCCAAGCTTAAGCACTTTTACAGGTCGACTGTATAAAGCAATACAGGAAGACCATAGGACTCATTGATATACAATATGATCTACTCAGTTCTCTGGAAGTTTAATTATTAATGTGCAGTCTGCTTTACTTCTCTTTCTTCCAAAAAGTGTTGGATTAATTTATTGTTTTAGGTTGTTTGTTTTTTTTCCCCAAAAAATTCTTACGACCCATTTTGTAACAGCCAAAGCAAGAGCTCTCCAACCTTGACTGGATCTCTCAATACAAATGAGTCATGACATTACATCACTGTGTGTGCCCAGGTTACAGCCCCTTCTGCTTTCAGTCTGCCAAGGCAGGAACATGGGGAGTACTTTATTGTGGGAGCAGCTGGCTTTGGTTTTATACATAGGAGGGCCAAAAGATGCTCCTTACAGTGGTGAAGGTTGATCACTGTCCTCAGATCCACAATCTCAACAGAGGATGGTTTCAGCTCCTGCCCAAATATGTGTTCTTTTGTTTACCAGGTCACCAAAGGAATCTGATGGTAAACCATGAACTTCTGTCTACACACCTAGTGATTTCTTGAGTATTATAGGCTCAAGGCCACCAATCTTGCCCCTCAAACCTCTGGAGAAAGTGCAAGCTGAGGAATGCCACAGATATGGAGAGGTGGCCAGAGAGCTTGTGGACTCCCCATGCCTGGAGGTGTTCAACACCAGGCTGAACAGGGCTCTGAGCAACCTGGTCTAGTAGAAGGGGTGCTGAACTAGGCCCCTTCCAACCCAAACAATTCTATGATTCTGTGATAGAGCAGCACGCAGGGCAGGTGTGCTGGAGCAGCCAGGCTGGTCCAGCAGCACACAGCAGCATTTTGGACCCTGAGAGCCCCCCACGTGCTGCAGGCTGTGCCAGATTTACAGCCACTGTGTCACCAAGGGTGAGAGGGTTCTTTCTGCAAGAAGGAGGTACAGAAATGCCCAAGCTGTCCAGGTCAGGCAGCATCAAGACAGAGAGCAGGGAGCCTCAGCAGAGATGCCCAGTCAAATGTGTCTGTTGGTTCCTAGAACCAGACTGGTGCCTGTTGGAACCCTCTGCTGGGGTTCCTTTTGGGGCCCTGCTGAGGCACAGCTGAACTGGAGGAGAAGAGAAGACAGGTTTCTTTAGGATCCACCAAGCCCATGGAGCTGATCAAACATGTCAAGCAAAGCACTGCAGGCAGTGCCAGGACCAGCTGACAAGGGGTACAGTGACATACATTGACAATGCCACCATGATGTGCCACTGTCTCCAAAGCAGTGGCGGCAGCCAGCTGGGGCTGGGCACACCCCTCATGAGCTGGAATGCTGGGAGCAATGGTCTGACTTTGGTACACACCATGCAGCACAACACAGTCCCATTGCAGCACTTGCACTCAGGCTGAGCCAGCCTAATGAGCTTCTCTGGTAGCTGCATTCAGACAGCAAAACAAAAAAAGTGAGAGGAAGGTGATTCCTGTGGAACTCGGCAAATCTAGCAACACCAATCCTGGGCAGCCCATTTGGTTTGCTGTTCACTGTGTGAGACTCCCTATGAAAAATTCAGATTATTTCTGTGCATTTTCCTGAAAAATTCCTCCTCTGTGAGATGTCACCTAATGGTCAGCAGCACTAATAGACATTGATGGGGTGGGCAGCAGCATTTGCTCTGCATCCTGATTGGTTTTGATCTTCCAGTGATGCTACTAAAGAGTTACAAGCCCTTCCTCCTGGCCCAAATTCAAATCTCGTGCTTGAAAGCTGATATTCAGCAAGCGCTGATGTTGTTTGCCTGCTGAGAAATAGGCATTTCAGGCAACGGGCTGTTGATTAGAGGAGGTGACAGAACTGCTGAGTGACCAAATCACTCCTGAGGAAGAAATACAGTTCGATTAGCACCCCCAGAAACTCACACAGTGTAGATTTGTCTGCTTTCCCCATTTACAGCCTACACCATCCCCTATCAGCATATCTGTTCTCCTTGCCCAAAAATCTCCTTAAAAAGGGAGTCTCAATCTCAGTGCTGACTTGGTCACACATTGTTTTAGGTCTAGGGCCCTGCTCCCTGATGCTCAGGCATTGTGTGGCTTATCAAAGCATCAGGCTGTGTCTGAAGAGGGGCTCAGGCTGTCTGCTGCCCCTGGCACTCCTCACTGTGTCCCCAAAACCCAGCCCAGCACTTGGCTCCAGCAGCCCTCCTTCATCTCCAACGCTTTGCTGCGGAGGAAGCGGCGCAGACTGACCAAATTCCGATCCCCTTACACAGCCCCTCGCAGTCACACTCTGGATGTCTCAGCACAGCCTTGGCCGCTTGCTCAGACCCGAAAACGCAGTGAAGATTCAGAGAGTTAGACTCTTCCTTTACAGGAGAAATCGAGTGTGGGATATTCCCAGCCTCAGGCTAATCAGACCCCAAAAATTTCCCTGCATTGTATACAGTGTCAAGCTTTGGCTGTTATTAGTGACATTATTTAAAACATAAAAAAAAAACCCCAAAACACCAAACAGTTTTGGGGAATAAGAATCCAGCAAAAGCCCCAGCCAAGGGGTGGGAGGGAGGTGTAGCAGGCTAAAGAAATCTCTGCAGTGCCCAGTATCAGCTCCTCCCTTACCTGCAGAAAAGGTTTACCTGTAACCTTATAGTGCTGACAAAAGCAGCACAGGAGGTGATGCGAGATGTACACACACAGATGCACAGAGCATTTTATAGTAGTAACTGTAAATGCTAGTCTAGGTTCAGACCACAGAAATTTCCCATGGTTTAACCTCCAGGTTCCCTAGGCTGCAGAATAAATCCATCCCCTGAGCAGATGGGCTGGGCTTGTTCTCTCTTTGGATCTTTCTTTTAAGGGTTTCCAGATCCAAGCCCCAAATGAGCCAACACTTTGCTGGGGATCTATTTGGGGCTGCAGAGACCAGGACTCAGACCTGAAGAGTAAATATGAGTCCAAAGCACAGGAGGGGCTGTGAGCTGGCCAAGTATGGAGCAACATTCAGCTGGAGGGAAGCAGCTGATGAACTGTGAACAGCATCGTTCCCAAAGCCTCACTGACAAGAGACAGCTCTCTCAGCCATAGGTGAAGAGGGACAGACACTGAAGATGATGGTGCCTGTGAGGCTGAGTGTCCTTCAGCTAAACAACTGACTGAAACCTTCCTGCTCTGCTTCCTGAGCAAGAGCTACCGATGACAAGAACCTAGAGAGAACCTTCTATAACAAAACTCACACTGTAAAAACTAATTAAAATGTTTAATTAGCTTTTGATTAACAGCATATTTCAAAATCCTTTAGAGACTTGCAGATCAGCAGAGGCAAAACTTTGGAGTCCGGGACCGTTCTGTTTCAAAATGTGTTCCCTCCTTGAGAGCAGACGCGCAATTACGCTCCCGCTTCAATTGCTCCTCATTTGCAAAGCCAGAGCATGAAGCAAGTTGTGTTAATGTGTCAAAATGGGGAGAGAAACAAAGAGAGCAATGGATCACTGAATCTTTGAGGGGAAAAGCTATATTGCAGTAATTTATAGGAGGGAGAGTTTGCGGGTGGGACAGTCGCTCTCAAAGAACAGCGGCGCTCAGCCAGGGCTCATTTGTGAAGAGCATCACTGCCATCTTCAGGATGGCTGCTTTCTCTTTACCAGCATGCAGCAGCTTTTCTGGGAGCAATTTTTCTACAATTTTTATACAATACAAAAGAAAGCTTTCTGCCACTCCAGCCAAAGTTATATTTTCAGTTATTATTGATGCTCTGTGGAGGATGTTTTGGTCCAATGTTTCCCAGCTTCTGGATTTTGACACCTCGAACTGCCAATGCAGGAACACCTCATAAACATAATATCCAGTGCAAACTCCAATTTAAGATTAAAAAGACCTGTCAATCAGTCTGGGCCACTTCAGCACAGTAACATTTCCTAACAGACACCTCTTGCCCTTTATTCAGTCCAGACTAAATGTCTCTGAGGAGCCATCCTCTTACAGTTCTCTTGCAAGACATTTACGTTAGTGTAAGAGAAGTGTTAGGAAACTCCTTGTGACATCAGCCAACTTTCCTTCCAAAGGCATTAAATCATCATTCTTCTAGCATGGACAGTCCAAGCTGCCACAAAAAGAAAGCATCTCCACCTAGGCCTCCAAGTGGCATTTCAAATTCAAGCACTACAAGTAATTTCAAAGATGTACAGTACTGAAGGTAGAGTCTATTACCTTAAAAACAACAGTAAGGGTACTAAAGATGATAAAGGCAACTGCTTTAAAGCCAGAATGAGCACAGCTAGGATGGCAACATTACTTAAGCTCACATTTCAGTAAAGCATTCCCACACTGTTTAACTGACCAATACAGAGCAGGGGTCGCACAGCTGGTTATGGGAACATCAGTTTTATACTGCAACACCTCATCTCTCTCTACCCTGCACTTGGACACATCTCATGTGCTCCTTCACATGATGGATATGTTTCCAGCCCACTGGATGAGCTGGATGTGTGCACATACTCCTTTCCCAAGCCTGGATGCTGGCCCATCATTCAGCCACTTTGACACAATAGGCACATGTGAAATCACACAATGCAGGAACATAGGACAAAATCAGCAGCTCAGTTGTTTCCTCGCCTGCATCCAAGGAAGAGATGGGTCAGGCCACAGATCAGGCCAGATACATGTTCTTGCCAGACCAGCCCTGACTTGGGGCTGTCTCAGACTACCATGACCATAGAGGTCACCGCTGTCACCTGCAGGAGCTCTCCTTGCTTCTGAGGATGAGGACATCAGTGATACACCCTGAATTGCAAGGATGGGGAGAATGCAGAGAACCACTCCTCTCGAGATCTTGAGATTTTCCAAACAGGAATTTGCCACTTCTAATGAGGGAACCCCACAGCAGGAACCAGGACAAGGCACAGCACTCCTGTATCTCATTCCACCATCACGGTCACCAGGTGCTTGTAACTCCTCATCTCAACTAGTGGACACCTCTGATCCCTGCAGTAAAGTGCTGGCTCTGGGACAGAGCTCAAGCAGGAGCAGGGAATGCAGGGCCCTGGGGCAGGAGCCTGCAGGGGGTAGCAGACTGCTGCGGTTCACAGCACACTGCAGAAGGGGAGAAGACAAACACACCTCCTGAATTTCTCCAACTCCTCTTGCACAAACTGAGGTCTCATGAGGCATCCTAAGACTTGTCCTCAATAATTCCTTAGAAGTATATGGAAGATAACTGACAGCACCAACACACTTGCATCTATAAGACAGGTAAGATGAATGCTTTCAAAAGGAAAAGAGAGGGTCTTGGGTGAAGCTGTAGCTCTAAAACATATGACTGAGCAAGGCAACTGAGGAAAGCTTGCAAGTAAGTGTGGCCCTGGGAGCTCCAGGACCACTGACATACAACGGCAGCGTCAGGAAGTATGTTTACAACACACTAAGTCTGTGTAACTTTTTAACATGCACAGGAGCACTTGCTGGTGAAATAATTACAGCAGTGAAAACATACAATTAAACATCCAAGGGTTCAAGGGATTCAGCAGTGTCAGCTGTATCTGACATCTTTCTGCAGCACATGGTATCCCTGTATATGTTCAGGAGATCAGAAGACCAGTGCTTAATCTGGCAGATCCCCTTGAGAAAACTCGATTCTACCACTTGGCCAAATTTTGTAATTTGTAACACACATGCAGTAACTTGATAACTTCACCACTGGCCCACAGAAGCCTACAAAGGCCCACTTCTCACTGCTACAGCTGTGACAGAGTCCAAGGCACCACACAGATGTAAAAGACAGGGTCAGCTTATAGCTGGCAAGATTTGGTCACCAGGTATAGGCCTTTGTTTTAATCTTGATAGAAGAGGTAACCCTGTCCAGCCAGCTTTACCACAGTAATAAAACTGAGGGATTAAACCAGCCTGAAAGGGTCATTAGCACAGGGGGAACCAGACCACTAGCCAGATCACACCAAGTTGGTTGCAATCATCCGGTTTTTAAATAGCCTGTGTGACAGCAATTCATTACAAAATTCATATGCAAATTGATACCATGAACTTTATGCTGGGATTGCTCTAGTCCTTGCTCCACTGCCCCTGAGCTGCTACTACAGTTTTCTGTTTTGACAAAAGAAGCTGCTTCACAGAGTTATTTCTCAAGATTTTGACAAATAAGCAATCTCATCACTACAGCCAAAAAAGTCCCCCTGAGGGATGCCTCCCGCGTCCAAGAGGACTTGTGACGTGTTTGCAGCACCCAGGGAACCATCACAGTGAACTTCCTACTGACACACCTCAAATCCCACATCTAGCTATGAACTCAGAGCAACTGCCTTAACTACTCCTTGCTAATTATTTCACCAGTCTAAGTCTTTGCAAGGACAGAAACACAATACCAGGCTTAGCACACTCAAAGAAAAAGAAGATGAGCAACCTTCATGTGAAGCAGCAGTCTGAAGAGTAATCACATCCCTGCTCCAGAAGACATGCTGGCATTGGCTGTGCAAGCCAGAAGAAAGCAGCCAGAGGACATCAGCTCATCCAGAATGAGATGTTTGCACAGGAATGTTCCAAGCCCACATGAAACATGGCCATTTCAGGGTTCTCCACTCCAGATGTCCCACTGATGGCACACAGTCAGCCACGCAGTCTCTTTACTGCCACTCATCACACACACCACTGTAGAGGCTTCCCCCAGAGACCCATCTGTGCCTGGCATCTGAGGCTTGCAAGAAAGGAGCAATGGTGTTTACAGTGAGACACGGCACCATGAGGAAAAGGCCTTTCATCCACAACAGCTACAGGCTGGTTACACTAGCTCACAGCACACAGAGGGTGGCTAATTTGAGCACAGCATTTACTTTAACCATTGACTGCTACCCAGCCCAGCCCCCAAAATTACAGGCTATCACACACAACAGGGTGGTGCCATCCAAACGCTGCCAAATTTCCCCCCAAAACTTCCATAGAGGCTATTTAGTGAGCCATACTTAGTGGAAGGCCTGCCAGCTGTTCTGCTGTCCACTGGCACAGATAAAAAGAAGAGGGCAAGATTAAAGCATGGTTTTGCAAGTACCAAACCTTGAAAATAAACACACACACCAGTTTCAGCTAAAACTCAATCAGCTGATGCCTGGTGCACTGGAAAAGTCTGTTTTCTTGGAAACCTCATGAGTGGGGAAGCTTGTGGAGCAGTGGGCCAGACAACTCCAAGGCAAGCCAGATCTAATCTCCTGTCCCAGCTGCGTACACAGAGAAACTGCAAAACACAAATGCCAGAGGAAAAAAAGGGAAACTCCAATTATTCTCAGACTACAAGAACAACAATGTTTAAAAGCAAAGATGCCATCAGGGCAGCAGAAAGGAAGACCTGTCCAAAACAGTCAACTGAAGAAGAAATTGTTTTAGGCAGCAGTCACTGAGGCAAGACAAAGAAGAAATATGTTGTATGGCTGGTTCTGCCAGCACAGCACTCAGACCTGATTTACTGTTTCAAGTGTTTTTCAATAAAATCAGAAGTAAAAACTGTCAAATACAAAAGTTGTGCTTAAAACCCATTCTCTGTAAATTAGCTTTCCTTTAGAAAGCTTTACTTACAAAAAGTAATACTGGAAGGAGCATGATTTGCTCCTCCTGGGATTATTATTCCTGAACTGTATTCACAGCAACAACTGACACTAAATTATTATTTTTTCTTCAGGGTGATGAACTGAGGAGGACAGTTTCCCTTTCAGATCCCTGAAGAAGGGTCAGTTGTATACAGTTTGTAGCATTCACATGATTCCAGGAAATATTTTTTTTCTTCTTTTTAAAAACCCCAAACAAAACCAGTTTTGTCTTTCCTCAGCTTGATTCAACTGTGATATTGCCAAAAGGACTGGAGTAGTATCATGTTGAAGCAGGAGTATTTTATTCCTGGGGCCAGCCAAAGCACGTGGGTCAGTTTCTCTGTGACAGAGACCTTGGCTAAGCATCTTTGGCTGGAAAGAAAAAATGTATTGCCCTAAGAGAGATGGACATACAGATACCCACAGTACACACCTCAACCTCCTCCAAGGTCTTCAAGTGTCATGAATTACAATTTTGCAGATCTCTCCTTTTCAAAACAAAGATAAAAAGGAAAACATTTCTTGATGGTGCAGAAGGAATATCCATAGGAAATCAAGCATGGTCACACTGATACATTCTACCTGGAGCCAGCATGCTATGCAGTTACAAAACATTACTTGTCCACCAAATAAAGCTGAGGGCGGTCACACCTTCCTGCAGGTTTCAAGTCTCCTTTCCAGAACACTGACAACTCACGTTAGGCATAATCACAATGGTGCCACACACAAGGAGTGCTCATGTTTGCTCATCAGTGCAAAACAATGCCATGTCCCAGAGTTTTCCAGTCATTCTCAATTCTTGTTCTCACAGAGCCCCAGACTGGGTAAAGCTGGAAGGGACCACAGTCGATCATCTGGACCAACCTCTCTGCTCAAGCAGGAGCACGTGGTACAGGACCATGTCCAGACAGTTCATGGATATGTCCAATGAGGAGGCTCCACACCCTCTCTGGGCAATCTGTGCCAGTGCTTGGTCACTGCACAGTAAAGTTCTTCCTCATATTCAGGTGGAATTTTCTGGGCATCAGTTTCTGCCCGTTGCCTCTTGTCCTATTGCTGGGCACCACCAAGCAGAGCCTGGTTTATCCTCTGACACCTCCCTGCAGGCACTCTCAGACATTGATGATGTCCCCTCTCAGTTTTCTCTTCCCAAGGCTGAACAGGCCCAGCTCCCCCAGCGTTTCCTTGTAAGAGAGATTTTCCAGTCCCTGTGCTGGACCCACTCCAGGAGCTCCATGTCTGCCTTGTCCTGAGGAGGTCAGACATTACTCCAGGTGAGGCTGAGTAGAGGGGCAAGATCACTTCCCCAACCTGCTGGCAGTGCTCCTCCTAACACACCCCAGGACACCACTGGCGTTGGCCCCCAGGGCACTGCTGGCTCATGGACAGCTGCTCTCCCCCAGGTCCTTCTCCACAGAGCTGCTTTCAACAGGACAGTCCCCAGCCGGGCTGGTGCATGGGGTTGTTCTCCCCAGGAGCAGGATCCTGCATTTGCCTTTGCTGAATTTCAGACAGTTCCCATCTCTCCAACCTACCAAGGTCCTTTGGAAGGGCTGTACTTCTCCCCTTCAATCCCTTCCCTCCCAAAACAGCTTTAATGTTCTTCACCAACCTGTGTAAGACGTGTTGCTATAGTTTCCCTAAGAAGAAACATTATGTAGCAGGCTGTGATTATTCAGATTTTACCCAGTTCAATACCTAGATCCATAAGGGTACCCAGCAGTACAGAGCAAGGGGAGTTCATCTCCCCACCCTTGGTGTGGAGAGAGCCCAATGTGCAGAGTCATTTCTGATGGCTGTATGAGGAAGTAGCATGGGTAGCCCAGTCAAAGGTTCTTCAGCAGTGTCCACTGGGATCTATGTGGATTGCACCAAGTTGCTCATCACAAACCCTACCTGAGTAATAATTCTCAGGGACAGGGAAGCAGCACAGACTGGAGAGCAAGAACCCTAAAAAACCAGGCTTAAATCACTGGCTTAGGCAACTGGTTACTGGTAATGAAACAGCAGAGTTTTCACTATATAAAATTTATAAATTTATTTTTTTGTAAAAATCCAAAAGAGCACGAAGACATCTCACTCAAAATACTGGTAAATCAAACCACACTTAGAAAAATGAAAGCTGATTTTATTATCTTATCCACAGCCAATCATTTGACAGGAACATGCATACGTAATTTTGCTACGCACACACCACAGTTTAACGTTAGTTATTAAAGGTTAAACATACAACATACATCCTTACAAAAATGAGTCAAAATGCAAACGTAACTTTTAAACAAAACAGTTTTTACTTATTTAAAAAAACTTTTGTGTTGGGTACCATTTTGTACAAACACAGTTAATTTAAACAAATCTGCTTTTAGTTTCCTCATGGCTGCACATGAAAATAAGCTGCAATAGAAAATGAAGTCATCAAGGGATTTTTAAATAGCAGAAGTAGGCAGTCTTGCCATGCAGAAGAAGCAATATTAAATATTAGTTTTTCAAAAAAAGAAAAAAAAACCACAAGTTTAAAAATATTTAGTTCAAGTCACAAATCTTTCCCCAGTACAGAGAAATCCAAATGCAACGCATAATTAGCTGCCACTTAGGATGGCTATTCTGAAAAGTAGAAATACTTTCCAGAATTGATACTATTCATTGATTTGGCACAGAAAAGAAGTCTGAGCTTACTTAGGTACAAGAAAGTGATTAAAAAAAAGAGTAAACAGGAAGAGAGAAAATAAAAAGCAAGAATGAACGAGATAGTAGTTGCAATCACTAAAAAAAAAAAAAATCTGTGCATCTCAATCATTGCAGAATACTGTCTACAGCAGGTGCGAATTACAGGTAATTGTTATTGCAACATGGATTTAATTTGCTTGGAGGTAGTCTCATCATTCAAATGCTTTGTTGTGTACCTAAACACAAAAATAAAGTCAAGATGAGTATAGATGCTATTGCACTTTAGCTTACAAATGTGTAATTTCTTTGTTTATGGCTCACCCTGACTGTACCAGAGCAAAACCCTCAGCCATGGATCATCACCCACTCCACAATCACTGAGAACACAAGTCAGACATTCTGATCAGAAAATTATATTGACAACCAGAACTAGAATCTAGCAGCCTTGCACCAAGGGGAGCTCAAAATAAGCCTCAACTGGGCATTGGCTTTCACAGTAAACTCGCAGTACCACTTGTGACAGATAATTAATTATCCATCTGACTAACGCCGAGGGCTCTGCCCACAGGAAAAATCTTCAAATAAGACAGCTTGAGAAACTTCTTCTTCAAAACTTCCAGTGACCAAACCTTCCTAGGATCCCTGAATTACAATGGATTTAATCACTTGTCAACCTAATTTCCTGCTTAGTAAAGTGACTGTGCTGCTAAAACTGAAGAGCATATACATGTGCTTATTTCAGCTCCTTCTCCTTTTAAAATTGTCTAAGATAACAGCACATTTTTAAATCACTATAAAAAACCTAGCTATCTCTATTTTTGAAAGATATATTCATTGCAGACTTTTTTGTATGAATAATTTCCCTGATCTTCCTTCCTAACTAACCTAAAAGTAGATAAAACTTACTTCATAATTTAAATTTAACATGTTAAATTACCACTGCCATTGTTATCCACAACTGCAGTACTATTTACTTGTTCACTTAATAAATATATAATTACTTTTTAGTTTTGAAGTTAATAATACTGTAGATTTCAGCACTTTTTGGTAATTTATTCTTTCAACAAACAAGAAGCCTAAGGTTTTCTGAAATCCTGAGAAGTTATTGCTCTTGGTATTCTGCCCATGTGAAAAAAACTGAACATGATTACAATACTCAGATGAATTTGAAATTACAAAGAGCTGATCTCCCTCCAAAATCCTATACCACCTTCCATCTGTTTTTGAAACACATTATCAGTCTCTTGGGAAAACACAAGGACTTCTCACTCCTCCAGAATCAAAGACTTAGATTTGGACTTAATTTGTCACAATGACGTATTAAATCTGTTTTCATCACATGAGCACACAGCAGCTCACCCGGCATCTCTTCCTAACAGTACCAAATATGGTTTAGAAAATATTTAAATATCCTACCCAGAGAGTAATCAAATGTACAAAACCAGGACTGTTACAGCATCCATGCGTGGAAACGGTTAGAGCAGGGAAAGCACAGCTTGAGAGCATAGACTGGATTTACACTGCTAACCACAAAGTTAATTGTGTAATTAACCAAAAGTTAATGTCACTGCTTAGTGCAGGGAGCACCTGAACTACACCTTCCATGTACTTTCACAGTGTCAGCAATGATGGGAAAAATGGGCTACTAGTAAAGACTGGTCATCATGGCAGCTGCAATCACAATAAACTAGTCAGAAATAAATGTTAATGCAGCATTTTCCCTGTGGAAGCCTCTGTTTTTAATGATCACCATTTCAAAGATTGATCAGGTTATGAAGTTCAGAGATGAACATGATTTTAGCATGGAAATAGTCACATGAAGTTTCAAATTAGGCATGAATTTTTTAAATTTTAACTAATAATCTGAACCAACTTTGCAAAAGAATCCACCCACAATACCACACTATTTAACTCCTTACTACATCATGATACAAAAAAATCAAGAGGGCAAATGAAATTAAAGCAGCTTCACTACAGATAAGAAAAACAAATCACAACTGCACAATTTCAGACAAGACAAACTAAAGCTGCCACATTCCAAGTAAGGCCATGAGTAAGGACACCCAGTTACAGTTATTTGTTACCAAAACAATGATACTTCTCCAAGCAAAGACAAGAACAAAGACTTCATCTGCACTGTTTGCCACTTCTCCCATGCTGTACACCCACACAACGGACATGACTGACTATAGATACAGCTTTACAACCCGAATTAGCAGGTTTTGGATTAATATACTAAATTATTAATTTTTCTTCTCCAATTAATGTTGCAAATTCTTCTCTCATCTATTCTACAGCAGAGACTCGTGCCTTTAGTTCTTTCTGAAAAGAAACAATTTCTAGTTACTTACCATGCCATACTGACTAATTCTTAACCTGCATGCATGGAAAAAGTTATCTTAGAATGAACAACTGTGAATTCACAACCCTGTTAAAACACAGAGGCTTCTTCACACATCCTTGTCTCAAGAAGAAAAGCCTGCAATAATTACATTCACCTTTCCCTGTAACAGTCACTGAATACTTTGCTGTAAAGAAAATGCCCTGGACAATTCATCAAAACTCACATCAAAACATTAAAAAAGCCCAAGAAACAAAAAGGAGTACCTGAGAGCATTTAGAAGGCCTTCTACACTGTTAGGAGGCTGGTCTTTAAGAACTTTGATGCATCCTTTCATCTAGGAGTTAAAAAAATTACAGTTTTTTCCATGCTAATACCTTCTGAGTTTACAGGAATGTTTTATATTCAGTATGATACAAGTATAAAAGATCAAAAATTAGTATTTAAAAATAGCAGCAGCGTAAAGACATTTTCTGGATATTAGAAAGGAATTAAGCGTTCAGTATTACATCTTCCTATCACAGACTGGCTTAGCTACTTAAAAAGCTGTATCAAGTGCATCCTCAGCAACTTTACTGATGACACCAAGCTGAGTGTGGCTGACAGTCTGGAGGGGAGGGAAGGCATCCAGAGGGACCTGGACAGGCTGGAGAGGTAGGACCTGTGAACTTCATGAGGCTCAACAACTCCAAGTGAAAGGTCCTGCAACTCCATCCCAAGCACAAACACAGGCTGGGCAGGGAATGGACTGGAAGCCCTGAGAAGGGCTTGGGGGTGTTCTTGGATGGGAAGTTCAACATGACCCAGCAAAGTGCTGGCAGCCCAGAATGCCACCACTGTCCTGAGCTGCAGCAAAGGAAATGTGGCCAGCACAGCAAGGGAGGTGATTCTCTACCTCTGCTCTGCTAAGACCCCACCTGGACCAACTCTGTGTCACCAGCAGAAAAATGACTTGGCTGTCCAGAGCGAGTCCAGAGGAGGGTCATCATCTTCAGATGATCAGAGAGCTGGAGCACCTCTCCAGTGAGGAAAGGGTGAGAGAATTAGGGCTGCTCAGCATGGAAGATGCTCCGGGGAGACCTCAGAGCACCTTCCAGTACCTAAAGGGGGCTACAAGAGAGGTGGAAAGGGACGTTTTACAAGAGCATGTAGTGATAAGATGAGGGAGAATTACTCTGAATGTTGTGGCTGCCCCATCCATGGAAGTGAACAAGGCCAGGTTGGGCAGGGTGTTAAGCAACCTAGTCTAGTGGAAGGTGTCCCTGCCCATGGCAGGGGGGCTGGAACTGGATGATCTTTAAGGTCCCTTCCAACCCAAACCATTCTATAATAACTTTAGCGAATGCAACTTTCAAGCTCTGCTTTATCAACCTTAAAAACAAAAGGAACTGTGAGCAAAAATACATGTTTATTATAAATCCATTAAGAATTATTACATTCAGCCAGTGAAATAAAGACCAACTGTAGTTAATACAATGGAATAATACTCCCTTTGAAATAACCACAAAACCACAGACTAAAAGCATGTATTCCACAGGTTTACTAAGAAAAAACAGTAGAAAGTTAACTCAAAGTGTGGTGAACTGAGCTATTCACCAGTCAGTGAGGAACAAGCCAGGGGCCATTGTTACTTTCTGATCTGGATCTCTCATCACAACCACTGCTTACAAGTATTTCTAGACACTACCTGAATTACAAAAAAACAGATTTTTCATGACCCACTTACATGTCCAAAGGCCTTGTTTGTATTTCTCACTACTTAAATATATATTTTTGCTCACAGCTATGTGTTTAGCACCAACCCAGTGCAATGCATCTGCTACTAGAATCTTCAAGACAGAAAAGGGGCCTACACACAATTTAAATACTCAGGAGATTATTTAGAAACAGTAAACTTACATCAATTTTTGAAGTTTTGGCAAAAGCGCCCACCGGATGCACGTGGTCATAGAGTATGATGACACCCACCATTACCCTCAGACAGAATGATACTGTTTCCTCATTTGTAAACCTGCTTCTATATTCACTGGAATTTAAAAACACAGCTTATTATCTATGAAACACAAGATAACAGAAAGTACTAGTAACACCCAAATTAAGATTAAAGTGAAAAATTCTACTATAAATCCTCAGAGAAAAAACAAACCAACCAACCCCAAACTTTTGAGTTTTCTTTATTCCTTTCAATAACCTGCCAAAAGTCAAATGACTGTTTAGAAAATTACCTGAAGATTAATAAAAACTTTCAAACCTAAACCAATCAGGTTCTTTAAATTTAAAAAATTTTAATTTTTAAAAATATTAAAACAATACATACTAACTTTGTCTCCAGTGCTTCCTACACTTTTCCCTGACATCTTCTAATACACACCTGAAATTCTGACAGAAAAGAAAGGGGCAGGCAACTGGACAACCTTTAACTGCTTTTTTACTTGGAATAGTCCATTCCTAAGAAGAGTAAGAGTATAAATGCTTGGAGCTCTTAGTGTACTCCAAAACAAATGTCCTGTGGTATTTGGACAGAAACTTATTTAAACAGACATGGCCTCAGTAATTTTACCAATAGAAAACTATTTAGAATACAGAAGAAACAGATTTAAAAAAATAACCAAAGATTAGTGTGACTTTGGTCATACTCCCAGTGCCTCTTAAATAAACAGAAGACAACTCTCATTTTGTTGGAGCAATCAGCCAGGCCAGTCAGCAAGGACACAACATCCAGAGCATTGCCCACAGCCCCTCTTTCTGGAGACCTTAGGCAATCATGCTCAAATAGACTATTTCTCTGAATAATACATGAGAAAACCACTTATGAAGAGTGCCAAGAGGTTGTCTAGCTTCCATAGCCATTCTATTTTTAAATATTAATATGTTTAGAAAAGTAGACCGCACAATTTCCATGGCTGGCAAAATGAAACAAGGTGGTTTCATGTCAGTGTAAACAACTAGGCTGGTAAAAAGGAAACATCACAGTTCCTAATTACTCCAATTTTATTTCTTCCATGCATCACAAGTCAGGTCTGAAACAGAGAGGTGACTCACACCCAACCCAAGCAGTGTTGGTACTCACGGGGTTTCCAGCATGACCCTGCACACACTGGCCATGGTGCTTAAGCAGTCTGTTGTGTTCTCTATTGGTAAATTTTTATTCTGCAAAAGAAGGTGAACAATTTCCACAATTCAATTACTGTGAAATATTATAATACAAAACCTAAGTCAAATCAGTTTTCTGCTGTCACAGCAATGTGGAGCAATTCAAAAAATCAACACAACTATGGTAAGTCAGGTAGTCTTGCACTGTTTTTTTAAAATGTTATCATATAGATTAGCAATTTACAGAGCGAACGCTACCACATGGGTTTGCCATGACTGACTTTCGGAAATTTTGAAGGAATCATCATCTAACCTGCTCTTTCAAAGACAAAAATTTCTATAGCCAAATATATTCATCTGCTGTAATAGCAAAACTTAAAAATTGTGGCAGACAACCATCACAAATAAATGTAAAATAAGACAGTTTTCTTAAGGCATTTCAAGCATAAAGCAGAACTCAGGAGAAAAAAAAAAACAAAAACATTAAATGACAGATGTAACTCTGCATTAATCATGTAATGTAAAATTATTTTCTACTAAGAAATTGTGAGCATTCTTTGCACATAAGCCAAAAATCATCACAGTTACCAGAAGGCAAGCACAGTACTTGTGGTGATTGGATTTTACAACCAATATTTATTTAGGCAGTCAGGGTAAATATAGGAATGTGTCGACGTGCTGAAATACTTTTCCAGTTCAAGTTCCTTCTCCCTTTTGCAATAATGTAGTATACTTGACTTTGCACAGTGTAACAAAAGTCTTGGGAAGGTGAAGAGGAAGCTACACTTCAGTTCCATTCTCTATTTCAAGCAGAGAGAATCAAGATGTTTCCCTTTCAATTTTCTGAAATTTCTGCTCTAAACCACCACCGTGCAGGCAAAATACCTGTCCCAGCTCCCTGCTTGATGAAAGCCATCAGTGCTGATGTGACACTACCCATTAAATTTTGGGGATGCATACACAAAGTGCCTGGTTGGAGTCCCTAACTCCACAGCATCTGGGAAAGACACATTACATTTCTTGAGGCTCCAAACCCCAAGTTTTAATTCTAGATGCCTGGTGGAGGTTGTGTTGCCCATGATGTCTGGCCCTGCAGTGCTGTGAAGCACATTACCCGAGCCATAAATTTATACTCTTACCTCTGACACAAACTTTGTTGTGGCATCACTTAAGGTTTTCAACATTGGCGTCGCTTCAGCGTAAAATAAAGACATTCTGTTTGCCAACTCATTATTTACTTCATTTTCTCCCTCTGCCTAAAAAACAGAAGAAAGGGTTTAGCTGTTCTGTACATGGAGAAGAGAGGAGGTAGAAGACTGTATTTCATCTTATCCAAGTGTTACCTACTGGGACATTGTTAATCCTCATACGGCTCAGAGTTCTTCTATAGTAGCTGAAGTCATTCTGTATAGCAGGATTTGTCATCTACGTAGATATGGAAGCAAGACAGTTGTGACAAATTCAAGAAAAGTAAGGACAAGTCTTCATAAAATATAATACACCCAACATGAAAATATTCAACTTCCTGAAGTGAAGCAAAAAGGCCTGTGACATGTTGTGAACTGGTAAGCACAACATAAAGCTTTCTGGTTTCTCAGATTCAGAACAAGTTCTAACATGAATGAGAAAAGGAACAATCTCCTAAATAAAAATTGGAAATTAGTAGGTTGAAAAAAATTGCTTTGCTAATTTGACTCCAAGGATCAGATCAGCAAATTAATTATCATTTCAGCTTAGTTCTTTGCATATAGCAAGAAAATAGCTGGACTATGAGTGCATACAAGCTAAAAGCAGTAGAATTATCCCAAGAGATATGCCAAATTTGGGCGAAGAAATATGATTAATGTGAGCTGAAATGCAAGTGCCTAAAGCTAATATGGTATTTCATCTGCTTTCCAGTTTAATCTAACTCTAGGTCACGAGAGCAAGCGAAGCATATTGGGATATTTGAGTATCCACTGCACATTCTATTCCAGAACAGAACACAACCCAGATTGCTTTAGTAAACACACTTGGCTTCTTTTTCCAGCCCTTCTGATTACAAGTTCTTACCTTGAGCTCATCAAATCGGAGTGTGAAGTGAAGAATTTCTGCGAACTGCTTAGCAAGAGCCTGCTCTCGCTCCAGGTGCTGCGTTGGGGAGTACGGAGTGCTCGTCAGGGCTCCCAGCAGGCCCCGCAGTCCTGCCTCTGCAACCACACGAGAGGAGTTTGCAACACACAACTGCACCTGCTTCTTGGATCACTACTGGCTGCTATTCTGCATGCTAGATTTAAAATACACAGCTGCCAAAATATATGGTGGTTAATAAGAAAGGGACTTGATGAATTGCTCATCTATGTGTCAACTGCTGTCATATTTACATACAAATTGCTGTACAGACCACGTCTCATCAGCACTGACAGCCACAAAAAATAAGTTCTTGGAAAGTTCTACTCAAGCTTTGTCTGCAACATTTATGTAGAACATATTTCAATAATCTATGTTAGCAGACTTCAGCCTTTAGGAGAACACAGAACTCAAAAGGCACATAGCTGTAAGCAGAAGTCATACCTTATTTAAGATAAATTTATAATCCAGCTTCCTGTTCATCTTCTTGAGAAAAATATCTCACCCATTTTAAAAAGCAGAACTTGCCTGCAACAAGTTTAATGTTTTAAATACATTTTTTTACAAACTATGCTAATAAACTTGATTAAAAGTGAGATAACAACAGAAAGCTGGTGAAAAACAAGTTTCATAGGTTTTATCAGCATAGCCATCACATCAGTGAGTTTCAGAAAAGGCATGAAGCACCATCTCAAGTATTGCACGTGTGTGAACCAAGATCAGGCATTCCCACACAGCAAATTATTTCTGGTGTTTAGGGAGGAATAATACAGTCTCTTTTAAATACTCTTGGTATCAGAAATACTGACAGAATTAATTCCTGATTATGTAGTTCACTAATTTCCAGTCAATCAGCTGCTTACTGCTTTCCTGAGTTACTAAAGGAGTAGAGGAAGAGTAACAAGGATGATCCCATTCTCTCTCCCCTCTCAGATACCCACTGAAGCAAGATTGCTGTCATCCAGTGTATGGAGGAATCTGTGCAATATGAGCTCTTTTCCACAAAGGAGTTGACCTAAATGTGATCACATCTGAATATCCCAAATATACTAATTAAGACAAAAAAAAAAAACCCAGATTAACACTTTTCCGCTTACCTAGTCTTTGAGAAAATTCATAGAATTTCTTTAGTTTGCCTACTAGTGGAACAACTGCACCCCATGCCTTCTCCTGCAGCTTCTCATCATTTGGATGCTGTATTGCCTTAAATTAGAAAAAGAGAGGAGAAAAGTATGCTTGGATTGGGAATAATTGATACACTGCTGATAAAACAACCCCAAACAACAAAACACAAAAAAACAGAACACCTATGCAAGACAATTGTGTGAAGAGCTAATAATTAAAAATCTACCTACTAAGAAGTTTTCAGTTGAGAGACAAGCATGTACTAACCCATGTCTGCTCCAAAAAGGTCTAAAAATTTGTGTTGAAAGTAAGCATCCTGAACAGGAAAACAACTTGGAGAGAGTATAAAGAAATGGTTAAAAATCAAATTACTCAGATAAGAAAATTTACATAACCAGACCTAGTTAATTAAAATTAACAACTTAACAGTGCTTACTCCAAGCAAAAAAAAAAAAAAAAAAAATTAGTGATCAAAGCCTTATCTTAATGCTGGTATCTATCACTAATTCCCAAATTTGCAAAGAAAAAAAAATGCTGTAAAATTCAGGCTATTACAGCAGGAACATTTAAGCATAATCAACAACATAAAGCACCACCAGTACACAGCATACAACACAGCTTTGAAGGATACATTTATAGACTTTGTCTTTACTGTAAACTTCCCAGACATATAATACCTTAAATTCAACCTCTCCAGTCAGCAACTGAAAATATACTAAGAAAACAGAAATAAAAATGCTCCTAACTCTCCTGCAGCATTTTCACTGTCAACTTCTTGATTTCAAGAACTGTTTCAGTCAACTATGGGCTGTGGCTTGCAGCACACTCCTCTCTGGTCCTAGAGAGTTTCCTCCTCGCCATGTCTACCTCCTCTCAGAGGAGCATCTCTCATTTCTCCATGGCATCTGCACACACACATTCCTGCCTGATCCTGCAGCCTGTCCCTGAACACACTGCTTCCTTGAAGAACAGGTAAGATATCTCCCCTCCTAAGGGTTGTGTGTGACACAGTCATCCTTCTTAAACCTACCTTAGCAATTCCATAGAGAGAAAAACTCTCAAAGCTGAATGGCTCTGAGTATCTCAAATTGCTATGGAGTGAACAGAGACTCCTCCTATCTAATACTATTTCTTAAGACTATGTTACAATGAGTAACTCCTTCTTTCATGAGCAAAGCAGCTCCCATGTGCAGGCCCACAGCTGCATGTGAGGAAAAAAGGGGGTTGGGTGAATATTTATTCTGCCCTTTATTAAACAAAGGAAAAATGGAGTGACATTCAGTACAGAAACTTTGCTGCTGTTCCAAACATCTACTTTAGTAAATAAAAGCCAATTAAAAGGGATTGAAAATGAGATGCCTTTTGTGTTAGGATTACCAAACCAGGCTTCTCCAGTTACCATATAAGAGGATGTCAACACTACTCAGTATTGCACTGTAGTCACACCACACTCTTTCCAAATTCACTATCAACTCGAGACGAGCTTATGTGGGAACACAAAGTAAAATCAATATTAATAATACCCCAAAAACTCTGAGAAGCATCATTTGCTGTTACATATGTGGATTAATATGATTGAAACAAGCAACATCTGTTTTGCTGTTAAAAAGAAACATTCCAGAGCAGAAGTTCAAGACAGTGATTTTAAAAGAAAACATGCTCTGCCAAAACAGCTCCTGCAAGCAAAGTTAAACCCCAGCAGTATTTGGTTAGGATCAGACAATGAACAACCACAGGCTGTGCACAATTGTAACGCTCTAGCTCACCTCTCGTATTTCATGGCCAGCTCCTCTATATGACTGCAAGTCTTCCAGTATTCCTTCTGCATCCTTTAACACTACATTCACCTGATTATAAATTTCCTTTTCAGATTCTGTAGGTTGGGCATCTAAACAGCAGAACATATTAAATGTATATATATTTATTTTTAACAACAACATGGAATTCAATAGGCACACCATCACCTACGGGACAAATTCTTCATGCAGCAGCTCATCAAGAATTTTCATTCTCTGAAGAGCTACTACAATGTATAAGGAACTCCAAGAGACTAATTGCATTCATTTTAGTAGTCTCTTCATTTACCATCCCAAAAATTCACCTGGATTCTATCTTCTTGACTTTTTAAAAACTGAGTTGGGAGAAGAAATCCTGATGAGCTGTCTTTATCATATAATCTCACCGTGGGGTGCAGTAGAGGCTCACTGGAAAAAACTCAGACAAGCACCCAAAAGACACACTCACTGCAGATAGCACAGGAGGTATCCATGTCTATTATTATCTAGAAACACTGCATCAGATTATTTTCCATCTTGTCTGCCTCATCTTTAACTGCTTGGGGAAGGAGCCATATTTTTTACTTCTAAATATATTTAATTCTTAAATATTATTCATTACTGCACTCATCGCACAATCAGAGCCGAGAACAAAAAGATCTAGTGTGAGCTTGTGAAGGGCTTTTTCTTTTTTGTCCCGTCTTTGAAGATACAAGCTGTTTTCCATTATCTTTTAATTAGCTAAGGGCTTCCCAAAAGCATATTGGGTCATAATTTCAAAAAGTTATATGTACATTTTTAAAGAAATGTGATTCTGTAAGAAGTATGTTTTAGGAAGAATGAACAAAAGGTTTTAACCTTTAAAAAAATCACCTAGGACAAGTATATCAGACATGGTTTACCTGAAACAATTTTTTTTTTCTTTTAAAATGCTGATGGAAGCTATAAGGTTCCTTTTAGACTCATATTAAAAAAAAAAGTTAGTTACTAAAGCTCTTGTAAAAAATCCCCACTTCTCTGTTAACATGGGTGAAATGTGTTATGGAATAAATAATATCATTGCATTTTAGTCCATTATTTCCAATGCCAAAAATGAGGGTATTAACAATAGATTCTTTTTTATAGGGAGAGACAGAAACTATCTAAGGACAATATATCCTCATGACTTTGTGCAGTTTGAAGAGTCTGGAAAATGTCTTTTTAGACATGTTTCCCATAGAAGTTAGGTACATCTTTACAATTTAAATAATACTCACACATTAACTTAGTATTACACGCTAGAAAAACACAAGAGAAAACAAAGTCTCTATTAGGAGAAAATAAATTTCATATACATTGCCTGTTTGGTTTTTGCTGTAATTTTTTCATAATACCTCTAATTTTTATAGTTTAATGCATAAAGAGTAGGCATTAGTAGCAAATATGCCTATATATAGACCTTGCAACAGTTTAACTCGTATTTTGAGAAACATCAAGAATTAGCACAGGTTAAAAAGAACCTGGTCACTCCTTTGAAAATAAATAAAAGAGCACCACATTGATTAGGCATCGAGTAAAAGTGGCCAGTGCTTTTCAGATCATCACAAAGGTCACATAATTTTGAAAGCTGCTGAAGACTGCTGTAAGAAATGAAGACAAAAAATGAGGGAAAAGAGCAGACAGGGAAGCACCAGCTGACTGGCAGCAGTTCATGCACGAACATGAAATGTTACAGTGAAATACAGACTAAGACATGAAGCTCTGTAGCATTCCAGATTGTGCTGTTAAATAATGCAATCAAGACTTGTCACTTGGATTGTCTCACACTGAGAACATCTCCTGGCTATTTAATTTTTCATGCCATTTTTTTCTTTACCCTATGTAGCAAGGAGAGTTCATTTTTCAAGATTGGGAGGGGCAGAGCAGAAGGGCCCAAAAGAATTCCTGCTCCTCATTTCAAAACCCAGCAACAAGCAGAACAGCTGCAGCACTATGACCCTCCATGTTTAGAACTGAAAATCATCTCCTATATACAAATTTAGTGGTTTTCACTGGACAGCTGGCCAGGCAAATCAACACCATCATCACCTCTCTTAGTGTAGGATCTAAAGAGCCAACTACTGTATTTCATTTCCTTAAAATGTTCCAGGTAACTTAAACCAATAGTATATATTTAATTTGTTGGGGCAGTGGGGTTTTTAATTTGTTTGTTTTGATTATTACAAACTTCTAAACATCAGTCTATTTGAAAACCAAGTAGGTACTAAGTTATTTCTTTTGGTATGTATTTAATTTTTGATCAATCTAGTCCTTTCTCATAAAAGACATCCATAAACCTGATTTGTCCCAACTCATTTCCTCTGCCATCTCTAAAAAAGAGGTCAAATTTAAAAAGAAAATTTAAATTATTTTATAATCCCTTCACAAAACATTTAAGATGTTATTAGAATAGGGTTAAAAGGCATGATATAAAAATCTTCAGGGCCTAATGCTGGCTGACCCAGAGCAAAATTGGTTTATTTTTTTCCCAGTGCTGGTCAGGGCAATGTATTCTGGAAGCCCATCACAGGGAAGAAAGAGGGAGAGGTCCCTCTTCATAAGCACTCTTATCATCCTGAACAGATGGAGGCAGCATTCCCATCTGTGGGAACAGCACCCCTCAGCACGTACCTGAGGGCTCAAGCTACAGGACCTTCACTGGAGAATCACCAGCTGTGGAACTCCTTTTCCCCAAGGTGGAGGGCACAGAGCAGGAAAGGGAGTTGCACTTCCAGGGTTACTCTTGACAGCTAAGAAAAGCAGGCAGCAGTGCCCGGCATCCAAACAGAAGGATGAAGGAGATAGACAATTTCACTGATTTCCCTTCTCCCCAGTCCATTTAAGCTCCTGCTACAAGGTTACAACAAGGCTGTGCCTTGATCAGCAGTGCTTTCCATAGAAAGAACAAACCCAGTTAGCACATCACAGCTCACCCAGATGTTCTGAGGTTTGATATTGTGGCCACAGGAGCTGAGCCCTGGTTATTCAGGGCAACTTTTCTATTTTTAATGCAATAGTAAGAAAAGACTGAGGTTCTGCAAGTACATTGGAGTTCATCTTTAAATTAATTTGTGTTTAATCAGAATGTTACTGCACTAGATGCAATATACACAGAGTTCAGAATGCTCACACAGTAATGTATTAGAGACAGGAGACTTGAAACAATATACAAATGCTGTTATGTGAACTAAATACTACAGAAGTGAGACAACATATTGCACGTGGGGAACACACACATTTAGTGACTATTAAAATAATATTTGGCTAGCCTACAGAAGTAGTAGGGAGAGAAATTTGGGGTTAAAAGTTTACACTGCACAGCAAACTACTTAGGCTGAGATTTTTCCCAGGGAAAACACATCAAGTCATCTGAAACTGTCTGGGACAAAACCCACAAACAAGGGGAAAAAATGCCAGACTGCTGGAGATGAAATAATTTATTCATCTCTGTTGGCATTACTATGGAGAATGCTGTCTCTGTGGCTCCTCTAAAATCTGGCCAAGTCCTCTGGAGATAATGCAAGATACTGTCAGTGCTAGCTTGATATCACCATCTCAAAGTACACTGTATTTTAGCTACTATTCAAATCAGAAAATTTGGAAAGGATTTGCAACTGTGACAGTAATGACTCCAATGTAAAAGTTGAGCTGTAAGTTTCCCATATTTTAGGTGGCTGTTTTATGTAAACAATATTGGCTTGTGCGCTTTGCTCACGTTCTAATGGCACTGCACAGACTTTCAAAGAACACTCAGACAACTATTTGTTTCAAATAGGTAAGGTGAATGACCTAAGAAAGCATAAGCTTAACCAGTGCAGAGGCAAGGAAAAGCCTACAGCTCATCATATTTTTCACATGGATTCTGATAATCAGTCACACCAATCACTGGCATCTAGCACCCAGATAAACATCTGGGGGGAAAATAATGGTTAGAAGTCTAAAATTTGAAGTTTCTAGCACTACAAAGCTTTATGAACATTAGGTTTTAGTTCTTTATGGTACTATGTAAGAAACATTGGAACCTGCTCACATACATGGATTTAAGAACAAAAGACTTCAACTGCTTATTATTGAGTCAGGCGTAACACAGAATTGGCAAATTTGTTTTTAATACAGAGCTTACTTGTCCTTCCACACAAAACCACAACATTAAGTATCACAAGATTAAGTGCCAAGTCTTGAAGAAAGATCTTGGCTGTGTCAAAGCCAAGATCCTGTCAAGGCAAGCTATCTGAAACAGAGGAGAAAGAAGCATGGATACACAGTATAGCAGCAGAAACAAATGCAGAACAGGGTCCAAAATGAACAAAGAACAGTCTAACAATTCAGCCATAATATAAGTCACCTAATTTGACTGCATATGAAAGCATTTCATGTCAGCAACCTGCTTACTCTCATGCCAAATCCTGTTCATGCTCAAAACATGCATTTTAAAACAAAACTGATAGCTAAAGAATCTGTATTTAAAAAGAAAAAAATGAGCACTTTTTACTGCAATTTATTTTAGAACTATGCCTCTTCTATCCAGCTGACGTGAATTTCATTTACTCCAGTTAAATTTTCAGTATTTGCAGATTAAGCTGGAGCTTCACAACTCCAATGGCCTCATACGTAAGTTCTCCCACTTGACCAAATTTTACCTAATATGACAATATGCGAGAATTGGTCTTAGGCAAATTTTGCTTTCTAATTTTTGAACACAGTCCTTGATAATCTTCCCTTTATGAATAATTTGTATGGCTAGCATCTTCCAATAACAATGTATTCAGAAGAGACAAGTGATAAAAAGCAACAGAACAGGGTAAGAGTTTAGAGAAGCTGTAACTTCAAGTGTCATTAAAACAAAACAATATTTCTTCAAGCATTTGCTTTCATATAAATAATATTAAAAACTGCTACTTTTTCATCAAACAACTGAAAAGCAATTCAGGGGAAAAAAGATTTAATGCACCTCAAATTATCTATATCATAATACTTCATCAGTTTTTTTATTATGCTATTCCATTGTACTCTATTACATGGTCAAAATGCACTTAAACATTAATCTTCTTATTTTATGCTTGCTGGCTAAAGAAAGAGCACAACTCAAAAGAAAGTAATTAAACATGCATAGCAGAAGCCAGCAACACTTACCTGCCATTCTTAGGCTATGCTGTATCATGCAACAAAAACCAAAAGCAGAAATATTGACATATGTGAACCTTCTAGAACACCTGGCATTGATCAGACAAGCTACATGTCTCCTCTTTTCAAAATCAATTTAATCTCTATACACGTTGAGACTCCCTTTTAAGAAGGCACGAGATTAAATTTCAGTGCCAGATCCAGTAAGGTTCACATAAACCTTTAACATGATGATGCTGGAGCTATGAATAGCTGTTGTGAGCCAGTCCGTGCATGCAGCATTATTAAGTCACATTGGAAGTGATGAGACTTAGGTTTCATTTCAGTTCTTCCTTTAAGGAGCATGGGACAAAACTCACAAATTTGAGTAAGTCAGTTGCAACTTCCATAAGTCTCCAAATAATTACAACTATTCTTAACATTTTGATTAAAAGTAGGCAAAATTTTGGTTTAAAAAACAAGAACCAAATCAGGTTTCAACAGTCAAATGTAATTTGAAAGCCCTTTCCTGAAATAAAGATTTTACATTTTAGGACCTGAGGATATTTTAGAACAGGTTATTGCTTTCTACCAAAGTCTGCTGAACAACTATCCATAGCTCAGGCATGCAAAGCAGTTAGAAGGATGGCAAAATGAAAACATACATTTAGTACAAGACAAATGCAGTCTACTGCAGGCAAAGAGTAATAGATATATAAAATCATCTTCTCACTTTCAAAATCAAGGAAAAAATTTGGCCCCTGCTCAAGGTCTGTGCATGTCAAAACTTTTAGAAGGTTCCCCATGTTAAGGTACCTGCCAAGACAAGAATGAGAGAAAAGAGAATTTTCTTTTTATAAGAAAGAACAGCCCAAATGTAGTTGATTGAAGCAGTGGGAAAAGAAGACCGGAGAGTTCCATCAGGTACGAACCCGTCCTTCAGGCTGGGTGAAGGGACATCCCCACCTCGAGGAGGCACAGCTGGTGACCCCAGCAGTGCAGCTTTCCTGTAAGAAGTGACCGTGTCACCAACATCCTCAGAGCTGCCCCTTTGGGAAAGGGGCAGAATCCAACCGAAGGCTTTGCCAGGGACTGCTCTGTCCCAGCACACCCTAGCACCAGTGTCCTGAGCAGGAGAACTGCCTTGAGGGCCAAGTACCAGATTTGAAAGCATTAGCCATGCTAGATTTTAACCTGATGGGACAACAGAAGGAAAAGAGCTTTAATTTTGTCAGCCCTTATAATTGTGTCAGAAGGCCATTGTAGAAAACCACATCATGATACATCATTTCAGTGTGCAGAAAATGCTAACAGAGATATGTCACAGATCTTTTACACAAGGTGCTTAAAATACCTGTGAAACTCAGTTTCACTTCAGAATTTCAGATGTTAAAAAAAAATCACATTAACAGCACGATGAATGACCAAAGCAGGATCAGGAATGATTTAGCACCCACTCTTGTGTACGAGAGGATCACAGCAAACAACTGCTCAGCACAGATTACTATGGCATACTGACAGAATTTCTCATTTCATGATTATTTGATTTTCAGGCAGATGGATGGACATCACTGACCACAGAGACCCAAAATGGCTAAGCACATGGAAAGAAAATTTACACAGCAGCATGATGGTGGCTTGGCTACTACTGGAGAGGGAAAAAAAAATAACAGAAATACCACATGCAACTCTTTCAAATCCAACTTTGCAACTGAGTCCCCTGGCCTTCACTGCAGCAGGTATAAGCAACCCTACTGTTACCATTTGAAACGCACCAGCTGTGAAGGGCTGAGAGACTTACTTTCAAAATCCAAGAAAAAATGTGCTGCATTGTGGTCTATGTCCCTGGTTAGCACCTTAATGAGATTACCCATGCCAGCAAACCTAAAAATAAAAATGGCAAAATAATTTAGTTCCAATAACCATTTCCTATTTTAAGTACACGCCTGGGTCTCACTGGAGAAGGGCTCCCATTGCATTTTGCACTCTGGATTCACTTCTGATGGGGAGCATAACCTGTGCACTGCACAGTGCATTTCCATGTCCCTTCTACTTGGAGAGCAGTGATTGTTGAAAAACTGGAAAAGTTAGAATCTTTGACAAAAATAGAGATGTGAATTACTGGCTCTTTTTCATCGCTGTGTAATACATATAAAGAACATGTGACCTATGATGGCTGAGAAATTGTTTTGCGTAACTGCAGCACTCGGTGCCAGACAAACCCATTATTGTTTAGGACAAAAGGAACCTCAAATGGAACTGGTGTCATTATAGCACTTTTTCACTACCTCACTGTAATCCAAAACAGATTTCAGAAAGCCTCTCAGCAGTAGTCATCTGTGGCCAATGAACAGTTTTCCCATTAAATCACATTTACAAGCAAAACAAAACCTAGACTTTTCCAAAACCAGGAGAAAAATCAAGTTTCAACAGTTCTTCTTATGTTTGCTGTCACATCCCAGCTAAAAGAAATGAAAAGTGGAAGAAAAATTAAATAGTTGTTAGATTACTTGAGATCAGATAAATTATCAAAACAGTTTCAAATATTACCACAAAATCTCAGAAATCAATACCTGCAGCGGGAGTATGAAAACTGCATTTCATAACACAGCAGCCTTTTCATTAACCTTCCCATGTTTTACAGAGGTTGAAAATATACCTAACCACTGCTCTGAAATGCCAAGAGCTCAATAGAGTGCTGCTGCAAGACAAGCAAGACACACCCAAAAATCTCAACACAAATTATTTAAGAATAAGCCATGAACAATCTGACATTTGAATTCAAGCACAAAAAAAAAAACATTAAAAAATCAATTTTCAAATTAGTCTAACTATACCAACAAACAAGTATATGCTCTATTTTTTCCTGATTTTTTTTTTTACTGAAGAATCATGTCCACCTGGAGGTAAGATAGCATGACACCAAGAATCATTATTAAGAGTCAAAGAAACTGAAAAAATGTGAACTCAAAACAAATTGTTTGGCAAAACAAATTTTCAGAACCTGTGTTGACAGAATTTCTTGGTCAAACTAAGAACAGCATACAATTTATTTTGTGGGATCTCCGAGATTCAGCAACCAGCTTGAGAAGGAAGGGGCATTTAATCCCAAATTGCTGAAAATAACCCAAGTCTTTGTTCTAACAACTTCTACAGAATGACCAAATGACTGTTAAGAATCCAGACTTTTAGCACGGTGACTTGGAGTGTAACCCAGGTGACCACAGGGGACTCTGCACATTGCATGCCATCAGGAAGTGTGCACTGGCTTTTTCATGTGTTCAATCTTCTCCTCAAAACTAAGGAAATGCAAGACCTGCTTCCTAACAACAAACTTATTCCCTAGGAATTCAGATCAGACTTCTCAGCCTGTGAGAAGCACCTATTAAGTCAAGGAATTTTTAAATTAGGGTGTCCAGCTGAGGGACTATTCTTGAAAACGAATCCATTCTTCAAAGAGGCAGCTTTTCCAGGACCTCCTATCCCATAGCATGGCAAACTCTTTTAAAGCTACAAGTGCTCCAATGCTGTGTAAACACACAACAGTAGAAAGCAGAGAAATTACTTTTCCATATCTCTCATGTGTATTCTGTAACACAGGATTGAACAAGACACTTTGTATTTCAGAGTCTTCCAGGTTATGAATGTTCTTCTTGTTGGGGAGCAGACAAGAGGCATCCTTAAACAAATATTTTCAACAGGGCCAATAAAAAAAATAGAAGTAAAAGCCGCTTAATGGTGACCCAGTTTACAGATTCATATTTAAAAACCAAACCTCAATCTCAGAACACCTTATTACATATTTCAACTCCAACATTAACATCAAGCAGCACACGTGGCAGTGAATAGTGATAATGGCCTAAAGAGAACTCCTGTACCTGCAATTACTGCTGCGCTTCAGCTGCACCATCCCCTCCTCCAACAAAATATTCTCCATATCTCAAAAAAAAGTCTCTGTGTAGGTTTTGCCTTTTCTTTTGATATTAACCAGACTCCAAAGAGTTTACAGGCTCATACACATGGCTTAAATATTGGATAACATTACTTGTGAAGGTCAGAGAAGGGGCATGCTTATAGGGTTGAAATATTTTGAAGCTAAGTTCACAGAAGAGCATGGAGGCACTGCAGAACAGATTGTTTCACTGAGCACCTACCACCTCCTAATACAAATAGGGAGTTGGGGACTCGGTTTTGCAGTACAAATACCTTCATCCCTCAAGAAGGAATATATGATTTCTTTAACAGGAATTAAACTTAACTTAATAATAAAAGTGTTGGCACTACAATGGAACAGTCAGTGCGATATTCAAGCAGAAGATGCGACTGATCTAAAGGTAACAGGTCAGTGAAGAGCTTCCCTGAGCAAAGGAGAGAAATTGATGATAACAGATGAATTCAACTATGACAGCAGCAAGATGACAAGATGTGCTATAGGAATGTATTTCAATTTACATGAACACAAAGCTGCTTGAACACTTTTTCATAATTAAGTTCATAACTCAAACTTCTCACTTTGTGTGTTCATTGTACTGAAAAAATCTTGATACATTTTAGTCACATCAGAGTTTTGCACACAAGATGTGCAATCACATTTGCTTTCTTAACAGCAAAACAGTCACTGTATATTCAGGTTTTATGGAGTGCACGGAAATCTAGCTGAAACTGGACAAACAAAGTATTTCTGAAATTTGAATCAAGAGGCACTGTAACATTTACTCAAGGATCTCAGGTATCCTTAAAACTGGAAAACATCCTCTGTTTTAAGAACTGTAAAAACAGCCATTTCTCTCAGCTGCAATCCAAAAAGACTTTAAGCTACGAAGAGCTTGAAAACTCAATTTAGATAGATATTAAGAAGATGTAATTTCTCAAGCACTTTTTTGGAGTATGCTTTCTCTCAGCTTAGCATTCCAGGTAATGAATGCAAGAGCCAAAAGGTCAGAATCTACTCTTCTGGCAAAGCTAAGCATTTCCTTCTTGAGGTCTGAAATGACCTTTTAGAAACAAGGCCATGGTGCCCTCTGTGGAACTTCCCAGATTCATGGAAGCAGCTGCAGGTCAATATGCCACAGCTAAGGTTAGATGGCCCATCACTTTTGTACATTATTTTTCTTCAGAAGGCATAGGCAAGCAGCAGGCAGAGCTGACCTGTTGTACTCAGAGGGAACACTGCAGAGAGGAAAATGAAATCTGACCTTTCTGAGAAGGTGCTGTGTAAGCAGAACACCTGGACCAATCTAGAGTAAAGCAACCTAGCTGAAAGATGCAACAGGCCCCAGACAGATTAAAAAAAATATTTACTAGAGATTCTTGTTTTGTTCAAGATGGCCTATCATTTACAGTTTTTCTGGGCCCAAAACATATGAAAGAACTGAACAGATGAAAGACTAGAGCACTACTGGATCTAATACTAAAGATGATGACAATTTACACATAGCATGAGAAGCAGTCTACAAATCCAGCTATTAACATTTAGCTTCAGTGACCTCTTCTGATATTTGATGCCCTGTAAAAGCATCACCAGCAGGAAGATTTTGGTAGTTCTTTGGTAGTGAATTACCTTGGTAATTAACCACATAGTGGCATGCTCAGCCAGTATTAATTTACCAAGCTCTCTTACAGTTTCCTTGCAAGTCCACAACTTCATGTGAAGTAAGTAAAATTACTAGTTTAGAAAGCCAGATGTGGTTCTAGTTAGGTAACCCTGACACCGAGCTTCCACTGACTAGTAAAGAACTTCTCCCAGCACTCACTGCACCCTTCTTGAGCATGTTGCCACATCAATCAGCTCCAGTTCAAGAAAGACATAAGCTTGTATGAAGACCAAAGCCATCAGCAAGCCCTACTGTTGATTTTGATGTCCTGTAGCTGGGGTTTGTTTTGAAGCTGAATAGCTGATTCAGAGCACTGACTGGAGGTGACCTCTGTGGGTGCTAAACCACCTTTTCACCCACAACTCTTCCAGCACAAATGGAAAAAAATGCACACTGAAGCTGTAATCCTTACCAAGAAGACTTCTGCATATTGCAATCACTAACATCAAAATATTCCCATGTCCAGCCTGAAGTACACTTTAGGTCACTACCCATTTGTTTTTCCACAGCTACAGAGCATCAACCTCTATCCAATTTTATTTGGCATTCTCATTCAGAACACGGTGCACTTCAAAACTTGCAAACCAATTTCTCTCCCAGAGGTACTACTGATTTTAAAAATGTATAGTGCAGTGTCCAGAGGCAACTCATTAGGTAAACTAACAGCCTAAGACTCAGTAAAAGCACACATTTAAGCCACTGAAGTTTTCTCCTGCCACAAATTTAACATCATGAGATCAGAGCAGAACAAAACCACTAGTTTCTGTCCAAAAACTGACTGTCCCTGTGAGGCTGCTCAGAATCCCTGCTGGCATGCTCTGCACTCCAGCACAATACTTGAGCCACGTGGAGCAGGTTATGGGAAATGGGAGCACAAGCCAGGAACATGGCTTAAACTTGACCTACTTGCAGAGGAAGACATACGGAATGCCACATTGGATTAGGATGATTTGGCCCATTACAGCCTTATGGGGCTGTATGATGCTGCGTGCAGAGTCCTGATCAGACAAGCGGAAAGCAAAGGCATATTTTCCAAACAAGCCTTGCACGCATGCCCTTCCTGTGGAAAACATCCCCAACACATTTCAGTGCCCCCTGCCCCCCAGGCTAAGCCCAGGGGAAATGGAATAGAAATACTCAATGCAAGTAAATTCATCTGAGCACCAAAGAAATTTCCCCTCTCACACCTGGAGGAAAAACTGCATTAACAAAGATGTTGCTTGCAACTGGTGAGCAGCTGGAGAACTTTCATTATAGGTAAACCACTACAAAGGTGTTCATAAGTGACATTTTCTATTGGTTTTTTGTTCTATTGTAAGAATAATATACTTTCAAATTAGTTTAAAAAGCCAGTTAAATAAATAGATTAAAAAAATTGTTTGTGATCCCTGAAGAAAATCAGCTTTAAGAGAACATCAGCTTATCTTTTGGACATGTATAGGTTATTTCCAGTACTAAAATCCACAGTGTGAAAACAGTATTCCCTGAAAATCTGATATGCAGTTAAGCACATCACTATATGGAAAGCACATCTAATGAAGAAACAAAAGATTTTGTTCCCAGGATTTGAATTTTAAATTTTCATTTGGTCACGTAAGTGTGGCATAAACCTCCGATTCAGAGATATTTTTGACAAAATAGTGAGTAAAAAACATGCACAGCATTAGAAGTCCAGCATTAGAGTGGAATACCACCATGTTATAACACTTGCAGCATTACTACAAAAAAAAAGCACTGAACATCTCCCCGTACTGTTTTTCTAGGATAATCCTATCAGCCTGTTTCAAGGCTTATTGAACAGTATCTAGCCATGAACAGGGAGAAGGATAAAAAAAAAAAAAAAAAAGAGAAAAGCAAAAAGAAATGAGGCAGCGGATGGGTGTCTGCTCACATCAGCTGAATCCAAGGCAGCCCTTAGCAACACATGGCATCACAGCCTGGCAGCCTATGGGAGCCTGCGTGGCTTCCTCTGCCAATGAAGCAGCAAAGCTCCACAGCCAGTGAGAACATTTCTGCCCTCAGCCTGAAATGCTAGAGACTGCTGCAGAGATGGTGAAATGCACTGCAGGAATCACGCTGATGGTTGCAACATTCTCCCTGGATACAAACATGTTTTTCCTAGACTAATGCATATTTATTTCTCTTCTGAATAGTGCTTGAGCAGCAGAGATGCCTTCTGACACAGTCTAATTTCATCTATTGATTTTAGTGGTTTTTTTAAGTAATGAAGATAATCTTCCATGATACAAAATCACTAAGTAATATCATACATACTAGAAAATAAATAGAGTCAATATTTTAAAAATAGTAGCTATCACTCATTATCACCAGTAGATTTAGGAAGGAGAAGCTTGGTGCCATTAGCTTGAAGCAAGTTTTATTTTGGATAAGCTGGTTTCATATTCAGGATTCATCCTAGCTCTAGTAACATCGCTAATATTAAAGATACCAGCTCAAATTGTGTCACCTGCGTAAATCTGCTGAATCAAACCACACATGAGTGAAGTGCCAGAGCCACCCCCAGTTCTGCAAAAAACACACAGTTTTCCTTCATTGATGGACAAGTTTTTCAAGCAAGGATTAAGATTTCAGCAGTTTTTACAGACAGTTTTGGGACAGAGCACCCAGTCCAAACCCACGCCCAGACCTGCACACGGCTCTGCACTGCTGACACCCAGTGGCCACAAACCATGGACTGAAAAACAACCACAAGAAGAGTAAAATACATGCAGGCTAAAAATTCCCCTCCAAACCCCCTAAAACAGTCTATATAATGAAATATTGGGGCTTCAATCATTACCATCTTATCTGAAAACAAATTATACAGTCAGATAGGAAATGTTTTTCTACAGGAAAGTAAGTATTCAGACTACTGAAAAGCTGTTTGAAGCTGCCTCTGATGTCAATTCATTTGGCATAACTGACTGTGATACAATAACCTGTTTTAGTTGAAGTTGTTTTGGTTTTTTGTTTTTTTGGGATCACACATCATCAATAAAGTCTCCTTTAGAACAAAACTGAATTCAAAACTTGTCATATCAGGAGGATGGAGGTCTGCCAGGGAAAACAGGCTAGTGAATAGACTCACATTCCTCAAAACCAGAATTGTAAAGTATGGTCAGAGGAGTGTTTATTCAGTCCATTTTTTCTCTTAGAGGAAATCAAGGGAAAGGCACTGAAGAACACACAGTTTCTTTAGAAGTAGTCTTAGAGCCTTGTTAATTTGGGAACATTTTAGTGGTACAGCTGACACTGAATAATGTATTTGACAGGGGCTACAATAAAATAACTAGGCATGCTCACACAAGTCTGGAATAAACCCAATTTGTCTGGAAGAATTACGCTTGTTTTTAAAACAGAACTTGTATTCAATAGGGCAGAGACTATGCTCCAGAAATCTGCTCTGCTTTACTCTTCAACAAGGAACTGCACAATTTTTCCAAGCGTGAACCTGGGGTTAAAAAATAATTAATTACGCTTTCCTTTTTCAAAAGGACACGAGCCCAACATGCTTTAGCTTAATTTTGAAAAATGCTCTTTTTAATTCCATTACATGGCAGCCATGGGGAAAACACACTTTTTCATTCAGTTCAGGGACATTTCCACTGGAGGGCAATAAACACTCTACTCTCTCCTTCAGCGCCGGAGAGCACAGAGCCGCCTCATGAGTTTCTCGTGATCTTTTTCAAGCCCCTGAGTACAGTTTCTCGTAATTATTCTAAAATGGAACAGTAATGCTGCTCCCCGGTAAAAGGGAAATCACCGGACAAGCCGCAACACTTCCCCTGCAGCGCGGCGCTTCGCCAGCAGGGGGCGCCGCCCCCCCGCCGGAGCGGCCGCCCCGAGTCACCGGGAGCGATTTTATCAGAGACATAAAAATACAAAAAAAACCCGTTCAGTAACAGCTGTGGCAGATTTACACCTTTTATATTCTTTTACACAAAATCTGCTCACTCTATGAACGATGGCATGCCTTTAGAACTATGTGTTATACTACCACATTACTAAGAAAGTTTCATATTTCCAGGATGTCAGCCTGTAATTTAAGAACCCTCAACCTCTCATCTCCAAAAAAAAACCTCAAACCAAACAGCAATTTGTATGATAAAGTCCTTCTCCTGCTAATCACAACTGTATAAAGAAAAAAAGCAAAACCCCAACCAAAAATAAAAAAGTCCAAAACCAAATCTGCAAGTTTTAGCAAAATGATAAAAAAAAAAGTATGTTTTCAGTTCCTAATGTCTTAACTAGTTCAGTTGATGTGCCGTTTTTCAGTTGGTATTTCACAGAAGAAACAGCATGCCTCTTCTAGCCTAGTTTGATTTGGAAATGGTTCTCGTTCCGAGGAGCGGAATTCCCATCTATCAGAGTGCCACATGTGTCAGCATCAGAGCTGGGTGAAGCTGCACTGAGGGTCCCACAGCCCTGGCAGAGCTGCCATCTAATGCACCACAAGGAGTACAAGCACCCACAACACTCTGAAACACTCAGGTAAAATGTTTTAACTGAGTTCAGTTCTAAGATGTTGTATCCCTTCAGTGCCTTGGCCTGCAATCCTGCACTAACAATGTCATGACAAATTACCTCGTCATCAAGCTGATGGATATAAATAGCCATTAACATATTCTATTTCAAGGGACTTCTACTGGAATGTCACAGCGCTAAACCACAAACCTTGTGTGCATGAACCTGACACTGACTGTCCATCTGAGAATTCAGTTCAGTGACACAGCAGCTCTGAGGTATCAAGGAGGAAAGGAAGGCCTGTGGCCCTCCAAATCATGGAGCTGGAAGGACAGGTTTCCATATTTCAGGACAGCTTTCTGGTTATTCTGTGGACTTTCGTTTTTCTGAGACAGCAGTCAGACACAGTATGTTTGCAGGATACAGAAGGCTAATGAAGCACATCAAGATGATGATGGTACAACAGAGGATGAGTAGTAGGATGATGCTCCTTCCCATCCCATCTGTTTTCAGTAACAAATAGATAAGCATTAGGCAGAGCAGAGGGATAAAATGGGTCTTTACATGGTTGTTTATTTATTTGAAATTTCAAATGCAACTAATTTCAAGATCAAGGACCTACAGCCATTTTGGTAACATCCAGTTACTTCTTCAGATCCCCTCAAAACACATACCACCAACTACTTTTACTGAACCTGGATAGCTTTTCTTGTTGGAAAGCAAGTGTTAAAAAACTCCCAACTAAATAAAAAAAACCCCACCTGACCTGACTGGTCCAGATTTCTCTAGCTGTGCAAATATTTTAACTTTTTTATCCCATTTTCCATTTCTCCCATCATCTCAAATTTTATTTTAACCTTAAAATAAAACTAAAGGTACCCAGTAAGGTGAAGATATTATAAGACAATTAATTATCATCCTTCTGTTGGAAATATGGAGTAACATTTGCTATTCTTCAGTGATATCATACACTGAAATCCATTAAGATCACTAACAAATACACAGAATATCATGCAGAGTTATGATTTTCGGCAGTGGTCTATCTGTGAAATCTAAAGGTCCAGCTCATCTCATCTTACAAGAAGTTTGCAGCAGTTCCTGGGGAAAACCAGGTACACAGGCAGAATGGAAAGACATTAAGAATACTGAACACTTTTAATAATCACATGTGGCTCTAAAAAATACTCCACCTGAAAATTCATACTAGAACCACAAATAGCCCTGTTCCTACTATTCCTTAAGCAGCTGCTCACACAAAGGTTTAGATTTTACTGAATAAAGTTTTAACCTATTCAACAGCAACATCTAGTTCAGTTTTCCCATTCTTTAAAGCTTAACCAAACTTCCAGTCCTCAGTTCCTTACTTCACATGTTGCTTGGGTAGGGTTGTCAGTCCCTCCCAACTCTGAACACTGGTGATTCCCTGATGGCTTATGATGCTGTCAAGCATCTGGCAGCTAACTTTGTCCTGGCATATCTGGTGAAGTTGAAAGCATCAGGAGTCTGACACCCTAGCTTCTGCTGAAGTGGACACCACCACCTTGACTTGAAAACATTCTCCTCTCAATACCTGAAACACTGTTGGTTCACAGCTTTTTCAAAGGAAACAGAAGTTACTTGCCACGTGCTGTAGTCATGTGCTGGATAGCATTCTTCTTCCTGCAGGCAGTATCATCCCCAGCATGCAATCTGAGTTTTCCTAGCTTTTCTGGATGACTCTCACCTTCCTAAGAAGAAGCAGCACTGCTCTAGTAGAGGAATACGTGGAGGTTGTGGAAGGATGTGCAAAATCAAGTGCACACATGCAGAGGGAAGAAAGCTGATGATCCTGGAGCCTGGACTCGCATAGATGGACCACGGTCTGACTCACTTTAGTGACTCCTATAATGTTTAATTTGTAAATGCACACAGTGCTGTAAATTAAACGTCTGCACTAGTTCCAACTGCAGCTTTAACAATACCCTCAAGGACTTTATAAATAAAAGCTATTAAAAAAAAAGGTACTACTGCTGCTCCCACAGGGCCTGTGGAGGACCCTGCACCAGAGCAGGTGGATGCCCAAAGGAGGTTGTGACCCTGTGGGAAGCCCATGATGGACCCAAGGACCTCCTGGCAGGACCTGTGGCCCTGTGGGGGACCCATACTGGAGCAGCCTGGTCCTGCAGGACTGCACCCCACAGAAGGGACCAACACTGGAGCAGTCTGTGAAGAACTGTAGCCCTTGGGAAGGACTCCTCTCCCTGAGGAGGAAGCAGCAGCAGCAGCACCAACCTGTGATGACCTGACTGTAACCCCCATTCCTCACCTCCCCTGACTGAGCAGCGAGGGGTGAAGTAAAGAACTGGGGATAAAGTTAAGCTTAGTAAGGAAGGAGGGGTGGGGGGAAGGAGCTCTAAATCAAATGGTAATAAATTCAACTAATTTTCCTAAGCGGAGTCTGTTTTGTCCGTGACAGTAACTGGTGAAGCATCTCCCCCACCCTTATCTCAATCCATGAGCTTTTTGTTGCATTTTGTCTCCCTTCTCTAACTCAGAAGGGACTGACAAAGTGGCTTTGGTGGGCATGTGGTATCTAGCCTGGATTAAACCTCAGCACAAATCCATTTAAGCAGCCCCCCAGAATTCAATGGCTTTTTGATGATTAATCAAAAACATAAGAAAAATAAATCCTACCTCACGTTGGTACCATTACCTTCCCAATGTGACAGAAGATTAATAGCTGTGCTGGCAAAGCACAATAAACATGAAGTATAACACAGACACTCTATGCAGTAGCTTAGATGACAAGCAGCAGGTTATAAAACTAAGAGCTAAAACCTTCACATGAGCATGTGCTACCTCTTCAGTCTCACAAGCTGGTTCAGAGTACTGGTTTCTGGCATAAGGGATCTGGTTCAGCTACACAGTAGCTTTACTAAAAAGACAGAGAGAAAAACCACCAAAACATTATCTCCCCATTCAAATAGTTCAAAAAGTTGCACAGTCTTCTAGGGTAAGTTCACACAAGTGGCCAAACCACTTTGTGTGTAATGGAAACGCCTTTTTTGAAGTAATGAGACTTCACATCACTCTGGTGAAAAGTTTTCAACATTAGCCTCACCAGGCTCTGTGGTGAGGCCCTGTGGAAGCAAAAACCAAATCCCTGCAGCCTGGTTTAGCATGTTTAAACAGAGAGACATAAATTTAAGCCAGGGATCAGGACTCCCAGAGGACACCACAAATATCAAGAGTTATTGAAGGAAAAGAGGGAGAACAAGTTCTGGAAGGGAAAATTACTAATATTGAAAGAGACCCATTTTCTGTCCTTTAACACACTACAATATTGCTTATTTGTCAGGAGTTTTCAAGCAGGTTAAGTTTCAGTTCTTACCTACAGCCAGTGCTGCACTCTGTTCTTGGCCCCCAGTCTGTTTTAAAAGAAAAAAAGAAATTATGGAAATTAATTTTTTTACACTAGAAGTCTTAAATGCAATGCAATGTGACCTTGGAAAAGCAAACACACATCTGTTCCAGATATGTTCTTGTGTATCTACTTGATAAACATTGTACTGGATCCATATACCACTGGGACTTTTAAAAACTATGCCAAGAAAATGTAATTCAGAACTGTGTTTTATCTCTAGGCATACAAATAAATAGGGAATGCCATTATTTGGCAATGAGTCTGCTTCCAGAGAAAAATGCTGCCATATTAGACAATGCATAAACACATATATTCCAAAATAAATTTAATAACTTAAGAGTCAAAGCTGCAATAAAATACCAGTGGCAAACTGTTCCACTTGCATTTCACATTGCTTCAACAAGAAAAGCACACAAGATTCTAATCCAACCACACAAATGTGCACTTGAAAAAATTTAAGGCTTGCACGCTGACCTCCAGAGAAGGCATTTGCAAGTCACCACTGAAAACCATTTGTTTAACAAAGAATACTAGTGTTCTTGGACAGCTTCAGTGTGCTGCACACATCATTACCACCATCCTAACATGGCGAAATAATTATGTTAATAATACAATTTAAAGGAGAAGATATGGAGTATTACAGTAAATCAAAGCTTCACAGGACAAAACAGTGTAACATTAGCCAGGGAAGGCTCTGCAGATATACAGCAGCACAGGCAAGAAGCAGAGTGGAGACTACACTGAGAACGACTCTTCACAACCCAGAGAGCAAAAACACGACCATCAGACACTGTTACAACTGTAGAAATTTAACTCTCCATTCTTTCCAGTGCATGCATCTCTCTCAAAGAAATTTTCCCCTTGACCAGACTTAAGTATGGGTAGCAGCTACCTTTGCCTTTGCCCATTGACTTCAGTTTCTCCTTACTTTCTGAGAACCAAGCAACAGCCAGTACTTCAGGGCAAAAACATAGTTAACAGCACTGTCTTTGTAGGAGCTGCTGCAATTCCCTAAAATGCACCCACTCTCATAAGGCATATTTTAAATATGGAGGGTTTTTTCCCTTCTCATGACTTCAGCCTGCTCAATTTGTGCTTTGAGACAGCAAAACAGAAAAAAAACTCTGGAAATTGCTAGTCCCCTGCAGGTCAGGGCTGAACACAACTGGCATTGCAAAGAGAAACTGAAACCAAAGTGTGACCCAACACTACTGTAAGAAGCTAATTTCCTGACAAGGAGTGAAAGAAAAGTCAGATAGGACTGAGCTATAAACAAAAACAAGAATCTTAAATTCATTAGAATGAGCAGACTATAGAAATAAATTGGAAAAGAAAGAAAAAAAAAGCCAACTGTAGCAGCTAGCTTAGGGACTTTGGGAAAAAAAAAAAGTCCTCTAATGGTACTAATTCATTTCTACAGAAATACACTTATTTCCAACTGATAGAATTATTAGGAAAGAAAAATGAGGTCAGGTCTTTCCATCTTTCTGGACACAATGCTGCACACACAGAGACATAAGCACTTACCACCTGCAAGAACAACGTGCTGATGCTCAGGTGGCTTGTCCTGAAGGCTTCAATGAATGAGTGGAAGTTAATAATTAACAAAGCCTTCTAGGACTCCTGTGGTAGTGAAGGCAGGAGGAGAACAGCAAAGCCATAAGGCAAAAGGGAAGCAGCCAGGAAAGCTGAGAATTACAGGTCAGTTGGACTATCATCAATAACAGGCAGAGGGATGTTAGCACAGGAATCCATTAACTGGTTTCCTGTCTTTTAATACCTGTGAACAAGCTTTTGTGCAAAACAGCTCACACTGAGCACCGCTGATGCTGTTGCTTGGTTTATACTGGCAAGCTGAGAGGTATTTGATTTTTTTGCATAGTGTGATTTCACATCACAGTACTTTAAATTTAGAGGTTAGCACAGAGCAATATAGTAAAGCACTGCCTAAATGGGTAAGAAATTGACTTGATCTCTAGTCAGGGAGAAACACCAGCAAAGATGCATTAAAAATACTGATGTGAAATGATTGGTGGAATGGATTCTTTACAGAATTAATTTCTGCACTTTGGATGCACCTTAATTTAGACTAAAGAGCTTCTAAATGAAGAACTCTTGAAGGCTCAACATGAACTATTTGGGTTTTCATGCTGGGATAGAGGATTTGCAAAACCTCTGAGCTTCCTTCTCACTTCTCCTCAAGGTTTAGATCTGCAGATTATTATAGAAATACCACAAACAGGCACAAGATGAGGCATGTAAACTATACAACTTAATAGGTAGTGAAAATTGAGTAATTCAGACCCAGCATTTTTCAATTCCTTGTGATTCTGAGGTAGTCAAATATTTTATGTTACATTACAGAGAAAAAAGTTCTGGGCAAGAAAATTAACTTTACTCAATAGGTTACAGCTTATGGAGTCAACCGGCAGAAAGATTAATGCATCCCATCTCAGGGATCTCATTTAGACACAGAACTCCTTCCCTTGAACTGCAGCCTAACTTCACCACAGCAGAAATAAGCCAAAGCATATGCCAATATCTCAGGCCAACTACAACAGAAATTCAAAGAACTGTCACAATAGTTGAAGAACCAAAATGGTTCAGTCCAGTCATCAGAGAGGGACAGAGAATCATCTAAAATGCAACACAACAGAAACAAAACCAAGCATCATTCTGTGTGTCAGAGCAAAAGCCTGTAGCTGACAAGTCAAATGGTACCTGGATAAAAAAGATGCAGTAAGTAAACTTTCATCAATTATGCAGTTTCATCATTGTGAATTATGAAACTGGAGAAAAAAAACCTCAATGAAAACTGGCTAACCACTGAGTAAGCCCTGTGCTTTGGGCATCCACCTGATATTGAACTGATGCTGCTAAACTCAGCAATACGGAAAAAGAGATTTCACACGTGAACAGTGAACCATTAACTTCCAGTATGAGACCACTGCCTTCTGCCCAGCTCTGGCTGAACTGATTATGGAGCCTCTACACTCAGGCATAGACTTGTCAGTGGCTGTCAGTCATGATTTGCTGTAAGAACAATGATTTTTCAGGCTTTCCAACACTCAGGTTCTGAAAACACTGAGTGGTAAGAAATAATAATGAACAATTTGCACCAAGAATATAAATTACTTTCTGTCCACTCAACTGGTATCTCAGTTCATCAGGGAACTTCAGAAATTATTAGCTTCATAAAGCTTACAACACATACTAGCAAAAGCATGCATGGGATTCATGTACCCCACATGAAATACTGGGCACCCAGAATAAAGCTGTTTTCGAAACACAATAGACTGTTACTTTGACAGAGCAAATGTTTCAATTCTTAGTTTGCAGTTTCTTAGCTTGCACTAGGACTCCTCTTGGTAAGCATCACCAAACTGAAATCCATGTAAACCAGCTGTGGACTATGGCACAGATGTTCTCAGTTCTTTCATTTTAATGGCTCTTGGACAGAGAAGAGAACAGGATCTAGCTCAAAGATGTCTTGCCCTGGCAATGTTTAGATGTTCCTGCTCTCTTGGTTCAGTTTCAGATTTGAAATAAAGTCTGAAACAGCTCTAGAAAACCTGTTACCCTTAGAAGCACACACTAAAACATAAAAACCAAGCCCAGTCCAAAACAGAACCGCAAGTCAAATACATCCCACATCTTGTGGGCAATAAAAAGAGAAAACTCAGAAATGTTTAGTAATAAAATTTGATTTTTACTTCAGTAACAATAACAGATGTCTAAGCTATAAAAAATAATTCATTGCTAAGATCATGTTTCAAAGGGAGTTTCAGGGTATCTGCAGATGAACCCATGGTTCAGTGCTCAATGCATGTGAACTCTGGTGTTTAACATCAGTGATTGCAGACAAAGATTCTTCTATATCTGTATGGCAATTGTATATGACACTAAGATTAGCAAAGCAGGCTACCATACTGCAAAGTGACATCAGTTCTTCACAGAGCAAATGTACTGGTTGCTTGCTATAAAACCACTTTTTTGACTTCTGATTGTAAAGCTCCAGCTCAAACCTTTCTTCTCCATTCATTTTCATTTATCTTGGTGAGGCAAAATTCCACCTTAGAAGCCCACATGTTATATTAAATCCTTCCCTATCCTGTGTAATTTCTCAGTGCTGCCACAGTACCTACTATTACTTGCTACACTCAAACTCATGTTTTAAATTTGTAATTTAATGATAGAAAAGGACTGTGAATGTACAAGGGGGTCTGTTCCATTATAATTTTTCAAGCTTATTTCATTTTCCCTATTATCTTTTCACAGGATACATTATCTCTAAGCTGTTAGTGTTGCATAGCAGCTTCAATTCATATGAACTTAATTTCAAGGGCTTTTTTTCAACATTTTTGTAGTTAATGTGTCACATTATATTGTTGTGGACCACTGCCACACATTATACTGTTGTGGCAGTGGTGGGTAATGGTTGGACTTGATCTTGCATGCCTGTTCCAACCTAAAAGATTCCTTGAAAGCTTTCAGAAAAGTTTAGGTGCTGCATTGTAGACCAATAGGAGGGACAAAAGGTTTTATACATACACTCCTTTGAACAACTTCAGAAAAGAAAAGAAAAAAAGGAAAAACTAAAAGATACTTGAGAAGCTTGTATGGCAGAAGAGGATATTTAAACAAAACCAGCATGCAGAATGAAAATTTATATTTTCATCTACTTACACATATGGTTTGTTTCCACAACAAACCATTACTTTGGCTTAGTGGAAACAGTAAAATAAACTATCACAATCTTCATTTTTGCATCTCAAATCTCTACTCCTGCAAGTCAAACATCAATTACAAGGCATTTTTTTAACCAGATCAAAAAGTTAAATATTACCAAATATTTACCTTATTGCTAAATAAACTTTTTCACTTACAGAAATAAGTTGAGAAAAATACCAGACGACAAATAGGGAATATTAGTAAAGAAGAGATGGAGCTTTTTAGCTGTTTAATTTAGAATTGTGGGTTTTTTTGTGTTTGGTTGCTTTTTTTTGGTAGTAGAGTAGTGGGTAGAGCTGTGGTACTTTAGTCCAAGCAACACAACTTCTTGGTTTCACCACAAAAGAAAAAAAATTAAAAAGTCTGCAAGAATTATTAAAGCAAGTCCTGTGTCTAATAGTCAATTACTTAAACAACTGAACTTTTTACTTTTGTTAACATTATCTCCTGTATTTTTTTTTTTGAACTTTAATAATTTCAAACCCTGAAGTGATTTAGTACTGGATATAAAACACGAGCAGAATTTTTAAGAACTTTCTAGAATGCAGGCTTTCACTCCTCAAAAAAACTACTGAAATATTCCTAAGGTAGGAAGAGACGTGGCATATCATTCCTACACCTTTAAATGCCATTGGCATTTGCTCTCCATTGCATGTTTAACTTCCCCAGGACTATCTGGCATCTCTGCTTTGCCACAGTAGATGCTTCCTTTGCTTTTATGCTGTTAACACCCAGTTGTGGAGTGTTCCTGAATACCACCCAAGTGATTCAACAGCTTATTTATCTAAGATATACAGATGATATAATTTATTAGGAATATGACAGAGTTTAACAGAGAGTTTTGGCTCAATATCATCAAAACAGAAGTGAAACAATGTCCTGTCCCAGGAAGTTTGCAGCAGTGTTCATCCACTTGCACAACACAAACAGTAAGACAAGGAAAGGTCAGCAGGGCTTTCCCATTCACATTATTAGTGGTGTAGGAGCAGCTCTAAGCAATGCCAAGACCCACAGCCCTATTCCCTAATGCTTGAACAGAGGAGTCTTTATTCCTTATAATCTAGACTTTTACTCTCAGGGTAAAAAACAAAAGCAAAGAAACAAAGCAACCCCAAACACTTTCCTCAAGAAAAACCCCAGACACAGAAGGGTTACAGTCACTTACCACTTAAAATATCTTTTTACAGGTTTTACTGAGTTCTATCAACTGCTCATCAACAGTATCAAAAATTGAGAGCTGAAGCCCTCTGATAAGTAAAACTCAAAGATGAACTTAGACCTAAGCTGATTTTGCTACAGCTATGGAAGTTTCCCACACAGCATCTCTGCTGCTCAGAGACAATGCATGTATTTATTTCAGATTGTTAAGAACACAGTTTAGATTTTTAAAAGCCTGAAAAGCCCTTCCAATGGATACCAGCAGCAGGCTCAGGGCTGAGCAGTTTCTAGGTGACAGTCAAGCAGTTCACCAAGTCCTTCCCCCAGGGTCCCCAGGGCTGCCCCACAAATCTCAGCAGAGGCAGCTCCTTCCAGTTGTAACTCATCCACAAAAGGAGGCAGGACTTTCCAAAGGGTGACTCCATGAGAGCCTTGGGACAAGCAGCAGTTTCTGTCAAGGAGGACAGAAGAGCTCCTGTCAGAGGAACTGTCACAGAACACTAAGACTCCTGAAAGTGCCTCCAGCTTGCCCAGGAGCTTGGTGAGCTCCACTTACACAAATATTTGCAATAACAGTTGCAGCTGCAATTAAAAAAATAGAAGAGGGCAGGGTATGAAGAAGCTTTTCCAATCAGCTTTACATTGCAGTAACACAGTTTTGAAATTATTCTAGTAAAAACATGGATGATTAGAATTCTAAATGCTATTCTATCAATCATTAGCTATCCAGAAAGGAACAATCTAACCATGATATTTTAACTTGGGATCTCAAATGTTTATTGAGTAGCATGTGATGTGGAAAAACATACAAAAATTACAGAATACAGTGTAACAAACATGAGAGAGATATCCAGGTTCAGCTCATAGGGACTGTTGAATGTATTCAACAGCTTTGTCCAACAGGCAGGAAAATAGACTAAAAAAACAGGAGCTATACAACAAGGTCTTAATTCCTGCATTGAAATTTAATGGCACTGAGTCTCAACAGCTGCACACTATTTCCTTTCAATACTTTATCAAATAAATTCCATGATCACCTAAAGGGAAGCAAGCTGCATCAGAGGAAGTTCAGATGGGACATAAAGAAAAGCTTCCTCACTGAGACCCGGGGTGTCTGGCCACTGGAACAGGATCCCCAGGGATCTGGTCATGGACCAAACCTGACAGAGCTCAAGAAGTGTCTGAACAACCCTCTTAAGCCACATGATTCAGGGGTAGGGAGTACTGCAAGGAGTAGAGAGCTGAGCTTTAAGATCTTGAGACATTCTCTGATTCTAAATAATAAAACTGCAGTTATGTAGTCAAGCAGTAAACTGAACATTAACAAGAACTAGAGGACTGTATGTCTATAGTTCAAGTGCCTAAAGAGTTAAAAAAAACCAGCAACCTTCCCTCCACAAAACCTAGAATTATCCTTTAACAAGTACTTTAGAGTTCTTCTCTAAGTCAGGAAGTGAAATAAGCAACATCTGACATTAACCTAATAGAACAGATCACATAAAACTGAGTATGAACCTCCAGTCACCTGTCTCAACAAGCACAGCTTTTCGGGTCAAATGTCCTTCTGATGACAAAAGTTTACATATTTTTCTGCCCTGTTTAAAAGTGACTTTTCAAAAAGTCAAAACAACTCTTAAATTAATGCCTTTGATTTGAAGGCTCATTGGACAAACAGAATTAAACAATTCATGTAGTCCTGAAATTTATTTACAGGTAAAGAAAAATAGCAGCTTTACCTTCATAAACAAATCGACATGGCTGAAGTCTCAAGCAGAGCACAGTTTACTAAATAAGCCTTTAAACCAAATTCAAAACTCACTTATTTTTAAACTACTCTATTAACTGTTGCAGTAGGACTACTATGTGTAAAGGAAAGATATTTCGGAAGAGCTCGACACTGAATTCCACTTGATTACAGTAAAACAATCTTGTCACCGATTATTTGCAGATTACTAAGATCTTCATTCAGGGTTTAACTTATTTTACATCTACCGTGGGAAAAAAAGATACCACATGATGTTTCCTCAGCATAGGCAGATTATTTACATTGATAATACATACTATTAGACTTTAAAGAACATAGCATTGCATAAAAGCTTCCAACACCTCAATCTATTCCTGTGCTATTGCAGTGAGGCACATTAAACAAGCCCCAAGATAAAATACAGCAAATAAGTACAAGACAGCTCAGTTTAGCCTAAAACAAGTCAGCTGTTCCTCTTTTTTCCTTTAGACATCACCATTAATGCAAAATAAAAGCATGCTGGTAGAATATTAGTATCACGATCAGAATTTCTACCACATTATCCTGAGTGTCAAAATCACAACAAGTACTTAACCTCTATGTACTAAGTGCCATTTACACAAATCCACTTTCACATGAATGAGAAATCAATTCAAGAGGCTCTGCTGAATTTACAGACAAACCTACAATATATTCAGAGCAACAATACTAAAGGAGATTGTTTTTAACTTGTGGCACAAATGGGAACTACAACTGGTTTCAGTTGTTAGGCAATTTTTCTTAACATATTTACATTATATAACATCACTGTGGCAGATCATTCTTTTATCCCTGATATTCCCACATCATCCTGCTATTGGTATCTGAAAGCTTTAAGTATTATTTGTAATGTCACCACTTTCTGTGTGGGTTACATAGGTTTCCTCAAACAAGCAAACAAACCAACCCTTCTGAAAGCAGCCATTAAAAGCTACGCATTTATAAAACCTATTTTCTTGTTTAATAGAGGAAACATTTAGCACTGAGCAAAACAAATCAGAAGCTAGCTTTATATTTCTTGCAGCATGTTTGACTTCATACAAACTTTCCCGCCAGTCAAATCAAACATAATTCTGTAAACACATGGAATAGGGCCTTACTCAAATACAGTATCTCTTCTGTATGAGACCCTTCACTTCAAATCTTTTTTAGGCACACAGGTATGGGGACAACAAATTTTCCTGCTCTTTTTAGGTTTAACACATATTAAGAGATTTGCACAAAAAGACTCACATTGTTACTGGAGAAGTTTTAGAGATTCTTCACAAGAGGAAGCAAAACATTTAAAGATGTGTCAGCCAGACAAATGTTACTTTCAAAAAGGCTATACAAGCCACAACAAAGAGTTCTCAAAATTAATAAGAAAATGGCAGGTATGCATTTGCTTTCACTTTGTAAATGTAATACTGAAGGTGTTTTCATATTTATTAAAATTAGCATAAATGCAAAACCTGTTAATCCACCCACAATACCAGTGCAATATCAGTACTGGAACACAGACTTCACAATATGCTAATCAGTTTGTTCAAAACATCTCCCCATCATCACTACAGGGGAACAATTCCAAGTTGCATGGAAGGATTTTTAAATCTTCAAGCATGCAGACAAGTTCAAGCTGCATGTAAGAGATAACACTAAAATGAGAGCGAATAATTATCAGAGATTATATGTGAAAGCAGAAGACAATTATCAAGATCTTTTCTGAACAACTGATACTCTGGAAAAATAATTCCGTACAAGTTAAGTTAGCAAAATGAAAAAGAACAGCTAATACAAGAAAAATAGGGCAAACACTGGAATGTTACTCATCCTTCAGTGCCTGTGCTAATGGACAGTCGAAACATCATAAGCAAAAGAAACACCACCTGGATAAAATGGGCATGCACATTCTGCAACCATTTGGGTTAGTCTGCACCACATCAAGGACCAGCTGGGTTAGAATTTTTATCTTGGCACCAGTCATGCAAGACTCAGACACAGACATGCTCTGCCCCAAGGGATGCAGCACTCACGTGTCACATTCTCTTTTCAGCACAGTCCCAGAGCTGGGAGCCTGTGCTGAGAACCTGGGTCAGGTCTAAAACAGTAGAGCTCAGCAAGCTCTCAGCTCCCGTCTTCCCAAAGAAAAGTTACTGCTGGAAACAGTGAAACCAAGTTTGTGCAGCACTACCCCAAACTAAAAAAGACTTACTGATCCTAAAGGAAATACTGAATTAAGACAAATACTTTACCACAGCTGCACACAAAGAACTACTTCATAGAACTACCCAGTTTCACTCAGCATGACCATCGTGTTAAACTTCTCTGTCCAAGAGAGATGGGGAGATGATGGGCTGGAAAAAGAAGCCAAAGTAGGGAAAAAGAAGACTTCAATTCTAGACTAATGAGCTTTTCAGTCTTCTGTACAGGGCAAGCTATGCACCCGAATTTAGTGAAAGACACACATTACTTATTCACATCATACACAATCGGAATAAGCCAAATTTATCAGATAATGATAATGTGGTTCAAAACTTACATTGGTAGTACAGTGCTGGTACCTCAAACGGTGGCACATTACATGCCAGAGGTTTTTTATTCCTGTAAGCTGAAGGTCATACACTTTCAAACCCAGTATTTAGGAATAAGTCTCATAAGTATTTTAGCTTCAGGAACTGCAATTTTACAGGCAACAGAACTCTTGAAATTATCGCTCAGAAATAGCTGACTATGAAAATTATCTTTATATTAAAAAAAAAAAGTCTAAGAAAGTCAAACTTTGTTTTTACTATGTCATTCTGACAGATGCACATTGCTGACTACTATAAGCTTTCAAAACTTTCCTATCATTCATCTAGGTTTGGCAGAATAACCAAACCAAATGTTTTAATATTCTCTGCAACTACTACACAAAAGAACTTCATAAAGTTATCCTTGACTGCTTATAAAATTTAGGCAAATTAACTGGCAAGTGAAGATTAATATAGCATCTGTAAATGCTTAATGTTTTCTTACTGGCTAGGATGTGCTTCTTTCCATGTTTGTCCTTCAACCCAGCCACACCACCCCATTTGGGCAAAGAACCTTCTCTTGACACAAGTTTAATGAGCCCTGCAGCTCAAGTGGCAGCAGTAAACAGAAAGGTGAGATCCAAGCTTTATGAAAGATAGTAAGGTATAATTATGTCAAGGACATATTCAAATGTCCTAAATTCTCAGGTTTCCTTGTGATTGCTGTGTAACACTGTAGCTCAACATCTTCTTAACTTATGGGCTGGCAAACTGATATCAAGTGGTCATAGCTCTTCACTGATGATTCTGTTACTGTTCTGTACCTAAAAGCAGCCTGCACATGACTTGGTGTGTCTGGGAATCACAAGTGATATCCTCAGTTTTATTATTATACATTTTCTCAGTGAATACTAGGCCTCAAGAAACACCCACTGAATAATTACAAGCATATTAATGGCATCTTCCAAAGCATCTGGACTTCTGTTAAGGCTTCCTCTTTTCTCTCTCCAGTCTCTGAAGCACTATATTTGAAGTTTCACTGTTTGCACTATCACACTTCAAATAGTATTTATATAGAACACAGTACAGACACATTGTATTTGTCTCAGCTAAAAAGGCAAACAGACTATGTCTAACATGTCATTACAGGAAAATATAACCAGTCTTTTTTCTTCTATTGAGAGAGCAGGAATTTAATCAATTTGTATTCCAATTTAAATACCTACATGCTATCCACTACTACTGAGTCTTTTGTCTGTTAAGTTACAGAGAGTTAGAAAGAAAAAATATTGCATGAACTACTTGCTTTCAACAGATTAAAATACTTTGTACTCCTTGGCCTAAAATATTATGGAAAACAAAGAAATATTCTACAAAGAAACCCAAGCAAGTGTTTACCAGTTAGTAGTATCTTCTCGCAGTCTTAACAGAGAACTCCCTTCTTCAGATTATTGATGCAGCAGCTCGTCCTCACAATCTGAAAGAACAGAAGAACCCCATTAAACATAAACAATACATGGTATTTCAATCACATAAACCAGTGCCAGGGGTAAATCAAAGTTAATCCTGCAGTGCCAAGGAACCTACATAATCCTTTAGGAATGCAAATGAGACATGCTGATTTCAAAAACACTCGGTGATTTTATGGAAGTGACATTACAATCAAACAGAGAAGAATCCTCACAAACTCTTCAGTGAGTCAGTAAGGCTATTAGCTAGCCATGATCACAAGCATCAGAAATAGAGCATTGCATCTCAGCATTACCGAGTTAAGTTACATATAGTTACTGCACAAAAAATAGAGCATTACATCTCTGCATTACGGAGCCAAGTTACACATAATTGCAGCAGAAAAAAGTAGGTCTCAGTTCAAGCTTTATTTACAGTGCCACATATACTGCACACAGGGAAAAGCAGTTCATTGCTACAGTTTTCATCAGTTAAGGAAAATGCCACCAGTCAGAGGTTTTTACCTATCTGAACAACTCTAGGATTACTAGGATTTTCTGCTTCAAAGCTAAATTTCTGGAGTAGAAAAATCAGTATTTGTATGCTCAGACAAAACAGCATTTCCTATGGAAATGAGATTCCATTGCAGCACTGAGATTCCATTGCAAGCACTTGGAGGGTATTTCTGCTCACTTGGAATAGATTTATATAGCAAGCAGACTACCTTTTTTAGTACAGTAACTGGATGATGAACTCCCCAGAACTGGTACCTTTCTGTTGTGGTGAAAGGTTTGTAAGTCTTTTTCCTTTGGGGTTTTGTAGGCTGCTTCTCTTTCAAGGATTTCAGCTAATTTAAATACTTGAGTGTTGTCACTTTAACTATCTGCAGTAAAACTACTGCTGCTCCTGCTTCAGGTATTCTTGGCACCAGAATCCTTCTTTTTAGTATCTCACATCTCAAAGTTTCTTTTAAAGAGTGATCATCCCATTTTGTCCTCCAATTCTCTTTCTGCTTCTTAAAGCAAAGTCAAGCGTATTCTGCAACACGTCTGTTTTTAGCACAAACTTGGTTTAGAAATATAAAATCCCTGTCATGTCATTTCAAATCCAGCTGAAGAGGCGTGAAATATTCAGTGTTAATTTGTATTTAATCAGCTATCAGCAGTTCCTCTTACATCAGGTAACCCCGATTAATGGGCATTTAACAAAAATATGTTGCTTTGCAGTTAAATTTCTAATCACAAACACTATAACATTACTGATTTGTCCCAGCTTGGCAAGTAAAGTATGGAGGCTGGGGAATGATTTTAGTCACAGTGAAAACTATAATCAAAAGATGCCACCTATTGCCTCCTGCCCTCTCTGCAAAGGAAAATTTTGCAATCTGAGGAGCACAGCTCCTCAGGAGAAAGGAGGCAAGGACTCTGAGATACTATGCCAAATATAATGGCCAAATAAAACCAAGGCATCCTATTCACAGGGATTCCTGTTCAAGGGATCCTATTGCTACATTGACGCAATAATTGCAACAGACAGTTGAAAAGCAAAACAAAAGAAAAATAATATTAACTAATGATAACTTTTGCCAATTTGTGTCAAGGCAGTACCTAAGATAAGCAACTGCCTGTCAAGTTAATGTGTTAGTGGTTTATTTTTTCCCTACAAATGTTATAAGAAACACTATTTCTCTTTCTTGCAGAAGAGGAAATCTAAAAAACACCCAGAACACATTCACTCCATTAATGCGTAGGCTTTGTTTAAACAATTGTTCCACCACCCTATTCAGTCCCTTTCATTCATGGACCTCTTGCCAGACAACTGCATAGGTTAACAATTATCTTATAAACTGAATGGAAGCCATAAGATCCTTTCATTCGTGCTGCTTGGCAAGAGCTGAGAAGAGCAGTTCTATCACTGCCTACAGTCCATAAGAGGACTGAAAGTCTTGCTGCTCGAGTGACCATTTAAGAAACTCAACGAGTTCCTTCAATACACTCAGTCAAAAACACTTCCTTCTACTCTGCTACACTGCAGTATGAAAGGCTTCTTTCTCAGTACCAAAAATGGATTTTTTTTCAAGCATGATTGATCATTTCATTAAACAGAAAAATTGTTATATTTCCACTGTTCCACTGTCAGGACACATAGCGTCGCGTTGACAAATTTGAATGATTAAATCTCCTTGCAACCACTGAAATCACAAGCAGGATTTTGGTTTACTGAAAGGAATATCTAAGCTCACTGGAGACCCTTCAGCCCTCTCCAGGGCTGTGCTGCTGCCACTCCTGGCTGCTCAGCATTTCCTGTGCTGTAGTTCCTCCTCCCTCACAACCCATTCCTGCAGACCGGCTTCAGGTGAAAAAGGGAAGCCAGCGCCAGCAGCAAAAGCTGTGGGACAATTCTGGATGGGAGAATCCCACCTGGCAGTGGATTGAAGAGATGATGAAGGCATCCAGAAAAGCACTGGATGCACATCATCTGCCAGCATGGGGCAAAGAATTAAGCCCCATGATAGGAGGAACCAGAGAGGAAGGAGGCTGCTGCACAGGAGCACTGGGCAGCACTGCACACAGGAAGGACAGGGGTGCTGAAGTGGGAGCACACGCAGAAAAAGCTGCAGATAACGTGGCCCCTTTGGAAGATCTCTACAGCCCTCAAGGCAACAATTCCTTATATATAATCTAGATTAATCCCATTCAGTTCATAAAACCTGTCAAGAGATATTTTTTCTTTTTAAATAACAGATCCCCAAACTGTAATCTATGGTATAAATTGCAAAGCTGAGAAAAAACAAGCTAGCTGCCATCTTAGTTTACAGACAAGATTTGTTCACAAAGTATTTTTTTTAATTCAATAGACCTTTGTGGAGTAAATTAACACTGTTTCTTTGACAGGCTAATGAGAATAGCAGGTGAACAACAAAAGAGTAAACTCATTCCCAGGAGATATCCTTGCCTGCCCTCCACACACTGTGTTGGCATAGCTTTGTAGGATGATGAATTCAAAAGAAGAAAGCAGACAATAAACCTACTTGTTCCTGCTAAATTAGGGACACTTCACCTCTTGATGTGTGCGACCATCCCTTACTTCACTAGTTTTGACACTTAAGGGGAAGGTGGAATTAGCACAGCACCTGATTAAATCCTGTTCTCCATACAAAATTCATGCTCAAGAAAACTATTAACCATAAAGATGCAAAAAGCCTTCTGTGAATTGCACAGTGTTTGCTTTTCCCTAGAGTACATGTTTCAACAGGCAGAGGCATAGCAAGTGCTTCTCAAGCCTCCAAGTTTCACACTCATTTAAGCTGAGAAATTTATTAATGGCTATGTCCTCAGGAGCAAAGGGTAAAGCCACTAACACAGGACTTAGTTAGCTTTACTGAGGGATTCAGGGTACTCCATTCAAGACAGTTTGCTGAAACACTTAGGCAAAACACACAGTTACTGTCAGATATAGCAGTGTCTACACAGAGCTTCAAGTTAAATAATTTTGCAGTCTTTGCCACCATTAAAGCAAGACTGACACTTACAGCCCAGGAAAGGCCTGTGTCAGAACTGGCTACTTGTCTTCACAAGCAGGTAACAGGAATGACTCAGGGCTGAGATGCTGAGGGAAACAGATGTAGAGGTCAGTCTGTCCTTGAATTCTGCCCAAACCTTCAACTGCTAACACAACAGCCAACTCCAGTTCTCTGCCTTGCTCCAGTCAGACAATGGCATCCCAGGGGCACTACTGAAGTGACCATCCGGGGGGGCCGGAGATGCCATTTCATTCCCTCTTTATTTGGTAACCTACACAGCATCTTCAAAAGCCCAGACAAATGTAGATTTCACAACTTAACATACAGGCTATTTCAACTCAAAAGCTTTGTCTGAATTCAATTTAGGAGTAACTCCACCTAGCTTGTATACCTAACACTGTTGTACAGATATGAACCACATTTGAGAATCACATTGCACACATCATCTTTGCCTGTGCTTGATTTTGCTTAGTCCAAAACATAGAAAGCACAGGAGAGACAGTAATGTGGATTTAAGGTGATGTATCCTCCCTAACACAGATCACAACAGACTGCTAGACACAACAGCCCATCCTAAGACATATCTGAAATGCAGAGTATACAAAATGAGCTGAAGAAAAAATAAGCCATAAAGATCCATAAAGATAACTAAGTGTCAGAAGGCTTATGGTAGCTTACAAACAATTTTGGTGTCAGCCTAAGACAGCACACACATTGAGCAGTCAAAATAACCCCTGCAGAGGTTCTGGCAGGTTACTCTTCATAGTAAACAGCTATGCAAAGAGGCAGAAAGCAACACAACCAGTGTCCTACAAAAACAGGAAAAGATAAAAATACTAGAATTCACGCACAGGTCCACAGCAAGAAAACTGGAGAATTTTATACCCCACTAAAATGATACAGACTACTTTTCCCCCTTATGAACACATCTTGCCAAAACTTTAATTTTCAGTTGAAAGAGGAAATTCTCCTGTGATTTGAAGAATTGGTAGTCTGAGAACTATTCAAAAAAAACACAGTTATTTACTTCTGCACAGCTGAGAAAGTAAGCTGTCATTCCCTTATTTCCAGGACAGAATTGAAACTAACTGTTTAAGATCAAATAATTACACTAAAACTCAATAGTTTGATCTTCAACTGTACATCATACAGTTAATAAAACTGATGCAAAGACACAATCCAAGGTTAAAACTATTTGCCTCCAGAAGCCTGCAGCTCTGCTTCCATGTAACACTGGAGCACTCTAGTGACACCCTGACTATTTTCAACACCAAAAGAATTCCTTTTCTTTCATTCATCAGAACAGCATGAGTTACAGGACTTAAGCATGTTAGTCCTTACAGGTTTGAGCTGTAAAATCACTAACTATGGTTAAAAATATAGCTCTAGTATTTATTCATGTACTAGAGGCTAATTTTGTGAGTAAATTAGGATCATCCAGTTAACTAAGAGTTGCAAAGACAGAGATGGAAGACACACATAACCTTCCCTTGTCCCACAGCAAACATTTGGCAGAGGTTTAAAGTATTATCAGCCTAACATAATGTATTCTCTGAAGTGTAATTTACCAAACAGAACACTGACCAGCTTTTCCTCCAATAATTACTCCAAAGTCATACAAAGGATTTCCAATTGTGAACACTTTCTCCTGTGCCATATTGCAGCTTTCAAACACTAGACTTGGTATTTCAAGCTCAGTACTGTGGTACAGTTTATCAACTTCCCTCAAAAATATAGGTTTTCAAAATAACTAAGTATTACAGAAAGATTGAATTTTAGTAGATGACTTTCCTTGTCACTTTTTGTTTTATAATAAATTACAATTGGAAATAGCGTATGCTCCAATTCCAGTAGACTTTGCTCACACTGCAGAAATTCTGACTCCCACCATGCTAAATCTGACCTTCAAGCCCTAATTCATCCAGCTTCTTGGAGCTCAGGAACCTTTATCTGCATTTACTACAAATGCAGCATTAAGAAGAAAGCAGCTTTTGTGTAAAAAAACAACTAAACTGAAACTGCTAAATACTTATTTCATTTACCATACAATAAGCATATGCCTCTGTTTTAAAGACAAATATGGAAGCAGTAAATATGCCAATCATTTGAATACTCTTATATTAGACAGGATTAAAGTTTAACTGCGAGCAGAGAAGAATATATTAATGCCAGGCTTGAAATAACACGTTGAGTATTTTCTCCAGTTTCCTTTTGAAATGGAACTACTCTTCTGAGAGTGACTCAAGTCCTTAGAGTGACTCAATTCAGAGATGAAGAGGCAGGACACAGATGACATGTTCTCCAGATTAGTAATGGAGCAGGTTTCCATAGGAGGGTGAAAAGGGCAAGTATGTACAGACAGACTGAGACAGGACTAATCTTTTCCTATTTCTAATGAGAGGACGTTCTTGATAAATACAAAGGAGGACAATTAATTTCATATCATGTAACTTATAGAAACTTGGTCAAAAGTGCAGAGTCCTTGCAGAAAGTCTGATAATTCTTATAATGAATGTCAGGAGCAGAAACGTTTTTGCCATACAGAGAAACAGGCACAAAGCACAACCTGGAATATTTCTTCACTCTCAAGCACAGATGCCACGAATTTTTTTATCTCAGATCTCAGTTAGTGTATGTTTTCACCTTAGATACACAACACCCAAACAAGGCACTGAATGACATTACAGAAACCAGGAATTAACACATGGACTGATTGCAAGATCGGTCCTATTTCTTCTACTACCTACAGAGGCACAATGAAAGAAGATCCTCATGTGAGCAGAGCCAGCGGACCAATTCTGCTTTCTAAGTTTTAACTGTTACAGTTATGAACAAGTTAACTCTTCAATAAGTTAAGACTTGTAATTATAGGATAGAAGCTGCATATCTTAACTGTAAGATCGGTTTAATTAAGATCTCCTTTGGACAGAGATCTGTCCTAAGCAAAGACTAAACACAAAAGACTTTACCACTCTACAAAAATTCCTTCCCACCAGGTTCTGTTGCGTTTAGTCTTTCCTGGATACACACCTGAAGCCCCTATTCATAACACATCCCAGCTTCAATGTCCTTCATATTTTTACTTAGAAAGTGTCCCAGCTTCAGCTGGGAGGGAGGCACGAGTCTGCCCCTAAGGCAGACAATCAATTCATGACTCTTTAAATAGAGCATAGAGTCAGGTGCCCTTTCTACCCATCATTATGCCAACAAGTCTGTAATTTAAAAATTCTGAAGGGGGAAGACAGCCTACAAAAGATGCTACGAAGCCCTTGCTCTGGGTAGTTGGTCAATATATCCTTTTTTCCCCCCTATTTTATAATCAGCTGGATTTAGACAAGCTTGTTATCTAGTCCACAGAGAGGCAGTCATTAGTTCCAGCTCTTAGTGGTGTTTAAAATACCTAACTTTATCTGATGAGTAAATAGTTTAAGCTCCTAGCTTAAGCAGTCTGAATGATCTTTTTAGGATCCAGTATTTGTAAAAAAAAAAAATTGCAAAGCTTATGTTTGAGACCTTGAGTAGAAAGTCTCACCCTGAGAAGGTTGTCTGCCAACTCTCAGCTTTTACATCCGCTTCCCACTACCAAGACATTAAAGGCAACTGGACTCCTATTTCTGCACAGGAAATCTGATGAATTTTCAAGCCATTCTTTCACTCCCACATCCTCTCGTTTAAGTATGCACTGAGATAGCACAAGATCTTTGTTCAAAGGATACTTGTAGATGCCATCATCTCCAGAGGCATTTTTCCTACATTTAATGTACAATGCAAGTTACAACCTCAGTCAAAACAGGAGTACAACAATTTTTTTCTATATTACCCTGTATTTGGAGTAACAAAGGAAGCATTTAAGAACAAGTCTTACATTTTTCTGCTTAAGCAAAATTACAGACTCCAATGTTCAAATATTCACACACATGCTCCAGAGATTGCAGCAAGGCAGTTAGCTCATGCTTTGAAATCAAACTTTACCCTGGAACAGAAGTCAAATAATAATAATAAAACACCAAAAAAAAACCCCAAAAAAATCCCTAATTTTTTATTTAGAGATGTGTCACACTACAAAGCTTTTTTGCTCTTCTGAGGCTAGAAAGACTTACTTAAGACTAACAAATTCTGAAGAACCACTTTCTACGAAGAAATACAGCCACAAAACCCAGCTTAAACATGCACATGAAGAAAAGGAACTGTATTACACAAAACTGTGGAATCAGGGCCAGCATAATTCCAGTAGACACAAAGTTGAGTATCACTGAAAAGCAGGGATAAATTGTACTAGTATATGTAACCAGGCTTGAAATTACAGTGCCTGGCTTTTACAATCTCCAAATTTGGATCAGGGACTCCATCAAACCATGTGATGAGAGAGCTGCTCTACAGGCAGAGCGTGCTTTAGACTGTTTCTCCATGAGAAACCCACAGGGTCCTTTACTGCACCATGCAACCGCAGCACGGGCAGTGCCACACATGAGGTTAATGTTCAACCAAACGAAAGGCAGGGGCTCCTGAGCTCCTCAGAAAGGTGGTTTTGGGAAGAGTGTGACAGGAATTGTGTGCTGGAAGCCCAGCACAAGCTGCAGCTTGGAGAGAGGTACAAAGGGAAGCACGTGCACCATCGATGTGTAACTTCCAGCAAGGAGCTGGATCCATCACGTGCTGCTGCAGTACTCATCTGTCCACGGACTATGATTCAGTGCCTACAGGGTGTGTTGGATTTAGTACAGATGCAAAAATTAATTGCACACCATATATGTGTCTGGCTGCTGACAGAAGAAGGCTACACACATGCACAATTAGGAGCACTCAGGAAAGTTAAATCATCTGCTCTCACAGGACTGACTGAGCCTTGTTGGCCTCACTCGGTGCAACTACAGAAAGCTCCCACATCTCTCTCAGAAGGAGTCTCGGAGTAAGTAAAGCTAGCTAACTTTCACAATGTTTAGTTTGAGGGTCACCATGCCCAGCGTGGGCTAAAACAAACATTACCTACTATGGAATTATTTGTATTGCCATTCATGAACTCACACAATTTATCAGGGACATCTCATGTGGCAAAGACACTGCCAAAGAACTGGAAGATTTATGGATGTTCTTATAGCAGAAATCTCATACAGAAGGATCTTTCCAACAACAGACATTTTCCAGCAACCTCTGAATACTGGAATGTGACAAAAACAAGACAGAGGAAGTAAGAAGACTTACATAACGATAAATCTTGTTAATAAAGGTATGTTGTCACTGTGGCTGAACTAGAAAATTTCTTTTGCCTAATGGTATTGTCATAAGCACCAAAGAAAGCTCACTAACAAAAGGAGGGCTAACTTCACAAAGAGCAGTGCAAAACCCCTTTGGATGAACAAGAGGCTTCCAGTAGCTTTCTTGTCTTTAAATAAAAAATAATCTGGCTTTCAATAATTTAGTAACAAGACAAATATTAACTTATTCATTGTCATATCACTCAAATCTAGAAATGGATGTTAGCCTTCTGGACCTCCATCTCATTTTTGTGCAAATTGTTATTTTCTTAAAAATACAAGTATTAGCAAAAATAGTATTAAAAGCAAAGCCACCAACAATGACTAAGACCTTCTAGATCTGAAAGTATGAAAAGGTTTCACTTGGATGTACTTTCAGTTAATGTATCACTGCAGAGAGACTAAAGGAGTCCCATATCCTATTACTAACTTTGCTTCTATTGTATAAGCATGTTTTATGAGGAGTCATTCAGCTACAGAAACTCAGTGCAGTTGCTGCAGTAACTAGAGAAACATGCATTTGATCCCTGTTTACTATGACTTCCTATTTGCTTCCAGGTAATTAACACTAACATACCTCAGTTCCTTATCTTATCTTGCCTTCCTTTAGGATAAGGCCAAACATTCAGCACTGAGAAGGACTTTAGCCAGGTGTGTTGTCTTTGAATTCTGCTGTAGCAAGAGCTGGTATGGGCAGCAATGTAAGGTAAAAGCCTAGAAGAGGCTGTTCAGTGATTCTCCAGGCAGTCAGTGGGGATACTCTATGTGAAGCACACATGCAGAATACCTCCAAAATCTCTGCACTACATCACATTACACACAGAAGTTGCTGAATCAGTGCAGACTCCAAAAATCAGATATACTGCATTCCTATCCAGCAAAGATATTCATGTTAAACTCTCATCCATCAGCCTGAAAAATAATGGAAGTTACTGTTTTACTGCTGAAAACTTGAGCTTCCTAAGCCTTTAAGTTAAGGCCCTACAGACAGTAAGAAGTTAACTAATCATTTGAGACAGCCCAGTCTAATCCTGGACATAAACAGTAACTTCACTTCAAATATGCACACTAGAGTTCAAAAAAATCTTTTATTAAGACTATTTTTAATTATAAAATCATTCAAGTGTTCCAAACTGCTGATCAAATGATCCTTTCATAAAGATAACAAAAATAATTTTAAAAAGGAAAACATGCACATGTCAAACAATATGCTTGAGAAGAAAAAAGTTTCATCCAGACCAATCAACTGGCTACTGCTGGATTATCAGAGAGGAATGTTATAAAATGTCCTGTAGCTAGAACACACTTAAAAAACAATATTGAACCTACATGGGACAATTTCCTAAGATGAAAAATGAGCATAAATGTACAATTTGCATTTTAGTATGTGTATTTAATTTACAGAATAAGCTGCTCCCATGGAAGAAGCCTTCGAGCAAAAGAAATTTTGCTCATGCCATTAACAAGATCCATAAATTCTATCCTCTCTCACACAACAAGAGTCTATAACAAGTCTATAGAACAAGTGAAGAATAAACCACACCTGGAAATTAAAAACAGCTTTTTGTTTTGCTAGTCAGCCAGACTATCCTATATGATCATGAACACCGTGCTTATGACAAGACAGAGAAGTCATTAAGCAGTTCATGAGCCCATGAGAAATGTTCTCAAGAGTCAGGCAAGGAAACAATGATAGTTCAGAAAGGTGGCATCTCTAACTCTGTTTCAGTGTCACATTCCTAACAGATAGCAGAGAGCATGAGCAGCTGCACTTCCTTGGCCTAGCATGAAACCAGCAAATACAACACATCACAAGAGAAGATACAAAGCCTGCAACTTCTTCAGGCACACAGACCTTGCCTTAAGAGGTATCACATCCCGTTAATACCCGAATACAAAAATAACAAAAACTAATTCACTGAGAAACCTCGTATTTGAGGCAGTTTCTGGAGCCCTATGTGCTGCTTTTGTGCACACACAAGGCACCACAAGGGCAACACTTGGTAGGAAATTAAACTCTCTGAAAATGTCTTCCTTACCTTAAACTCTTGCACACACTACCAAAGTTTTGATTATCATAAGGAATTTTACAGTATTTTACAGACTTTTAGTTTCTTCCACCAAGCACTCTGCCTGGAATGGGAAAGAGCTGCTTCAGCACTCACTTATGTCAAGGATCACTGTTCCAAAAAGGTACATTGGGGTAGTGCCAAGCCACTGAAGCAGATTTATTTCAGAAAATAGAGCTATAACTTTTCTACTAGACAATAAAAGCTACTGCTTAAAGGCAGTGATTCTCCTTCCAACTGCAACTCTTCTTACTTTTGTCATAATAAGCTCTAACTCTGCCAGCCCAAAGGCAGAACACTGACTTTACTTCCTCTGAGACGTTTGACTGCAAGAGCAGCAGAATGGCAAACAGGATCACTTCTCAGCACCCACACTCAAGCAGAATTGCATCACACACAGAGTGACATGGAAATTCAAAAGATACCCAAGGTGAAAAGAAGTCTACTTAAGACCAGGTAGGGACAAAAAAGGGGTGGGGGAGAGGGACAGAAAAAGAGACACAGCCAGAAACCAGCCCACAGATGGCTACACCTGATCCATTCTACTCTTCAGAATGCTGCTGTTATTGAGAACTCTTCACTATAGTCACTGCACTCTGGGCTCCCACAAAGCTGCTGTCTTGCACTCACAAAAGGAGGACAGCTCTAGAATATCTGGTTTAAATTAATATTTCATACCATCAATTTTATGTCTGTCAAAGTTTTCCACTGCAACTCCTAGTAAGTATATAAAATGCTTAAATACACTATATACATCTCACATCTTACACTACTTTTTTTTTTACACTATGTCCACTTACAGTGGGAAAATATGTGAGGCAAAGAACCCTAAGCATCATGCACTCTTTACATATAAACGGCTCTAAATTACACTCAGCCACATCAGTACCCTTCCTAAGTGAACACAGAGAAACATTCTATACAGAGAGCAACAGAACAGTTTATAGTGTTTTAATCCAAATATATTGCTACCTTTTATCAGGAATCAGAGCTCCACAAAAGTTTTCTTAACTATGAAATCTTTTGAAAGCTTGAGTATTAATGCTGCTTTAATACATTCTATCACTTATGCAACTCTTCATGACTTTGGATGTGCCATCATGCTGCCTGGTCCCTCACCCTCACCAGGCTTCTCTGGCGTGCAAGCATTGTTATCAGGCACATTTAAATCAGTAAAGCACTCAAGTGTTGCAACACAGTTTAAAGTCAACACCATAAACACCATTCCAAACATGCAAATCCATAGCTTTCATCCTTCTCCTTAGTGTGCTGAAGAATAAAAAACTTACTTTTGACCTGTTTACTCTTTAAAAATGTCTAGATGGATATTTAATAGAAAATGAGCACTTCTGAAATGACTGACCCTTAAGACTTTGCTTCCGCTTTCAGAAATTCTAACCAAGTCTACTTTCCCTTATTTATAGAATTGATACTCAGATAGCAAGCAACTCCAGAGCCACAGCTTAGTTAAAAAAGATTAAAAAAAAAATGTCCTTCACCTATTTGAGGAGAAGAGACCAGGCCAAACAGTACAAGCCTGGGAGAAATCTCTGTATATGGAAGTAAGCCCCTGGGCAAATTATTCAAATATGAATAAACTTTGCACTTACCTGAGGGGAAAATGAAGAAGTATCTGCAGCTACCAGCCTTGTTCTTATAAAGCTCTTAACTCACAACTACTCCAAACATTAATTTTTTCAGCTGTACTGTATCACAGTTAAGAGCAAGCAGGCTTTCAGCCTACCTCTGTTACTTGACTAAAAGGGGAAGTTAAGCAAATCCCAGTATCTCTTCAGTCAGTCTAGGTTAATGTACTGTTAAAGATTCTTTAATTTACACTGTCTCCAGGTAGCTATAATTACAACGAAGTGCAGAAGAGTATTCTTAATTGGCACAGAAGTCTTGGCAGTTTGTTCTTTTCCATGGCAGAAAAGAGATAAAAATCAAGGTATGCCATTCCTGGATGCTTTCAGCGAGGAGATAGCATACAAACTGTTAAGGCAATTTTGTGGTACATATATGAACAGGCAAAGAAAAAGGGCAAATTTAATACCTCCTTGTACGTGAAGGGAGTCTCCCATTATACTCTAAAGTACATGCAAAACTAATATTAAACTGGCACAACTGTACAGAATTCAAAGACAGGCATCAGGGCAATCAATCTCATGTACCCCTGAATCACTCTGACAGTGAAGATTACTTGAGACAAAGATCAGAGGATTAAATTTATCTCCAAATTTTTATTTACAGCATTTGCCTTCACAACTTTGAGGGGAGGATATCCTATAAAAGGTATCTGCAAGACAGTAAGTGGCTCCTACCTTGAAGATCTGTTCTGTCATCAGACCTGAAAATGCCCACTTCTTCTCTCAACAAAAATAAGGTTAGCTGGCCTGAAATACCAGCTTTTTCTTTCTTTGAAAAACATCTAAAAGCAGGAAGGATGCTGAAATTTCTTAGGACAGTTACAGACATAACCCATTCAGGGCCCCACAAGTAACTTGTCACTGACAACCACTTATTGAAATTGGATTAGTAAGAATTATTGCTACTTCTTTACAAGCCTGATACTGTCAGAGGAAAAGCCTTGAGATACAAGGTTTTGAGACTTAAAACCGCTGACATTGAAAATGAACATAATGAACTATAAGCTCTGAACAGAACTAATACAAATTTATTTAAGCTTAGAAGGAGCAACTGGACAGAGGTAGTGGTAGGAGGCAATATTAACCACTTTATCACCAGCCCCCATTATCTCCCAGGAGAGACAGGAAGACATGTTTTTTATTGCTGTACTGCACAGAAAGGTTAGCTTTGAGAAAGCAGGAAATATAAAAAAAAATTATAAAGATCAGGAGGGGGGAAGGCTGTCATGCCAGAAACAGTTAAAGTCATGCTGTAAATGATGTAACTGATTCCAAGAAAGCAGCTGTAGTTATGGATTATGTAGCAGCCTGTCTTTTCACCAAAGTCAAAATTCCATCAATGTCTGTCTTACAACAGAGGAGTTCTGCCTGTCAAGTACTTGCAGTATTTAATATCTCTATACACTTACACCTTTCCACCACCTAAGCACTAAAAACAATCTCAACTTCCTTGTTTACAGATTAGAGTTAAAACTGCAACTTTCATCAACCACATTTAATTCCAAAGGCATTGCTATACACACCAATGCTTCAGTCTAACTCCAATCCCAAGCACACTCAGCCCTTGACACAAAAAGCATGACAGTCAGTCAACAAGTTACAGTTACATACTCAAATGGATTTCAGTTTTACTTTTCATGTTTATTCAACACAATTCCTCCCAACTCCTAAGGATAGATAAATCAAGGTTTCTTTCCCATTGGCTTTACTCTTTAAAGACTACAACACCACAGAGACTGTCAGGTACTCAGAAATTCCCCATAAAACTCAGCTCTGTCACCATGAACCCTTACATAGTGAGACTGTCTTATCTTCTGAGTTTACACACCAGAGATTTATTATCAGTTGAGATTTAGTTTGGTTTCTCTTCTCTTTTTCCTAACCTTCATATCTAACTAACCTATCTATTTTCTAAACTATCTTTCATACAGTTCAGCCTAGACCTCCTACTTGACATCACTTCAAGCTGTATCATGGGAAGAAAAATACAGTTCATTCTCGTGAGATAGTTGTATATGTGGATGTCTAAAGTCAGGTCTAACCAAGTGGTGCTTAATGGATACTGAGATAAAAAGAAGGAAGAAGTATTTTTTTCCTTGTACAACACAGAAAACGGCAAAAAGAATTTGCTGATATTTGTAATTTTTTTTTAATTTCCCCAGACACCTTTTATAGGACTGTGCCAGTTACTTAAACAGTAGCCAGCAAAATGTGCTGCTGTGCAACGGGGACAGCCATCATTTCCTCTTCATCTTTACACACGTGCACAAAAAGCTGCTACTCAGCAATCAAAATCCATGTGTTGAAAAAAAGTCATATAAAAGTACTGCCAAATTACTGTTTCAGTTACATGCACAATTTATATCAGTTTCATACTAAGATACAGGTTAGAGTTTGTGAATATGACACAACTACAAAGACTGTGATTCCCAATTTGTTTTAAACAGAACAGTCTGTCAGCACTCTCTGGGAGAACAGTACTTAACACAATTTTGCTTTGAGACAATAGGATAGTAAACCAAGGTCTTAAATAATGGCTACAGTGCAGAGACATGGCACATTTGGAAAAGATTTCTGAAAGGATCAGAAGTACACCATTGGTTTGAAAGAAATCTGATCCTGGAAGGATGTCCTGCTTAACTTCTTGGTAGGACTTATGTTTACCATGAAATGCAAATCAACAAAATCTTGGATCTTTAGGATTCTTCACAACTGCCAACATTGCATCTGCCTACAGTTTCCCAGGCTACTTTCCCTGGCAGCACAGAGAATATATAAAGCATAATGAGTATGAGTTTAGCTTTCCTTGACAATGTTATTGACTGCCTCTGATGGACTTCAGATTAGGCCAAACTGTTCATCATTTTTAGGTGGAGAAAAGTTCATTTGAATTCTCCCAGTTGAGAAGATTAAACTATGTGTTTATGCAACTGCTGCTTCTTTCCTAATAGCAAAGGAGGGCAGAAGCTACACAACAGATCAAAACATTCACAAGTCGAAAAATTAAGTTGCTTTAAGTTGTTTTTCTGAGTCTGAACTACTCGACAGAACCAGAACAGAACCCAGACCATAAATGCATCATGCAAAATCAACACATCACCAGATCAGAGAAACGTCTCAGAACAGATTTTCCCAATGCATCACTTCTGCCAAGAAGCACAGAATCAGAATGGAAGCATTTCATCCCTCTGATTGTTTTTGTGGGCCTCTTCTGGACTCACTCCAACAGCTCCATGTCTTTGCCATGCTGAGGATTGCTGAGCTTGACACAGTATTCCACATGAGGTCCCATGAGAGCAGAGCAGAGGGACAGAATCACCCCCCTTGACCTGGTGGCCCTGCTGCTGGGGATGCAGCCCAGGACCCTTGGCTCTGGGATGCAGTTGCACATTGATGTCCCATGTTGAGCTTCTCATCCACCAACACCCCCAAGTCTTTCTCCTCAGGGCTGCTCTGAACCGCTCCATCTCCCAGCCTGCACTGATACCAGGGCTTGCCTGGACTCAGGTTCCAGACCTTGCTTGTAATTGTTGAACCTCACGCAGCTCTGGGCAGCAACATACCCAGACACTGTGCTGCCCTCCACATCCAAGCTACTGGGAACCCAGCAGGAGACCTTCTACTGACTGATGAGATCTACTGGATTGCTTCTGGGCCAGCCACGATGGTCCAAGGAATGTCCCCATAGGACTGGCTCCCACCACAGCACTGGCTTGCTCGAACTGCCCTGAGCTGCTCACTGCTGACTACAGCATCCCTGACACCTCCCACACTGACCTGAGCCTCAAGCAATTCCATACCATGAGGACAGGACCCCAGGAGATGTGATGGGATGCAGAGACAGCCTCATCACTGACCCAGCCTGGCAGCTGGGGAAGTGGTGGGGGAAAGCATAAAACACCTTTCCAAAAGCACACAGGAAGTGCAGGGCTCCCTAGGGCAGGACTAGGGTGGGGGAATCAAACCCACAGCAGCAATAAGGTGGAGCCTGGGGGGCTGGGGGTGGGTAGGAAGCTGTGGTGTAGTGGGAAGTTGGTTGTGTTATATTAAAGTTTTTGTTGCACCTTTGCTCTTCATTTTTTCATGTAATATGTTGAACTATAAACATCAGAAAAAAAGCAAAGCCATCAAAATAGCTACAAAGAGTCAATTTACACAATATTTTAAATACAAACAGGAATCACTATAACTAAAAACCCTGAACTACATCTGGTAGCAGAAAAATCCCACTTTCATGCAGCAAATACCCATCAAGTTCCGTTCCGTGCAGATCAGTATCAACAATTCAGTTTTTATAGTATTCTCACAAAATAAAGAAAACACTACTGGCACTAAAAAGAAACCACACGATAAATACAGCACTACCTTTATACAGAATTGTACAATTCCATACTAAACAATACTAACAGGCTAAGTGCAGCTCTGTTTGAAAATTATAGTAGCTGTTAATCAACAAGTATTTTTTCTTCCTGCCCTTCTCTCACCCCACTTTTAGAACTGTTAGCATCATAGAAACAAAAGAGGGAGAACTTGTTTCTTTTCCATTCAGCAGGTTAACCGCCTCCTCCTGCAAAAAAAAAAAAAAAATACTCCAATTGAAGCTTAATCCAGTCACAAAATTTGGATTTGCAGAGCAAAAATACCAACAAGTTGACTGATGCCAGTATGTAGGTGATGAGGGGTTTGATTACAGCCCACATCAGCAGCTTTAGAAAAATCACCTTCCAACCTGAAAAGTGATACATGAATAATCATTCAGTATCTTTTATAATGAAGACTACCACAGGAATGATATAAGATCCTTACTTAGGGCTACTTCAGAAACAGCTCTTGAGGTACAGGATTTTGTATCTAGTAGCCTTTAATAACAAAGGTGATTGGCTTCCCTCACTCTATTCTTCAGTGTCAAAAAAAAATCTCACAACCAGTATCACAACAGTGCTACCACTAGCTTTAAATACATTGATTTTCAGCACTGATACAATAATAAGTACAGAGATCTTCCTATTTTTACAAAAGTTATAAACTCAAGCATTACTTAAATCTGAATATTCTCATTGTAATGAGATTTTTTTCATGGAATATCCTTTCTTTATCTCCATACTTGCTAAAATCCTAAGACAAAGAAAAGCCCTGAATTTTCTCTTTAAATGTTAAAGGACTTTGACACTGAGCACAGACTATTACCCATTACACTCTCATGTAATAAATGCAAATAGGTGTTTTTTGCAATGTATAAACAGTCAAAATGATTCACAGAAGTGCTCAACAGCAGGTATTTAGGGAAATATCCTTGGGACCACTTCAGAGGCAATGCAGAGACTGCCTGAACTACAAGCTACCCCTCCACATTTGATAAGAACATCTTCAGCCTCTCCAACCAATAGTGACAGCAAGTGCCACAGCCCAGTCAGGTACTGTATGAAGGGAGGGAGAAAAACCAGCCTGGTTCATTTTACAGATATTGCTGAAAACTGGGTACCAACTTCCAGTGTTGAGAAGAAAAGTTCCTGATTCTGTCAGCCAGTGGTATATCATTTATTTAATATACCTTTACCACATTACCTTTCAATTTCCTTAAAATCAAGGTCTAAGGCATTCAGTATAGTAAACTACATTTACTTTCTAAGATTTCTAATCACCTTACATGTTAGCCGGGTCTATAACCAGCTTTTACAAAAAGTAGGTATATATGTTAGTTTGCTAGCCAAGAAACTAGGTCAACCATTTACTGAAATCCATGCAGACTCAATCTCTGCAAACAGGCAGAAAAAGGCAGTGATGGTATGGTAGGGTTTTGTTTGGTTTATTTGGACTCTTCAACCCTTATTAGAAAAAGGCTGATCTACAGAAGCTTCAAGGAATTTCTTTAATCTATTCCAAAAGCCCTGAATGACTGTACTTTTTTAAATGGCATCTGAACAGATCATTAACCCAACACTGCAACCCAAAGGTTGCAGCTTTAACAAAGTCCATCTTCTGCCATCCGTTCTCCTTCCATCTCTACTTCCCTGAAGGTCTCCCCTTTTTCACTTACCCTGTAGCTCCAGTTGGAACCCAACAGATTAAAAGCAAGTAGGTATTGCAGAAGTCCTGCATCAGCCATCAACCAGGTCTCAGTCATCTCCCGAAATTTTTTCATACTACTAAAGTACTGGGAATCGCCACTTGCCTCAGCTGCCATGAGAAACTCTCCCCTGGCTCAGAGGTACCACCAGTTGTGATTTGTGCTGACTTTTTGAAGTTTTTGGTATTTTTTTTCTTGGTTTTTAACTTATTATAAAACTTTACTTCAGTACATTGTCCATCCCCCAGTCAGGGGAAAATAAAACTAGATACAGTAACACCATGAAGAAGGTATCTTTCCTGGGACTGTGGATGATCTTAGAAAAAGTGGAATAAAGAAAGACATCTTCTGTTTCTTAGTTAGCATACTATTTTTAGACAAAGAATACTACCATAAAACAAGAAGTTTAATATTTATGATCACCACTTCAGTTTCTAAATTTGTATTGAATACAAATTTATTTTGGAACAACAGATGACAGTGATGATCATATTCAGACCTCTTAAGTGACAAAATTATTAAAGTATCTATAATAATGGAGAACCAGTAGTATTATCATCCTCCTATGCACACTCCTCATGTTTGCCCACCAGTGTCTCAGCAAACCTGAATCCACCACCTCAAACTCTCCTCTCATACCAGCAAGGATACACAGCACTTTGTTCCCACAATGAAAAAACATAGGGAATGAAGAATGGGATTTGATACTCCTGTGGACTGAAATTATTTGAATGAGAGGGTAGGTTACTTTTGTTGTAGGGACACACAATATATCATTACATGCAGTGTCTTTTCCACAGAGCCAGAACACTCCCACTGCTGAGCTCTCCCTGCCTGCCATGCCCAGTACAGCAGTTCTGCACTTCTACAACAACACAGAGACCTCTGCAAAGGTCTGCTGTAAGTTCAGAACAGGAGAGCAGCCTACATTTCATGTTTCCTTCCTTCTGCAAGGTTGAGTCACATCCTTAGGTCTTCTTTTAGAAAGCTAAAAACCATTATAAAAGAAAAAAAAAAAAAAACAAAGAAAAACCAACCAAACAAAAAAAAACCCTTTAACAGAAAAGCCTTGCATTCAGGAGAAGATACAGAACTGCCAAAGGCCATAGTTCAACTCTTTGGCTCATCTTCTGCTGTGTCAGACAAGAGAACTGCACATCTTTTACCTGTTAGAAGCAAAACCTGATGCTCCTCACAGCCAGAGAATTTTCTCAAAGGATTTCCAAGATAAATGAAAGGCGTTAACATTTATGAGTGAATAATGCAAACAAATTCCTCATTTGGAATACAAATTACTCTATTTACTGCATTAAAAAAAGAAAAAAAGAAAACAACCAAACCCAACCACCCTCACATGGGAGAAAGCAGGCAATTCAACTAGCTATAAAGACAAAGCTTTTTTACACAGCAAGTTCAAAAGTATAGTTAAGATCAGTATTTATTTCCTTTGGTCTTTCTAGCACTTTAAATAAAATATTTTAGGCCATGACTGCCAGACATGAAACAGTTCTTGCCTTACTCCCTCTGCTCTACCAACAGCAACACCACTGGACTAACATGGGTAAGTTCATTGGTTAAAACTACTACAAGCCCACAAGTTGTTTGTTTGAAGTCTGGACCAGTTTCACAAGCCTGTTTTGTGTGGCCCAACCAGTACACAGGCTGGGGCAAGCAGAACTGTGAACTTAAGTCCAAGCTTTAGATGACTACTTTTATTTATGTAATAGACAACTACAGTTCTTGTCATCACACTGAAACAGATGGACCTTTTCAAATCACCTACCCTGCATACCTGTGTGACCAGAAAAATTAAGCAAGTGGGATTAGAGCATCTCACTCAGCACAAAAAAATTATACAATATCTCAGATCAGCTAGTACAGCTCTTTCTATTGCATACTCCATCTACTGAATTCTGAAAAAAATTATTTGCATATCCCAGAGTATTTAATATCATGTGTTTAAATATATATTTTATATTGATGTATTACAAATAGTATGTTTACAAGTATTATGCAATAGAATGTGAATTTCTATCCAAGCCTTCCAGTGAGTCAGAAGCTAGTCCACGAGACAAATGCAAATATAATCATTTTCTTATAAATATGATAAGCAGAGAGAACAGATCCCCTATTACCAGGCAAATAGACTAGATAACACATTTCCATCCTTCCTGTTCTGGTTAAGTCAAAGGTAAAGATATGACTGTTTCAATCTTTATACCTGCTATAGTTTTCTATAAACACAGGTTAGACAAAATACATGCAAGTCAATAGCAAGAGGTGCAAGTCTCATTGAGATGGGATAGTTCTGGGGCTGAACCTTCAGAAGTGTTTTCCAAAATAATTTCTTTGAAGAGTTGCTGGCTATTAAAACAACAATGCAGCATGTTTAAAAGCCATGACCTTACTATTTCTATTTAAAGATTAAATCAGTCCCACTTCATAAGGTACAGAGAGTCAACTACTTCTCACAGGTACTATAGGCAAAGGAGGAGCTAATCACTAAGTTTCCAGGCTGAGTACAGGGCTCCTGTGTCAGAGACAAACTTCTCCTATAGGCTTCTTATTGTACAGAAAATTTGGAGGAGGAAGGATATTGACTCCACCTGTCTAAGGAAAAAAAAAAAAAACCTACCTTTTTCCAACTAGTTCAAGAAAAATTACAAAAGCCAAGAGAGATTTTTAGAATTACTGCCATATAACTAAGAAATGCATAAATGTATTCAATTGTAAAATCAGACAGTAGATGCTGAATTTAGCTCTTCTCAAATTATATTAGAAAAGTTTGAAGTAATGACCTTGAAGATCAGTTTCAGAGGAAAAGTTGAATTTCTTCTTTTTTTTTTTTTTTTTTCTTTGGAAGCACTGCTTTGGGAAAGGGTAGTGTCTCATAGTTCCTCACAAAGAAGAAAAGTTTGCTTCTGCACTATAAACTTTACCCAGACCCAAAAGGAGTATTTGTCAGAAATGCAAACCAGACTACTACAGTCTGTCCCAATTACAAGTACTGAGAAACCCTGAGAACTAGAATAAAAGGAAGAAAGAAAAAAAAGAAAGAAAGGAAGCCATGTCCTATTCAACAAGCCATCGCCAATTCCAAATCACGGTTCAAAGAAAACCTCTCTGGACTCCTGGCCTGACTGGCCCTGAATTCAGAACTGATAAACAGGTTCTCCATCAGGAGCAGGGGGCTTGGCACTAGGTAATCTTTAAGGTCCCTTCCAACCCAAACCATTCTATGATTCTATGAAAAATTCAAACAACTTCCTTTTCAGTAGTTCTAGCCTCAGCTTTAATAATATTAACAAATATTACTGATGCTAAATGAAAGAAGCAGTAGAATAACAACAAGACCTACTGTACTACTCAATTAGACTCTACTAGTAGCTCTTTTTAGTTACTCTAAACTTTCTGGTATAGAAGCATTCAGGAGAAGCATAAAGCAGAGAAAAGTATGGCTGGTAAGAGCAAAAGAAAACACAAAGAATGCTATCTATGTCAGGTATTTCCTGAAGTACACGGAAGAAGAGCCTTTTATGTAAGTGCTAAATAAAAGATGATAAGGAAGGACAGAGCAGTGAGAGTGAAACTATCTGAGCAGGCGTAAAACAAGAGCATGAACCCCACCTTGCAGTTAGTTCTATTGCAGCACTGCAGGCAGGACACAGCCTCCACATTTCCGCTCCGAGCCCGTCCTGTAAGAGCAGCCTCAGCAATTTCTGCAGCAGAGCACAGCTGACAGCAGTAAGGCAGAGATGATGTTACACACAATAACCGCCTGATAAGAGAGAAAATACTTTTACGAGGTGCCTTCCTTCAGTGAAGGGCAGCAGATGAAGTGTGGAAATTCATACTCTGGGACTGCCTAAGGCAAGGGGAAAAAAAATACCTTAAATAAACCAGCTTTAAATCAAGAAAAAAACTACACACAAGCACTTCAAAGAATTCGGGTATTTATAAAGCCCTGTGATGACTGCTCAGACATATCTAACAAGGCTTTCACTCACTCTGTTCAATTTTCTTCTGTCTCTGGACTTTCAAAAAGTTGTAGCATAAGATAGAGCACTGTCCTTGAGAAGAGTTATGCTGAAGTACCAACATAAAATAGCTTATCTTTCTCATGGTTAAGTTACGAAAAAGTATCTTGAACTGTGAAATTAAATTTGTGCTCATTTATAACATATGACAAAAACAAAACACCAATCCTTTTGCAGAGAACAACATTTTACCAAGTAAATTCATTTCGTTGGGGTTTTTTTGTTGGGCTTTTTTTTTTTTAAACACTGATTCAGAAGCAGGAAATAGACCATTCCTAAGCATAACAATTGTACTTTTCATTTCAAAGAAAGCATTTAACTTTCTACTTTTTTTTTTTTAACATGCTAAAATACTAAGACCAAAGATGACATGTTCTCTGAGAAAGTAAAAGCCATGTAACTGTGGAAGTTAAACACAAATTACTGAAACTTAGTGTGTGACTTTTAGTTCCTTCACTGAAGCTATGGCATATACATCAAAACCACAAAATTATGCCGTACTGAACCATTCTGGCAGTGCTGTAAATCCAACACATTGTGAGAAATCGAACTTTATTGTACATAGCATTTTTTATTTCCTGACAACTGTCAGCAACACAAAGTGCCCTGAAGGAGGGAGTGTGTGCATGCCTGTCCCCTGGCAGGGAGGACCTGCCCTCAACAGATGGCACATGAGCATAAGCAAAGGCTCTATCAGTCCTACACCAAAATAGGGATTTAAAAATCACTGAAGTATTCACTGACCAGCAATCACTGACCAGCAATTAAAATATTAGTTTCCTAAAAGTACATGTGGGTTCTACATCAGCTCAAATTTGCTTTAGATATAAACTGCCCTGCTTGAGCTGACTAGCTGCACAGTGTGCAGACACACCAAGCACATGGGTACACGTGTGGTGTTACAGATTTATACACACACAAAAATCTACACACACAGAGAGTAACCAAGATACAAACTATATCACTTTATTCATTTCATCCCCTGGAGACAGACAGCTTTTGACTTGCTTTTTTTCATTAGGTTGGTTGCTTTTTTCCCCTTTTTAAATAAAGTTTTATCATTACTGTACTTCCTTTTCTTTTTAGTGCTGCTACTCCAGCTCTCTCCTGACTCACCCACACGTAGCTGTGCTTCAGCATGTTGCAGTTCGTGTTCTTTTATAAAGTGTCACTACAATTCTTACTTGAACTGAAGAGACTTAAATTGAATAAATCCACCCACAGAGGTAAAGGTGGGCAGAGCTAACAGATCACATACTAAACACACAAAAAGCCTACAGAAGGCCAGAAACAGCACCTGGGGTTCTAATTGTTTAAAATATTTGTTTATGTGTCCTTTTCCACATGAAAGTACCTCAGGTTTGAAGACCAATGTTTGTCACATTCCCAGGATCACATCAGAAGCCAGCTGTGCTTCTTAGAAACCCAGACTGACTCTTGAGATCAAAAGCACTCCTGTGATCATTCCCTTCTCTAACTTAAAACTGAAGAGAGATTTGCTACCAATGAATGCCGCACTTTCAAGAGACAGCAAGTTTCCACCAAAATTATTCTACAGCAGAAGTATTTCTAGTCCTCCAAGCTGAGAAGCTGGTCAGCCAAATATTAACTGATCATAAGCCAACATAAGAAAAGGCAAAACACCACAGCTCTACCAGCAGAGGCTACTGGTCTTTCCTTTATCTAGGAATAAACACTTTTTCCAAGAGGGTAGCAAAATCTTTTTTTACCACGCCTACTGAGAAGAAAGCAGAAGAAACGGTAGCTTTATACTTCTTACCTTGGCTGATACAGTTTCATTTCTATAAAGAAACTCAAGAAGCCACAAGGGTCTCCAAAACAGAAAGAACTTATGGGTGTAGTGGTGACAGCAGGACAGAACTGTCTGTCAAATTAAACAGATAAACTGAGCAATGTGGAAAACTGAGAGACTCCCACCTGAAAAAGAAAAAACAGCTCACCCCTCCTTCCCTCACCATGATGCAGAGGAAGGAATTCATTGCCCACAATTCTGTTAATAAGGCTGCAACAGCACTTCAACTTCTCCAGAACACTTAAACACCAAGTAGGTGTCTTTTCACAACATGTGCCAGTTTGGCCCTAAAGCTGTGTGAATACAGCACTGAGAAGGAATGCACCAATACCAAATGCTTCAAGGAGCTACTAACACCAGAGTACAAGTTCCCCAGAGTCACACAATGCCGGAATTAACACTTCCTCATTTCTCTGAGCAAGCAACAAAGTTACAAAAGAAGCTAGAAACAACTTTGCCTTTTTGAATGGCCATCTCCTGCTTCTGCAATAACCAGCTCAACCTGGAGCACTGCCTTGTTCTCGGATTCGATTAGGGCAGCTACATGCCCAAAGAGACTACAAACACAAGAAATAAGCGTAACGTTAGAATTCATTATTAAAAGGGAATCATTGTAAGAGGAAAGTAGCAATGTGGCTGCAATATGTAAAGCAGTCAAAAAAAGTCAGGTCACAGTCATTTCTAACCATGCAAAACGAACTGAACTTCTCTGTGCCTTCACTCCTTGTGTAAAATAGGAAGCAAACTACTTCCTCATCTCACTAGACCATTCTGATAATGAATAACTTTACAGAAAGCAGCACCACTGTCCATGAGGAAATTAACTGCTTCTCTGGAGCAATCTAGCAAGAGCATGGTGCAGTCTAAAGCAATGAAGATATACTGAGGAACACTGTGTCTATGGAACTATCACTAGACACCTGGGGGGATGAAGCGAGGTACTAATGGAAGAAATGGCCTACAAATATGTATTCATGGCTGCTTGCTTTCTGCAACTTCTGGACTTCTGAGCACTGCTTTGGAGCCAAAAAATATAAATTCTTAACCAGGAGATGAGCCCAGACAATTCATCCTTGTAGTTACATAGGTCATGACTAGAATCAGAACCATTTGCTCACAACACCAATTTTTACCACTCAGAGATATATATTAAGCTAAAGTGTTGAAGACACATTGGCTACTAATGGCAATGGACAAAACTATGCTTATTTCACTGTAGTCCCTTCCTCACAGATTTTTTTACTCTACTTTTACTTTCACAAGTTCCTTGTCCAACAGACCTCTCTGCCTTCTTTACAAAATCCTAGCTTCTACCCTTTCTACTCCGCCTTTCTCTGCCCATCAGCTCTCTTTGACATATTTTCTTTGTCCAGCGAGTCCTCATTTTCTTTGATGTCCCAAAATGCTGGGTGAAAGGCAGCATCATTCCTACACACTCCCTCAGTACTGACCAATACTTTCCACACAGCCAAAGAGCTCACAACCCAACCATCTCTGCTAGTTTATCATCAACCTGGGCCTCAGTCCCAGATTCTAATTAATATTCTTCCCTGCTTTCAACTCTAAGCAAGTTGCTCCTCCTCCTCCTAGTTAATTGCCATCTCTCCTCACCTCAGCTGTCCTCTCCATCCAAACCCATTTCTTCTTCCACGCTGCCTGCCTGGATACATGTTTATTAGAGCATGAGTTTTCATAGGACTGTAATGGGGTCAAACTGAGGCCCATTCTGGACTAGGGACAGGGAGAAAAGCAAAGCTAGAGGCATCAGCCCTGCAAAAACACTCTGCTCTAAAGCAGAGACACACTAGAGTTATTTGAAGAGCTGTCAAATTTTAAGACTCCCATTACAACATCTGTTCCTAAGCTTCACTTTTGGCAGTTACTGAAGTCATTTGACTGAAATTCCTTTGAAAACCTGACACAATATTAACATCAATATTATGCCACATTCAAAATATTAGGTCTTAATCAATAGTCTCTTACACTGCCATTTACTAGACTCTACTGCCAGTCACAACTACAGTGAGTTTCCTACCAGGACACAATTCTATCCCATGTCAATTCAGAAGCAGAGTCACAGAATAATGGTGAGTTTCCCCATGAAAACTTTGAACACTGCTAAAACTATAAACTTCAGAAGAGATAAGAAAACAACTTGGGCTTTGTTGAAAATTCTTGTAGGATTGCCCTCCAAACTTCAAGGTTGGAGATATCAACTAGATTATGCTATTCTGTTACTCCTGCTAAAAAATTAATTCTGAATTAATTAGTTCTGAAATCCAAGATGCAAAGGTAAAAACAGATAAAGCATTTACTATTTTAATGCTTAGGAGAACATGACTTTAGTCAGTTATACGTGGGAACAAGCAAAGTAGCCATAGGAAGAAATTTCAAAACCATCATTGCAATTCAATTGCCGTTCAGCTGACAAATCCACATCTCCCCACACAGAAGCAGGAAATCTAAACTCTGAATCAATTAACTGCTTCCATAAGCAATCCTTACACAATGCTCTCTCTTGTCTGTATGATCTTCATTTATGTAAAAGGTCAGCAATTTTATCTTTGAAATGAAGCCTCATGAAGTCTAGTGGTTACTTATTTCACTTCCACCTCTGAAGGGAACAGTTTCAAGTAACCATATGTCTCAGCACATAAAAGGTGCAAATACAACAAGAAATTAACTGCCTTTTCATGCCCAGAATGCACTTTGCCTAAGAATTTTCACTTTCAAGGACACTAAACAGGAAGGTTCTGTTTAAACAACAGCAAAAAAAAAAAAAAAAAACAAAAAAAAAACCAACAAACACAAAACAACATAAAACTCTGCTATGATAGTATTTCTTATTAATTCCTACTGCTTTTTTTTTTTTTCACAGAATAACAGTGCTAGGATTCAGAAGACTGTCATGTTTTTGGCTTTTTTTTTTTATTCAGTAGAGGGTCAAACTGATTTGTACATCAGAGGCTGAAACAAACACCTCTGTTGTGCAACACAAAAAGGCAAGAAATCTATTTCCCTGAGGATGTTACCCTCAAGACTGCTGTAATAAAAAGGAGAATGAGCCATCATCCAGTGCCACACCTGACTAGGAGAATACGCAATTAGATATAACTTTTGAAGTTATTCAACTGCTACAGCCACTAGACACAGAAACGGGGCTTTCCAGTCATCTAATTTACAACTAGGGCTCCTAGGAACTCATCTATTACCTTGTGTAGTACACCAGAAAAAGTTACTCATGCTAACACTCCATTTAATTTAATCATCTAGTACTGAAGGAGAACCAGAATTGCCTCATGGCTGAATTTAAGAGTCTTTTGAACTATGCCAGTTAAACAGAATTTGCTCATAGAACTGCCTCCTGCTACCGGGGAACATTTAAGCCCTGTAGTCTGAAGTAAAAAGTGCTTTTAAAAATGTATCTAGGACAGTGTTCTACTGCACTTTCTTATATATAAAGTGATTACCAATATTTTTTTTTTTTTTTGCCTGGTGGACACCAATTTCAGGTAAAGCATTTGCTGATGGAATCAGCCTCTCAGATAAACGTATTAACTGCCTAGAGGATCAAGCTTTAGGTTTTGGTGTGGGTGGCAGACAGAAGGCCTGTTTTGCAAGGCATGCTATTTTTGTAGCTACAGCCACACCAAACTGAACTCAAATCTCACAAGCTAAGCTGTCCCAGACTCAGTCACACTATTTGCACAGGGACCACCTGGGAATCCCAAGTGCTGTAGATATAAGCCAGAGAATCAGTCCAACACTTAGTAATCGAGACCACAAACCATACCGCATTTCCACTGAACAGGAGTAGAATAAAAAAAAATACCCTCCCATACAAACATTATTACAGAAAACTAGTTTTATACACTTGATGATTGTACATAAGTGCAATCCCTATGTTTCAAAGATATTTAGTTCCCAATTTTTCCTACAGTCCTGAAATGATTTCGTGTAGTAGAAAAAAAAAAAAAAAAGTCAGGTTTGGACAGTCAGATACCACTCCCCAAATGCAGCATCAGGACTTTAGGTTAGTGCACAGAAGGCAAACAACAGTCTTTCCCAGGACACATGAATTAGTCAATACTTGTTTATGTACTAGAACAAAAAATTCTTTTTCTAGGTGCTAAAAAAGCAATCCTAAAGAACACTCAAAGCTAATAAGTCTGGAACCAAAAATACTTTTACAAATCAATTACATGAACAGCATGTAATTGATTGTCAAGAGTAACATTGCCAGAGTTAACAAGAATTAAATTACTAAACATTTCATCAATATCACCATATTCAAGAGCAACAGTAAATGAAGAGGTCAGCATAACCAGACAACAAAGGTTGTAAAAACAGATTTGAGTTCATAAACCATATAAACATACTAAACAGTGTCAGCCCTTACCTCACCACCATGACTGTCCTACAACTATCCTGAAATTCAAATGATCATGAGTGAAAGGCCAAAGAATGAATCATTTTCACTACACCTTTCAATTATGCTTTACATGTAACTAGTTTCATTGTTTTCACAGTGAAGGTATTCTCTGTACCTCAGGCTTTCACGTGACAGGGAGCACAAAATGCCATTTCTAAAAAGCAGAATGCAATTAAAACCGCAGGGGATGGGGAACACAGGAGAAAGTGCTGCAGCTAAAAATACTTTCAACTTTACCTACTCAATTCTAAAACTGCTCATTGTTCGTCATTGGTTTCTGTTAAGCTCTGCTGTTTATATGATTGCAGTACATGTATCCCCCGTAAGCACTGGTACTGCAAATGTAAAACAGTGCCTATGTAAGAGCCTATTACTCTCAGCAAATTTCAGACAGTTGGAAACACTCTGCCAGCTGCAGCAGCCAACTTGTGGCACTCGAGAGAACATTCCTGAATCACAGACGGGGCAAACTGAGGTGATTTTATAAGAGATCCTTAAATTAAAGGCAATCAAGTAAGTCCCTGTATTCGTAAACATGAAGAGAAATGCAGAATTCTCTACATTGGGTAGATGTATTAAATTTTCCATGATAACAAGGAAGAAAATACTGATAATGCTAAGTAAAGTCTATGTGGCCATAGATTAATAATAAAGGAACACTTAAGAGGTGTGCAAGAGGACCATCCATTTACTTAAAAGTACTCTTGATATAGCCAAACAAATGAGAGTAAAAAAGACATTGAATGGTACAAGTGGCCAACATTAACAGCTGGAAAATTATTTGAAATAATTCTTACCCTGCCTAACTGATTCATGTATTTCAGGTGCCACAGCTAGTAAGCAGTGCCAGTGCTTCAGGATCCAATCCAAGCAGAGGTGCCTTCATCTCCCCAGTCCCCCCACTCTCATCACCTCTGAAGCTATGTTGACAGACTGGAGGGATTCAGTTGGACCAAAATGACTACCAGGATGACTCTCTGCATCCTGGTTCTAAGCAAAGGAGCTGGCAATGACATTCAAGCCATGTGTGGATTCAGCACATATATTCACATGAGCTGCATGCCTTGCCTGTAGCACATTTGCTTGACAGCTGATAATCCATGAGATGCAATTTGACAACACTCAAAATATTTCAGCTTTGAAGATGTATTTTCAAACATTCTTACGATGAATGTGTCTCATTAAATTGATTTGTAATGTACTTCAGGATAGTTAACATCACCTTAACAAACAGGAGTCAGCTCTTCTCAACTGATGCCCATCTACATCAACAACAGAAACTCTTGGTATCATTAATAAGAACAAGCCTGTAGGTAGGACAGGCAAAGGTGACAACCTTGACTTACACTAGTGCCATCATTTCCTAAAAACCACCAACCAAATGAACTACAATAGCCACCCACAAACCTGCTTTAAAAACAAATCTAACTCCTTGCACACAAGCTTTTATTTTGACTGTCTCCACTACGTCAAGATATGCATTGGTTCCATCTATGCCCCCAGCTGGCAGGCAGGAACAAGAAAAAGGGGACTGCAGGCTGTTTGTGCATTTGTATTCTCCAAGATACACAGTGAGAGGAAAAAATCTGCATTTATGTTCACCATGCCAAAGCAGCTGCAGAAATCCAAAGTGGCCCCTACATATGCTTTTCCAAATGACAGAGACAATTTCTGTTACTATATTACTCAATAATTCAGTAGTTTGCAATACAAATATTCCCCACCCTTCTGTCTCTTTACAGTATTAATTCCAAGTGTTTAGTAAACACTGTTAAAGGTCTGGCGACAGACACCTTAAGGTGCCCTCATGAGCATCTTTAAACTAGTGCATTCAATTAATTTAACAATTAATTATTTTGGAAATATATATAACTCCTGATAGACACAACAAAAATTGATTCCTTTTCTCTCTTAATCAAGAGATTAAGACTCACACAAAACCCAGATAAAGGTAGAGGACAGTTGTGTGTGCAAGAACTGGCTGACACCAGGTTTCCAGAGCCAGTGCAGAGGTTTCACAGGAAGAGGCAGAGACTTTCAGAAGACAAACTCTTCTATAATCTGTCCCCTCAGGTGGCCCCAGCTAAACTGCAAACAAGGAAGAAAATCTAGAGCACCTGATGACAAATGGAAGTTGTGTAACAGATGGGATCAAATTCATTCCTTACTTTCATATAATCATGGTACTTCTTGACAGGGATATTTTAAAACAATCCTGGGATCACTTCTTTCCACAGCCCCTGCTCTCAGACAGCTAATATATGCAATAATAAATCTGACAGTCTGACTGGGATAAAAAGCTATCTTCTCTCCTACTCAAAGCTTCTGTTTCAACAATAGAATACTCTCTGTATGCCAGGCAAGAAACAATCCAACTTCATGTAACAGCAGCATCTCATTCATGTGGTTTAGGATTTTGCTGTTAAGCTTGCCACACAGAACCAAAGACATATTCTGCTAAACATTACACCTTGCTGAACAAAGATTTTTGTAAGGGGAAGCTTTTAAGTTTGAATCCACGTTCCAACCTTGACAACAGTAATCTTAGGCTATTTACTGCCCAACACCCAAATCTGCCACAACCTACAACACAAAATGCTGATTAACTAAAAGCTGTATTTAAAATCCAAGCAGAGCATAAAGAATAAAAAATCTATGTCACTGAGGGGAGAGAGAATTTGAGCAAAAGAGACTTTGCAATTTTTACCACTAGAAACAGTAATAAGGAAGAACCCAGATTATCAGATCAATCTAGAAAATGTTTTAGTGGTTTGAAGATTAACATACATGCTAATGTACACTTGATTTCCATATTATGTTACCAGAAACTCAGGATGACAGATTTTAACTGTTAGTAAGACTCCACTATCACAGCAGTATGACAGCTGTCACACTGTTGCTGACATTTGAATCCAGGATGCTGATGCTATGGAACAGATAGAGAAAAAAAACTTCAAAAACCTTCATAACACACAGTCTCTTGATTTCTTTGGGGTCTCAAATGTTTCTGCGAAGAAACTTCTTGTATTTTTTTACCAAGTGAGATATGACACTAGATTAATAAGTAACAAAAAATTAAGTTGCAGGCGTCCTTATTATTGGATTACATGGGAGAAAATTACCATGGAATTAAAATTTGATTTTATAGGCTATATAATGAATAGGTTAGAAACAACACTCTCTTGTTGCAGACTCCAAATTCACCTTAACCCCACCTGGAATTACAGCCCCAGCATCACAGCGCTGCACACAAACCTGCAGGATACACCCTAACCGTGACAAATTTGCCATGATCCCTGTATTCCGCTTAACCCGCTGCATGTTCAGCCACACTCCGAAGGACTGCAGATGTCCCTCCAGGAGCTCTCCGCCTCCCGTTATCCATTAACACTGTCACTCCATCCCGCATCCCGCGGCACCACCTGCATCCCGGGGAGCCGCCCGCGCTCGCACCGGGCGCAAACCAGACCCCGCGCCCGCGCCGGGGGGAAGGAGCCGCCGGAGCAGCCCAGGGCAGGGCGGCCGGAGCCCGGCGAGCCGCCCGGCTCCCCGGCCAGGCAGCGGCGGCCGCCGCGTCCCCCGCGGCCCCGGGCCGCTCCTCGGCGTGCGGGGGAAGCGGCGGCGGGACGGGAGAAGTTGCGAAGCGCCGAGGGAGCGGGGAGAGCAACAGCTGGAGCGGGGCGGGGAGCGGGGGCCCCCGCGGGAACGGGGCGGGGGTCGCGCCGCCGGCGCCCAGGGAACGCGAGGGATGCAGCGGCGAGCGCCCCGCCCGGCCCCTCCCGCCACTCACCGAGCCGCCCCGCGCGCGGCGATGCGGGACCGGGATCCGGAGCGGAGCCGGGATCCGGAGCGGGACCGGGATCGGGAGCGGAGCCGGGATCGGGAGCGGAGCCGGAGCCGCCGCCTCCCCCGCTCGGCCGGAGCAGCGACGGAGCGGCGCGCGCGGGCGGCGGGAGCGCGCCGGGAGCGCGCGCGGGCGGCGGGAGCGCGCGCGGGGAGGGGGGAGCTGGGGGGGGGGGGGGGGGGGCGCCCGGGCGGTCCCGGGGGGGGGGGGGGGGCGGCCAGCAGCAGGTGACTGCGCAAGCGCGCCCGGCCGCCAGCGCACTGCGCATGCACCTGCTTCGACTCCCAGTGTCTCGGACACGGGCGGGGGAGCGAAAGAGAGGCGGGCGGGCGGGCGGGCGCGGCGGCGAGCGGGGCAGCCCCTTAAAGGGGCCGCCGCCTGCCGCAGCCCGCAGGAGCAGCTGGGGAGCAGCTCAGTCACAGCTCAGCCACAGCTCAGTCACAGCTCAGCCAGCATTACTGACCCGCCCTTGAGCCAGGTGTGCGCTTCTGGTGCTTTTTGACAGCCGCGATCGGGAGTCTGAAGTGTCTGCAGTTGGCAAAGCCGGGGTGGGAAAGGAGATGGGGTGCTCCTTATCTGGGAAAAGCGAGGCTCCTGGCTTAAAGCCCTTCAGAAAGGTCTTCCCAGGTGGATCAAAGCATAAATAAATAAATAAATAACAATTTTTTAAAATGTGGAAAGTTCCATCCCTCAGTTTGCACTGCCAGAATCCCATACCATTGCACTCAGGCTGATCCTGGAATGCTTTCCACCTCTACGTCCGCGAAAACGCAAAAGACGTGCAAAATGTGTTTAAAAATCACAGAAAAGCCCCACATGGGGTTGTGGGGTTATTTTTCCTGGAGAAAGGGATCCTCGGGGGATACCTTTTGGCTTTGTACAGCTCCCTGAGAGGAGGCTGTAGCCAGGTGGGGTCGGTCTCTTCTCCCAGGTGACAAGAGACGGACAAGAAGAAATGGCCCCAAGTTGCACTAGGGAAGGTTTAGATCGGATATTAGGGGGAAAAAAAATCCACTTAGAAAGGGCTGTCAAGTGTTGGAACAGGCTGCCCATAAAAGTGGTGGAGTCACCATCACTGGGGGAGTTTAATATAAATGTAAATGTGGCACCTGGGGCTGTGGTTTAGTGGTGACTTTGCCATGGGTTTATGAATGGGCTCAATGATCTGAAAGGCATTCTTCAGCATAAATGATTATAAATTACTTAAAACATAAAAACATATTTTAAGAACATCCCATGGACTTAATTATGAGCTTTCCGTGCAGGACCAGGAATTGGACTCAATCTTCCTTGTGGGTCTCTTCCAACTCAGCATATTCTGTGATTCTCTGATTTTATGAAGGTTTCACCTTCCATGTCACACCCAGGATTTAGGTATCTTCACACAGGGACAAAGCACACACTGAACTGCTTCTCCTGCTGTGGATAAATTTGCTAAAGCAGAGGGATTGCACAAATACCTTGTTTCAGGGCTTGCTGCTTTAGTAAAATTCCACATAGACCTACTTAGAAAGAAAACAATTAAAAGTTCTTCTGTTTTATTTTTGCTTTTGTTTTGGTTTGTTGTTTTGGTTTTTTGTTTGTTTGTTTGTTTTTTCTTAAAGTAACCTGTAATCTAGACAATGCTTTTCTAAATTTTGCTATGAAGTCTCCCTTGGCCTTCACACTGAGCTGTTCTGACACCAAGGGAAGTTCACAGCTCATTCAGTGAGGCAGCACCAGGAGGGTTCAGAGACAGAGCGGGACAGCCAGGCAGTACAAAACCTGCACCCTCAAACTGTAAAACATCATCATTACAGCTCTAATCAAAGGGTATTTCTCAATCTGAAAGAGACAAACCTCATGGTCCAACCACTTCTACTAGTTCCTCTTCAGAAACCTGATAGCAGTTTGTTAAGAGCCAAATATTAGTGAATATCAGGTACATCCAAGCCCACCGAGAAAGCAAAAAAATGGAAAATAGCTCAGAGATTTATTTATATGTCAAAGTATTTATCTTTTTATTATCATACCTACACATGTGTTGACTTAATCTGATAAACTTAGTTTGTTTTTAACTTATTATGATTCAAGATATATGGATTAACTATAATAACTTTAAAGTATTCCAGCTAAAAGTATCCTGGGATATGAAGGAAGCCATTTGTGAATATAGTTAGCTGCAAAACCTGTTTGGTGAACTCAAAGGAAATCACCACACTTGAGTTTTGGTCCTTGGGTAGCAGTCAGGCAAGACCAGGGCTGGTGCACCACATACCTGCCCACTACTCTCACCTAAGCAGGGGAAAGGGAGTGCTCAGACAAGCTCTGGAGGCTCTGAGAGGTTTGTACAGACTGGAGCAAACAGAGGAGATGTCGAAGAAGATATGAAGAAGGATTTTCACAGAAGCACCTTCAGCAGAATGACAGAAGTTCCAGCTCTGCCTGCGTGTTATTTGTGTAAGTGGCTGAAAAAATGCTTGACATGACTTTTCACTTCTGCCACAGAAAGGATTTTTTTGCAGTGGACACAAATTTTGAGGTGTCAATCGATGAATGCCTGAGATAAGGCAGGTTATCACCACATCCTCATCTTCTCTAAGATCTACAGGGCTTTACAAGACCGAGTGCCAGGCAGGAGGTGATCCAGGTTCCACTGAACTGAATTCAAGGGAAGCAGGATTGTGCTCTGAGTTAATGTTGGACTCATTACCATATGGGCTTAATAGAAACCAGGGGTCTCTCCTGTCATACTATAGAGCTTTGTCCTACACAGAACTGAAGGGCTACACACAACCTCAGGGATGAACAGTTGTTGTTGCTCATAACATTATAAAGCACTCGGGGCTTGGCAGGGTGGGGTTAGACAAAGAAAAGTTCCTACTGAAACCATGAGCAGGTTTATTATAATAAATAGTCTTTAGTGTTTACCAAAATTGTAAGATACCTTTGATTTGGATCTCACATCTTTCACAAGTACATGGATTCCCAGACGCTGAGGATCACTGATGCTTTAACAGCAGTTGCACACTAAGACATCCACATCTCACATAATAATTGAAGCATAAAAAATTATTGAACACTGTGGAAAATGCTGCATGACTAAAAAACCCAGCAATTTTCTATTAGTTCTGCCTTCACTTTTAATTTCTTAATTGCTTCTTCTGAATGCAAAATTATTTTACCAGACTATCGCTGCAATAAATATTAAAACTCTCCCCAAAAAAACAAACCCTCAAAACAACAACAATAAAACAGAATTAAAGAGTATATTTTTCAGTTATTATCATAGAATGGAAGAGTGGTAATAGAGCAGAACTGTTCCTATGCTGCTAAATGCCTGAGGATTTTGTTAGTTAGTGCCAGGTAGCTATATCTGACAGGAAAGAAAAAGGTCAGAGGATTTTCATTAAGAAAGGATTAATAAGCTTTAAATGTAGTCTTGGATGTATATGTATTGCATATATATGTTCATATACCAGGGAAAAAAGCTGACTTGACTTTATATATGGATGGCCAGATGGATAAATAAAGCCAAAGGTGCAAAGCTGCCCTTAGGTGCCATGTGCTGTTGGAATACTTGGGTTGCTTTTCAACCTAATGGTAGCCTTGGGGGGAGAGTCCAAAGGGAAGTAGAAGTGACCATCACCCTGTGCCATGTGGACTCAGCAGGGACAATAGAGCACCCTGACCACTGACAGCAGCCACGTTTGTTCTGGGGGGCAGGACAGCAACAGCTCTTCCATTACATGGATGAAAATAGACAATAAACATCCTATGGATAAAGATTATTCTTTTAAACAAATGGTTAAAGAGATGAAGTTTCTTGTGGAAAATGTCAAGAACAGAAGAAATGCAGCTTTTCAGGATTCCCTTGTTACACTGTTGTAGCTCATAGCACCTTTCAGTTCAAATGAAACTAACGTCAGGTTTTGCCCTCCCCTGCCCAGATTTCCCCACATTCTCAAGTGCCACGGTAGTAGACAAGAGAGTGCAAAAGCAGTCACATTTATACCACAGACTCCTCTAGGGCTTTCATTTAGATAGTACAAATCCTCTGATAGGGATGTCGCTCTTCAGAATATAAACAGTTGTAACAAAATGTGAACCATCTACATAAATTTCCAGAAACACAGACAAAACAAAAAGCCAAGGTCAAATCACTTCATAAGGATCCCTGAAGTGCTTCCAGATACTGTCATGCCAAACAGTTTGAATGTTTTATACTTGCATGGAGACAGGTATTCACAATCTCAGAATGTCTTCCTCCCCTGCTCCTCAAAAAAACCAAAAAAAAAAACCCCATCATTTTGATATTTAGGTGGCAAGTGGGAAAACTGAGATGCTTTTGGAGTTCAATCTTTTTACCCTGACAGACCTGGTGAAATCCTGTCATCTCCCCAGTCACTTCACGTGACTAATTGCATCAGTCATCTCCTCTTCTGCCATTAAAAAGTCCAAGATTATTTCAGAGTTTGCTCATCTGGTGATGCAGTTGATCCTGACAAACGATCAGCACAACCCCTTCATATGGGGAGCCTCAGCTAAAACACACAGCATGCTCTCAACTAATGAACATGTCTTTAAGTCAAATATCACAAGAAGGTTCAGTGCCATGGCAGTTGGACTGTGATCAAGAATAATGGAAATTTTACAAAATAAAGTGCTTTTTTTCACATTTTCACATTTTGCTGCCTTACCTCAAAAATATAGCTCATCTATATGAGAGACAGGGAAGAAAAAGGAAGAAAGAGAAAATGTCAGGTGTTAAGCCTGCATTAGAAGAAGATTACAGACCAGTAAGCATGAGGAAGGTGGAAAGAGGAACTGCAGCTATTTTAATCATTTTTTATCTCTACTGGAAAATAGAAAGATAAATTAGAGTAGCAGACCTGCTACAGAATAGAGCAGAACACAGTATTAGACTCTGAGATTTTTAAGCTGCTTATAAAAGTTTGTGAAATACAGAATTTCTTCAGTGATCGCTGCATGGACTCCATTGCACTGACAAGTGCTTTGAGTAGTTGCAGTGATGAACCTGTGCTGGTAGCAAACTGGCAAGGGAAGAGGCCTGCTAAGCAATGAGATAATCCAGCATCACCAAGTTTAGGAGGTCATGGCCACAGACTGAGCTTCTGAACTTAGGGCACACGGTGGAGGAAAAGCCTCAGATGCACCTGTGAGTCTGTGTTTGGGGTAGTGGAAAAACTGTGGTCACCTCAGCAGGTGCTGGGCCATCACCTTTGCTCATTTGAAAGGTGCCTTTCTCCAGCAAAACTCCTAAATGTCATTGTAAACTCCTAAATACCACTGTATTTGTTCACTCTGAGTAGCAGTCAGTGCCTTTAAGTGTGGGCTTCCCCAAGGCAGAGGAGGCTGCAAATCGGGTGATCAAGAGTGGCAGAGTTTCACTTGACCTCCCATTAGCCCCAGTCAAGCCAGTTTATTAAACAAAGTAAACCCTCAGGACCACAGGAGGAAATAAAACATATATATCTGAACCGGAACTTTCTCACAAACATTATATATCCTTTTTCTTCTCTTGCCCACAGATTTTTTCAGATCAACAGCATAACAGTATTCCAGTGAATGGACAGAATCAATGTTTCAGACAACAGGGAAGACAATGTCCCAGAGTTAGACTGTCTCATGACTCTCTGGAAGAGAACCCAGCTTTTTCTTTTGGTCTCATTTGGGTGTTTTTGACACAGCTGTGCTGCCCTGATGGAAACAAATATTCACTGATTTCATAGAGATTTCTATCTACCTCAGGAGCATGGACTGGTATTTTACTTTGATCACATCCTTTGTCATGATGTAATCATTGCAGGGTTTTCATTTATTAGTGGGTTAGTTTTGTTTTAGTTGTTTTTTTGTTTTTGTTTTTTTTTTTCCCAAAGTGCTTAATTTATTTGTTATTAGAAGCCCTCAGAACAGCATTTGGCTCCTAAGTGATTTTTGGGCTGCGTCTACGTGTTACCAAGGGACATTGTCAAGAGAACATTTCACTTTGCCTCAGCTGTTTCCTCTGCTACAGCTGTTCTTAGTTTCCCTTCACATCACAGGGGAAGTTGCTATCTTCTGTGGTGGAAACAGGTAACTGAATGAAAGCACCTCAGGGAAGGGCTCTGCAGAGCATCAATCTCAGGGGACAATTGCAAAATTCAGTGAGTAAACATGGACTTCATGGAACAACAGTGTTAGGCACCTCTGAGCAAGATAAGACAGCATCTTGCATTCCATAGGATGTGTTCCTTGAGCTCCAGCAGTGCAGCCATCAGCTGAAGGTGCTCAGCACCTCCCTGGACTGAAGTGTCACTGTTGTCGCTGTTCTGCCCTTGCACCACTGTTTCAGTTTGAAAGGACTTGATTGCTTGGTCCCATCTGAAAACTAGAATTTGATTTAGTAAATCAAAACCTCAACTGGTTCTGCAGCATTCTTTTGAAGTTCTATAAACCAAATTTATCTTTGTGTGTGATCTAAGTGATATTGAGTACAAGGCTACTGAATAATGAGAGAAAAAATAGACTATGATTTAGTTATTAGCTCACCAACTATATCTACCTCTTTAAAATTACACTGTTTTGATGCAGTCATCTGTTGTACACCTTTATACTGCGGCCTTCTTGCAATGCCATCAATATGCTCCAAAGAGCAGCAGACATTGAAATCATTTTAGTGTATCAAATTGCTGAATGGAAAGAACTTTGAAGAAACCCTTTCCTCATCAGTAGACACATTTTCTTGGAGGTTCTCCCATGACCTAATATGCAGTGGTTAGGTAGCACTCTTTTCCTGTGGGATAAGATATTCCCAGTCACCCATCACCTTCATGGTAGGCGTGTTTGGGTTATGAAGCAGAATCTTTGAGCACAATCATTTTAAAATGCCTGAGTAGCTCAAGGGACAGAAAAGGAGTCCTTACTGGTCCCACAGGTACAAGTCCCTCTAGCTGCAAGGAAGAGTTTGCTAGCAGAGGAAATGGAAAGCCAGGATTTTCCTGTGCTGTAATCTGTAAGACACAGACTGGGTGCAGATGAAGGCTTCCATGAAACAAAGCATTTAGGCAGGCACTTAAACACTTCCTCTGCTGAGGAACTGTAACACTGCACACCAGACATGTTTCTCTTCCTTTTTCCTGAGCAAGAATATGGCACCTAGGGCTAAATATAGCACCAGATAAAGCTGTTTAATATTCAGTCAGCAAGAAAAGAGAGTAAAGCTGGTATTGCACACTGTAATTGCTTAAACTTATTCTGAGTTTTCCCAATTGATTAAAAGATAATATTTTTTATGTCCAGCTGATAAGCCCCACACATGAGCTGGAAAACATTCTGTGCCTGTTTATTGCAATCTGGATCCAGTCCCATCTGAGACATCTGGGTTCCTGGAGTCACAGCTTAGGTACCTATTATGTTAATGATCACACTAGGCAGCTTTTCCCCATGACCACACCGCCTCTGCAGGATTGCATCACAAACCAGCGGGACCTTTTAAATACATGCTCATATTCTCCTGATTCTAAATTACTTCTGTCTCAGGCACTGAATAAGTTAAAAACCTGAAAAAAGCAAAAGAGTCTTCTCTTGTGAGGCTGTAACTCTGAAGCTTAGACCTTATTTCTGACCTCAGACTTCTCGTATGAAATTAAGCAAGAAGGCTACAAAGCCTGGCAGTGGTACCTCCCATTCTGAAAACTTCTAAGTGCCTGAAATGATGCCATTAATCTTCAGTAATTTCATATGCAAAAAGCTAAATTGGAAATATCTGTACAATGCCTTAAAAAACCACTGGTGCAATTCCTGATCTTAGCAGCTTGCAGACTAAGTTGTAGATGAGAGGAAAACACAAATGCTGAGGTCTGCTGTACACATTGGCTTTCTACAACCAAGCTGATACTAAACCAACAAATCTGGGCACAAAAGCTGGAGCAGCACAGTGTCTCTGTGCTGTGCTATGCAGTGAGGCTGATCACTCAGAGTTGTTTTCCAGCTTGCCTGTGATCCCCTGCCCTGTGCCAGGTAGCCATTCTTTCTGTCCCAGGACACTCCCTTGGAAATCAGGTTTGTGGTGCTGGACACTCAAGAGCATGTGTATACTGCCCAGTCAACCTGCGTGGGTCATCTCCTGCCTGGCTGGCAGGATGTAAGAGAGAGACTGGGGGAGCTGCAGTGGAAGCACTGGGAACATAGCAGGGAAGGAGGGAACTGGAAACAGGGAGGAGCCCAGAACTTCTGCACTGAAAGAGATCCAATGGGAAATGCAAGGCACACAGAATGTAAATCAGGAGAAAATTACAATTCATTAGTTACACTGTTCACAGGACTCTATTTTTCAATTATATTTTCTTCTCATCTAAAAAAAAAGACAAATGGTACCTGCTCCTTCATGCTCCTATTTTGTTGCCAATATTATTTTAATCTTAATTTTTTATCAGTTGAATTTTACTTTAAAAGGCTGGTAGGGGCAGATGTAGACAATACAATATTTCTGTGGTTTGCTGAAAGAAGACCAGCTTAAGCAGGGATGTGAGAGGGGCTGGGGAACCATGTGAGAGAAAGGAGAGGCATAAGGGCAGTGAGCCAGTCATAAGTGTGCATGCTTCTAAGTGGTTTTAATGGGGTCACTTCTGTCCTAAGGCAGAGCACTGCTGCTCGGATGACAGACTCTGCCCCTGAGCTTGTGAAAGGTTTTGCAGCTGAGTGTGACAAGCTTGGGTTTAGTGCAGAGGGGGCTGCACTCAGGACTTGAATGTGGCCAGATGGCAGAGGGGCACGTGTGCCCATTGGAAGACAGCATGGCTACCAAGAAATAAGGCAGACAGTAGGAGACCACGGTGCAGAAAAAGACCTCATGTCATATTGAGACTTGGACAAAGGTTTCAGATTAAGTGGATGGTTTGGGAAAGGCTGCAAAGGGAGAATATTACAATATAATGGCTGTCAGTGAGAAGGAATGGCTGCAGGTTTATTCTGTGATAAACATTTAAATTGTTCAGTAAGAATGTTTTAAAACCTTCCTTATCCTCATTAGTACAGCTAATCACCCAGTGATTCTTCTTTCTCTTTTCCATATCATCTTCTTCTGTTGTTGCAGAGAAATAGAAAATATACTTTTAAATTAAGAAATTGTAGTTGGGTACACAATAAACAACATGGGGTAGTCCAAACACATAGCAGTTTAGAACTCTCCTCATTTAGAGCCTTTCTTACAAAAGTGTTTATCCAATACTATTCCCTCTACACTCCTGTCCATCCCTGCCATAAGAATATCACAAGCAGATGTAGGAGGATTTTGTCAGAATTAATCACTGATCACCTTCTTGTAAAAGCTTTATTTTATTCTAAAAGGGGGTGAGGGAAAAGCACACACATACATATAACCACCCAGAGCTTTAGGATAAAAGAAGTAAAAATACTGGTCATATGAGTTTCTCCCTCAGAAAGAAAAAAATACAGGCATTTACTGATAAAAAAAAGGAATTTTTTTTAAATTTTTGTTTGTTTGCTTTTGCTAATCTTTAAAAATGCTTAATACATTGCTTGTGGGCTTCATGTTTCACTTTAATGCAGTGTTAACCCTTGAAATTCATTAATTGACTTTATGTTGCATTAAATGCTGCAATCAATTCAGTCTCAATATTCTACACTTTTATCCCTGCTATAAAAAAAAGCTCTATTAGCTTTACTTGGCTCAAAACCAATACAGTGAACTACCCTTAATTATTAATAATCTGTTTCCCCTTCAATAAAACTTTTTGGACCTTTACTACAGTAGGATGATATATTTATTTGGTGTGTAGGGTTCAGAGCAATACAGTGCACTCTCTCTGGGAAAGAATCCAAAAATAACTATCTACTTGATATCAACCCAAGGGATTTCCTAAGGGAATGGGAGTATCATTTCAGGGCAGATCATCAGTGGTTTAGGGGAATTAGACAAATTTGTGTCTGGGGAACAGATGCCTCGGGGTTTGTAAATGTGTGAGAGAACCTTTCCCCCCTTGGTCACCAGTTCAGGTCCATCCAGCACAGCAGCGACTGGAAGTTATTAAACATCTGATGAGCTTCTGGGGCCTCCAGAAACAGGGAGTGGGATTCCTAAGAGACACTTGCTAACATCTTGGAGCCGCTCCTACCCAAGCTGCAGCCTCAACAGCGATACATAGACACAGAAACTGGGAATAAGCATGATGGAGTGAAGAATATTTCATCTGCTAAATGCAGTAAGCAGGCTGCTTCTGGGCTGGCAACCCACAGTTCGATTTACTGCTGGCACTTTCTTGTTCTATAAAAGAAAGAAAATTATGTATTATAAAGGACTGTGTTATATAACCTTTCCTCACAAATGCCATCAGAAGGACCCAGAAGCCTTAGAAACCCACACTTGCAATGTTTCAGGCCTTGGAGAAGATAAAGGAGTAAAGAAAGATTTGTTTTCATACTTAGAGGCCAGTTCTGGGAGTCCTGGGACTCTTGAACTGCTACAAGCTGCACATCCAGCTTTTGGGCAGGTCTGCTAGGAGAAAGAGGAGACAAATGCTGAGCATTACAACCACAAACCACAGCTGTTGATGGGAATTGGCAGGAGACCAGGGAATGCCGGGAAGCATAGATGGCCTGCAGCAGAAGGTAGGGCTGAGCAGGGCTCTTTGGCACTTGAAGCTTTTTTATTCATCTCCTGGTGCTTTTCCATCCTGGCATCTGGTTTCCGTGACAGCGCAAGGGAGGGACAGCATGGTGCAATTTTATGTTCTCTGGGCTGTGTTGGCACTTCCTCGGGTAAACACGCCTCGCCTCAGGCTCAGCTTCGCCGGGCCCCTGCGTTCAGAGTATTGGCAGTTTTAGTTTGCCGATAGCTCCGTCCAGTTGTCTCCGTATTTCATTTGAGGAGGAGGGGGTTGAGACCTGCCAACTGTCCCCCTGCTCCCTCAGAACAGGGCCCTGGTGAGGGCAGAGATGAGCTGTGGCAAAGCCCTGCCCATCAGCAGAGCTGCCACCAGGAGAGCATGTGATGGGGCTCACAGCTCTGTGGTCCAGCTGGAGCCAGGCTTTGTGCCACAAGACCTTGGATGTACCCTGGTGCTCTCATTTCCTTGCACCCTTTTGAGGGGTCTCAGGGGTCTCTTTATCTGCTCATATGTTACGTGACTAAACGGTACCCGAATTCAAGCATGGGCTTCTGAATAGTGAAGTAATTTAGGTGGCAGAGAGCATGCAAGTTTAAATGCCTGAAAAAGGAAGAGATTAAAAAAAAAGAGAAAGGTTTCTGTAATGGGATCTGCTGCTCACCCGTTTTTGTTACCAGCATGTGCAAATCTTGCTATTCCAGTCCATTATATTCAACAATCTTATATTCAGTGGCAGGTGAAATGTCATACCTCGGGGTAAACTTTCACTGCAGTAGGCAGAGAATTTGTCCTTTAAACACCCTTAGTATTAATGGGACATTGATACAGTAATTTAAACTCCAAGAGATACAAATGTCTCATGAGGGACCATTTTCAAATGTGTTGACATTTTGATTCACAAAATAAGATACTTTTAGAAACAAATGCAAATTTATTTCATTCTAGATTTGAGGTCAGCTGGATACTGGAAGAGAAATGTTTAGTATGCTTCTCAACTATCTTTTAATCACTGTACACACAAGGGATAAAAATGACATCAGAGAGAGTAAAGACAATTTCTAAAGTTCTCTGTATTAACTAGTGTATGTTCTCATGGGGCTGGAACCTAAATTCACCTACTGCATTTGCAATATTAGTGTCTAGGGCAAAAGGAGGCTCTGGAACAAGGGACCAAATTTCAGTGACCTCTGAAAATATGTCTTTCACACAATCTGATAGTCTTTCATCTCCAAAGGGTTCTGATCCTGCCGAGATCCACTGGGGAAATAGTCAGTGCTTTATTGATGTCACTGAAATTCACAGGATTGGAGCCCAGCAAAATAGTGCAGGAAAGAAAACAAAACAAAAACAAAAAGAAAAACATACCAAGAGGGGGTAGCTTAATTGTTCACAGGCCAATGCTCTGCCTGCTCTTCCAGCTCAGAAACTATTCAGCACATATGAGAAGGATGATCTAAACAAATATTTAGAACACACCCACAACTGGCTGACGGAGAGTGAGTAGGTCAAACCTTGAGGGAACACAGCAAAGCCTGAATGTTGGTTTGGGCTCTGCAGGCATCCTGCAGAAGAAGGTAAAGCAGATATGGAGCAACTTTGGAGGAAGACCAGCTTGGCAAGTTGCTGGGTCTGAGCTGGGTGTGAACTACCACCACCTGCCCTTGGACCGTGGCTTGAGGAGCACTGCCATGGCTGCAGGCAGAGCACTGGGGGCAGAAACATGGCTCACCTCCCTCCTGTCTCCCTGGAATTGAGGAGGTGCAGCTCCCACAGGAGGGGAGTGAAAAGGGATCTGTTTCCTGTGCTGAACCCCAGCAGGCAGGACCAGCAGGGGCAGGCTCGGGCTTCTCTCAGAAGCAAGGATGCCTCTAAGTGCCTGCAAAGCTCTCCCAGCAGCAGGGCTGATGAGAGGCTGAGGCATGCTGGACACAAGGGTAGTCGTGTGGGTGCGGTGTGTGCTGTTATTCCACAGGGGATTTCACAGGAAGCCCATGGCTCCTGAGCATCCCCTGTTGCAGAAACCCCAGCTGGTGAATGTCACCTGATGGGGAACATGAGGACTCAGATCATCTCATGCATGAGGAACTAGGGGAGGAGAACAAACACAGGGGAAGTTCCTCGCCAAAGTCCCCCTGCAGAGCAGCCTCTGCTCTTCCCCTTCCCCAGCAGGGCTGCTGCAGACAGGGTTGCTGTTCTGGGAGCCACTGTCCAGGGGAAGTTACACCAATTTGGGCACTGACTGAGAACACAACTTCCCTTGCAGACACTTGTATAGCAGTGCTCAAAAGAGCTGAGAGGAAAAGTCCAGACACTGCAACACGCACATAACTATATTCAAGTCTATGAAAACTTCCCAGGAACAGCTCCAAACCCATGCAGCACTGGGCAATGTGCTGACAGGGCATGATCTGTTTGGTGGCCTTGGATCAGATAGTCCTCTCCAAGGGCTCTGGATAAGTGCTCCAGCCTGCTGGCAGGCTCAGTGGGCACCCAAGGTTATCAGAGTGAGTCCTTTTCTACATGCTTACTCGAACATAGCACTGTCCTTCTGGGCCCCTGCTCTCCATTCTTGCTTCCTCAAACTGACTGGTGTCTGCAGAGGAAGAATTCACTGCTCCTGTGACAGCTATGTGATCTCCTGGGAGCCCTGTGCAAAAGCACATGAGGTGACACAGTCCCCACGCAGGTGGCCTTTTCCCACAGAACAAGAGTTCTGAGTACATCCCCCAAGTGCTTCTCACATCAGGTAGTTTAGCTTTTTAAAAAAAGATGGAAGACTAAACAGAACCACAAGTTGAAAATACTTTTTTTTTTTTTTCTTTTGTATGAATAGCAACTTCAGGTCCTGGGTGCATTTATACCTCAATGCATAAATGTATTTTAGAGGGGTTGTGATTCATGTCATGTCCAGGCATACAGACCTATGAATGGGTGCAAGTGGACCTAAAGCATGTTTTGCTCATAAATGCAAACATATAGTATGTTACATACTATATGTAAGATATGTTACATATAGTAACGTATAGTAACACCAGTAACCAGGATGTATCAGCTGTAGATCCTCGGCACAAGAAGTCCTGGTATAAGATTTGCAACTTGGAGGCACTCCTAAAACCATCTCCTTTCAAGGCAGTAATCCTGGGAAAGAAACACGGTCCCAGTCCTTAAATAGAGATGGGAGTGGCTTCTTCATTCACATTTGAGGGGTTGCTGTAGGCCATTACCAGTGATATCTGTGATACTCAGAGTGCACTGACAAGAGAACACTAACATGTTCAGTAAATATTCCTTAATGCTTCAATGTAAGCAGGCTGCCTGACAGACCCACTAAAGCACAAAGATGGTATTTGGTCATCAGCAAGTCCTTCAGTGAGAGTTAGGATTCACAGGCAGGAGCACCTGCCCTCCTCAGTTCTGGGGTTGCCAGAAGAGTCCTGGGAATCAGGCTCCTAGTTTTTATCTATAAGTTTTGTTGACTGATCCAGACAAACCATGGAATCCCAAATCATCCCTAGAGCTTCCAGACCACAGAGGTACTCCCCATCACACTCTGTCCCTGCATCTCTGTCAGGACACATAAATCATCCATCACGTCACTCCCTGATGCCTGCAGCTGTCCACTGCTGGGAGCACGCTGCTGGATGAGGCCTGCAGAGACAGCTTCCAGTTGTCCTTCCACAGGATAGTTCAGAGGAGGTGCAACCCAGGGAAACAAGCCAACTCCAGGTCTTCTGTGGCTTTTCCAATTTGGGGATGGTCCCTGACCCTTGTCTGAAGCAGCCTGGGCACTTCACAAACCTCTACTACAACCCCTGCCAGAGGTTTCTGGGCAGCAACGTGCCTGATGCAGTCCAGCCCTCCCTGGTTTTGCACTGTGCATGCTCTGGTTGGGAGCATGGTGCAAGGAGTGTGAATCCAGCCCTGCCACCCAGGGTGAAGCTCAGCAGCCATCCCTGGCCACTGAGGGCCAAAGCAGAGCCCTCTCTGGTGCTGTTATGGGAGGGAGGTCACCAGTTTCACTGCACTGGAGCAACGCCAGCCCTTTGAGTAAACTTTTCAAAGCTGCACTAAGGCATTGTTTAATTTTGATTTCCAAGTGACCTCTGATTCCTCTGGATGTGCTAGGGGTGGAAGAATATTCACTCCCAGGAGCTTGACTAAGGCAGTGGGCACAGGGCCTAGCATGGCAATTTCCAGGGAAGAGGGGAAGAGGTTCTTGCTGTTCTCCCTCCCTCAAATACATCACCCCACCAGTCTGCTGCACACTTTAGCTTGCACCAATAAACCTGTTTGTATTGGTCATGCTGTGAATGAAAACGACGCCAGGGTGTGAAATGAAAAATAGTCTGCAAAGAACCAAACCACCCGAGAGTTACTCTAATGAGGTAAATAATTCAGCAACTGGTTTTTACTGCAGCCCTGTTAACAGAAACACAATTACAGAAGAGGAAAGTAAACCACAGCTGGGAAGAGAAAACGAGTGTCTTGGGGGCTCCTATCTCACCGAGGAAATGGTGGGTGGATCCAGACCCCAGCGTGGGACTCAGGCCACATCCAGGGCTCTGAAAAACAAGTGACCTTAGCATGATGCATCCAAAGCTGCACTCACAGCAGTTGAGCAAAGAAATGAAAGGAGTGTGGTAAAAATGCTCTGGCTGTTGCTAACACTTCGCAGTGCTGAAAGTAGCACTCAGTGTTGGCACAAGGTTAGTGGTATCTGCACAGCTTTCTGCTAACTGGTGGCTGAGCCCTGCAGGGAAGCTAAGCTGCAAGGACAGGAGTGGGACAAGGCGAAGGAAGTGTGAGCTGCAAACCTCTGCTTGCCTTGCTCAGCATCAGATGAATGTTAATTCTCTGCTGGTTTGCACAGACACAGACAGGCCTGTTCCTACTAATTTTAGCCCTTACCTAATTTAAGACTACAGACATGTTATTTTCATCATGGTATTTTTTTCCTCTTTTTAACAGGTTGTAAGCTGCCAGATGCACTCCTTGTGGTTGAGAAACTGGTGCTGTCCAAGGGGAGGTGAGAAACCTTTTGTTAAAAATAAAAGGCAGACAGAACAAAATTGCACATTAAAACTTGGAGCTATCACAAGTGCCACCTCAGCTGCCTGTGCTTTGCTGAGGGCCTCTGGCTGGCTGCATTGTAGTCTGGAGATGCACCTTCCTCAAACCTCAGAGGTCCCAGGCCAGCATGCCCAGCTGTCTCCCAGCTGTGCACACACAGAGGTTGTGCTGTGCCCCGTCATGAGCACACACATAAAACCTCCTGCACTCTCTGCCTTCACTCCCTCCACCCACCCACCCACCCTGCCTACATGTCTTTGGTACTGCTGCCCAAAATTACACCTGCACCCAGACCTCCTTTCCCTGCCATTGCACCTTTCGCCTGACATGGGCAAGCACCTTCTCCTCCCTCTGCTCCTCCCCTCACACCTGGATCTGTTGCCCATCTCCCGAAAGGTGAACGGTAGAAGAAGTGCTGAGCCTGCCCACTGCGGGAGGCAACCCTGTGCTAGAAATGGGTGTGAAAAAGTGGTGAAATGAGGAAACATTTGTGAGAGGAAGTGAGTGGGTGGAGGGAAAAGTCTGGAGTGAACAAAAATCAACAAATAACACATTGAAACTTGAGCTCGGAGTGCTCAGGGTGGGCAAAAGTACACTGAAATAAAAAAAAAAAAAAAAAAAAAAAAAAAAAAAAAGAAAACCCACACAAATTATTACCAGAATGCAAGTATTCTATGCTAACATACACCTAATGTATGCTAGGGAACAAAGCACTGAAAATAAAGAGGAGGCTCAAAATAAAGAAGATGTCTTAAGATCTAATGCCTTAGCAGCAGTACAGGTAGCTCCAGTGAGGGCAAAAAGAGAGGCAGCAGATCATGTATCTTACAGGATCTAGGTTACTGGATCTCCAAGTCCAAATGGATTGATGGTCTCACTAACCAGACATGGATTTTAGCCATTGTCAACAGACTGCATGCCCCTGTAAATTTTAATTTAGTACTTTCAAGTAGAGCATTTGAAGGATAATATAAAAAAAATCAAACGGCTATTTCTAGGACAAAATGGAAGCCCAGCTTTGTTGTTTCTGATACAGCAGTAGTTTCTTAGTTAAGATTTTTTCCCTGACAGATGTAGCAGTGCAGAGACCTAGGAGTACAGTTCCCAGTTTTCCAGCCTATTACATGTGCATTCCTGACCTGTAAACCTTTCCTTCTTTCTCTAGTCTTGCAGAGCAAGATTGACAGTTCTCTGTTTTCAGCAATACACCAAAAAAAATCTTGTTTTTGCTCCTTAAAGGACAACATACTTGGCCCAAAGGGGCTGTACTAGAAGCCAGCCAGTTTTGCCCTGTGAGAATCAGCCCACGCAACCACAGCTCCCACTGGTGAGAAGTTATTCAGACAAGTCCCTCCTCTAACCACTCATCCAGTGAGTTGGTTTCATCCAAGCTGCTGCCATGGTCATGGAGAATGAACAACAGACAGGTAAACAGCTATCATGGCACACACAGAAAACTGTCCAGTTTTGGTTGCATCTCATTCCTTCCCACATGTTTCAAACCAGCCTGTTCCACAGCGATCCTCAGAAAAGGTTCCCTTCGCACATAGTAAGACTGCCATTTCTGTATAAAATAATAACAAAAGTGACCTGAGAGTTGTATTATTCCCAGATTTGTCAGTGGAGGAGGCCAAATGTACTCACTTGGCATGACACGGCTCCTCTGGGCTACGGCGAGCGGGCGCTCTCGGAAAGCCGGCAGTGCATCCGCGCCACGCGTTACGATGATTGCTACTGACAGGTTCTTCATGGTATCACAACAAATTAGGTCACAGATTAGATTTTCATAGCACAGATTACAACTTGTGTCTACATCTTTTTCTTAAATAGAGAGGCTTGTGGCCAGGAGGTTTGAGCTCGAGATTGGGAACAAGGCAGATGCTTAGGATTGGGGGGTCCTATTTCTCAGTTGAGACAAAGATATCTTAGCAAGATGCAGATACACAGCCTAGTTTTCTGACGTAGTCAGAAGACATGGATTTTTTTCCCTTTCTATCCAGCAAGCCTTTAGGAAATGAGTTTGTCCACTAGGTACCCTGGGGTAGATCCATCATAGAGCATTGTTGCAAAACAGATAGCAAACCCAGGTCTAGAAAGAAATTTTAGGAAAAATGAATTTTTATTATAGAAAAGCAGCTTACACCACCTGAAAAACTGCTGGGAATGGAAACCAAAGCTACCTATTAGACTTAGCCCACTTATTTCCACAAGGTCATGCATACACTCAGTTTGAGCAGAAAGACCTCAAGGGAATAAATGTGTGTATTTATTTTAAAATATACCCAGCAAAGACAGTAATAGAACTCAAGCACCCAAAAAAAAAAAATTCCAAGCTATATCAAGCTCCACACAGAGCAGCACAGAACAAAGGTTTCCAACAGCTGAGTAACTGCAGACACTGTGCAAAGTGCTTCCTACCCACTGTGAGATACAGCCCTGCTGCAGATTTGAAAACCAGCTCCAGCAACTGTGTTCCAGCAGACTGTCAGGGCTGTGTTCTGCTCCCAGCCACCTCCTCCCTCGGAGCTGAGCTGCTGCAGGGGAGAGAAGGCTCCTGGGAGCCAGAGAGCTGGATTCCCTGTGGAACCGTGCAGGTCTGCATGGGGGCAGTGATTCAGCTGATAAGCAGGCTTGCAGCCACGATAAGCACTAAATGAAAACCTAAACCAGACGACCAGGAGGACAGGTCTTGGACTGAACTAACCTCTGAGACAAGTCTAAGTCTTGAGAGAGAGCAAGGGTAGAGAGAGCAATGCAGGAATGACCTTCATCTTACAGAAGCAGTTCTGATACCACAGTGGAATCACCTTTGTGCTTGGGTAGTACACTGGCTCTCTATGAAGCCTCTGGAGTATGTACTCAACCAGAGCAGGTCTGCTTATACCTGCTGGCAGAACAAACTCTAGACCCTAGTTGAGCCCCTGAGGCTGTCTGCAGCCAGAGGACACAGCCTGTCTTCCTGTTCCCAGGGCAGCAAGAGGAGCACAAGGGGCTGTGCCTGTGCCCTATCTGCAGGTTTAGACAGGCTGGTGCTCAGCACCCTCCCCTCGGCCCCACAGCAGCCCAGCTGCCAACACTGCTGGCCTGAATCATCGCCTGTGCCTCCAGCTCTGAAACAATCTCACACGTCACTTCAGCAGTTTTTCACAGGAAATATGCTTTTACTTTCAAAATACTCTGGGCCTTGTTCTCCTCCAACAAGAACAGGAAGTATCTCAAATACCAGCCTTTATTTTTGTGAGCCACTGCATATCCTCTGATACCTTAGAGTACAAAGAAATAAATAGCAGTTGAGAGTGGCTGTGCCCTTCCAAGCTCAGAGGCAGCATTAACGTTTTTTAACTCCCCTCAGTGCATCAGCCTCCCCCAGTGCTCTTGCTGGGCACATTCACATCTAGAGGCACGGAATGAGGCCTAATAATTTTTTCCTCAAGCCTGAGCTGTGCTGTGCTGATTATTGAAAATCCATCACACAGGCTCTTTGCTGAGCAGTCTGAACTATTGATCTCAGTTAGAGAAAAGGATGCTCTGGACTTTATTGGAATTGTCTTTAAAAGTGCTGTTGGTACAACTGTTCTACTGGATGCTCAGTGCTTCCTAGGCTCCCTGCAGAGCACTGCCTCAGACCTGCTCTGGAGCTCCTTCATGCCAGGGGCCCTGCTGAGCCCTTCTGTCAGAGAAGGCACTGATGAGGCCTCTGGCTTGAGCAGTGCTCCCAGAGAGCAAGAACAAGCAGCAGGTAGGGACTGCTGTCTGCAATAGCAGCTGAAGAGCATCCTGCAGCCTGGACAGGACAGGCTCCTGATCCCTGCTGAGCAGGGAACCCAGGAGGAGCAAATGCTGCCTCTCTCTGAAGCAAGATGACCCTGAGCAGAGCCAAAGCACTGCAATGACCCAGGATGTCTGTGTGCACCCAAGAGAGTCCTTCAGAGCACATGTAGGCACCATGAACACTCCTCGACTCCCCATAGCGCCAGTCCTGTCCTCAACATTAAACAGGCAGCAGCCATTGCCAACCTTGTTTTCAGTCAAGCTCTGAAACAAAGAGGACATTAAAATTCCACCAAAATCCCACATCTCTTCAAAGCACTTCTTAGTTTGGGGTGGAGATACAGAGTTTTGTTTGTTTGAATTTAAAAAAAAGGGCCTTTCTGTTGTTTTAATCATGTACCTAACAAAACACTGAATAAGCATCATCCTTCATGGCTTTTTGGGTCTTAAATAACAGAATGTACACATTTTTACTTAAATTAAAAATGGTTATTAGGGATAAGAATTCATTTTTAAATGGCAAAAGGGTAACTCTGCTCCAAACCATACAGCCAGGTAATCTTCTCTCTTTAGGGGCTGCTCTGTGCTATTCTGTTTCAGCACTAACCCTTTTGAAACTCTACAACTTGCTCAAGAGAGGGGTATTTTTCACACAGAGTCATGATCACAACCACACCACCGTTCCTGCCCAGATGAGGAAGTACCAGATCCCCCAAAGCAGAAGTGTTCACCCTCTCACCAGCCAGTCCAGCGCATTTCTGCCAGCTGGGCCGAACTTTTAGGCACAAGATTTGCATGAACAAGGACGAATAATAAATCTTCGGCCTGGCACCCAGCATCTGTACAAAAGGCCTCCATCTAACATGGTCCCTGCTGCTCCCAGCCCAGGACGCAGCACCCACGGCACACAGGACCAAGCCATGGCTTCCTCCCGAGGCCGGCCAGCCCGGCGCGCTGCCGCTCGGCTTCAATCCGGCAGCGCCTGCAGCTGCTGTGGGCTGCGTGGGGGCTGTCACGGCGCTCGCTGGATGCGCCACGTCCGTGCCCGGACCCGGGGCACACCGGACCTCCCGTGCCCGGCCTGCCGCCCCCTCGCAGCCGGGGGCGGACCCGCCTCGGTGCCTCCCGGCGGCTCCCCAGGGCGGCCTCGCAGCGCCCGTGCCCCGGGGGAGCGGAGCTCGGCCAGAGCTGCCCCGGCCGCCGCGGTGCTCTCTCACGGCCCCACGGAGCAGCCGGGAAGGCGCGGGGCTGCCCGGGAAGCGCCGAGCATCCTCCGCCCGGGGATGGGGCGCAGCGGGCCGGGAGCTGCCCCGGGTCCTTCCCGCTTCCTCTCCGCCCCGCGGCTCCCCACGGGCGCCCACCCCACGGCTCCGCTCAGGCTCCTCCCGGCTCCTCAGGCGATCCCCATCCCGCCGAGCCGCCCCTCGCGGGCAGCGCTTACCTGGGCGCAGCCTCGTCCCTCGGCTGCCGGCGGCGTCACGGCCGCAGGTTGTGGCTGCGGGCGGCGGTGCCGCATCGATATAAAAGGAAGCGGCGCGGGGGGAGGGAGAGGCGGCCCCGGCACCTTCGCCGCGCCCGGCCCCGAGCCCCGGGCCCCTCGCAGGTTCCTCCCCGCGCCCCCGGGCAGCGGCTGCGGCTCCCCGGGCAGCCCCCGCGGCCGGCGGCACTCGCGGCGCTCACCCCGCCGGGCCGGGGTCAGGGATGGGGGCCAGGTCAGAGCCTTCGCGTCAGCCCCGCATCCATCCCGGGGGCCAGGAGAGACCCCTCGAGCCAGGGCTCTGACCCTGTGGACGTGGCCCTGTCCTCACGGACTGCTCTGGGCGAGCACACACAGCACAGCAGAACACGGGCGAAGCTCTGCAGCCATGGGAAGGGAGCAGCCACATGCCGGAGCACCTTGCAGGCTTCAAATGTGTGTAACAAAACCCAGCCATCTCCACCAGTCTCCTGGCTGCAGGCTCTGCTGGAGCTGCCCTGGCCCGAGCAGCACCTGGGGCTGCTGCAGGCTTGTGCCCAGGGAAGGAGCCACATCCTGGGACAGGGCTGCTGGCAACTCCAAATGCAGGTGGTGGTGCCTGCTATGGTCAAGGCCTGGTTATGCAGCCTGGCAGGCAAGCCACAGTGAGACACTGTCTGTAGGACTAGCTTTGGAGGATCAAAGAAAAAACTCATCAAGACCTAATTTCTCCTTCAAACCCCAAGAGTTCCTTCTATCTCTAGAGCTACACTTAGAGTCCAGATAAGTTGTGGCATCTCTGAGGGACCTTGTTCTGTTTCTTCTTCATCTTCTCCATCCTGTTGACAGCTGATGACATCTTGGTTGCAGGAGGAGTGAGGGTCCCCCCAGGACACGGCCTCTCCATCTGCTCCTCAGGAAGCTCTCCCTCCAGCAACAGATGCTGTTGTTCTCCTGCACCATCAATCCCTTTCAGGAAGGGACAGGGATTAGGTGCGAGTAACACATCTTAAGGTAATTTCTCTAACTGGCATTTTGCTTCCCAGCTTTACTCTCAGTTGCAGGTGGGGGACTGTGATGCTTCAGTTCACTCTGCAGCCCCCAAGGCCCAGGTCTTGCCACAATGGCTACAAGTCCTGTCCTTTGCCCAAAGCAGAGGGAGAACTGGGCAGCAGTGAGGCTGTGATGCACAGAGGTGCTGTAGGTATTGGCACCCCTGTGCAGAAGTACTTCATTTGTTGCTTTTGTTTACATCCCACCAAGCAAGCAGCTAAAGCTGGGGATCATGGACAGAGGGAAGTGATGACCCCTGGTAGCCCCATCTAAATAAACATTACCAGGGGTTATATTTTGGATGGAAATCATTTAGATTGAACACTGCCATGGGCAAATGACAGGAACAAAAGTAGAGAGGGATTTTCCACCTCCAAATTTTTTTTTCCCTCGCTCAAATTTCTCTGCATCCCAGCAGGGAAGGGGGAACAGAAGGAGCTTTTCTGCTGGACCCAGCAGCATCACATCCAGACAGACTTGGCTGGGAACGTAAGTGCCAAGTTAAAGGGTCATCTGTTCCTAAGCAAGGTGACGTTCCAGATCTGATCCAAGGAGGAAGTGAGGGTGCCAGAACCACATCTAAGGGTGGGTCTGGGTCCTGTGTGAGGCTGCAGCCAGAGACTGCTCTGGCAGGGCAGCAGCACCTCCATGCTTACAGCCAAACGTGGAGGAATAGGCCCTGCTGCTCCTTCCCAGAGCCCAGCAATTACAGCAGCTACTTGCATAATGCTGACCACATGGTCCCACTGCCCTGCTGCCCTCCCACCCCAAGGGTTGTTTGCTAAGATCTTGCTGCTTCTCCTGGACAAGGAACCTTCATTTCACAGGAGTCTGCATTACCTTGACCTCCCAGGTGAGTATATGACCAGCCCAGAGGCAGTGCTCACAGGTGAGCTGCTGACTCTTTATGATTTATCTTCACATCAACAAAGGAGTCATTCACACTTTTTCAAAGGTGTCCCAGGTGTCCACCAAGCCGTGGTTTTTGATGGCCTCCAGCCCCTGCTCTTCTCACATCTCTACCTTGTAGCACACGTAGAGCTCAGATTTGTTTCTATACTCTGCCAAAGTCTTGGAATTCCCTATCTTCCAGCATCACTTGGTGTCAGTTCACTTCAGATGAAGATGTTTCCTGCTCTCTAGACTACCAAACTTTCCTTTTAAGCAGCTCTGTGCACCCTATCAAGGCAGGTTTAGCACTTGTTCTCCTAGTTTTTTTTTCTGCAGAGCTTGGCCCAGCTCCTGTAGGGAGGACAGTGAGGAGTAACCTGGATCACAAATCTGCCCTTCATCCCCACACTTCTATCCAGGGAGGTCAGAACTACTGCAGTGGTCCTGAAATTGTTCCACAAGGCTTTTTTTTTTTTTTCCCCCAGTTCCTGGGTGGGTTTCCACACAATAAAAAAGTCTTAGCTGAAGTGAGAGCATGTGGCTGGCTGCAGCTCTCTTACTGGTCAGCTGCCTGGGGCTCTTGCTTTCCTGCCTACAGTTGTTAAAGTAGGGCTACAGTTCTGAATTCAAACCCTCCAGTGAATAAAGGGAAGGCATTTGGATATGTAGATCTGGAGCCAAGGATAGGAATAGATGCCAAATAGACAAATGATTACAGGTGGTAGAACCTTTACTTATTTGAAAAAAAGTCTGCTTTGTCTTTGAGGTGTCTAAAGCAGCAAGTGGTGTCAGCTCATTAAGGAAATCTGCAGGCTCCAACAGAAAACCACAATAAACCCCTGCTTAATCACCAAACAGCTGCTGACCTCTTCTGTGCACATTCAGCTCAAGGTGCCTTGTCTTTCCTTCAGTCTGAAGTTTGGGAGTTTCAGTCCTTTCTGATACCTACGTTTTGGAATTTTATCTTATTTAAAGATCTTATTTAAGATCTTATTTAAAGACTAAGAACCCCATCTCAGAGGGACTGTTGACACCTACTGTAGCAGGAATGTGAGAGCAGGGAGAAATGAAAAACATTACTAAAATAGCTTTAAGTGCAACTTAAGCTTGTAAGTTTGCAGGCAGAGGTAGTAAGATATTCCTGGAGCATTCCCTGAGAAAAAGACTGGAAAAATCAGTTACCAAAAAACAAAGCCTAATGCTACTGTTTTGAAGTGAACGAAGTTAAATACAAGAAACAACCTCTAACACAGCCATTCTAGAGCAGATGTGTTTGACTGCCCAGGGTTGATTCATCCACTCAATTGGACTGCAAGAGAGAAATCAGATTCATAATTTCTGGTGGTAACTGAGGCACAAAATTATCTTCAAGCCTTGGGGGGGGGAATACAAAAAAAACCACGTGGAAATGGACCTAGTCCCACACAGCCTTTCAGAGAAGAGCAAAAAGCCCAAGGGGAAGGGATTTTTCTGATCAGACACTACAAGATCTGAGGTCACACTGGTGGGAACAGCATTAACAGAGTCAGCACTGGATTTGAAGTTCCAGGTAAGCTAGAAAACATTCCTTAGGTGGTGCAGAAAATGACCGATCAGCTTCCCCTCTGCTCTGACAGCTTAGCAGATGTGACAGCTGTCACAAACGTTCCTCCCTGCCCCCACCACTACAAAGGACTGGAGCAGACATCCGCCGGGAGGATCTGTTCTGTAATTTACAGAGGAACAAGGCAGAGCCTGTACCATGACACACTATCGGTTTTACTGTTCCCGAGCAGCAGCTGACCAGAAACAGCCAAAACGTGCAGGTTTTGTGCCCGCTGCAGCTCGGGGTGGGGTGTCAGCTTAAGCACAAGTTGACAAACAGCACTTAGCTTATTTCAGGAAGAAACCCGAGCACTCCCTCAGCATATGACAGAGCTGTAAATCTTGTTATGTATAGCCCTAAAAGTATCATTAAGGCAACTTAGAATAGTTAGTTTGTATTAGATAAGGAAAATGTTGTCTTGCAGCTCTGCAGAGGAAAACATCTTAAAGTTGTGTGTACATTTTGCATCCACCTGAAAAGCCTCCAGCTGCTTCAGAAGGGCTAAAGGGTCTAATAAAAGCATCCCTGAGAACCTTAAACTCTTAAAGTGAGAAGCACTCTAAGAATGTAAAGCCTGAAGCTGAACTTTATTTACTTACGGACATTTTCTCTTCTGTCTAGTTCTGGTTTCATGGCACAGAGAGGTTCCCCATTCAGGGTGAGTGGCATGAAACTATGCAACAGTGCGGGACATAGGAAAATAAAGTTGTTTTCTATTCACACTCAGGTGAACTATCACATAGAACTAGAGAGTTCTGGGGAGGGGAAGCATCTGAAACCAAATCAGATTTATATGGCCGAACTGTTTGTTTTCTGTTGTGCAATGGGGAGCTATATTGAGTTTCATTCTTTGGTATTTAATATTTGCACCACTTTCACTGGTACAGACTACCAATTTTCTGTTTAACTATGAGCTTAATGTTTGCCAGGAGAAGAGTAAGGAGACTGAAACTTTGAACAACAAGGGAGTTCTCTGGGCATGTGTTTGTCTTTGCTGCTCCAAACAGTATATGAGATATCCACCTCAATTTTGACTTAGGAAAAAAAAAATCAATAGATGTCACTGAAGAACACATAATACAAGTAGGACAGAATGGAGGCTCTTGGAATCAATGTCTCTCTGAATGCTGTTATCTGAAATATTGTGACACGGTAGAAACTGAGAAAGAGCATAATATTTAACCAAACTGATTATGCTGCCCCATATCCGTATTTCCTCCCTCCAGCTCCCCCATGTTGAGCCTACGTAGATTTGAAAGCCCCAAACAAAGCAAGCAGGATGTTCTGTGATGATGGGACATCACACCAGTGCCACAATCCAGTCTGAAGAAGCTCTCACCACAGCAGTCTCCTGAGCCCTGTGCTGTGGCAGCTATTATGCTTGATACAAACCAGATCTGATAGCTCCACACTCCAGCTTTTCCTCTGGCTAAAGGCTGTTCTCGTTGCTTTCTAGCAATTTCAAGTGACTTGTTAGTTTTGGAGTAGCTTTGACAAGAATGGGTCTTACATGAGAAACAACCAAGAACTGAGTCAGGGATGGGGGAAAAATAACCTCTGCAAGCTGGGTCAGGGCTGAAATTCTCAGCAATGAAGTCGCTCCATCCAGGAAAGATTAGAACTGCTCTAGTTGGTGTGAGAGCTGCTGTCAGGCTGGGACATCCTGCCCACAGACAGAGTTTGTGAATGGCTCCTTCAGCCCCACGGGCTGCTGTGGAAGCAACACAGAGGGGGCTGGGAGCCCACAGAGCCTGCTGAGGCCAGAGAGAAAGCAATCGAAACTCATGCACAAAACAAGCGGTTTGATGCTAACTTTAGTAAGTAAAGTTTTCCAGATAAAGGCAGTTGCATCCATATTTAACAGCTGTTAAAGAGATACACATTTAATTGCATTATATAAGGAATGCTTTATATTCAAAACATTTCAAGTGTCTTAATTCTACCTGTTTGGAATCCAGACTTTCTCCCTAGAAGATATTCCAGTTGACAAAAAGGGCCTTGTTCAGATATCTGGGATCAACTGAATACATTTATTTAAAAGCAATTTTAAATATTAAAAAAGTAGAAATTAACACATACAGTACTCAAAAACTGTCACATTAAATACATGTGAATAGACATGTGTACTGATGTTTTACCTTAACATTCAATGAGAAGTCAAGATTTTAACTAGTGGCATGACCAGATCTGATTTCTGTACATGTTGATGTACTATGTAATAAAAAAATAAATAGCAACTGTTGTTCAACAGTAAATAAGATATCATCTGCAGAGCAAACTTCCCCCTCTGGGGGCACCTTCCCCTACCCCTCCCCCCAACCCTTTATCAGCTAATTTTCCATAAAGATTTAGACTTTCCAAATACTATGTCATATACAAAATTGCAGACAGCGGCTCATTGAGTTCAAATATAATACTGTACTTAAACTCAATCAATATCATACATTTTCAGATTTCTTATGACCCACAATAAGCCAGAATAAACAGAACTATTGTTCCTTATGGAACTAATTTAATTTTATAAAATGCATATGTATACTATTTTAAAGAGCGTAGAAAAGAATAGACATTTGACTCTACATAATTTTACATGCCTAGGTTTTCTTTATATGATTTGCATTTATCAGTTTATTTCAAGATCACTTAAAAATACAATTGACCACAAAAGTGAATAGGTTTTGTTCTTTAATGCAACTTAAAACATTGTAGTAATGGATAAAATGGAATGCTAAATAAATGCTAAAACTGACTTCCTTTTCCATAGAAGCAGAATAAGAAAAGTCTGAAATACCGGAGCTGGTAATACTGAAGATTAGATGCCAGCAGGCTCTCTCACTCATTGCATATTTTTTTTTTTTTGGAATTAATTTTTTAAAATAAATGATAAAACCATTAATAGTTGATAAATATGTTTCTTTTTTTTTCATGTGGGATTTAGACAGATATTTGTTTCTAAATTAACCACAAACAGAATTAAATATTCACTGACTACAGTCTTGTAAAACTGTATTAGAAATGAAAGTCCTCAGAAAGTCTGAGATATGATTTTATGAAATGAAAATCTTTCCATGCAGCCAAGACAATCTGCTTTGAAATAGCAGCACTAGGTACTGAAGCCAAAATAACATTTAAAGCAAGTAATACAAAACTACATATGAAAGTCATGGAACCCGCTATAGACAAACCATGGGAAAAACACAACCGCACGATGTTTCAAAGGATCAAAAATTATGCTGAAAGTGACACAGGAAATTAAAGTTTCCAGTAATACACTGAAGTGTTTTCTGGCAATGCAACTTTATACCAACTTTCAAGAAACCTCAGGTCAAATGCAGCCTTCCAAAGATTTTCTTAGAAATAAGTTTTGTGACCATTTGTCTGTTACTTTGTGCTTTGGGTTACGACCATTACACGTTACAGCTTGGTGAACTCCATGAAAACCAGCCTTATCCTTGTGATCTGAGATCTATCATTACCAGCCTGATCAAATGCATGAGAGGTCATCTTAGCTTCCACTTTTTAGAGCATTAAAAATAATTTAAATTTATCCTTATATCACCACTTTAAAAAATCATTTTAGGTAACTAACTTTTAGCAAGTTTGAAGACAGAGGAAAAAAAAGTCCACAAAATCAATTTTCAAAGAGCCAATTTCGCTATAAACAAATACTGTTGCAAGCTCACATTAACCTGAATAGCAATTAAGTTAAAATGTTCTTTTCCTCAAATGTAGCTACATGACTACAGTACTAGTTTTGTACAAAGGCAGGTTTCAAGTAAGCGTCTAAATGCATGCACAATGTCAACAGTTAACATTTGCTAGAAGTCCTTGGTTACTAAGAATTCAGTGAAAGAAACCAGCAAATTTCACACATATCTACTAAAGAACAACATGACTAATTTTCATTAAAGTAAGTTTTTCAAATGAAATAAATTTGTAACTTTTTATAGTGAGGTAATATCACAGGGGAACTGCAATCACAGTTTGGCATAGGTCCACATAATATAAACATGAAATGCTGTATGCACACTGTAAAACATTACTGTTATCTGTAAAGTCAGTGAATATTTGTCTTCATAATTACACTTAACTGAGCACTATATTAAATAAATATCGAAGTGGGTTTCATAGCTGTAAACTGCATACACTTATGAACTGCAGACTGATCTTTAAATTGTCCAAAACCATTCACTCATTCTAACTTTCTGCTAATTGTATATTGAGAATACCAGGTTATTAGGAACAGTCATTTCTGTACAGTTATGTGGGTGACAGAGACCACCTATGTTGGAAAGCTGGCAGTCCACACGTGTGGGACAGCACGGACAGAGATGGAAGTGCTAAATGCCCAGGATGGCTTCAACAAACCCGATAAGGCGTGCCAGGTTCCAAGGCTACCATAATACTGGCAAAGGCAGAATAACACAGTATATTTACAATACATATAATTCAACCTCATGAGGTGAAACTTAAATGAATTCTTAATTTGTAACAGCAGCTATATATACAATTGTGCACAGGATTACAGGGAGGCAGCAGCGTTCGCTTTTGCTAAAAAGCCCGTCTTGCATGAAGAATGTGCAATGCTCAAGTTTAGGATTTGTTTGTTTTGACTAGTCTGACAGAATGTGCACAAAGGACACTGGAAAGACCCCTTTCCTCTCTGGCTGTCCTTCGATGTGGCCAATCTGCAACACAGGAGAAGAAGGTACATATATACATATACATATAGATGTGCATTGTACACACAGACTTCACAGACTGCAGTCATTCAAACGCAGCAGAACTGCACACAGAGCCTCTACCACCTCTTGGACAGTCTAAAGCAGACATTAGTTAACACTTGAATTTGTAAAGGAACAAAATGAAATTGCACAAGCATACTATAAATAAGACAAATGAAGCCAATTAAATCTAAAGAAAACGGAACTAAATTTTTTTAAGGAAACTTACATACATCACTGAATTTCAAGATTTCATCAAAACAGAAGCCTGAGTTTCTTCTGTCTGATAGGCAGATTTTCAGTAATATCTCTGCAAACCACTTGTCTTAGTTTAGTGAATAAATCCTGAACATCTGACTGAAGGGTATTGTCTGCTATATTTGTGAAGTTCTTTATGATAATCTGCATGTTTCACTTAAGGTGATAAAAGCCCAGCTGTTTTCTCATTGAATTAGCATGATATCTAATGATTTAGGTGCATACTAGTGTTTAAAACAAATCACAGTGTTGTCTGATTAAGTTTCCTTCAGCTACAACTACCTACATCTTTTACATAATGATTATTTATAAAGAATAGCCAATAAACATATTCAAAGAGATTTAAAAAGAATGGAGTATTTTATATGAACTTTCCATGTTTAAAATACATAATTATAAACAGCTGTGGAACAGCACTGGAGCAGCAGCCATGACTGACCACATAACCCTCTTCTCACCCTGCTACAGTGCTGCTCACTACTTTCAGAATAATGGTGTACCTTCCTTCCTTTTCCACAAGCTTACAAAATGGGAAGGGGAAACATATAGGGCTGGCCATTTCCTCTTGGAGAGCCAAAGTTTTGAAGCATATGAGTCAACAGCCCTTGTTTCCCTTCTCAGAAACACTCAGACTGGGGTGCTTCATGCAACTTGCTGGGCATGTCCCCAAGAGGCCTGAAAAGCCACTTCAGAAAACAAATCCAGCAGGGAATGCAGCAGTAATCAGGGACTAGGTGATACGGGCAACACAAACACTTTTCACTGGGCACTGCTCTTTTGATATCAGCTTTTCAGTTGAAAATCTTCCACACTTAAATGATGAGTGAGAGGAAAATGTAGCTGGAAACAAAACAGCAAAGGTTGTGCTGCACTTAGATTAGGATATCACAGGCAGCACTGCATTTGAATTTGTTTTAGTCAAAGGAAATCTGTCTCCTTATCCCCAGTAATAATTCTTTGGCAGGGAAATATGATGTAGATGGGCTTTAGGGACATGAGCTGTATTGTCAAGAAAGGCTGGAGCCTTCACATGGGGTTGTGAAAAACCTGGTGTCAGCACTTGAACAATATGCAGTCCATAACAGGGGGAGTGTGGTATGAAACAGGGACATAAGAGGGAAGAAGGGAAACAAAATGTTATCTGCCTCTCATTTAAGAAGAAAACCACCAGCTTATAGCATCAATTGTAAAATATTCTTCAGATTTTCAGCAACCTTTGTAGGTATAACTTAACATTTTGGGTGAACTGAAGATAGTTACACATCTAATTTGCATGGAGGGTATAAGTTTGTTACATGGAGTAAGAATCACCACTTCTTCAGTTAATGAAAGGCTGTGTGCATTACAGAGAGGGACATGTGTAAATATGTGCTGTATGAGCCAGCAATAAAGCTGAACCTACTGGAGCTGGTTCTAACAGATGCTCCCTCCCAAATAAAAGGGGTTTTCTCTAAGGAAGTTTCAGGGTTGGCTGTTAGCTCAGGCAGAAAGAAACAAAAATCAAAGCAAAACAAAAACAAAACCCACCACCTACGAACAAAAATAAAAATATAAATAAATCCTCCATATTTGGAAAAAGAGGCTTTCTTATAAAAGTCATAAAGAAGTTATGTGGAACTGTAAAAGGGAAAGATACATACCCACCACTCTTGGTCCTCTTCACCAGTTACAATAATTACTTCTCCTTCAACAAATGTGAGTTCATCATCATTATCTGCCTGACAGTCATAAATGGTCTTCACTCGCCTAACTTTGTTTTTCCCCTAAAAAAAGAATGAAGTTTGAAATGAAGGACATGAAAAATAGAGAAAAAAAATATATATGAATTTTGCCTTTTGGTTGTTTTTTTTTTTTTTACAACAAAGTGAAGACTATCAATTACTTTCCTTGCAATTGGGAATATAGAAATCCAGAAACTCTGCTTCAACAAGGATATTAAAAAAATAAAATAAAAAGTTACCTACACAGCTGTAGGTTTTTTTCCTTAAAATTCAGAACTCCAAGCAGAACGTAATGTGTAGTGCTTAACATGTAGGCCTTAAGAGGGCTTAAGTAACCTCTGTTTCCTCTGGTGAAGAAAGTTTAAATAATGCCTTTACATTGTTGTAGCCTGCAAACAGCTCCTTTCTCCTTTAATACATGCTTCATCAACAAACCTACCATGAACAGAAAATTAAATCCAGTCTCCTCTAAATGTTCCAAGAGAGGTAAGGACTGAGGAAAATGCTGCATTGGAATCCCAGTATTCTTTGATTTCAAATCTGCTTACAGGTTTGGAAATTATTTTTTTAGAGATTTTTCCATCCAAATGTTAGCAATTACTTACTAAAATTACCTTTATGTCAGATGGCAGTACTATTTTCTGATGCTAATTCACACTAGATAATCTCACAGCTCTATCATTCTGAGTCCAAGTATTTTCTAGGTCATACTTTGCTGCATACTGCTAATTCATATGAAAAAAGCCTCAGCCATGGACTCCTCCCCAAACATATGTTTCTTATGGCAGGGAAGATGACTTAAATTATTTCCAAATAGAGTAAGTAAGCAATATTCACAGCAAAACACTCCTGCTGCTTTATATTCCTGTATTTTCATACCCACACCTCTTCAAAACCTACAGTTACTTCTTTTAACAGAAGTACTCAGATAACAAGAATGCAAAAAACCAAGAAGAGCAGGAGATGAGAAGCAGAAGGGCTATGAAGGGAAAAGTCAGCAGGTTTAGAAGAATTTGAGCCAAAACTAACTTCACAGAGGAAATTTCCTAGGGAGTCTTCTCTTTGCTGTTACCTACCCACTTGAAATTCCTCCATGTTTTGGCAAAAAAAGAAAATCCCTGAAGCTCAACAGCAGAAGAGATACACTCAAAAAAGCACTCACACTAAACTCAGGGTACAGAAGAATAATAATTACAGAGGGATTTAAGGGAGAAAGCAGTTAACACAATATAAAACGTAAAAAAAAAAAAAACATACCCAAGACAAATGAAGAGAACTACCTGAAGATCATAAGAGATCAAGGGTTTTTTCTACAGCAAAGGTTTGCTGCAGTGAGAAGTCACTTCAAAGAATGCGTCCTTTTTCTTAAAAAAATATTCATATAATTTAAACAAAAATTTCATCTAACACTAGGGACTGGAATTCAATAGGAATGGGTGTTTGGGGACAGTCCCAGCTTTCAACTCCAGAGAACCTTTACAAACCAAGAGCGTTTCTTCCCAATCAATCCTCCAGTGATGAAGGGAAGCAACTACTTCTACAAAGTAAAAATTGTCTTGTTCAATAAAAATAATACAAAAATTCACATTCCTCTAAACCTAGAAAACTGTATGGAACTCAGCTTGTAAAAGCACATGAAAAATGATGGTAATTATTTTGGTTCCATCAGATTTTAACATTTTATTCCTTTTATGGAGAGCAGCAAAAAGCAGCATTCAAGCTCAAGGTCTATTTAATCATGGCAAGATATAAAAAAGGATAGATATGTAGAGAGCACATATGTTCCTGAACATATTTTGTTCATGTTCCAGAACAGTTTGTGGCATTGTTGTGTAAAGAAATGGAAACAATTCCAGGAAATGTTATCTGCGACTAAAAAAAACAAATAACAACCACCGACTGATTCCCTGCACCCAACAAGTGCTTATTAACAAGAGATTTTATGCTTAAAACTAAACAGTAATGAGATGCTGTGATCATTAATAATCCAACCAGGCTCTTATTTACATTCAACATTTTTTTTTCTTTAAAAATGAGTATTTTGTCTCCTTTATAGAAACCACCACACACATAAAGAATGCTCAAGTGCTCAAGTGTGATTTCAGGAGCACTCAGTGCAAGTTTTGTTTCTCTAAAAGTATCCTTTCAAATGTCTATAAATTGTCAGCATTGGAATTTTTAAATTACATTTCTGAATAATTAATTTTTTAAAACTACCAATTAAAAAAAAAACCCAAAAACCAAAACAAACAGCTTCTCTGTTTAGTGGCTAAATAGTCAAGCCCAAGAGAGAGGTGCCCATGAGTCCTGTGGCTGCTGGCATGGGTCCCACTGCTCACTGGGATGAAGCACTTCACCAGCCAGGGGATGAAAATGGAGGCACGATACAGTTCACAGGAATTCCTGCACATTGTCACTCAAGCAAAAAAGTTTGCACAGAACACAAAGAGATACAAGTGTGCATGCAAAGATGTGCAAAAACCTGATCATACATACATACATATATATATGTTTACTGGGAAGATAGAAGCTATTCTATATCACTGCACAACAGTGGAACTATTTAATTTACTGCACATATGAAAATGCCTGAGTTTAGAGAACAAAGAACCTATGCTCAGATTTTTTCTGTATACAGTAGGGTGACAGTTAAAAAAAAGCGAAAAGTAACCAAACTAAACAGGTAATCCATTATTTGCTTTCTTTTCTTCTTTAATGAAGTGACAAGTAGCTGAGAATGACCAGCATAATTTGCCTGCTTATATTTAAAAGTACATAAATAAACAAACATGTTTTGATCTGATCCCTGTAATATTTAAATTCCAGAATACTCAGGAAGCCCAAGCAACAACTCAGTTCAGACAGGAGCTTACAGGCAAGCCCATGCCAGAAGCCAAGCAGAATGATGGCTCCATGGGGCTCTACCTCACATAAGCACAAGGCAGAAACTCACCCTCTGCTTTCACTATTTCACTAGGATGAAGTCCTATTTCCTTTTTACATAAGTGTTTTGCATAGCCAATTTGGCAAACAAAGCCATCTCCCTTTTGATATATTCTTGACGATGAAAATCTTAAGAGAGTTCTGGAGTTCCATAGTTACCTCAATCTACATATGCATGAAGAATCCTCTGTTGGTAATTGTACTTGGTTAGAAAGATGAACAGCAAGATAAATTGGGGACTGGAATCAAGTTAAAGTTCCAGATCTACTATTACAAACCATGTAGCAATGTCAATTTTAGCACTTCATCAATACATCTGAACCTATACCTCAACCATTAAGTACATCAACATTAAATACTCTCAACAGATAGGGACATTTACTATTTTGTCACAGTTGATTTTACTTTAAATTCTGTATCGACTGACAACAGATGCTAACATCCCCTCTTCTTAAAGCTTACTAAGTCAAATATATAAATATTCTACCAATACAAGGCACACAGACCTATGAGCAAAGGCAACAGAGAAAACCATCAATTCATTCAGAGTTGTGATTGGCATAGATATAATAAATACATAAACCCCAATAAAACTAAATACATTTTCATGCTTCCAATGTTATTGTTTTATGCTGCAAGTATTTCTTTGATTTTGCAGGAGGCCTTGAAAACCCCCAACATTTGCTGAAGCTGCTTTGGGGCACAAAAAGTCCTACAATAACTTCAAAGCCTTCCATGGATGCTTCCAAGGAGCTGGAGTAATACCTACCATATTTATTTTCCTGGGAAGTGGCACAGGGGTTTCTGGCAGGGTGTGTGTTATGTCATTAGACTCTTCAGATGCTTGCTTTTGGACGGCATCTCTGGATTGTACGTTTGGAGAGAGATCTATGGAGTGAGATTTTTGATTTGCCTCTGAGGGCTGAGGCTTGGGTGCTGCTTCTCCACCTTGAGTTTTAGCCAACAGCTCTCCTAGCTGGGGTTTTGGAGGAAGGTCCTTCACTTGTGGCTTTGGAGGTAAGTCTCCAAGCTGTGGTTTTGGTGGCAAGTCTCCTAGCTGAGGCTTTGGGGGTAGTTCTCCAGGCTTTGGGGGTAAATCTCCCACTTGAGGTTTCTGAGTTAATTCCAGAGGCAGAGGCTTTGGGGGCAAGTCTCCAGGCTGTGGTTTCTGTGGTATATCGATGGACAGTGAGGGCTTCTGAAACATTTCCATGTGCTGATGGGATTTATCTATTGAAAGATGATGACTGGTTTCTATTTTTCTTAGTGCCACTAAAATAAAAAAGCAAAACAATGTTTTTCACAAACTTAATATTTTAATATTGAAGAAGTCAGGCATATATAAAAACTGCAGTTGTGCCAATGATGACATGGTCACTAACTGCCCATAAGTCTTCCTAGTCCATGACAAAAGCAGGATAATACAACTTTACATAACCCTTGTTCACTGAGGTCTCATTTAACTGCTCCTCCTGGAGGCAAGCAGTGCTTATTCCAACAGCTATTAGATGTCAATTCATAGACTATTTACTTCAAATGAAATAAAGTGAATCATTTTTTGGACCCAAACCAAAAATATGAAATATAATTAAAGACTTTGCAAAACCACCTATAGATTAATTGACATGACTGTAACAAAATTTATTTTTAATGACAATTAATTGAATTGTTGAATTCCATACAAAAAAAACCCACCTGACTCTCAGGATTAGTACCTGTAAAATCTTTCAGAAGAGAGTGAGAATATATATCTATCTATGCACTATATAGAACATACTGTACTACAGACATTCACACTAAAACAAAGAAAAAAACGTATTATTGGATATATTTACAATTTAGTAAAGATGGAAAGTTTTAAATTGTGTATTTTGAAGATTTCACTGAAGGAAATTGAAACTAGTTTTTCATATAGCTCTTTTTCCCAGTGTCATATATTGATTTTACTCCTAAGCTCCCTAAGAAAACTCAACTGAAATCTACCTCAAAAAACAAAACCATTAATACACACAAAAAATCCCCAACCCACACCCTGCTAAATCAAACAGCCCTAATGTTAAAACAGCTGAAGGGGGACAAGAGGGAAAAAAATTATGACCTAGGATGAAAGCAACACATTTTATCCATAAGGAGCAATTTCCTATTGCATTCAGCACTGCTTTAGTATAATATTCTACCAGCCAAAAAAGTGGCCTCTCTCCCTTTGGATATCACCCACTTCAAAATATTTATGGTTAATTATAAAAAAAAAACAAACCAAAAAAAACCCCAACAAACCAAAAAGCATAAAAAGCCCCCAAAACCAAACAAACCATTAAAAAACTCCAACAAAAAAACCCACACCCCCCCCAAAAAAAAAGGAACCTCACCAACAAAACACTCCAAACCAAACCCATTTGAATAGTTTCCATGAAAGAAATGGTATAATTACTATCAGATATCTTGTTTTAAAAAAAAGTCTCTGTTGATCTCTGTATATGGCTGTGCCCTTGGCTTACCAAGCAGGAAATGCACATACACTGATCATCCACAGGGGTTTGAGATGTAAGTAAATGATATGAAAAACCCTGATAGCCCTTATCAAAGTGCTTTGATTTGGCCCTTCTTAAATTTTCACCTAAATCATCCTTTTAAATCAAGGAAGTGTTGACTTCCTTCACAGTGCCACCCTAGCGATGTCTCTTTCAAAAGATAACACAGCAGAGTAATTGTAATTTAACAAAGTTAAAAATTAACATTTGCTTTTTATGTTAAAAAATGATTTGCACTCTCAATTTCAGACATCTGGCTTCAGCATTTTGGACAAGCAGCATTTCCTGATCTTCAGGCTCTACTGTGATCATCCACTCATACAGATATAATGTAGCCAGACAGAATAGTCTGAAGCAGGTCTACTTTATAGTCAACTGCTGCAACAACTCAAAAACAAAAAACCTGCAGTGAGAGTTTAAAGAGACTAGGAAAGAACATTTCTAAAAGAAAGGTGTTCCCTGGGATGATGGTCTCAGCAAGCTTGTCACTGATATATAAATCAGCATGTAACAGCATCTGATTCTTTCCCAAGTAGTTGCACTGACCACAACCTGATTGCCAGAACATGGCACAGATACAGTTTGCTCCAAGCTATCAAGAAATGGGACTTGGAGATAACAGGAAAAAAAATTGCCAATGAAGAGTGGTCAAGGATAGAAACAGAAGCCCAGAGAAGTTATCCAAGGAGATACTCAAAATGTGACTGGCCATGGCCTTGAGCAACCTGCTCTCATGGCAGAAAGCTGGCCCTGCTCCGAGTGCTGGACTGGACCACAAGACCTCCTGAGGTCTCTTCCAGCTTCAATTAGTTCATGATTTATTTTTTAGCTCCCTGGGTGTATTTTTTTTCAGTTTAATAAAAGCCTTCCCCATTTTCCAAAATCCTTTCAGTTTTGTGACACTTTCATGATTTGTGGCATTTTTAGAAATGAAATTTCTGCTGAAAAGATCCATATATTTAAAACAAGTATTTACTTTCACCCACATTTAAAAGATGCCATTATGAGAATAGCCACAGAGACCTCTTACCTTTCTGAGGTAGTTTGGGAAGAACCCTAGGGCCAAGTGCAGTCTTTGCAGTCCCGGTGCTAAATCAACAGATGTGAATGATTAGTGCTTACAACTATTATAAAATGGACTTATTTCTCCTTTTCCCCCTTTATACATTTATAAACAAAAAATCCCAAAAGAAATCCACATTTATTTTCCCCCTTTTGTATAATCACTTTGTCTGTGGATAAGTCCCAAAATTCAAAGAATTGTTTAGAATTAATTGGGTTTTTTTTCCAGAGAAAAAGACATACAAACCCTACACACCTTCAATGCTATGGGGCAGATATATTCTATGAACTATGGTACATGCAAAACGTACTCTGAAAATAGGTAATGCTGAAGGACCAACACTGTGGGCAGATCCTGAACCTTAAGAAAAATTTCTTCTTTGAAGCAATTATACTGAAACATACAAAACATAATCTGTGCTTTACGTCAGGGAAGCTTTCCAGGACTGAGCCTATGCCTTGTAGCCTCCTGTACATGTATGGTATTGTATCACACACACACTCTGCTGCAGGAGGAGACAAGGGCTCTGCTACTCCCAGGAAATACTGATGACTGTGGGAGAACAACATGCTTTACTCTGTCAACCTGTAGTACACATATGTTAGCTATTCCCATCAAAGTTTTTCTTCTAAAACCCCACCAAAGTCCCTTTTATAGAAAAGGAATGTGGAAGAAAAGAAGAACGCAAATTTATTTAAGGCATAAAAATCTAACAATACATAAAAAGAAAAAAAACAGTATCAGCACAAAATAATGACTCAAAAAAACAAGAAAAAGAAGGAAAATGAATGAGAAAGCTGCCAGTGTATGTTCAACAGAGCAGAGACTCTTCTGCTTCAACTGCTTTGATCCTGGTATTGCTCATCTCTGCAGCCAATGTTTCAAAACAAGCATGATGAAACACTTTTAATTTCTAGCTGTTTTTCAAATAGCAAAAATACGTCATGTCATGAAGCTGAAAGAACAGCCAAGCTCAATCTTAATTCAATAAATCATAGAATCATAGAATATGCTGAACTGGAAGCACCCCAAAAAGATCATCAAAGCCCAGCTCCTACCCTGGCCTCTCTCTAATGCCATGGGGTACAAGGACCATACTTTTACCCTTGTCTGACAGGAATCTAGGATGGGGCCAGCTCTCTGTGCTGTGGAACACTACCACTTTTCCCCTGAGTGTCCAGTGCCAGCCAGGATTCAGCAAACATGGGAAGCCAGTTGTGCTACCACCAACAGGTCCCCTCCCTGTCCTGACAAGGCAGATCACAGTCTGGGGGTGTCCAGACCCTCCTACAGATCTTCCTTTTCTGCTGTGCCCTGTCTGAGGTTACACATCCCTCCCTAGCCACAGCCCATCCCACACACTGGTGGTCATGCAAGGCTGTGTGCCTGAGGCTGGTGCTTATTGAATTAGCATGCTCTGAACCTCAGGACTTTGGAATCACAGCACAGATAGAGGAGCAAACTCTAAGTGACAGCAATGTATGGCTGTCCTTACTGCCCCGGCTATTGAAAAGACACTTGTACTGGACAGAGCTGATGAACTATGAGCTAAAAGCAGTTTGTGTTACTGCAGATTGTGTGGCAGCACAGGAGCCTGACAGAGTGGAAAACAGCTAAACTGGAAGACTGAGATGAACTCTCTCTCTTACAGAGCCATCTTCGATACCAGCCTGTACCCAGAGTGACGCTGCTGCTCCAGGCAGACACTTCACACTGAAGCAGATAAAATGAAATGCCAGGAGACATGAAAATAAAACTTTTGTCCTGCTAGACTGTGGTCTGAGGCAGCATTCCCCAGCTGGGAGAGCACTTCTGTAGGAGCAGCAGAGGGATTCAGGCACAAGGCGTTCTGTCCATCCCGCTCAAAGGATGGATTGTCCATGGACAGCGAGGAACAAAGCGTAGGAGGCTCAGTGCAGCCCAAGTATTTGTATGCTAGTAGGGCATGCAGAAAACTAGTAACAAACATAGCTAGGATTTTATTTCCTAAGAAAGGCTTTTCTTTTCCCATATACAAATTAGTAATATTTATTTAAATTTTCATCTTTTCTTCATATATGCAGATTTTACCTTGACTGCTGAGACATCCCCTCAAACTTGTTTGCAGCCTTAGTTGAAGGTGGGCCCAAATCATTACCTGAGGTGAAAAAAAGGACAATTAAAACAACAAAAAAAAAGATTAGGAGATTAGGATAACTGACATATAATCAGCAGAGGGTGCAATTTAAAGCAAAACATGTATTCCTCTATACATCTTCTACACAACATATCTAAAAGATAATTTATAAATTTATTATTTATTAATAATTTTGCAGCTGAAAAAGCAGGAGGGACTAAAATAATCCAAGATGACCTTTCATAAAACACATTTTGAAACAACTCACTGGAAGCTCTCATCTCCTGGCAAGGGAAGATTGAATGACATTGCTGTAGGGCATTTGTTTTGAAATAGTGTTTCAATTTTCTCTGCATAGAAGGAGATACAGCAGGCCAGTATCAGATACATTTTTCACTGATGTTTACATTTTGCACTGTGAGGCACATCTTTTTAAAACCACCATGAATGTGATTTTATTCACAAAACATTAAATTTCTAAGGACTGGTATTTTATCCTGTGCAAAAACAGCCTTTACTGGTTTTAGTGACTAAGTTTGTATGTTCCCATAACCTACGCTTTAGCCATTGGTAAAGAAAAGATCCTGGGTATACAGAATTCTGTCAAAAGGCAGCAAAATCCAAACCCAAGTGCTCTGAAGCTTCTCTTCATTAGAAATCACCATTTTCAAGGTATAATGATACCAACCCTTTTGGTTTAGTGCATTTTCATCCCCTTTGCCTCTCCTTTTACAGCATGTCAATCTCAGAACCAGCTTCAACAATCTTTAGTAAATTTTTTCATTGAAATAGAAGCAAAGTGACATTTAATGATCCAAGAACACAAAATACTTCTCATTCAAAAGAATGACACATTTTTCTAAATACCATTCTTGGCACATTGATGTCTAAATGAAACAGCAGAAAAGGCTCATGCTGTGCCTTTCCAAAAATATGTTTGTGTTTAAAAGTGGTGCAAAAAAGGAACTAAGGTAAAACAGCAAATATGTAGAGCCTATGGATAAAGGAAGGAAAAATATCTCATGGTTGCTATGGAAATACAAAATAATCTAAATGACATTTTTAGAACATCTTTGAATAGTAACTCAATTTGCTTAGACATAAGCTAAGGATTGCTCTGCTTGAAACTTCATTTAATGCACAGATTAGAAGACAAATGCTGAAATTCCACATAACAAGAAATATAACAACACAGAAGAAAGCTTCTGAAAGGAAAAGCAGTGAACATCTGACAATATCCTTAAGCAAAAAACACAAAGGCAGATAGAAGAAACTCCCTCTGCTATAAACACAAAATTTAATACTTGCTTAAAAATCCAAATCGAGTTGAAACAAGCTTTTGTACAGATCTAAGCTCAGAAAAATGGGGAGCAGAGGCCCCTCTTCCATCCACTGAAGTTTAGCTTGCCCTGAAAAGCAGTGAAAGGAAAAGCCATGTTCCTCTCTGGCCCTGCTCTGACAAGCTGCTTTACTGCTACAGGCTTCTTCGTCTTCAACTGCACACCTGCACCTTTCCTGTATTTTCTTCTTCCTTTATCTGTTGCCTAATGTGTTTAAGGAAAAGTTGACACCTGCTTAGCATCTAATCCTATCACACCTTTCATCCTAACATTGCTACATTATACAGTATTCTCATATATGGTACTTCAGGTGCTTTTTTGGACTTAAATATTTGGGATTTTTTACATAGTTAAAGTCCTAGCTCTTCAAAATGTCTGAACTACCTCTGAAAAAGTACAGGGCTGTTGGACTCCACAACATAGGAAACATTTTTTTTTCCATATCCCAGACTTCTGAGAAGTAGAAAACTGAAAAGAGTCCTTTATTTTTATTCCTTGAGAAAAAGTCTTTGTTTTTCATTGGACTCTATACTTTTTGTGTTGAATCCTAGATTAAATCACACATGAGTACTCCATGATTTACTAAATTTAACTCAATTTGCTGAAAAAAAGTGCTTTTAGTCTAGCAATTTTTTTTTTTATTTTAGGCTAGCAATTGTGTGTTTGTACTAGAATAGAGAGAGGATTCTCTTAAAATACAAGTAATCTATGGATTATGCACCTGTGTAAGGACTGGATTCCAGTTTAAAAAATTACAGATTCATGGAAATCCTGCCACCAAAAGTAAAATCAAAGAAATTACATGTGCCTGAGATTTATAGCTAACAGGAGAATTTGACTGCACGGAGCAATGTTTATCCAAAACAGGAAGAATCTGAGTAGTCTGGAAAAGAGTTTCCAAAAACCATCTGTCAGAAAGGTCTCCTGGTAAAAATAAAAATTGAAATGCACTGTTTCTATGTAACTTCTGCTGGTAGCAGGATGCAAACCTATCAGTCTTTGTGTATGTACAGACAACATGACAAAAGCCAAATACATATTAAGACAACACATTGCCAGCAGCGAGGTGCGAGCCCTCCACAGCAGAGGCGTGGCCCAGAGGCCAAGGAAGAAGCTGCTGGGAGACCTGCAGGGACACAGCAGCTCTGGGTGCCCGGAGCCCAGCCCTGGCTCCTGCCTGGGCGCAGCAGCAGGAGGGGCAGAGGGGAGCAGGGGCTGAGGGCTGGGGCAGGGCAGAGCCTGGGCACTGGGGCAGAGCCAGGGAGGCACTGGAGGGGATTGGACTGGGCCCCAGGGCAGCGTGGAGGATTTTCAGCTTTCTCCAGTGCGGCTGGGCTGCGGCAGCCTGGAGCAGTGACAGGAGCTAGAACTGCTGATTTATCTGAAGCTACATCAAGCTGCAGTCATTGGAAAGCAAGCACCAGGTAAAGAGAAACCAAAGATCATATATCAGCCATCATCAAGGTTTTCCCCTGCCCTTTTGTTTTGCATTTCAAAACTCACCCCAAGGAATTGGGCCCTTATTCTGGGGTCCATGAGGTAGTGGGCTTGGTGGGTCAGAGAGGGTTCTTTTGTGTCCTGGGGGTGGGGGAGGTGGTCTCTTCTTGGAAAGAGTGGAGCTGCCACTAGAGGTTTGAGTGCTTAGAGGGAGGGTTGAAGGTGGGCCTGCAAAATAACAAACAACCTTCTTACAAATACATGTGCATAAACGTCAAAGCAGCACTGAAAAATTCACAGTCAGACCCACAGCGAAGTGCAGCAAAAGACTAAAATAAAAAGACAAGCCATGCCAAAACACTGTTTAGATTAAAAGACACATCCACCACATTTTTAACCATCTCAGATGTGGGAATATAAGCAACTTGACAATAGAATGACATGTGTACTTATGTTTAAAAAATACACGATTAATCGTGCCAAGATTTCTAATTTTAGGCATGTTTAAAAAAAGAAAAAAGCATAATGAAATATTAAAATTAAGTAATATTTACCACATGGGATTAAAATTGATATTAATTTATACTAGAATGAAAGCACATTTTATATGTGGGGAGCTTTTTAGCCCTCCAGACCATCTCATACCAAATTTGTTAATAAACTGGAAGGCAGGAGGAAAGAAATAAAAATATGCCCACAAATTATTCTTTCACATTCAAAATAGGATTTTTAGCTTGAGAAGATTTTCTCTAATTCTTTTTTTTGTAGATCAAATACATCAAACTAGGCATTCCAAAAGCAATGCAAATTGTTGTACATGGCATGAATAAAATAAACATCAGAGAAGTCCTTTCTGGGACTGAGATTAGATATTTCACAGTAGCATTGCTTATAAGAGCCTACGCAGTCACCCCTATCTTTAAATACTTTTATATCCCTCTGATTTAATGCTGGCACAAGTATTATTCAACACAATGCATGCTTTACACATTATGGGAACAGATACAGCTTGAAAGACAAAATAACCCAGCGGGAAGACAGGAGATGTTCCTAATCAGCTGCAGCATTGACCTTCACAAACGTCTCTACCAAAAAGCTCACGGAAGCAGAGCCGGGCGCAGGCGGCAGTGAGGGGACGACTGCTGGAGTCAGCTGCCACCACTGCCCTGAGAAACGACTCAGAACACTTTCTGCAGTGGCTCTGCATTAGGCCAGAACGGCTCCAGGGGGTTTCTTGCTGGGGTGGTTTTTGTTAGTTTGTGGGTTTGTTGGTTTTGTCTTGTTTTAATCTAACCAATAACTCAGACTTCACTGCAGTCTTCACTTGCAGTAAGTTTTGCACGTCAGACAGCTTTGCCATCAGTCCAGAGAAATGCAAAAATTAACGTGAAACTTTAAAAGCAAAGACTTGTTATAGCTGAAATTTCAAGTCTATTGTCAGCATATTTTTTAGCACTGTAGAACCAACTTGACGATTTTTGAAAAACTACCTTATTTGAACAGTATTTGAGACAAAACCTTCATTCAGTTACTTGACATATATCTTACCATGCAGCACACAAACCTAGAGCTGCCTTCTTCAAAAATATTTATGAATATTCTCTGGAAATTATCAATACCTGCACCTCTTCCCAAATTATTATATATTATAGAAATACTGAAATCAGTGAGAAATAATATTTGTTGAAATTCCTTAGGTTAAACATTTAACACTGACAAAAGTAACTTCAATGATTCTACAAGCATGAATCTGTTTGTCAGATATTTTCAGCAGGTGACCTCCCTCTTTCTTCTAAACAGAAAAGAAAAATTTAATAGAACTGCCCCTAATGAGTCAATAATTCAATCTATTTTCTTCCAGATTCAATCCTGGAAGGCCTTCTGCTGTGCAGGATAATCTCTCAACCACAAACCCAGCAGAGTTTTTGGGCCTGGCTTAATTAATTGGTTACTTTTGTAGATCAAATTATATATTTTGCAACTGTTCCTCTCAATTTACTTCCAAGTTCAAAAAACCATTAACTGACAACAAGTCAAATGCCAGTGCATTTAATGATTGTTCCCAAGTTTGCATCCATACACTTTCTTATTTTAATATCTTCCTTGACCTTAAGTAAGCAAGATAACTTAAACTGTGCTTTGAGATGGTTCTGAAAGCAAAACCAACGTTTCTCATTCTAAATTTTGATTGATGATCCCTTAAACTCCTGCGAGTTACCAATTCTTTCTTTTAGAAATGCGAATCAAAAGTAGTTTTGATTTGTGATGCAATGCGAATGCATCTAAGAATGGCAAGGGGGCAGGAACAGTCAATATCCTCTGTAAGGTAATTGTTACAGCAGTGGCGATCGCAGCCGGGCTGTCCCAGCAGCCTTTGTCCCTTGTCCCCTGTCCCCGTCCTTTATCCCCTGTCCCTTATCCCATCCCCTGTCCCCTGTCCCTTATCCCGTCCCTTGTCCCCTGTCCCTTATCCCGTCCCTTATCCTCTGTCCCATCCCTTGTCCCCGTCCTTTATCCCATCCCCTGTCCCCTGTCCCCGTCCTTTATCCCGTCCCCTGTCCCCTGTCCCTTATCCCGTCCCCTGTCCCTCGTCCCCGGTCCTTTATCCCGTGCCCTGTCCCCTGTCCCTTGTCCCCTGTCCCTTATCCTGTCCCTTATCCCTTATCCTGTCCCCTGTCCCTTATCCCGTCCCTTGTCCCTTATCCCGTCCCCTGTCCTTTATCCCCTGTCCCTTGTCCCCTCTCCCTTATCCCGTCCCCTGTCCCTTATCCCGTCCCCTGTCCCTTATCCTGTCCCCTGTCCCTTATCCCATCCCCTGTCCCCTGTCCCCGTCCTTTATCCCGTCCCTTGTCCCCTGTACCTTATCCCGTCTCCTGTCCCCATCCTGTATCCTGTCCCTTGTCCCCTGTCCCTTATCCCGTCCCCTGTCCCTTATCCCGTCCCCTGTCCCTTATCCCGTCCCCTGCGCTGGAGCCGCCCCGGTCCCAGTGCTCGCACCGCCCCCTGGCGGCGGCAGCGCGCACTGCACCGCGCCCCGCCGCACCCACGCACAAACCTCCCAAAACTCAGGAAAAAAAGAGGAGGAAAGGCACTGAAATACTACTGCGCGCTTATTGCCAAAATTTAACTTCAAACATGAAGTGAAATTAGTATTTTTACTTGCCAATAAGAGGAAGAAATCTTCTCTACAAAAATAAATTGTAGTAGATTTTTAAAAACCCCTTAAATTAGGTTATATGGCATGTTTTAGATTTCACATTCATTATATACATCCAGGTACTACTGAGGAGTTGCAAAAAATACCTTCACAGATTTCAAAAGTTCCCATGGCATACAAAAGTGACAAGGAAAAGGTGTTAAAGGTATTACAAATCATACTTTCAGACTCCTAGCACTTGTTTCTTTATTAAACTGACAGAAGGAATAAATATGAACACAAAAGTCATACACTAATGATTACATGGCTGAAATACAAAAATAACTTACAGTCAAATAAAAACAAAATAAAGGAAAACTTCAAAACATCATTTGAAAAAGAGGTATAAAATGACATCATGCTTTGAATAAAGAAAACATAAGGAAAGTGCTTGAATCAAAATCATTTTATGGAAACAACTGGTGAAATAATACAAGACCTGATGATGTATGAACTGTCTGTATAATTAGTATAAAATACACTGCATCATAGAATCACTTAGGCTGGGAAATACCTTTGAGCTCATCGAGTGGGACACTGCCAAGTTCTCCCTTAGACCACATCTCTGCTCCTGTGCCTTTGGGGTTTCCTTCTTGAGGAATGTCCTGGATTCCTTTTAGTCTCCCAGGGGAGTCTTGTCAGCTAGGCTCCTAAACAGGCCAAAACGTGTCCCCTGGAGGTCCAAGGTGGCAGCTCAGCTGATCTCCCCCCCTTTACTTGTCCAAGAATTCATGATTCCCTGTGCCCCAGACAGCCTTCATCACCCTCAAGTCCTTCTCTCTCCACGAGCAGCAGGTCCTGCAGGTGCCTTCCCTTGCTGGCTCCCTCATCAGCTGAGTAGGAAAGTTCTCTTCCACTCACTCCAGACACATCCTGGACATTCCTGCCCCATGAGAACAAGGGCCAGCAATTGTGAGACTTCTCCCAGCTGCTTACAGGGTATCTCATCTGCCTCTCCATCCTGGGTGGGTGGTCTCTAACAGATTCCCACCTGGACAGCTGCCTGTTGGCCTTTCTCTGGCTCCTACCACCAAACACTCAACCCTACTGCCACCATCATCCAGTTCAGACACTCAAAACAGCCCCTAACCTACAGGGCTGCCCCACTGGCTCTCCCTCCTTGCCTGTCCCTTCTGCAGGGTTTACAGCCATCCATTAAGCACTCCAGTTGTGTGAATCATCCCAGAATGATGGCAGCTGCAGTTTTCCTGCTGCACAATGTCTTCCACCCCCTCCTGATTGTTGCCTATGCTGTGTGCAGGGGTGTAGATGCTCTTCAGCTGGGATATTGATCTTGACACCTTTTTTAGGGGAGGAGCCCTGATTTCTACAAGACTCTTTGGAGGCATTTCCACGCCTTATGTCTTTGCTGTCACAGGGCTCTCTGCTTCCCTGCTGCATTGAGTCAGGAGCCCAAAGGCCCTCACTGACACACACACTCCATCAAACACTGGTGTGCTTCCCCCAGGGTTACCTTGAGCAAGCCTGGTTTTGTCCCTTTCCCCTTTCTAATCTAGTTTAAAGCTCTTTCAGTGTGCCCTGATAACTCAGTGGCAGATACCATTACTCCCTGCTCAGGCTGGCAGAGTTACAGCCCCTTCCTGCATGCCATTCCATGCAAATTCCCATCCAAACTGCCCCGCCATGCCCTGCTTGCTTGCACTGTTCGTGGAGCTCTCCAAGGGTTCCTTTACACACCTCTGGCTGGGCCCTGTTGCCCCCGGCCCTGCCCATGGCCCCTCAGCTGCTGGGGCTCCTGCAGCTTTCTCACTGCCCTGAGGCTCCCCTGCCTAAGGAATCCCTCCTGTGCCGGGACCAGGGCTGCTCACCTTGACTGCAAGTGTCTGTGTATACACACATAAATGTGTGTGTAAAACCAACAGCTCAAAACAATTCCTCTGTGATATTCTTAAATACAAGGCTAGGCCAGATGTCTATAAGCAACAATCAGAGCAGTTACTAGATCGAAGGTATTTTGTGATTTTAACCAGGTAGCAATTGAGCCAGTAATTTCCTCTCCAATAGATGTCTTAATCATAATTTCTCACATAGCTGAGTTCACGTTTTATAAAGGACACTTTCCTAACACAAGCAAAAAAAAAAAAAAACAAAAAGAAAAATCAAAAAAACTTGACTTAGAATAAGATTTTAATTTTGCTTCTGTCAAGCTTTCTTTTCCTCAGTTACTGGGAAGCAAATGCTTACAGGACTAACTGTTGTCATATTTTATCTCTTTTTTGTATTACCAAGATCAGGCTTTCATGTGTAAATAGATCAAATAATCTCAAAATTATTGCAATAAGGTAAATAACTGGATAAGATGTGCATTTAGTAGTACATTGCCCTTTAGGGTTTGTGCAGTTAGTGTAATAACAATTCATTTGTGTACTTGTGAAGCCATGCAAAGCTGTTGCCACTCAATTAAGAAATGGTGGGTTTAGAGTGTAAAAACTTCACATGTGTAATTTTTTTTTACCACTTAATGACACATAGGGGGAAGACATAGAATTCCTGCTAATGGTAGAATCGACACTGCAAAGGAAAGTAACTTATATTAAAAATAGTATTTTCTTAACAAATGTTGCTATCCTTATTTTTAAATTTCTCATGAGTGATTTATTGCATAGATATTAGTAAAAGCCTTTTCAGTTTGTCTTACTTAATATAATTTATTTTCAGTACTGAAAATAAGAGCATAATTAAAGACAAAATGATCATGATCACTCTGAATAAGAAAGCTAAGAATATGCATTGATTCAACGTTAGTATTTGAAATACATTAGATAATTAATGCTTAAAAAAAGGTTCAGTTTGAAAAGAAAGAGATAAAAGTTATACTAAAGAATTTTGTAGGTTGATTCAGAAATAGAAGAGCCCATGAAACCAGCAGTCATCAGATAGTCTTCCCTTCCTGTTATGGTATTAAAAAATACAAAGCCTTAGTGGAATAAGTAGCATTATTTAATCATGATGTGCAACACATTTATAAAAATATTAAAGTCTCCAAGTATATGCAAGAGAAGTATAGAATCCTGAAAGCATTCAGAAGAAACAGGATGACCTCAAAGGCTGAGGTAATGGAAATGAGAATAAATATATTTGTGCTATAAATTAAGAACTTCAATTGCAAATGAGTAGAGACTGTGTAATGCCTGCTATGCCACATTATGATACAATCAGGAAAAAAACAAACAAAACCCTAGGACCAAAGGATTCTTTGATGTTGCATTTCCAGTAGAAACAGCAAATTTTACTGCTGTCCCGACACTTCCAGCCAGTTGTATTTCAGAAATCTGATTTAAACAGCAAAGGCACAGAGCAGAGTTAGTGTGATGAAAGGATAACTTGAACACCAGGAGAATGAAAATATTCTTCAATCAGATAAGGTAAAATACCCTTGGTTTGTTGAGTGTAACACCTCAGACATGGAGACCTGTACGATTTCCATCCAGGCAGCGCCTTGACAGCCACCAGGCACACAAACACCACCAAAGCCAAAGGGCAATGTTGGTACATGCACAAAGTAATTTAATGAACCCAAGGAGATTCCTAATCCTGTGTGCAAGGCAGTCAGACAACTTCTACAAGTTACTAGTAAATTCAAATAAACGAATTTGGTTAGAAATGGAGTCTGATCTAGTGAAGGGGCAGGTGATGTGACTGTGTCTGCACTAACAGTGGACTGGAACCACAAAGGAAGTGCCTTTGGGTTTAGGTACCTCATGTCAGAGCTGGGACAGAGTGTAAACTATGCAACCTTGTAGGTATTGGAGATCCCAACTTAACTTCATGGTACAGAATTTATCCCTCTGACCTCCATGTTCATCCAGGATAAACAGACAGAACCACTAAAATCAATGAGCTTTCAGCTGAAGTGAAGGAAACCTGGATTAGACTGCCTAACACTCCTCCAAAGCTAGTTAGCAACATTACCCCCACACTAGATTTTCAATGAAGGTTGTGCAAAATTTTATTTACCTACTGAGACAAGCCATGCAACTACTTAATTTATTTTTTTTCTTGGAAAGCTTTTTGTAAAACAATAGGCAGAAGACCTGCTAGATGTCTGGAGCTATAACGCAGGTATAAGTTGAAAAGAGCAATAAAAAATATGATTTTGAGAATACTACAGGCTAAAGATTTGACTGAGAGCACAAGTAAATTGACCCTGAATAAGCTTAGATAGACTACTGAAAAAGGCACAGAGTGGTTGCACAGAGTACTCTGGCAACCACTGCACTCCTTCTGTACTTTTCATTCTGTCAGGATTAACTAAATCTGTAGCAGAGACAGCAGCAAGTAAGATGTATCCACAAATGAGGCAGTATGGAGTAAAATACATGAAGGTTCCAGCATTTTTAGGAATATTCTGAAAAGTTATCAAATGAAAAATCTGGACATTAATTACTATGATGTGTGGAGAAATTTAAAACCTTCCCATATCCTCTCCTCCAAATATTGTACCCATAAAGTTATTTTTAGCCAGCATGTCCACTGAAAACCATGAACAAGAGCAAAGTGCCTTATGTAAATCACTTTGAACTTTCCTCCTCTCCCCAACACAAGTTCAGTGGATGGCTTCCTGACCACTGTGGCTCCTCAGGAACACCACAAAATTCTGCTACCCAGAACTTCACTGGGCAATGAAACAGAGGGCAACAGGGAAGGGGTTTTCTTAAAAATAAAACAAGTTTTGGAAAGACTGTTTCATCTGCATGTCCCAGAGGATGAAAACTTATGAAACTTAAAAATTGTCTGCCTCTTTCTAAAATGCAGATCCACCTGCTATCCATTCCCTGCAGACTCCATGTCCTAGCAGGGGCTCATGCTATCTGCCAGGGCCACACAGCAGCACATGGACAAAGATCAGATTGTTTTCTGACAGAAGGTAAGCTTAAATTTAAATACAGAATCAGTGCTTTTGTTACTCCTACTGTTTAGGGAGCTTAGTGAAAACAGTAACATTGTGTTTTCATATAGTCTTAAACACAAGATATTCAAATGAACTTTCTAAACAAGAACACACATTTGACAAGTAAGGCTGTGTAAACTTCAGTGTAAGAGATATACTCTATTACTACTCATCCAAAGGAGGAGAAAAATTCTAAAGGTTTATGTTTTCCTACACAAAGAAAATTGAACGTTTCAAAATTCAGATGTTTTAACAGTGTCTTATGGAAGTGGAGAGTCTTTGCTTCATTTTCTTTTAAATAATCTGAGAGCTGGAAGAGGGGAGATAACAAGGAGCAGGACAGTTTAAAATGAACTCTAAGTGCATCTGAAAATGAGGCATCTCAGCAACCTTTCCACACTGATGATTTATCCTATGCATTTGTCACTTTTTTCCCCAACTTTTAACACAGGCATGTATACAACAGAAGTTTCTAATTTCACAGTGTTGAGTGGATATCAACCAAAGCTCCACTCCAGCAGCACTCACAGACTACAGAATTTCAGCATGTTTGAAGCAGAGAAGCATAGTGACTTTAATGTAACAGCAGTTCCATTCAATCTCTCTGACTTACCCTGTGAATCTGACATTTTCCACTTTGATGAAGCAGTTAATGTTACAATAGAAGGCAATTTTATTATATCAAAATATTATTTCATTGTGATATAAATAAGGATTTCTTTGCATAACCTGACATGAAAACACATGAAAACTCAATGCCTCAATTCTTTCCGAGTAGCTTTGGTGTTGTATTGATACCTTGGTTTAGGAACAGCTAGAAAAATGCCTAACATTAGAAACCAAAATGCATACTTGGAATAAAATATGAACATAAATAATACCCTTCCTGGAGAAAAACACAATTTTCTAGGTAAGTCTGTATGAGAGCTCCACTATATACTGACAAAGAAATGAAGTTCGTTAAAATCTGTTGAAAGCTAACAACATACTAAGCAGTGTGTACAGATATCAGACACAACCTCATTAACCTTCTTTAGGATATGGGATGCATGATTCATTTCCAAGTCTTGCAACTTCATGACAAAAAAAGAAGTTATCCTAGGTCACAAAGGAACATCTAAGCCAGTACGTTGTACTTGCAATGAACAATCCATAGCAGACTGTGAGACAGAGCATGTAAAAGGGATGGGAGAGTGGAAGGAAAAGTAGAATATTGTAATGCCAACAATCAGGTCGACACAGTAAAGTTACAAGGTATACAACTGAGTCCCCAGGGAAATACGGATTACAAAATCTCATGTGAAAAATGCAAACCCTGGCAAAATTGCTTAGCCTCATAATGGGAAACAAACCTGTTTAAAAGAGAGCCAAGTTATCCATTTGGAAGTTGGCAGTACATGACAAAGACTGATGGAACAGTAGTACTTAGGCACAGCATCTGAACCATGATGCCCACACTGTCCTGTCCCTTTTACTCTTTCATATATTGGTGAGAGCATCTCTACATTTTTAATTACCAGGTGACAAATGAAGTAGTGCTAACAAAAGGGAGCATCAGCATAACTGCTGAAGTGTTCAACTGTACTGTAACCCTCATCATAACTAAAGATTTCTCTAGCAAGTGTACTGTAAAAACACAATTTATCAATTTCTAAATTAAACATGTAAAAAGGAAGCTTTGTCCTAAGAAGTAGATCTGCACAAATTATAATACAGCAAAGAGTTTTGTTCCATAAATATATCCTCTAAACTTGAAGATATCTAGGTCAAACCATCACAATCCACTGGAGCTGTCTCATAAAATTAAGTGACTTTAATTTAGCAGAGTATTAGTTTATTCCTCACCCATTCATGTTCAGTGTTATGAATGAGTCTATTACAAAGTGCCCCCCAGGTCTTTTAAGTTTAGAACATGCACTGTACCACACTACTGCATCAATAAGGAAAACACTGAAACATTGCAATGCCCTTGGTTAAAGGAAGGGAAACAGTGTTAAAATCACTGCTTTCAAGTGTAGTTTGGAGAGAGGCTTACCTTTGCCAGCATTTCTAGGAGGAAGAGGAGGAGCATCAGACGTTGGAGAGGTGGGTGAGTCTGTGCTTGCAGAAGCAAAGATCTGGTTGGTAAAGGCTCCGTAGGAGAGTCTTTGCTTGTCTCTGGGAGTGCTAAATGAAGGGTGAGTCAGTTTGTCTTGAGGAGAAATGCTTGAGGAGTGACAAAAGCTTTGGGGTCTTGGAGATCTTTCCTTTTTTATAGGACTAGGCTGTGAATAGAAAAACAAGATACAGCTGTCTAAACACTAATTATAGTTAGTATGCTTGGAAAATAGCATAGCAGAACATAATTTAGTGAACATGAGCCTAGTTTTTTTCTTTGTTCGACAAATAAACACCCATTTCTCCCTTTTCAGCAATTCAACCTGAAAGGTCCTCTCTTCTAAATGAAAATTAAGATTGTACCATCAACAAATCATCATGAACACAAAATTATATTTAATGTTAAAGCAGGAAATACACACTAATAATATAATAAATAAAATGCCAATAAAAGCCTGGCAAGTTTTAGAATATAAGAGTAATTTTCAGGGAATAGAGCATGTTACTCAGACTAGACAATTATCCTCAAGTATAAAATGTATTACCCCACTGATGCCTAGTAGAAATGAACAAACTCTTCTGACAGATCAGATTTATTTGGTCCCTGAACTAGCAATATAATCCATGATACAGCTCTTTTTAAATGCATCTAATTGCTCATTAGTTTTTGGCTGCTGTACGTTAATGGGTGCATATGGAGCACGATCTGTTACCCTGCAGCTCTGGTTCAGGTTATTATCTTCAGCACAGCATCCCTCATCCTCCAGAGGCTCCTCACACAGATGATTATTTTGTTCTCTACTGTCTTTGAGGACATGCAAATTACTTTGGTTTCTGAATTTTTCAGTCCCAAGTGTCACAGAAAATGAGAAGTTGTCCACATTTCTTTCTGCAGCACTCATATAAAATAGGAGAGGTGTATTTGCATTTATTGCAGAAATACAGCACACAGTAATTAACTGACTTGCTAAAGTAGGACACTGAGGCTAATTTTCACATGCTCTAGGATGGCAATTATTCTATGCCCTCAAGTTTTGCCTTTCTATTACTTCGGGTTTTTTTAAAAAAAACAAGAATAAATAGCATAGCATGGTTTATGAAGAATAGAGTTTTTCATTCAATAACTAGGTTTTTAATTAATTTGTGGAAAAAAATAAGTATGTAAGCTTTGGATTTCCTCCACTTAAAATTTAACAGCCCAGAATTCTGAAGAGGATGAAGCAACAAAGTAGTCCAGATTTGCTGATTTATATGATACTGTATGTCCTGTCAAATTCAAACTTCTGAAACAGCCCATAATAACTAGGTTGATAAAGTATATTCAAAAAGCACTTAGGCAGTCTTTAATACAGGCCTCAAAATTAGGCTTTTCCCCCCAAAAGATCTGTAAGAAAATGAAAGGCTAAAGGGGGTCTCTAATTACCATTTATTTCCAGGGAGCAGAGATGTTGACCCTTTTTGTGGCAAGCTGTATCAGTGATTCACACTCACCTTATCGTCCAAGTCATCGTCACTCTCATCAATTTCTTCCTGCCGAAGATTCCATTCATACTCCACATGCACGTGTGGGTTTAGCTTTCCTGCCTTGGCTTGAGAAAGCTGAAAGAAATAAAAAGTCTTGTTAAAATACTTGCTGCTCTTTTGGTGTTAATTAAGGTAGTTTTGTAATGGCAAGAAATAAACTGGAATTTTTAGAAGTTTAAAATTATTCCATATTGAAAAAAGAACAAACCAGTTTCAGGGAGATCAAACATCCTTCATTTATCTGAGATACAGAAAAAAAGCTAAAAGGCAAAAAAAGAAAGATTTTCTCAAAATGGGCAGAAGTCACCATGTTTGAAAAGCATTTGAAAAGATGACACGAAGACAAGGTATATGCACAAAAGCAGAATTTATCTGGAGCCCTCCATTCCAAAAAGGAAAGGCAAAACCTATTTATAAATTTTGGTACATACAGCTGTGGCCCCATCAAAATCACAATCCTTGTACTCAAATCAAATGAAAAGATATTTACTTTTTATTTAGATATTTCACCTCTCTCTCTCCCTGGATGAGGCCAATATGTCTTAAGCACAAAATTCCTTGACTTTGCCAGCCCAAATAATGTATTTCACATTTTCAAAAAAACAACTACCTCAATGATCAGCAAAAAAAAATAATAGAGCAGTTCATGGCTATTCTGAGGAGATAAATTCTCCTTTTCAATGCCTAGATCTTCCATCATTATTTAGTTCCTTCACATCGTTTAAAATGTAGCCTACTTGAAAGTAGTTAATTCAGGAGTGCCTTTAACCATCTTCCTGAAATAAAATTTGGAATAAAGACAGTATTTCCAATCTGTTATGTAAGTATTCATGAACCCACTTGAGCTGAAACAGAATTTAATTAAACAGTTAAGACTCCAGTTATGCAACAGAAATGAGTTTGGTACAGCTAAATTTCACAATGCAAGCACCTAGTTACCTATCTTGTACTGTTTTACTGCCCAAGGCAAATAGTGTGTTCATTCATGTTTCTTTTTCACTCTGAACTCATTGCTGCTTTTGGAAAAAATTGCAGAAATAATTTTCCTCTTCAGAAAAAAAAAGAAAAAAAAGGCATAAATGCTCTATGAGAGTTAAGTGAAATAATCAGTGAGGTATTAATGGAATTTGGATCACTATAACTAAACTATTAACTGCTAGATAAGCTCACTGATAACATCCATTTGACTGTTTGTTCTGTAACACAGCCAGCTGGTCCACATTAATGGCAGATGTAAGTTTTTAAAAGGGATACTATAAAGAAAAAAGCAATCCATCCCAATTGTGTGCTGCACAGGTGATCTGCCTGATCCAGCTGACAGAATACTCAAACCACTGGAAACAGCACCTACAGACACAGTAGACATGGCATTAACTGAGAAGTTAGTCCCACCTTAACAACCACACCACAATGCTGACTTACATCCCCAGAAATATGGAATTTTTTTTTAATTTGTGAAGGACAAGGTCTTTTGATTATTCAATAATTAATTCATGACAAGAATTTTCAATTGGCACAGGAAAGGTATTAAAATTACCAGCTGCAGAGTAAAAGTAGATATCCTCAGATAACCAAAATTAGGAAAAAGAATAAATAGAAAAAAGTGGGAAATGTTTTGTAAATTCTCCTGTTTTTGTCTTGAATGTGAAACTGCCACAGTATTTAGATTTTTTAATACTTTGACAGTAATTAAATTCACTTGCCTAGTAAATGCATGCTGGTGGCACCTTAGAGGGCCAAGAACAAACAAGCTGATTGATCTGATGTAAAATCCTTATTCCTGGCTAAATGCTTCAGAGGAGTACCTGGGAAAATCCTTACTACCTTTATTTCTTGAACATCAATAATATTTTTGAGTGATGTCTGTTAATATCCCTCACATATTCTCAGAATTCCAGGAGGTTTTTGATATGATTATGTTCAGTAGAGAGACAAAGTCCCACAGAAGCTAGTGTTCTACAACTTTTGATACACCAACTTCCAGACATTACACTTAAGCTTCTTCCTCCTTTCAGGAGAGTAAGTTGTTTCAATTCTCCCTATAAAAAGACTTTCACCATCTCTGAACTATCTGTCCTGTTAAATAATCTGAAAAAAGCCATAGCAGGAAAAGACAAACAAAGATCCCAACCTAAAAGGTCTTGACAGTTTTAACATTACAGGGGTTGTTCAGTACTCCTGGTATAGAAGTTTAAGAAGAACTTTTGAGGTGATGAAGCCCAAATCTCCTTGAATGATGTATCTACTGACACATCTGACCCTCCAGGACTTAAGGTTTTCAAATACACTGGTTAAAATAACTAGTACTGCCACTAGAAGATAGATCTTTTTCTTAAACTGTTACAAAGAAAATTACTGTTGTGTTTTAGGTAAGAAAATAGTCACCTGTGGTAGGGCCTTCAGATCAAAACACAGCCAGCTGGCAGCAATACCACGTGAGATGCAATGGTAATGATATATTAAATACATCACCTTTTTAAAGAAGCAAACATTTCCCCTTGCCTTTGCCCCCAGGCTTGGTTCTTACCAGTTCCTCACACTGGACAGCTTTCAGTCTTTTGGCTGTGTCCAGAGCCGTCTCTCCAGCTTGGTTTACTACAGAATTAACAAAAAAAATTTAACAAAAAAAAGCAATTCTTTGAGATGTCTTAAGAAACGATTGAATTTCATTACTTGTAGCACAGTAACTTCTAAAAGTGAACAAAAACTTTTTACTCTATAGCACCGCAGCTCTTTAAGATTCCACTTTAAGTGCTCACATATTTCATGTATCATCAGGTTCTTTGTGAACAGCAGATCTGCTGCAACAGTTCCCAAATCCCTCCTAACCATCCTAGCAGAGAACACAAAGAAATATAGTCACCTCAATCTCCACTCAATGCCTTTGTCAACTCTTACCTGAATAAGCAGGAGAACATGCAGGCAGGGTAAAACAGCTCAAAAAAGAAAACTAATTCTATGACTTAAAAGAAAAAAGTAAATGTTGATCAAAGCAGATTTTACTTAGAGGCTTGAAGCCTTAATTTGAAGACATTTGAACAAGAATAAATTTAAAACTTTCTAGCTTTCTGGTAAGAAAGAAGGTGATATCTTGATATCTGAGGCTAATGGATGTCCTCAGGCACAGCATCTAATGGAATCCTTTCTAGATGCTCAGCAAATCTCAGTAAACAAAAACAACTCCCACATCCAATGTGGACAAACCCTAGGTAAAATGTACATCAGTAAATGCCATGGAGCTGGAACAGAGAATGCTCCACAGCACATCCAGATTGTAAAGTATTTCTGTGATCAGGAACTTGAAAATGATCAAACTGAGATCTATAATGTCAGTGTGAATTATTACACAGAGAATGCCAATTAGGAATCTTAGAATTTACAAAGCAGTCCTCTAGAAAGGCCTGTGACTTTGAAAGAATTCAGATCCCTAGAAGGATTTACTTATGGAAAGATCTATCAGAGATGGTTCAATATGAAAAGGAATGAAAATATTTCTTATGTGCAGTTAACACCCAGATAGCTTAAGGACTACATAAATTCCAAACTTTCAACTTTTAAGTATACACCTGATATTTCAAGGTCTGTGTGAAATCGCTCAAGTTCCTATGTGAGATCACTCAAAAAAAAAACCAACAAGAAGAGCACAACACCCTCTTTCTCACAAAAAAAAAAAAAAAAAAAAAAAAGACACCAAAAAGGTGTGAACGCTCCTCTGGCATCTACCTAGGAGAAAGTTCAATGGAAGGGCCAACAAAGGACTTTAACTTGTTCAGATAGCTTTCCCATTAAAACTGCCATAAATGGTCACATTAAATTATCTGACTTATGATAATATTGGAACATATTCTAAAGGTCTAAAAAAGGCAAAGGAAAACAGGAACTTCTGCCACTAAACTATGAACTTCAGTTAATACAACAGTTCTTTAGCAGGCAGTGGAGGAAAGTAATGGTGATGAAGCAAAAGGGAGAAATAAAATCCGGTTTGCATCAGTTGTTAAAAAAATTTCTCTCCTATACCACAAACTGACTGAATGGAAATGTTCTATAGACATGCTGAACACATTTAACTCCTGGGCCCAACAAACTGGATTCATGGGATACTTTCCTAACTCAGGAAAAATGGGACCAGCTTTTTCAGCTGCCTTTCAGCTTCTCTTTGCACCTACCTGTGTGTGAGACAGGTATAAATAACACTTGCTGCACCTGCATCAGTTAATTTGTCACAATGGCATACCAAAAGTTTAATTGAAAATAGAATCTCTGTTTGCTCCCAGTTAGGGTAATCTCTTGTTCTCTGGCTGGTCTCCCTTCCCTAATCAGTGGCAGTGTTGGCTGGGGTGTGCTGGATGACACCACAGCACCAGCTGCCATTGACATCAACAGAAGAATTAAGTGCTGTGTACATAAAGCCCATGTATCTAAGAGTGGAATTAAACATTTGAAGCATTATAAAATACAAGTTCTGGAATAAAAAATAAACCTAAAATCCTGGCGCAGTTTAAAATGGGTCAGAAACAGAACTCTGCTTAGGGTTTGCCATGAGTATTTCATAATAAAAATTTTTGTCACTATCATCTTCTAAGAATTCAGTTTCTTAACTGAATGTTTCCTTTAGGCTTGTTGCGAAAAGGTCTTCATCTTTCTACCACAGTTTTATTTTAGAAGTTTACTTACCACAGCGAAATAAGCAACAGTGGCTAAAATAATGGGAAGAAATTTTAGAAAATCTGTATTTCCTGATTTTAAAGACTAAACTTACCTACATCAATAGTTGGCTTCCCCCTCAAAAGCAATTTCAAACACTCAGGCTTATTATATATACTGCAGTAGTGTAGAACAGTATTACCCAATGCTGTTTGTTTGTCCAGGTTTCCACTAAAAAAAAAAAAAACAAAAAAACCAAACAATCAAGAAGAGTATAATAACTGTAGCATTCACTTCAGATCTAGCAACCATATAAATAAAAACTTTACTGGACAAATATGAAGTATGACAAAAAAATTTAAATCAAACATACTGTCAAGGACTATGAAGAATTCTTCCAAGGACACTGGAAATACCTAAGCTGTGATTGAAAAGGACTGAAAATCTACAGATGTTCATTCAAAAAACTAAAGATGTGAAACTCAGAGACCCAGACCTCTCCAAGGTCATGCCAGTTACCACTTCATTGTAATTCTTTTTTCAAGCATGCTAAATTAGCCCAACAGAAATATCTGAATAATTCTGATACAGTTAAAATAGGTTAATAAATCCCATGCAGTCAAGGAACTATCAAGAGGGCAGCTGTGAGAATGAATGTAAGGACAACACACCAAATTAGGGAAAAACCAGATGTGCAAAGGGGCTCACAGGGCTTTTTAAAAACTTTCTTTAATTTTAACTTCTAAACCCAGGTTTTTCAAAAACTGCTACTGACATTTTGGGAACAATAAAATATTTTCATAAACCAGAAAAGCAAAGCTCAGGAGATGACAGCTTTTCCCAGTGTTACCCATATTGGGCAGTAAGAGCTCACAGGGATGTAAGGATGCTCCTAAAATTGAGACTGCCACAAAAAACCACACAGCAGACAGAAACACACACAGGGTTACAGCTGTCTGAAGAAACTATGAAGCTTCATAACTAAAAAAAAAAATCTAAATAATCATCCAAAATAAAAAAAATCCTCTAATAATGCTGAAAATAGTAATTTGGGCTTCTAAAACATTTTTCAAACAATGATCTCAAACAGCTTGAAAATATTGGGATGTTATTTTTCATTTGTTACTTTAATAACATTCTCCTATAATGAGCACTCACACTTTTCATTAAGGTTTTTTACTTCTATAAACACATCCATTGACAACAAAGAAAAACTCAGCCAATAAACTAGATGTTGAAAATTACTAATTAAGAAGTTTATGCTCTCAGTAGCTTTAATATAGTTTATTAACTTCTGGAACACCTTTTTCGAAGTCTATCTAGCATCTGTTCATAATTTTCTGAGAAAGATCCTTGTTTTCTACTCTTACAGTTCCTTTGCATGTGTCCTGTATTTGGAACATTTATCTGCCATCCGTCCTGTACCTGAACTATTGTTTGCATGGCTTCACATTGTCATGTGCTCTAAATCAATGTTCTCTCATGCACTACAGACTTTTTCCTTTCATCCTATTTTTATGTAACTGCTTTCAATGTGTTTAACCTACACATCTTTCCCTCTCTCTACTGATCAGGAGCACAAAGGTCAACTCAAAGGAACTAAACTATTATCTTTTGAAATATATCTAAGGAGAAAGATTATAAGTGATGAGCAAACACTATCCGAGGCACTGCAAGGATAACTCTGAACATCCACAACTGTCATGTACAATTTAATGCAAAGTTAGCAATCCATACCAGTTTTGTACAAGGAAGTCAACCAGATGGAGAGAGGTTTGGTCAGCAGTCCGGACTGCTAAGTGAAGTGCTGTTTCACCTGGCTCCTAAACACACGTAAAGAGAAGTTAGATTTCTGTCTTATTTCTGCAAAGCTCGTATAGCAGACCCATGAGATAGATCTCATTCACTCTTTACAAGTCTTTCAAAAGAAAAATATTATTATGATGAAAATGACCTTTTTTTATCTCTGAAAGACACCATGTGATTCAAAGGAAATGGCAATACACTTCCTGAGATCTCAGCTTTCCTAAACCAAATTTTAACTTTTCCCAGATGGATGGAAAAAATCCTGAGAAGCCTTTAACCATTTTAGCTACCAGTAACTGAAAGGGATCCTGTCAAGGAACACTGAGTATGTTTGCAGTACTTCTTGCTTTACAACAGCCTGCTGAGCACCAAGCAAAGTCACATTATATGCACCAAGCACAGTCCCACATACATTAAAACTCCTACAGATTTGCAGTGCAGGTCAGGTAGACCAACTTCTCCACCCAAGCAGGGCCACCAAGGACCAGTTGCCCAGGACCACATCCAGATGGCTTTGGAATATCCCCAAGGGCAGAGACTCCATATTCCTGGGCAACCTGTACCAGTGTTTGGTCACTCTCCCAACACAAAAAGGTTTCCTGATGTTTAGAGGGCACCTCCTGTGGCCCAGTCTGTGCCACAAGGGCACCCTGCTGGCCCAGGTTCACCTTGGTGTCCATCAGGACCCCCAGGTCTCTTTAGGCAGAGCTGGGTGGTTCTCAGCACAAAGTTGGTGCCTGGGGAGTTTCCCCCATAGACAGGGGGAATTCCTTTAACTTGAATTGAATCATACTTTATTTTCTATACATATCATATGCATTAATGCATTGAAATTAGAAACAGAAACGCTGCTTATTTCCATTTAAATAGTTAATCTAAATTTATATTTCATTAACTCCTATTGATCAAAAAGGACAATTAAAAAAGCATATCACAGTATATATACTTAGAATTAAAGTCCTAATTAAAAAAGTATTTTATTAAACATCAGAAAATTTACTCTGATAGTAAAGCGGAGAATGCTGCTATAAATGTCCTAACTGCAAACTACATTTCAACTGGTGCTCATACCTTTCTAGGTATCACAGCCTGTAATAGCTGGGAAGACTGAGGAGCTAATGCTGTGGAAACTGCTGTGGATGACAAATACAGAAAGCTGGCCTTGCAGTCAGAGAATTTGTAACATGTTTCCACGATAAGCACTCTGTGATAGCTCAAATGCTGAGACTATACTGAACTTATCCCTTTCACTGAACACAGACAGGCACTGTGTCCTTTGCCAACTTAGCTATTTTCACACAACTTGTTGAATACATCCTCTGACACGTCTCCAGGTTGGGAGAAAATATTGCTCAGCAAGTGTTACAAGGCATCAATTATCTATTATCAATAAAAACAGGTTACTTTGCTCATGATTAACATTTATCCATGGATAACTGAGGTCAGCCTGGACTGATTTTTCCAAAAAACTGTTACTGATTTCAGAAGGAAGATCAAGTACTCAGAACTTGATACACAAACACACACAAAAGAACCTTCCAGGTTCCAGTACAAAACTGTATTTCTGTAAATGTCTCATCAGAAACTGTGAAGTCATGAGATTTATTCTTTCCTTGTCTACAGTAAACAGAGACTTGCAGACATTCAGTAATGTGTTCCTTCAGCCACTATTTCAAAAGCAGGCGTGATACTGTATGTTGTTACCAAGTGACCATGGGTTATCAAGGCTGTTCTCTGGGACTTTTCTAAAAGAGACACACTGCAAACAGGTGCTTTTCAACACACTATAGTGGCACCAAAACAGTGTATGATATCACTATTGCATTTCACATTCCTTTAGAACAATTGATGACAAAAGAAAGTGTTCTTTTCCCTCCCCACAAGGATGCAACATTAAGGAAAGGAAGAAAAAAACTCAATTTTCACCTGTTATTTATTTTATCATCTAAAGTAGCAGCCCCAGATCCCGGACGTTTTACAAATACACATGATTTAAAATAGTAATTGTTTACCTGATAAGCTTACCTGTCCAGGCTCCAGCAGTGGCTCCATTAGCTCTACCCCCTCTGCATAGACTTGAATTAGTGCAAGTAAATCCCTGGATTTGACAGCCTCAAGTAATTCACTCAGTTTAGCTGCTGCAGATGCACAAGTCTTCCTAGAGAACTTATGATCTACATATTTAGCAGTGATAAATTCTTTACGTGCAGTCCTGTGGGGTGTGAAAATAGAGTTTGCTTTAGAAATTTTTAGAAAAATGGGTCAATGATTATAATTTAAAATCACCTAGTCTAACTTGGAAGCTGAGAAAGAAAGAAGAAAACTATCTGATAAAAAAGTGTGTTATTTATTGTTCTACTTCATGTCTTTCTTGCAAACAAGCCCCAAATATAGAACATTGTAAATTTAATCCTGTCTTCTTGTTATATACAGAAATTACTCTGACTGTGGGGACTAAGACCAAAGAAAAAGCAGAGCTAGTGCCATTCAGTCCACTGTGTTTATCATCTGAGGGTTTACTACATAACTCAAAACCACTGAAGAGTTGAATAATGCGCCTTGAAACCCAAACTAGGAGTTTTCTACACAGGGAAGCTGAGGTAGTTAAAATGTGACTCTATGACTGGAGACTGAACTTCTATGAAGCTCCACAGTGTGAATAAAACCCTCTAATCCTGCCACCCATGCTTGCCCCTGGCTTGGTTACTATTTAAGACACTTTATATCACAGATATAGTCCAAAAAAAACTTAGACAGTTTAAAGATTCAGTACTTACATATCACTTGATGGACTGGGTTTAGGTGAAGGACTAGGTAAATTCCCTTCCATAATATCATTAAAACTAGTATTTCCTACATTCTTGGCCAGCTGCAATAAGAAAAAGAATAAATGAAGGTGCAAACTTTTGGGGTCTAACAGCAACCTAACACCAGGATTATTAATGTGCATTTTCCACACTATTAATAAAAGATGCAAAAAACAGGACTGAAAAATTAAAGCCTAATGATTACATGCAGATACAGAGCAATTAAAAAGAAAGAAAATGCTTCTCTCATGCCAGAACTAGTATAATAGACTTCACAAACACAGAATTATTTGCATTTCAAGACAATCTACCTCCAACATGAAACCAGAATGAGGAACCAGCAGCATGAACATTGAAATGGTGCTGGTACACTGATCAGGAAGGTGCTTTGGGAAAGAAGCAGTCTTCAGTCCTACTGAAATCGTGCTTAGTAACATTTGATTTAGGTTACTAGTAACTTTGCAAATAAGCTCAATATTTTATGAAGAGAGAAAGTGGTAAAGTTGAACTCATACCCAAATCCAGTTCTGCCTTGCACCTTCTCTCAATTTTCCTATACAAAATTTCTGTAACAAGTGTCTTCTGTCAGGCCAAACACAGCTAGGGAGATAAAACTACTGCAACTGTTTCTTTTTGACTTGTTTATTTTTTTTTTTCTTTTTGTAGTCTCACATCTGATTCCTTTCACAACTTCAATATTACATTATTTCATCCATTAAATTAAGATTCATTCAATACTTTTCTTTTAGAATTAGCAACAATCATTTTCCCTTGCCAAGTGAAACTAGCTTCATGTTTTAAATCACATGAGCTTTTAGACTGCCATGATTTTGGGTCCAGATTAGCTATTGAGAGCAAAATTCTGATGGCACTAATTACAGCGGATGTCAAAATGAGAAGTGACAAGAGCATCATAATATATAACTGTGCACCTGTAAAATATCTACAGAAATATGAAGAAGGAATTCTGCAAAAACACATTCCTTGAAAAAGATTAACGGTAATTTGTGTATTTTGATATATGTCAACATTTGACTAAAAAACCCCAATATAAATTAAAGAAACTTACCAAGAGTTCAGATGTTCCTAATTTGTCTAATTCCAAAGACTGGATTCGAGAAATATGGACACCCATTTCTCTGTGTATTCCAGAACACTCAATGCAGGTTAAAATGCCCAAATTAGTCGATAGCCATGTGGGATCTGCACAATTGGAAAACAAAGTATTTAATCAAAGTCCAAGAAAAGGTTTGTAATGGTGGTAACAGATGTATTCTGAAATGATTCCTTATTTAATGTTTCAAACAATGAAAACAAACTAAGAACATTCAGTACTTTTCTCCAAACTCTGGTGCAAATTTAACCACAAACTGCTACCAATGTATGTAGTTTTTCAGATTTAGGAACAGACCCAAAGGCACTGAATTTAGACTTCTTCATTCATACAGAATTAACATATTTCAATACATTTCATATTTGCTTTCTGTACAAATTACTTCCTGTTTTTAAAAGTAACAGATCTCCTAAATTTGACAACCTCTGAAGTTTTAAAATGTACTTTATAAACTTTAAACAGTCCTTCATAAAAGACTAATCATAATGCTTTCCAGTATGTAAAACAGCAGCATGTTGTAGAAAATTTGAGGAATGCTGGCTAGACCAGGAAAAAAAAACACTTAAAAATGCTGTCATGGAGGAGATCTGCATGTAGTATTAGGATAGATTTTATACTACGAATGCCACATGAGAAGCATGACCAGCTTTTAAGGAAAAGAAAAAGCTTGAGATATACTCTGCGCACAAATTAATCACTTCCTTAATTTTAAAGAGTAACTGCTGAAGCATTAAGCCAAGAGTTTTAAAGCAGCAAGCTGGAGTACAGAGGTGAAGCTTAAAACTTTACTATAAATTAAAAGATGAATGAGAACTGTAATCTGAAGTTTCTGTAGCTTTACATAATGAAATAATTGAATGAACAGATTCCAGGATTTGACATAATTATATCCCAGTTTGTAATTTTATCTAACTACTTCAAATTTGGATCAGTTCTGCATCAGCAAGCATCTGCAAGATAGACAGAATCTACTCAGTTCCAAACGAGCGTCACCTTCTTGAAGTGTCCCTTTGATGAGAAAGCTGCAGCAGCTGCCAGCTCCCACACCAGCTCAGTCATACCGTGACCTGCTGCCCCTTCTCAAGCTCTGAGTGCCACATAACTGACCTGTAACTCTGCACTTCTGAAGAGAGTATCTGATAGGATTTCAACTCTGGGTCTCATTCTTTGCACAAGACTACTTATTCCACCTCTGAAAACGATGCTGCAATTCCAGTGGTCTCATGCCAAGATAAAGCCTCAGAGCAAGATCCTGGCCAGGTCAATTTTTCCACAATCATTGTCTAAATATTACTCACTTCTACTTAGTAGCATGCACAGGATCAGTGATGCCAAGCAACTTCCATTCAAGTGCAACAAGCATCTAGACACAGTGCAACAAGAACAGTTCAAACTCCAGAGGGGCTTGAACTGCTGGAAGTAAGCACAGACAACACACAAAAATATTTTAGTGAATTAAACGGAACTAACGTAGGAAAGTCATATTTGTTCTTTTAAAAACAGGTTGAAGACTGAGAAACATCACTTAGAAAATTAGTTCGCACTCTACAAACACTTCTTTGAAGAAATTACTTTGCTCCCAACAAGAAGTTGATGACATGAACAAATGGAGATACCTGGTGAGCCACAATCACAACAGACTTCATTCCCGGGTAATCTCTGAATGTCATCAATAATGGCTTTTGTCAGATCCTCTAAACTGTTTTCACCTGTGCTCTGCTCTCCACGGAATGCCATATTTAATGCTTCTTCTTTGCTGTTAGTCAATACTGATATCCATCTAGCACAAGAAAAAGACCTTAATGAAGATCTGCATTTGCAAATACATGCTGATCTATAAACTGTAGAAATCTTGCCAGGAACAAAATATTAGTGGGACTACAGAGAAGGACTGTATTGTGGGAGAGAATGAGGAGGGGGGAAGCGAGAGACAAAAAAGAAAGATTTGAGAAAAGATGAGTAAGAATGAGAAGAGTGAAATAGTCTTAATTCTAACATCCCTTTGGTGAACAATTTTAAAGCCAAGTTCTCAGGTTTCTCAAATAAGCAAAAGTTGTGGAAGACAAAAGGGGCAATTAAGCTCCTGTAAATTTAACTGCTTTAAAAGGCGCCCAAAATCTTCCTAAAGTCTCCTCCCTGGAGAAAATGATAACCCCTACTTTCTCCAGTGTGCATCTCTCTCTTCACAGAGGAAACAGCAAGCACCCTGGTGCATGTGTTAATGTCTAGTTGCCTTTTAAATGCAGGTCTCTGTGCACTAATCAGAGTCAGACGAAAACCCAAATTAATGACAACTGCCACGGCAACCAAGGGGGGAAGGATGACAGGAAAGTAACGATACCAACAGACAACATAAAACTCTAGGAGCAACAATTGAGTGCAACAAACCAAGACTCTTTAATGGTATCTCAGGCAATATTTCCTCCCCTCCCAATCACTCTGCAAGTTGTTGTTTACACATAATGTTTTAATTTAAAACAAACAAAACTCCTCAGCAGCTGCTGTGCTCCATGTGGAAGTAAAGAGGGGAAAGAAGTTCCACTAAGGACCAAGCACATTGCAGATGCAGTGTTTCCAATTTAGAAAAAATAGCAAGTTAAAAAGAAATCCTCACAGGTAAAGTGATTTTAGATCTACTGCAAATATTTTTTTTTAATGCAGAAATGTTGTAAATTGGCAGTGTGCTCAATGCATTTCATGTTTGCGATATTCTGCAATCATCGGTCTTCTGAAATACGCAGAAATGGTTATGGTCATCTAAACAAACAAACAAAGAGAACTGCAGATTGACATTCATAATTTCTCACTGAAATAACAATGAAAAGATTAGCTTTAAAGGATTTCAGAGGGAAATTTATGTGTGTAATCTTAGAACACCGATTCAGAGCCTGAACTAATACATGGACATTCCACATTATAAACTTCATGCATGTATCTTTTAACATTTTTATGTGCATAAAATAATCTAGTAAGTAGTGCTTAAAATGCTTGAAAAAATCAATTTAAGAGCAAAAGAGAAATTGAAAGTCTTGAACACAAATTTGCTCCAAAGTTTACATGCTGAAAACAATGAAAGTAGATTAATCTTTCTCATTACATAAGAAAAACCCACACTAGAGGGCATTCTTTTGCAATTTTAATGATGAAATTGAATGTTATTAAAAAAATAAGAGGCAATGGTGTCTTGTTTCTAATACTATAACAATGTTTGGTTAAATACACAGAGTAACATAATAATTAAACTCAGACAACATTTATTCTGACATTTGTTGATCGTTTCTTTTAGAGTTACAACTCAATTAATTTGTTAAAAAAGCAGAATTTGAATAAAACTCAACTAAGCAGTAACAATTACTAAACTATTAGATGCAATTAGATGCAAACACAACACAACTGAGCCAGCTATTAGTTTGATATAGACTTCCTTATTACCAGTACCTAAACTGTCAGAGCAATCATTATTTTGGTTGTGTTTGCTCAGGGAGAAGGAATCCCCTGTCCAGGACTGTCACTGGAGCACCTGTGATTCACAGCAAGAGGCACCACAGTGGCAGCTCTTCCCTCACAAGCACAAGGACAAGGACAGACATCTCTGAATGACTGGTGCTGCTTATCAAGAAGTGCCCAGTTGGTCACCAGGCCTTCCTGGCAGGCTACACACTCAAAAACTCAGTAAATATGTTATGTTGATTAAATATTAATAGTTTACAAAATTCATTCTAACTGTTCTTCTGCTCTTTTTCTTATCTGTATTAGTCTTTTTGGTTCTTCCTTTGTTAAAAAAAAAAACAAACAACAAAGTATTTGCTCCATTTCACAATACTGCCGATGCCAAATGAATAGTCAAAAACCTTCTGGTAATACTTTGTAATATTCTTTCAAATACTTTAAAAAATAATCAAGTCTCACAGAATTGCTTTGTCTTCTTGTTTTAGAACAAGAGGAAATGACCTCGAGTTGTCCCAGCAGACATTTATATTGAGTATTAAGAGGAAAATTCTTCACAAAATGGGTTTTTAAGCACTGCAACAGGCTCCCCGGGGAAGTGGTTGGGCCACCATCTCTGGAGGGCTCCAAGAGATGTGTGGATGGTTTAGCTGTGGGCTTGGCAGTGTTTGATTAATCGTTGGACTCACAGACATCAAAGGTCTTTTCCAACCTAAACTAGTCTACAATACTGTTATAGCTAACACAATAAATAGGTGGTCCAGTAATCTGTTTACCCTGTTTGTCTGAATATCAGAGATTTCTTATCAGCATTTAAGGCATTTTGCTTGCTGAAGGTTCACAGTTTTGAAAAACAAGGCTCAACAAAAATCTGGCATCCCTAGGTGCCTCTTCAGGAATCAGGTGTTTGTTAATCTTTCATGGACCAGACTTCACCCTCATTTCTCTTATTTTGCTTCAGTATTTTCCAGTCAATAAAAAAACCCTCCTCCAAGAATAAGAACCCGTCTAATAGTTTTGTTTGTTTTTTTTTTTCATTTTGCAGTAAAAATGTAACTGTCTGACAATCACTATTGCACCACTGTTGTTCTCAGGCAAATGTATAATCAGAACAAGAATTGTATAATATTTTTCAAATATTGATATATAACTTTTTTTGTATGGCAGAAGCATCAGATAGTATCAATGCCTTCAAACTCAGTCTTTCCAAGGTAAAAAATGTCTGACGACTGCTGTTAAAAACTAGAAACAGATGTCTATTTCTTCACAGAAAACTTTCTAAATCTAGCTTTGTTTATAATTCAGGCATTTCCTGCAGGTATGGATATGCTGTTAACCTTAAAAAACAGGGTAGAAAATAGACCAAAGCTCATCAACAGAGTATGTTTGGCCCTATCCACAATTATTAAAAAAACCCCAAAAAACCAGAAAACTATCATTATTGTATTTGTCATAAAAATCAGATTACATTTCCCATATTCTATACATAAATATATATTTACATGTAAATACAAAAACATACTACCCATATGCCACTTCCCCCTAACTGTTGTATTTTAACTACTAGAGAAACTAACTGAGAACGTAAGGACTGTCAATCAGTAATTAAAGGCTAACAAACAGGTGTCTGGATAAAAATCAAGACAGGCACTGGCCTGAAGAAAATGTTTGAGGGGAAGCAGAAATAAATCTGTAACAGAAAGTAACAGTGCTTTGTATGCATGTTTTTTAAAATATCTCCTTGTAAAAATTATTATTATTTAGTTTGAGGAGCTACTTATGGACTTATGGAAGCAGTGTAAAACAATTACTAGGAAAATGTATGCAAGACCAGTTAAACTGGAATAAAAACAAATACATCTTGCTTTTTTCTCTATTTAGATATGACTCTATAATGAAGGTGATTTGAAAATCTATTTACACATTTTCAACTGGTTCACAAAGTAAAAAGGACAAAACAGAGGTAGCACTAAAGCTGTGTGGACAAAACACAAGAGGAAAGGATCAAGAGAGATCACACCAGAAGGAAACTGAAACAAGCGGATGACAACTCTAACTGAGGAGTAACATCAAGTAGTTCCTGCAGAACCCCCTTGAATACTAAGGTTGGAAGTCCACAGGGTGCTGTTCCCATGGCACCTTAGATAATAAAGCTTTTTAGAGCTGCACAAGAAAAACAGAACATTTGGATGTATTGTAGTTTCTCATCAGCACAATTATTGCACTCATTCTGGTTCCTCAAGGGGTCAGAGGGAGGTGCTGAACTCCTCTCTCTGGTGACCAGAAACAGGACATGAGGAAATGGAATGAAGCTACATCAGGGGAAGTTCAGATGGGACACCTGGAAAACATTCTTCACTGAAAGGGTGGCTGGCCTTTCAGGGAAATGGCCAAGAACCCTGTGAGTGCTAAAGGAGCATCTGCACAATACCCTTAGTAACATGATTTAGTTGTAGGCAGTCATGGGAGGAGGAAGGAGTTGGACTCAATGATCCTAAAGGGTCCCTTCCAAGGGTTCCTTCTAGGGTTCTCTATGCCAAAGCAAGTAATTTTCTCAACCACTTGACTTTAGGGTGATAGACAAAATTTCAGTGCTTCTAATAGGAAAAAAAAACCAGCCTGGAATTTCAAAGCAGTTCAACAGGCAGCCTGCTAAACTAAATTTATTTGCCTTGAAAGTAAACATTTATTATGTTTATTTTAAAGGAAAAAGTAGGATCAAGAGGAAAAGAAGTAACTGCAGAACAGGGTTGACAGGGAAGATTTGAGAACAATTAAAAAATATTTCATTTGAATCCTAATAATCTGATCTACAATATCATCCCAAACAGTTCACACAAACAAGGTACAGGCAGGATAAACAATCTAAATGGGGTTTTGGTTAGTTGGGTTTGGTTTCATTTTTGTTTTAATGTTACTAGGCTTTAAAATAGCTCTGTAGTGTGACACAAAATAGTTTACATTTACAGATTCATAACAACAGAAAAAAAGAGACAGTAGGCACTACTTATGCATTAGCTGAGGATATTTCCACATGTTATGTGTGATTTTATACATCTCTATTGGCAAAATAAATGAAAAAATGGAAACATTCTTACGCTACGTATTCCTGTTCATCTTCTGCTTGAAAGTGGTATGTTCTGTTATCTGAAATAAAGAAAAACATCTTTTCATCTGGCACATGATGAAAGTTAATGTGTCTACATATTTGGTACTAAAACCTATTTGGCAGCTAAAGCTTTCAACAGCAATTTCTCCTAAAAGACATTGTTAATCCTTTATTCATAACTATAGATAATTCAAAAAAATGAAAAAAGAAAGATGAAACAAAGTTTTGAGTCATACCAATTTTAAAAGTCTTAAGTTTTGAAATAATTAAGAAAAATAAACACATGGATAAAGTTTTACCCTTTCAGAAGTCAAAACTCAAGCATAATTAGAAGAGGGAAAAATGATTTTTTTCCTTTTATATAGTTTATCCCTCCAGTTAAGCCAAGAAAATTCTTTTATGAACCAACAGATGAAGACACGAAGTGGCTAATATCTCCCACAATCAAAGGTTTCCTAGACTGTCCTTTTCAATATAGAATGTTGGAACTGTTTGTTGGTTAATACTCTATGTAAAGCCTGAAAACACTAAGTTGACTCATCAAAAGAGTTTTTAAAACCAGACTGGATACAAATACCTGCTGTACAAGACCAAAATGGCAAGAAGAACGACAGGAGCTTTAAAGCTGAGAAGATAAGGCACTACCAATTTTCAAAGAGAAATACATTTTAATGCAGGATAAGAGAGAAAGAAATTCTATCTCCTTGTCTTTGTCATTCCCTCAAATAGCACTCAAAAAGCAGAACAATGACTGAAAAGCAGGATATAGGCAAAGGTCTTTCCCGTTTCCTGGTGGACACAGGTAACACAGGTTCCACAAAGCTGTTAAACATCTCTCTGACCTTAGGGAGCAGCACATATGCTACATTTCATGGCTTGTCACAAACAAACAGTATTTATGTCACATCTACACAGAGAAAGGTTCTACATCCATTTGCTAATCATCAGAAATAGAGGCTCTGAACATTCAGGAGACACTGTGTGTCTCTGGATACAGACGTGAACTTTGAGCTCTAGCCTTGTGTTCTACTCAAAGCATCTTTGCAATGACATTATCAGAAATCCCACAGAATACAAGTTGGTACTAAAGCTGCTACATACGTGATATTAGATCAAAGGACTTTTTATCTTCAGCATTTGGCTTCACCTGGCAGGTCAATAAATTCAGTTTAGCTGGTTGCCTGTTGGACTAAAAAGAAAATTTATTTTATTTTTAAAATGTATTGATTTAAGATTATTTTCCCTTTCTGGAGAGTGGGCATGTATGATATTACTTTAAGCTTGGACATGCATACATATCCACACTCAAAAAGCTAGAGACCAGCATCACTTAGTCTGATGTGGTCTCTCAAAATAGACACATTGCTAAATCTAAACAAAATTGAAATCTTCATGCTCTTACTTTATTTGAAAGGGATGAAAAGAAAAAAAAAGCTTAAATTTACAATATGCTAATGTTAATAATTTTTAATTGCTTTTCATCAACAATGCCAAAACTAGAATGCAGTTTTTCATTACAGCATGCTCATATTACATGTTTCCTTCCATTTTAAATAAATCAAGGATATAATCCTAAAACTTTAAAATGGAAGTGGAAAGCTGAAGATCTGGAATTTCAGAACTTAGGATAAAAACCAATATTCTGTGCTGTAATTAAGTCACTTAAGACATGATAATTAAATGTATCTTTGATGAATTTGGGGTTTATACCATTAGTAGGTTTTAGAAATTGAGGGCTGTCAGTGGAATGTGTGGCAAAGGGGAAAAGAGGTGAGGAAATGGGAAAATCTCCTTTAGCAAGAGCAACTCTTGTACTTGTTTCCAACAAGTTCATGTTGCACCCCCACAAGGCAGTTTTAGCACTGCCTCCCCCATGACCACCTTGGCACTACCTCATGACTGAGCAGTCACAGGAAAATCCTTCAGTTATATGCCTAATTCTAAGAATTCATTGTGAACAAAACTTACCAGCATTCCAAACTTTTAATTGAAAGTACTCAAAATACTAAACACATTCACTCATCTGTCTGACTCTAACCGAGTATCAAATACTTCCCAAGTTCCCAAATTACATGGCTCACATATATACCATGACAATCCTTATAAGCAAATTCATCTGAAGTATTAATTGATAAGTCTGTTCAATACATGTGCCATTTTCTTATTAAACTACTAATGAATTCATTTCATAAACTACAGTTTTACAAAACTTCAACAGTCAGAAGCTGAAGTAACACCCTTTTTGCAATAGCACATTATCAGCAACAGATTCGCCAGGAAAGAATAATGCTATTTATTATTTTCATATAAAGGTATAAAAATAACTTACCGTTGCATGTGAGATGGTAAGAATTCCATTTTTGACAGTGCACTTCCTTCTTTGCCAAACTTTCCTTAACCTACATAAGAGTATCATATTAATTTCAGTAAGTAGATGTGATTTCAAAGCATGTAAATGTCATTATCATTTTGAGATGATTAGCTTTAAAAAACAAAGAGATGCAGTCAAAATTTTACTAAATGCTTCATCAAAAGAAACTCGGAGATTTGTGACAAATCTTAATCATCTTTTAGAGAGTTATGAAGACAATAGCTTTCTTTTAACTGTGACTTGTTTTTTATGCTTGCTTGTCATGCTTTGCTACATTAAATTCAGTTCTGCATTCAGGCTTGAACTTTGGAACTCACAAGTACTTGTGGCACATGCATTAGGAGAATGTGCCTGAAGCCACCACAGTAGAAAGCTGTTAGAATTAGTCTGCACATAGCAGTAGATTTCACTATTATGTGCCACAAGAACATACCCATCACTCTTCTTTAAAAGATAACCTTTCTTCTCACTGCCATATTCCTTATTCCCCTGAAGCTGGTGCATACTGTACCCTCCTTGCCTGCTCTGTGAATCCTGAAAAAGGGAAACACAACATTAACATTCTCCTGATATGCACAGTAAACTTTCCTAACTTTTAAACCTGTTTTATTTTTTCTTCTCTACAACATCACAAATTCATAAAGATTAAAAAAGGAGAATTACTGCATGTTTTATATTCATAGGAGAGCCTGCTTTTATTCCATGTGATCTTGAACCAAATGCATGTTCAAGATTTAATTAATACATCAGGACTTTATGCAAATATGCATCTCAAAACACAGACTTAGAATACAGATATTTAATATTGCACAATCTTATAAGCAAAAGTAAAAGGCTAAGAAAATTTCAAAAAGAAAACAACAGAATATAGCATGCATATATATATAAACACATACATAAAGAAAGACATGATAATAGTAACTTTTTTTTTTTTCAAATAAAAAGTATGTATAATTCATGAGTTTTAGTGAATGAAGTCAGCTGAAATAACTTTTGGCCTGATCTAGTTAAACAATTAAGTGAAATGGATTAACTTGTTACGAGCATATCAGAAAAAAAATAATCCCCCAAATTCATTAAAACATTGACTTACTCTCCTAGACTTCGATCACGAAAGGCAAAAGCAATAGAGGAAAGAGAAAGCAAATAATTTAAAACAAGAATTATTATTCATTTAAAAAAAAAACCATGTTCCTTGAACATAAATTTTATAGCCCCCATTGTTAAAACAATGTTTCCCCTTTCTAAGAACACTAATAGAGAGAAGGCAAGAACTATTTTTTAGGCATACTGGTGTTTTGTCTCGTCCAGTAACAAAATATTGTAACAAAATTCTACGTAACCTGGCATGTATGACATTGGCTTCACAAAACAACTAAGATGACTGCAGGATCAAGTTTTAATACATCTTCCAATATTTTTAATCTTTAAATTACCTAAAATTGTAGTTATATTGTATCTTCCATCACAGGATCTAATTCTGAATTTCCACTCAAAAAGATCAGGCCCAAAGTTAACTTTTCATTTTTGCAAGTATATGCAAAAAGCTATAATTAAGGGCATATCAATTTGTTTTTAAATATAACTGCGAAACAATAACCTGCAAAACATCTGACAACATCCCACCAAAAAAAAAAAAATTTGAAAAGAATGGATAGTTCAATTACTCCCTTCTCAATAACATTTCCTTTTTAAAGCAGTTTCTTACTACCACAACCAATATATAATGAAGATTACTCCCTCTTGGTTTATCCAGAATGCTTGCAATTGATTTTCATGTTGTAAGAAGTTTGCCACAGAGTTTAGAGAAGTGCTTTGGTAAAACTGGAAGTTGTAGCTGGAAGCAGCTTCAAGCTGGGTGCTGCCAGCAGGGCTCACACCACCACAATCAGCAGCTCGTTTGCTAAAAGCAAATTTCAAATCCCCATGGGAATTAGGGAATTAATCCTGCTGGTATTAGCATAGGAAAGAACATAAAGAGATACAGTTCTTGTTGCAAGTAGCATATGACATGAAGATTTGGGGAAATAAATCAAAACGTAAAGAAATAACTGACGAAACAGACACCAAACATGATTCCAAAAATTAGCTACATTCAACTTAATGCTGTTAAGTTACATTTGCAGCAATAATTAATAGACAAAAATAGGGAACAGAAGCCTGTATTAAAGGCTGTTTCTTTTAAAATTGAAGCTTCTTAGCATATGAGCATTTTGCAACATACAGGATCTGATGAGTTACACAATTAAAAGTACACCAGCATTCATTAAAATACTTTTTCAAGAGCAATAAACCATAATCATTTCCCAAAATTAGATAATTCTTGCTCAAGGCAACAGAATCTGCTCCAGCTTGACATGAGGACAACACAACAGTGGCCACAAGAGTCAATGTCCATGGTGCTTCTGCAGTGAAGCTGCAGCACTGGCACTGCTGCACAGCCCAGGATTCAAACACGGTCAAGATGAGCTTCTCCAAGAACCAGGTAATTGCAGTGATTACAGTAATACCTTTTTCACTGATGAAAGGACAAGTATGCCACAAAAATGTAGAAGGTTATTACAGATGCCCATAATGCTAAATAAATACCTTAAACAAGCACAACAGTGAAATAGGAGTTGCATTATGAGACCTCAAAAATGTCTCACTTCTCTCATAGCAGCTCTAAAGAGGTTAAAGGTGGCAGAATTTACAAGATGGACAGGAATCACTAGTTTCAATTTCCTTCTGTCAATCAAAAAAACTTTTAACTATCATCAAGTAGGGCCTAAATTTCATTATTTCAAACTGCTTCCCTGCCAAAGCAATGTTTGGTAAGAATACTTCCGATTTTTTTACAAATCCACTGGAGAAAATCCCATTCATTTAATGATCTTCAATAATTCCATTAATCCATCAATTTTCCATCAATGAGATTATAGTGCACCAATATAAGTGGGAAAATGTATACTTAATCATAATCCACCAGACCATCTGTCAAAAGAATAAAGCCCAGCTTTATGTACTTGAAGATTTAGATACACACAGTGATGGAGGCTGACTGGTGAACACTCAGGCCACATCAGGCTTTGCTGTCTCTTAACCAAGGAGTAATGAATGCTGCCACGCTTCTTTTCAGGAGTAAACACTGAATACATAAGTAGCACATTGTTTTGCCAAGCTCCTCAATTTCTGCCAGTATCATTACACTCTGATTCATGTCATGTATCAGAATCTCATGACTGAAAGTCCTCATGTTGATTTCGAGAGAGAAACTTGAACATCAATGTGATCAAATGGTTATTTTATCAAAAAAAAGCAGATTCTTTCACTGCAGCATTCCTCTCTCCTGTGATTTGCCTGGATATCTGAGAATCACAATACTGTGCTCCTTTTTCTTCTAAGACACAACTTCAATTCTCTTCAAAACAATGACTTTATTTTTACATTTATAACTTTATATACATATATTACACATATATACACACACAGAGTTTTTCAAGAGTGCTAGAATTTGTCCAGACTCTAATTACAGTCAGAACACTTGCATAGTTTGTTTTGGTGATGCCTGTGAAGCTTCTTTATTTCAACATGCATTCAAGTTTCAAAATTTGACTTCACATTTAAATTTGACTTTACTTATATATTTTAGATGAGGTATTTCCACTACATATTTTTTTACTACACATCCAGGAAAATAGGTTAACCAAAAATCCAAACATATTTCAATTGTTACTCTGCTTCATAATAATCTATGAGCAATTTTGAAACTTGACTGTACCATATGCAGCCATGAATGCACAATACATTGTGAAGAACATCTATCCATTTGTCCTACTTTATGGACAAGAACTGGCTGATTGTCAAGAAGCATGAACTCAACAACATATGCAGCATCCAGGAGAGCAGGATAATTTTTTCTTTGCTTCCCAAATAATCAGCTTGTGGAAGAAAAGATACATGAGAGGAGAGCAAGTCTTGTTGCTCTGTGTGTTGGGAATCAATTCCCGATGAAGAATGAGCAGGAATTATGTTCAGAGTGATTTAGGTAATAGGGACATGACAAATGTAAGGTTTGTATGGAAAGCTCTGTAAGTGTTATGGAAGAGATCTGGTAAGTCCATGTGCACATGGTAGATGGAAGGGAAAAAATACCACACTGAGAATCAGGAAAGACTGTCAAGTATGAGGTAAGGGAAAACTGAGCACTAGAAAGAGCTGGAAGATTTTACAGTAAATTGGGATCTATTTAAAGGTGCTCTGTGGTACAAATGGTCAGCATTTGTGGCATGAAAGAAATTCTAAAAAAACATGTAGAGTGTGTTGTCAGAATAGTGGGACTAGAGATGCAGGAAGAGGAACAGCCTCCTGGCCAAGGTTCGTCTGCTCTATGATGTACACCTATGTTATATAAGCATATGTAAGCAAGTATTCAAAAGAAAAAAAAAACAAAACAAGGTAAGGAATTACTCATCCATCATTCCTTATTAACTGTGATTCCACATTAGTTAATTTACTAACTTCAAGCCACATATCTACATGCAGTGGCCATGATCACAATGGGCTATCTATAAAATTATGTGACAGCCCATGAAAACACTTGCATTAGCTACTAAAGTCCTCTTTTTCAAAAGTTTCAGAAGAATCTAGGAAATTCAAGATTTTTTAGCTTCACAGCACAGAAGGGACATTAATGAGAACTACTTTGAAGAGTATATTTATTATCACATACACTGTAAAATCAGGGCAACTTTTGAACAGAAAGGTTGTGTACAAAAATTTCCTGGAGTTTCCTGGAAGAATTAGTAAGTAACTGATGACTGATGCAGTGTGCCTGACTTTCAATGGCCACTTATTTTTCCTTATGAAAGGGAAAGAATTACACTGCTACAGGACTAGAGGAAAAGTCCCCAGGTGAGATAACAGGTTAAAAGCATGAAACAGCCAAATGAGTTGCACAGAAAGCTGCACCACCACATATGGTGTCTAATACAAGCAATATGGAAAAGAGTGAACAGTAAACTGTCAAATTTTGTTAGATGCTATTAAGTTATTCAGGATACTCAAGAAAGGCTGACTCAAGAATTTCTCAGGAACTCAACAATAGTGAGTAGCTTGGCAACAAATGACAGGTGAAGATCAGCATAAAAAAATGCCAAGTGATGCAGAGGGAAAGAATAAGATATTGTGAGCTCAACATGAAGATTCAGAAACAGGATGATACAGTTACAGCTTTATAGATGGTCAAACTTACACACCTCCTCTGGCCAAAAGGCAAGTCAATGTAAGGTTTTAGATGGAAAAATAAAAAAAAAAAAAGACAAACGAACAAAAGATTATCAAGTGAGGATATCAAATTCACACGTATACACTCAGATCCTGAATAGAGTAGGCAGTTCTAAAAGTTCAAAACAAATAAAAGCAGGAAGATTTTTCCACACAACATACAGCCGTGGTGGGAAAAGCACAGCTGCAACATAAGCTGATTTACACTTTGAAAAACAACTGCACAAATTCAAAGACTTCCAAGCCAGTCAAGCTACTAATGGGAGGGTATTCTGGAGAAGTATCATTGTTTATTGCACTGCATTTTATTCTCAACACTCACTATAAACTGCCATCAAAAATGTGGCTGACTCAGCCAAGGTTGTAAATTATGTTTTTATGTATATATGACATTAGCAATACTGTTGATCATATATATTCAGCAGAATAGCAGCTGTTTAATGATTAGTTATAATTCATATTTAATAATAGACACCTGGTAAATATGAATGTCTTCTACACCTACAAGAAAATGAACAGAGGGTAAGGTAAGGAAAGAAAAGCTAAAGGAAAGCTACACTGACCTTCCCAACAGTTACTGTCACTATGGAATATTCAGTATTTCTCTCGGGCACTATGATTTTGAAAAGTCAGAGTATCATCTCAGGTAAAAGCTGTGATGTGTGTTATTAGGTTATCTCCTAGTTCAAGAAGTATTCCAGAATATCTGCAATGGACATCACATGTGTTTCCCTCCACTTTTGCAGTGGATACCAGATACCAATTTTACTTTATAACTGTCCTGAAAGAAATTTTCTTCCTTTCTATATACAATTGCAAAAGGAGTTTGGAAGCGGAACAACAGCCCAAAATCCAAGTGAGCCAGCAGATGAACTCTGAAGTGCAAACCACAGCTAAAGGCAAACCTCTGGTTCTCATTCTGCCTTGGGATCATGTGGGTCAGGAAAATCCTCAACACAAACGGGCTGGAGGATAGCAGAACACAAGATGGAAGTGTGCATCCCTTCTCTTCATTTTTTTCCCTGAACAATCATTCCTTATCATTGTCAAGGACAGAATGCTGGGGTAGATGACACATTTATCTGACCCATTACACCTCTTCTTACAGTACATAAAGAAAACACATAAAAAACAGAATAATTTCTCTTTGTACATAAAATGGAAACAGAAAATGAATGTAAAAACATTCTTTGTTGATATGTAGTTGAACAATGTAAATATTAGTTTTGCCAGGATGGTAGAAGTCCAACACTTTTGAGCCAATAACTGCACAAATTTAACATTCATTAAACCAATTTATGAATATAAAATTCACAAATTTACATTATCTCCAAAACCAACATGTTTAAATTATTTACCTCCTTCTGATCAAGCTGCAGAGAAGATTTTATCAAATCTCTAAGAGCTGTAAGTTGTTTCTTTTCTTCATCTTGTGTCTGCTTTATCTATAGAAAGAGACTGCCGTTATATGCTTGCTGGATGCAACTTTAAAATTAAAGTTTTATGTGTTTCAGTATACCATTTTAGATGTCCTGAACAACTACCTCAATTATTTTGTGTTTTTGGAACCGCTGAGTTTATTTTCATGGACCAGTCCATTCTTATATCTTCACTTTCTATGCATTTACTGCTTGAAAAGCAAGCTAAAATGAATGTACAACTCGACATACACTGTTTGTTCTGTTACATTGACATGGCTTACTAACGTAATATTAATCTCATATCTAATGCAACTCAATTATCCTCTGAAATATTAAACTAACTCAAATGAATTTGACAGATTACTTAAGGAATGAAAATGCAGCTTAATTTAGCAACAAATTACAACAGCAAATGGGATTACTGTATTTCTGATTATAGAATACAAAAACACTTTGGTGACAAGTGATCTCTGATTCCATATTATTACTTTTCTTCAATAAACATAACATATTAATTCATTTTAAAACCCTGGTGTTATCATTAAGTAGTGTGGTTTTAAAAAGTGAAAATGGTACTAAAATTAATATTAATAATATAAGCTGATTCCAATATTCACACTTAAAAGTAATTTTACCTTAATATATGATTGAATTAACAGTAGAATGAAAGCTACTTTTCCTCATAGCTCTAAAAATTGCATATGATGTTTAACAGACAAGATGCCTTTTCTTCACCTAGCTATGTTCAGTTTCAAGTAAGACATTTTTCATTTATAAGATGCAAATGGAATATAGATCCTTGTTCTTATATTTAAAATGTACATCTATAAAGAAAATATCTTCCTTTTCAGATATAAAGCTACTTGTAAGTAAACTTACATTATATAAGTCAGCAGCCAACTTTTCAATATATTGTTTAAGTTTATCAGCTGTTTTCAAGCCATCTTGGAAGAAACTGGAATGAAAAATACCTTTGATTTATCAGGAATGTAACAAGTTCACAACACTACGTTCAATGTCTTGTGTAGAAAAATAGCAAAATCAGTAAAACACATCCAGCTTTTTCCACATTCAAAACTGAACAAAATAATTAAAATGTAAAAACCCCAACAAAAAACCCCTGCCTAGTAGTTTAGAGTATTTTTCAACAGTGGAGATACACTATTGTGACTTTAACAAATATCAAATTAGAGAGAATAGAGCCAACATGTTTCTCCTACAGTAATTTCTAAAACATTTTTTCTGTATTTAACTTAAGTTCCTGTGTGTTTGCCTTTGTGGTTCTAATGATGACAAGGTTGTATCCCACCTGTTTCACCTCAAGGAAATCCAAAGAAATTACTGGTGTTCACAGTGGTTTTAAAATTTACACAAAGACTGAAAACTATTAATTAGAATAAACAAGATATTTATAAAAATGCATTCTAGATTTATGCCTTTGGAAATAAAATGAATTTTTGTATTCAGCGTGCAAGGTTTTCCTTCAGCCTCTTTCTCCATCACAGCCCTGCCCCACAAACTCACTCATAAACTCTCTCCTGGAAGTCTACAGCCTCAGAAGAGGAAGACTGGCACAACACAGTCATGAAAAAAGCCCTGATACGTTCAAACAAAGGGAAACAAAATCTTGTGCAAAAACCACAATTGTAACTAAAATTTAAAGCATTGCAGCACTTACTTGCATTGTGCATGGTAATATTTAATAAGGTTCTGCAGAAGGTCCACACCCTTTTTTGTCTTGATTTCATTAACCTTAATAAGATACTGTATAGAAAATTGACAACATATTGATAATCATGTATCACAAACTTCAACAGTTTTCAAACAATAAAACATCATTTGCTCAATGAATTAAACTCTGTGTTTAACTTGGGTGCTGAGCCATGAAACACCAGTCCACCACTGCTAAACTAAATTTAAAACAGGTAACAATTTATCTGGCCACTCCATAAAATTTAAACACCCCAAAACATAAAGCAAATGCAAGAAAAAATTTCATCCTGTACAATTGTCTAAAGATTCCCCTTTTTTAATGCTACTGTAGTCATTACTGAAATATTCTGACAGTACAAACACTGTGCAATTTAAAGTGATCTCCACTAAAATGTAATAAAAAGAACTATTAATATAAAAAAATCAACTTTATGGAATGAAATGTATCACTAACATTTATCACTTTATTAGAAATTTTCAAAATTTCAGAAAGCATATTGGAAGAAAGATATCAAAATATTGCTAAACCATAAACTTGATAAAATAAGAAATACTTCCACATTATATTTTCAGCCCAAGAATCTTCCCACAATAATCTAAAAACAAGGAAAAGGAATAAAACAAAAAGAAGCCAAGTTTGGTACAAGAGTTGCTAAAATAATTTTCTTTATATTGCTGTACTGTGTCACACTAAAACAATTTCCTCCCTCCACCCCCACTAAACTACAAAGAAGATTTCACAACCTTCAAGGAAGACCCACAAAGTCTGTTAATAATAAGTTCTGGTGTTGCAATTAAAAACTGAAATTTGTTTCTTACTTCACACATCTGCAGCTGAAACAGCCGCCTCTCCTTCTCCATTTCCTCCGCGATCTCAGCCCCCGTGATCTCAGTTCTGATCATCCCGTGCTGCTTCGCATGTTCTCTCTTCTCCTTTTCAATCTTGGTGCTGAAATTTTAATTAGAAAACATTTCAGAGAATTCCTTCTACTTAAATGTGCTCCAGCATTATTCAGGGAAAAAGTAATAATTAAGAAGTATCAAAGAAGACATTCTGAAGATTAGCTTCTCTACCAAATCCTGTATATTTTGAGTGTCCAGAAGCTATTGAGCCATGAAACTGCCCTTCCTTCAACTCTGTTCTCTAGATTGTGTGTTACAATAATAAATAATAAACAAATATATCTTAACAATAACAATACTAATAATACAAATAATACTGCTACTAATAATTCATTTAAAAAATCCTAACACCACAAAAAGCAAAGTCAAGTGGGAGACAAATACTTACAATTTGGTTTCATAATCTTTCCAGGCTTTGTCAAAAGGCTTTTTGAGGTCCTTAGGAAACAGAAAATTGTCTTAGAATATTTTTAAACATTTTTTTTGTAGTTGTCAAGTAATAAATAGCAACAAAAATACTGTTTTCTTCAAAACTTTTCAGAAAGCAGCTGGAAAAAACATTGGGTTTGAATCTTGTAAAGTACTGCTTTCCTGTGCACACTAAAACAGCAATTTACAATAAAATTTTCAAGATCTCATTGCAGTAATGCCAATTTTGTTCTTTGTACTAAATACAAATTATTAATAAATGCCAACATAAGAAATACTCTCATGACTGAAAGGAAAATAGTCACTAGACAGATGAACATGTACCAAAAACTTAGTTTTCAACACTTACCCCTTTAACACCTTTTAAGTCTCCTTTTAAGAGAGAATCCAAAGTGAATATAACATTGTGGCTTAAACCCTGGAGCTAAAAAGAAAAACATTATATTCAAAAGGATTTATTATGATCTTATCAAACTACTGCCAACAATTCTTTGAACTTCACTAATCAAGTTGCAATCACCTCAGATTTCTAAGATCATAGTAAATTCAAGTCTGGGAAGAATTAATAAACATTTACTTCCATGAGACCTACAAATATTACAATTAACTTCAGGTGACAAACTCAGAATTTTACAACTTGCATGTAAGCAAAGTTCTGAAAGCACGTCAAGGCAATATTCACCCCCTTGAAGCAAACATTTGGGTACAAATTTGGCTACAGCCTCTTGAGTAAGAAGGACCTGCTGTGCCACAGGCAGGGAACACACAAATCACGTGTTAATTCAACCATGAACAGAAGGAGCAAACAAGGGCACCAGCTCTTTCAATATTCCCCCCTTTTTGGGAACACTTTCTTTACTTGTCCATTGTGCATATCTGACATCCCCTTAAACTCTCATGAGTTTAAATTTCACCCCACTGAGTTAATGCCTGTTTGATTATCGACAAGAATATCAAAACAACCATTCAAACAGTTCTAGTGTTTTACTCAAACTCCTCATATATTCTAAAGACACTGTAGCCTTTTTTCCTTTTTCCAGGTGTATCCATTAAAGAGAACCAACTCAAGCCATTAATTTTTGGCTTGAAATGACTGAACAGTAGCCAGTGAGTATGTCAGCTATAGAAAAAAACAAAAAACCCAAAGCTAAATAGCAGTGTATTACACCAATACAGTAAGGATTTGCAATCATTTATTACATCACTGAAGACTTGATAAAACAGTAGCCCAAATTAACTGGAAACAATCTGATAAAGCAAAATAGTCTTACATATAGAACAAAATGAAGGGAAAAACCCTTTAACACATGAAAACACATTTGAGAATTTAGTGAGGGTTGTGAACAAAAGATAATTTGCCTGCAAAGACTAGCTGAGGACATTTACAGGAAAGATAGGTAGAGAAAACCAGGCTTTACACACTTGGAAAAAGGCAAGAATCATGCAAATTTTCAAAAGAAGTAATCTGCAACTGCTACAAATGTACTGCCAAAACCTCATCTAGAGCAATGTACAGTTATTGATACAATCATTGTCATATTCATAGGTCTTTATACACCTTTTAAATGCACTATTATAATGAAGTACTGCATAAAGAACGAAACCTGAAACGGCTAAGGAGGTAGAAGTAAAAGAAACAGAGAAACTGATTCTGGTGGAACACTCAAGAGTTTGCTAAAAACTTAGACCAGGGTTGGTAATGGCCTATCCCAGTGTTTTACCTTTATGAAACCTTACTGAAGGGTCATTGTGTGTCCTTCTTGTAAGATAATCTTAATAACAATGATTCAACAACTTAACAATTATATTAATAAATTTTAAGTTTCAGACATTATATTTAATGATAACATCAACAGTTAATAGTAAAATCTGCACAGTAACTTATTTAGCCATGTTAAAATGATTAATGGATATGCTTTTATTCTTGCCCTTGTATGCTGAGCAATCATTTCAAAATTATGCTTTCCAAAAGTTGTGTATGCAATAAAAATTGCTGGTTTTACTTCATAGTAAGTGAATATCACTCTAAAATTAGTCACTCCATAACTGATGAAGAAGAAAGTAAGTTATTTTGTATCCTCTTTCTCATGAAATATCCATAATATCACAATTCCTATGAAAATGTTAATGAATCGTAATTGAAGTTCAAAGATGGAACAAAAAGGATCCAAATTTGTGAACCACTTTTTTCATTGTCTACTGTGTAGCTCCAGCCCTTATTCATCTTTATGTCTTTGAAGATCATTATTTTATTGTACCTTTATTAAATAAGGCATCAAAAATCTGTTCTAGGTAAAAAAAGAAAAAAAACCACAAAACCTATTATCCTGCCATTCATCTTAATAACTCCTGGCATTTTTCCAATTAATTTTATCAACATAAGGCACAGCACCTGCTCTGGGGCTTTATCAGTGGCATAACAGAGTCCTTTTCTCAACTGCTTTTTCAATGGACCTCAACTTCTATTTTGATATCAACATCTTTTTTTCTTTCAGTGTAATCTTATTAAACGGAATTATGCTTAAGAACAACAAAGCAGAATTTTCTACCTTGGGGAGTAAAAATAAGAAAAAGAAATGGTTTAAAATACTGAAGCAATTGCAAAATAAGTTTGTTGTCTATTTGAGACCGCTGAATGAAGTAAATTAGTGAACACCCTATTTTAAATCTTGTCAACAAGAATTTGGACAGGTAATGCTTCATAATCTTGCTGAAATGGTATAATGTTGTTTTGAATAAGCGTGGCTTCTTAAATCAAAAGTGTTTTTTTCCACTTGAACAGTGCTATTTTAAATAAATAAATAAACCCTGACATCTTTGCTAGTTTAAATAAGTTTAAAATTTCTGTGGATGCCCTGCTAGGAATGACAAAGTCCAGAAAGCTTCCAAAAAACTTGAGTTCTAGTCCCAAACTGTCCTTAAACTGCACTTTAATTCATAGTTTAAAATATTTATTTTGAATTGTGTACTAAATTTAAATTAAAGGTGAAATTAATCCAGAGTGACAGAAGTCTCTACAGAGGAAAGCACAAGACTCGGTCTTAGGCAACTGTCAGAGCCAGGGAACTTTGCTACAGTGACCCTTGGTGTGATCTACAGCAGTTATGGTTGTGTTGGGGACTACAGGAAGACAAGTCTGTAATATCACTTGTACTTCACACACCAAAAAAGCTTGGAAATTCGCCCAACTGTAAGAAAAATGTAAAACTGAAGCTATGACTTTCTGAATATAACAGCTACAAAGCCCATGAAAAATGATTTCACAAGAAATGTGGCTTCATTACTTTCAGTGTTCAAAGATATTGGCTATGACTGTAGTTTTATTATAAAGCTTTCAGAAATAAAAGGCCTAAAGCAAACTTGAACTGAGACAAAGCCTTAAACCACCTTCAAAAACCTGGCATTTAAGCAAGGGAGGCTTTATATATCACAGGGAGAGTGGACCGTTTACACCATTTAAACATGCTCAACTTGTTTTTTTTTTTTTTTTCCAAAAAGTGAATGCTTCTCCTTTTGTGGTAAAATAAAACAGCCATAACTAGTGATACTGTGTTTTTAACAAGAAAGACCTCAAGTTAAGGGATGATTCAAAATCAAGGCCCATGAGGTATATATCACCACCAATCACTTGTGAATGATGACTTTAAGGATGACTCAGCATTTACATTGACCCTCTTAACTATGTAACAATCAAGTACAGAGTGTGCCACAACACCCTTTAGAGATAGTCTCTGAAGGGACTGTTGATTTTGTTTTGGAAAAAACCTGCAAGCATCTTAATAATTATCCTTAGTCATCGTGATCATGCTGTTCTTGTATTATACTTTATTTTGAAACAAGCAAAAAGCTAAGAAAGTTTAAAACTCCTCACCAGGTTCTTCAACAGGGTTGATAATTCTTTAGTAAGTGTGGAAAATTTTACAAAAGCTGTGCCAAGATCTGGATTATCCCGACTTAAAAAATTACTTCCAAATTTATCTAGTACTTGTGCATAGTTTTCTTCATTTTGAACATGATCTGCAAAGAAAAATCAGAAATCAGTTTTTTTTGTAGCCAGACAATTATAATTTTAAGCTTATTACAACTTAATAACTAACTAATAAACAGTACTTGGAGAAAAGCAACAAGTCAACACATCTATTGAAAATTAAAAGAATTTTAAGATTAAAAGGAACTATTTAGCAATAGTCATATATATGCTTTTTAAATTAGAAAGCTGAAATTTGTAATACAGAGATGAAAAAAACTCCCTAGCTATTGACAGAGTAATAGGATCAATAATACATCAATGAAGCAACATAAGATTGTTCTGTAAACGACACTGGAATTTTTAGAAGCCCACTACAGGAACTTTCATGCATACATGAATTTTTCTTTTTAAATGTTGGACATTTTTACAGAACAAAAAAGTCAAAAGTATCAGATATAAAAGTAACTAGTCCAAGTCTGAATCTGACTGTAAGTTCACAAGAAGAAACATCTTACAAAGGTTCCCTTTTTGCCTGCTTTGTACACTGAGTTATCCCAGATAACAGAATGTGTATTGGTACACAGCCAAAGACTCTTTCCAATGTATTTAATAGCAAACTGCACATACAGAGAGGTCAGAACCAAGACAATGCAGTTGAAGCCAGTGAAAGTGAGAAAAATCCCTGACTCAAGAATGAATTAGAAACTGTTGTATCTGAAATGTCTTTCCTGCTTCTATTTTTTTTCCTTTCTGGCATGCGTTTCCATAATTTTTGTTACTTCCATTTTAGTATCTTTAAATAGAAAATTTACCTCTGCAGCCCTTTGGGAAAAGCTCTATCATCGTTCTCTGTTTTAGAGGATATTATTAGTATTAATTAAATTGATATTTCAGTTAAATGAATTGCCTAGGCTTACTATGTGGACTTTTTTCTGCAAAACAACAAACAGAAAACCACAGTGCTACAGCACAAGTTCTGTGCAACGAAAGGGAGGAAGGGAAAGAGAATGGCTGCCAGGAGGTACCATGTTTTTTTTCCCCCAAATTCTCTAATTTTTTATTTTTAATTCAAGTTATGGTATTGCCTGAGAGCATCTGAATTACAAGTTATAACTCAAAAGAGAGAAGAAAAGGAAAAAAAAATGTAAGTTTCAAACAATTTCTCATGACTAATGTCTCATGACTAATGTCTCACAATGTACAAATCTATTTGGACTTTAAAAAACAGCTGGTGAAGAGTTAAACAGTTAATTCTTCTAAGGTATTGCAGATACTCAAACAACAGTGCACCAAAGCTCTAATAAAAAATGTCAAAACCTGTTAAAAAAAGAGTACTATCCTTATTTACCAATACCAAGCCCCAAAGCTCACACATCACAGCAGTCACATTCTAGAAATCAAACAATAATACTGAGGTTTTCAAGAGGCCAAGTATTTAATCAGATGTTAATACAGAGTTGCAATTCAAGCCATATGTTTTTAAGAAAACTGTTCCAAAAGCATACAGTTTTAATCAAATAGCTTAGCACTGAGCTCAAGGAAAACACTACATAACAATAAAATATGCATTTTGTTTTGATGTAAAAACCTTTACACAAATATACACAGAGGACTTTATCTGTGAAGGAGTTTTAGTTTAAGTCCTGAGTGAGTAAAGCTCAAGCATAGCATATCCAGCTGTGCTGAAGGAAAAGCAAGGATAATGGAAGGTCAGAACGAGCCCTGCTGGATCATGGAATCCCTGTCCTTGCTTTTTCCACCACAGTATTTCCCAGCATTTTGATTTTAAGCACTGCATTGTTTCATGGAGCATTTAAAAAAAAAAATTTCATAAAAAGAGTGAAAAGGAGCTGAAGAAGTTTGGTTCCTTTATCTGTAGAAGGGTAAAAGAAATTCCCAGTCAGAAAGAAGAAGCAGGAAGCAGATTATTGTTCTAGAATAATATAGAGAAAATTCTCAGGAATCCCAGACTACAAATCACCTAAATCTAGAAATGAAGTTTTGATGGTGAAGAAAAAGGAACACTCCCGTAATTACTTCTGTAATTGCCACACAAAGGCATACAAAATACAAGTACTCTGTAAGAATAAGAAATTTCAATTTCTACACAAGTATCAATGTAAATCTTGCAAAAGGAGATTAAATATTTTCTATTGAAGAGGTAAGGCAATTCCCTACTTGACTGTAAAAGCACATAGCTGAAAAACTAAATCTGCAATGTAGCCTACATTAAAATATGGAATGTGAAACCAGACATGCTTAGAGCAAAGAGCATTCTTTAATCTCACTGTAGGTGCCTCATGCACTCAGAAATCACTTCCTAGTGTCCTAACAAAACTTCCCTTGCATACAGAAAGCTGTAATAGGCATGACAATATTTACTTTCTTAGATACAAGTACTCATACAAGACTTTAATAACCCTAAGAGTGAGACGGGATAACTGACAGCAGTACATACAGGGAATAAGATTTGTCTTCCAGAACTGAATCATGTCTTTCCAATATTGTAAGCAATGCTCCAATATTGTAAGCACTGTGATGAAAATAGAACAACTTCCCCAGCCAAACATCCTGCTCCTTCAGCAGCTCCCTGAGGCGTGCCAGAATGACAGAAAACTGAGGAAGGGCTCTGCACCCACTGATGAACGCAGCTCCCTTCAAAGGGGCCTCACTCACCATCCCCTTCCCAGTGGGACCTGGCAAGGCCAGCAGCACCTGAGCCCATGCTGAGAACGCCACCAGAGTGTGGCAGATGTTACAAAGCAGCATGCTGGCCTGGATACAGCAGTGGCATTTTCTGAGCTGAAAGCTGTGCATCTCCTCCACAACCCACACCTTCAACCCTGGGCAACGTTCAGCACAGAATTTACCTTTGGCTTGAGAAAACCCCCGCAGCTCCCAGTGCACAGTAATGCTATGGCATCCCTTATGTCTGAGCTCTAACATGTATTTTGAGGAAATGTTAAGAGGAAATAACAGGAATGCCTCTGGATATGCAGATCCAAGCAGCTCAGGAAGGGGCTGCAGCCATGGCAGCTTTGCAGCAGTCCTTTGCTGCACAGCAGCTCTCCCTGAAGCATGGAGCACAGAGCTCTGGAAGACTGCCAGGGCTGAATCCCACCTTGCACTGCCCTCCTAGGCAGTCACCTGCAGTTGTCCATGCCTAAAAAGTGACCCTGTGGGAAACTTTTCTGAGGATGAATAGAAAATATTTAAATGAGACTCACAGAATTTGTACTATTTCACTAGAACCCGCAGCATTCATTAAATACTATGTTTATGTCCCACTCAAAAATTATCAGAATTTTGGCATATGCCTCTGAGCCTACTGAGATTTCCATCTAGTTGTGCATATTAAGTAAGGGTACAGAAGTACAAATACTGTGGTGAGAGGTTAAAGAATAGCCTTTATATGCTGGACCTATAAAACACATCACTGAAATTAAAGGCTTAAAATTGCCTTCCTCTACAACAGTTTTGTTCACATATATTACCCTGAAAACACTGAAGAACACAAGCAAAATAGCTAACAGAAGAAGAACACTATTTTTGTTATCGATTATGCCCAAACAAACCTGAAGAATGTCTAAATTAAAGAGAATTAATTCTGCATATGTGGGCATATGTGGTTAAGTTAACAAAAATAAAAATTGTATTTCAGAATTTTGACCAACTTTAAACTATTTTTAAATTTCTTCTAAAACAGCTTTGTTCCATGGATAGACAGAGGAAAAATAACCAAGGTCAGAGCCAAGATGTATTTATGAACGAAAGATGACTCAGAAAGGCTTTAGAAAAGCAAGAAAGCTGGCAAAATTAAAAAGGATGGCAGAAATTGTTTGAAATAAAAAAAACTCTTTCTCATTACATTCTTCACGAAGCTGAAATATAATGAAAAAATAACTGAAAAAATTATTTGACCACCATACAATTGTCTGAGCATGATAACAATAATGCTTTCCGGAATAAGACTGTTGAAGGGAAAAGTAATAAAAGCTTCTCTCCATATTTCAGAGCAAGAAACATCTCAGTGAGTCTGCAAGTTTCTCAAGACCATCACAGTACAAGAACACTGACAGATAACGCAGCCCAGAAAAGTAAATGACTTCTTTTTGCATCTCTGTTCACCACTGACATGCTTGAAGAAGTTCTCATAGAAGAATTTTCTTTCTCCTCTGCTTCAGAGGATTTATGCCAAATCTAACAGTCGAGGTCTTAAAATCTGATAACATGAGCAATGGCAAGTCACTTAGATCCATGTACAAAAGAATAAAATGGGCAAACTACACAGTTGCAAAGTGAAGCCTCTTACTTATATCAGTCTTAACACTACAGGAACAAAGAAAAGCAAGTATAACAGCTATTTTTAGTAAGTTCCAGAGAGAACTGAGAATTCAAGTATGCACGAGCAGCAATATTGCTTATATATTCCCCAGGCTATTTGTAGGAACTACAGTGCAGAACAGAATTGGTGGACGTGTGGATGAATATAAAATGCTGAACAAGAAACACAGGTTTTATTTAAGAAAATTTTACATCAAAAAACTCCCACCTCCAGGACATCAAAAAGCATATAGGGAAAGGAAGCCCACATTAAATTATTGATTTTCCAAGAAGTCCTCTCCCTCACAAAAACAGTGAAAGGCACTAAGCAGACAGAAGGATGAGCCTCACAAGGAATAAAGGCCAGCTAAAAAAATGTGTGGAGGAAAGGAAAGAAAGAAGTGTTAATTTTCTCACCAGAGGGAGGTCACCAGTGAATCAAAAGTCTCTACATACACCTACTAATTGTGCAGTCCACAGCAAGAGGCTCCCACCAGGGCAGTTCCCAAAATGAAGTAATCCCATTTTTAATGGCCAATGCATGGATGTGTGCACTAGAGGCAGTGAAGCACATGAGGGAAAACACTCCTAACCTGAAGGAAATTATTGCATTACTAGACATTACAAGGAAAGGTTCTGGAGCTCTATCACCCTGACATTCAGTACCAAGCAAAACAAAGCTGCACAACAGAAATTATGAAGAAACACAGCATGCAATAGAGCATTATCAAAATATTGCCAGAGTGGACTTAAACCCTTAATATTGTGTGCAGTTCCTGTCCCTGTTGCTCAAAATTCACTCCTCTTCTTCTCTATTTTAGAAAAGGAAGTATATGCTTCCATTTTGGAAAGAGAAAGTGAGGATAATTAAATGTGACAGTTTCTGTAAAAAAAAAAAAAAAAAAAGAACAACAAAAACTCCCTCAAAACCCCTTAGAGCTGCTGAGTTCAGAAGATCTATAAGATATATAAATTTAACATTATTACTGCAAGTAATAATGGAAACAACTCAAACCTATTTTAAAGAGACAGAATGGTCCACAGAATGAAGTTTGGATGCACCCACCAAAAACTTGTCTGGCTCTACTCTAGCAAGCTTTGGCATTTCAAAGTCTCTTACAAACCTTTATGCCCAGAACATGCAAAGTTCCCTCAGTTTGATATCAGATGAGTAATTTTGGTGGGTTTGAGGCCAATGCTGTGAGACATAGGCAGGAAAACTCTCCTCAAGTGACTTAAGAACTGAAGAATATAAACATGCACTGGGAAACTTTGCACAGGAGAATTTAACTAGATTCATGCAAGACTGTGAATGATAAAGATTTACATTAATTCAAATTCCTTGACAAAATAAGTTGCAGAAGTCCATTAAGAAGTATCAAACATCATGATATAATTTCTGACTTATGGTAATTCCCGGTCTTCATGTCAGTGTGAGCTGAGAAAGTGCTAAACAAAGTACTTAAAATACTCTTTGAACCATTTTTCTTCTTCCTCAAGCATCTGCTGTTGAACACTTGGGAGATCATGTGGACTGCTGATCCATCTCAGTACCTTTGGACTTGTATGGATTTTATGTTTTTATTTCTCCATTGTGTACACTCTTTCGATTATATTTGGGAGTTATCCCAGAGAAATAATGAAAAAGAGAGATTTAAAAATCTACAGCAAAAATAATTGTGCCATCTACTGCTGTAATAACTCAATCCAAATCTTAGAGGAAAGGAAGTCAGAGCAGATTCTCCATAAGTTCAGCACCCCTGTCACAAGAAGGATTCCAGGTTACAGACACAATCGATCATGCCAGAAGGCAGCAAGCAGGGAGCAAGAGGTGAGCAGGAGGTGTCTGTTTGTTTGTCTCACTGGATTCCATAAACAGTCCTTTCCTATGCAACACCTTCAAAAATGAAAATAGGGAAGGGACATTTCTAAGAGTTTTCTATACTCTTGTATTGGTATGTTTTCATTTCCACAGGAGTAAATTAACTGTAAATATGACAAACGGGTGAGGGAAGCACAGGAAGATCAGAAAGTATTTGGGTGATGTTAAAGCTCTTTGTAACAGACCAGAGACCCTTGTGGTTGATAATTCAGCATTGGAAAGGAACAAAGCAACACACCACAAGGTTCAGCCTTCCTGAAGAATTCTGTATGAGATACTGCACTGTGTCACTGTCACTATTCAAATGTTACTCAGGAAAGAAAAAAAAACAAACAAAAAAAAGATGCAAACCAACCAAAAACAACAACAACCAAGCACACACCAAAAAAAACAATCAATGCAAACAAAACAAACCTCCCCCCCCAAAAAAAACAAACCAAAGAAACAAACAAAAAAGAAAAAACCCCAAAGAAACAAAAAAAAAGCCCAAATAAAAAGAACCCAAAGAAACAAAAAACCCCAAAGAAACAAAAAACCCCAAAGAAACAAAAAACCCCAAAGAAATTAAAAAAAAACCAAAGAAATTAAAAAAACCCAAAGAAATAAAAAAACCCAAAGACATTAAAAAAACCCAAAGACATTAAAAAAACCCCAAAAAATTTAAAAAAAATCCAAAGAAATTAAAAAAACCACACAAAGAAATTAAAAAACCACAAAGAAATTGGAAAAAACCCAAAGAAATTGAAAAAAACCCAAAGTAACAAAACATAACCAACAAAAGAAACAAAAAAACCAACCCCAAAGAAATAAAAAAAACCCAAAGAAACAAAAAAATCCCCCAACAAACCAAAACAACTACAACCCCAAAAAAACCCCTAGCTATGGCTTTTAGTAGAGTAAGAACTGGATTACTGAACTGAAAAAAGAATTTCTATTGTCCCTGAATAACTCTTTCTCACCAGTTCAGCTGGAGTTCTCAAAGGAGATTATGAAGTACAGGAGTACTAAAAAACCTTTAATTTACTCTAGCAAATTAAATATGGTCTTAACTTCTAGCAAGCAATTAAATTTGTAAAACAAAATTCCAGTTTTGGGTTCTCAAAATGTAGCTAGGGATTTTCTTTTGAAAGATAAAAATAGCCACATGATACTTTCCTGAACTGATAAACCCCAATTCCTTTTACATCTGTTTCTGGAATGCTTTACTTAAATATCAACGAAATCCATTTGCATCACTGAAGCACAAGAATATAACTGGTTCAGCAATTTTCCTTGTACAAGCAGGCAAAATGAGCTTGAGTTTTGATTCACTTCACATTTATTTTGATAAGGCTTCACATGTGTAACATGTTTCTGGTCTTGGCTTTACTAATCCCAGTTTATCAATCACTGCATGAATTGCCTCCTGCAGACAGCTTTTCATTGTAGCAGAGCCTATGCCAGCAGCATTCTGAAGAGGGAGCCAGAAGATTATGCATAAAGCTTTCTTGAGCGAAAAGAATTCCTACTAACTTGTAACTTTGAAACAAGGCTTGATAAAAAAAATGTAAAAAAAAATTAAAAATCAGCTACCCATCTCTACTCCTTTTTAAGTGCAGAGCACCCAATCAAAGCCATTAACTCACCTTCTATTGCTTTTATTCAATCCAACTAATTCATTATATAGTACTGCCTTACTTATAGGCAGTAGGGTGCTTATAGGCTTACTCATAGGGTAAAAGAACTGGAGAGCACATTAATCTGATGTATAATCAGAAGAAAAGAAAAAATTCTTAAATCTAAGCACTCCTATGTTGTTTTGATTTTGAAAAAGTGTTAAGTTTTCTTTTATAATTTTTTGAAAATTTTAAAGTTTTTTTAGACTTTTTTATACTTCTTGATATTTACATATTTCTACTAGAGTTCTCATGCACTGTTCATGTAAATAATAATTGTTTTACATTCTTCTTTGCAAAAAGAGAAAATTGGTAGACTGTTTAACCAGTGTGGTTGGAGAGGTAGCAATTTCATCCTCCAATCCACTGTCACTTTTAGAATTCTATGTATTGCAAAATCAAAAATAAAATTAGCTCTTTCTCTTTTAAACCTACCAAGCTTCTGTGTACTCATTTCATGTCCAATAACAACACTCCTAAACAGATAAGCATTTCTTATGCTATACATTTCAACAAGATGAATTGCAAGACATCTCAAACTTGAAATTAAAGCTTTGGTTCTTGTGTAAAACTGAAAACAATGTCTTACCTTGCCCCGAACTATATATTGCTTTCACAGATTTTTTCACCTTCTGTAGTGCAGTTCTGTCTTGATCCAATGCCTACAACAGCAAGAAGGAAACAAACTTTAAATATTTACTTCATTGATTGCCAGAATCTACTTTAACAACTAAAAAAAACCCCACAAAATAAGTAGTTTCACAGGCTGGAAAAAGCTTCAGGTACAACTGATTGAGCCTGTAGGAAGGTCTGGGGTCATTCAACCCCTTCAGGATGAATTAAAGAGCTGAACTAAAAATGCTCTGACAGCAGAGTAGAACAGTACTGACAGTGCTAGAAGAAAAACACTTTTAGTTTTGCAAAGGCCAAAGAATTTATTCAATTGCATTACATTGTGGAAAAAAACCCAAAATAAGAAATAGCAGATGCTTCTACACTAGCCCTACATTTTCTACTACAACTAAATTGCTGGTTAACATCTGTAGTTCTCCCACAGTTAGAGTGTTTATAGACACAGACTATCACACTAACCCCTTGCACCAAATTCTACAACATAACTCAAAAAGTACAGCAGATGAAAAGTAGTAAATCAAAATAAAGGAGTAATATCTGCTTTTGTGCAATATAATGTAACTGAAGAATAATAATCATCATCATCAAATATGCATTTTCAACATTACATCTTTAAGAATTTCAGATTTTCTGCAACAGTTCCAAAATCTAGCATAAAATGTTACTAAGCAATGATGAATTGAGGATTAGATTTCAAATCATACACAGAAACATTTAAACAGCTTGCTATATTTTTCCCCATTCAGATCACAGGCAATTTCCCATCACCCAGGTAGCATTAGATCAGTGTTTGCAGGATGGCAAACAGCATGGCAGTGTTTTCTATATTATATTCACTTTCAAATCACTGGAGATTGTAGAATTTCTGCTCAGAACCACTGTCAGGACAGCAGCACAACTGAGCATGGGACCTGGTAGAGACCACACCATTCACACTGCAGGGACTCTTGCACAGCCCTGTTATCCAAAAAGTTTAAACTCTGGAGTTCCTGGGGGTCTGAAGCCTGGCAGAACAAAGCACAATGTCAGCTACTCCTACTTCCTCACAGGGGGACATCACCATCAACACTGAGTGAAAACACCCCATAAGCAGAGCTTTCACTGTCAAAACTGAGATGGTTTTGGCAGTGAAAGCCTTAGAAAACCTCAAGGCACCTTCCAATACCTGGAAAAGGGGGTCTGCAAGACAGCTGGAGAGGGGGTTTTTACAAGGCCACAGAGTGATAGGAGAAGGGTGAATGGCCTGAAACTGAGAGGAGGTTGAAATTAGATATTAGGTGGAGATTATTTACTGTGAGGGTCATGAGGGACTGGCACAGGTTACCCAGAGATGTTGTGGTTACTCCATCCCTAGAAGTGTTCAAGGCCAGGCTGGATGAGGCTTTGAGCAACCTGGTCCACTGGAAGGTGCCTCTGCCCATGGCAGGGGTGTAGGAACTAGATGATACTTAAGTTATCCTTCCAACCCACGCCATTCTATGATTGAAGAATATTCCACTGGGCATTAAGAAGATCCAGAAAACCACATCAGGAGGTGCAGGTCAACCACAGCGTTAAGCACTGGAGACAGGTAAACGTGAGGCTTCTGCTCATCTGTAAGTTCCAAACATGGAGCGTTCCTGTGTGTGAACACTTACAGTAGAAATCCATACAGACAGAAACCAATTAATATAGAATGGTTCTGTTTTGAGTAGCCCAATTTTAACCATGCAAAATGTTATAGCTGAACAATACATGATAATCTGTAACAAAATAAAATGGAATGTTCCTGTTCCTTAACTGGAAACAACCATTTTCTCAAATCATACAACCACTCCTGTGGCAGCAAAAACTAGAACATTTGGAACCACAAAAGCTGTAAAAATGCCTTCTGAGGCTATTTATCTCTGGGGTTTTTTTTCTCCATTTACAGCAGAACAATGGATTAAAACATTAAGAACTGCAAACATCGTTACTTCTTTTGCTCCCCACTAAAATAGTGGGTTTGACTTGACTTGCATCTTGCCAGGAAAAGTTACCATTTTAAAATGTAATAAAATAGTGAGAACTCAGTGTTCCTTTCCAAGACAGTGCACAGCAAGTGCTTCTCTTTGATTCCTCTGCAAATGCTGTCAAAAGCTTTTGCTCCTGCCTGCCTGCTACGTCAAGCAGTTGCTACCATATATTTCTACTGAAGTTCTCTCCATCTTCAATGACCAGAAAAAAATAATGACTCACTTGTCTACTGAGAGTTTGAACACAGGATAACAATTTGAAACCAATATTTTGAAAGAAAGACAATGGTTGACATTGATAAGATTGAGAGATAAAACTTTGTGCCAAGGTCTAGTATTGAAGTAAATTGGACACTCAGGAGAAAGAAACAAATACAAAAACCCCAGGAAACCTTTTCCTGAAGTTATCAATCTAAAAGACTGTGACAAGCAGACTAGAAAAATTTTCCAAATTGGATTTGCTATTGAATTAGATGCAATCACTAATGTGGGAGCAGAGGAAAGGGAACATTCATTATTTTAAAAGAGGAATCACTGAGTAAAGCAATACACAAGGATGACATCCACAGCCTGAAGGAGCCAATGATCTAAGTGAAAATGACATCACAGGCCAATTTTGTATTTTTATACTTGCAAATACAATTTTTATATGAACTACTTCTTCATAGTCCAAAACTATAAATAAAACACACTTACATACCAAATACACAAAAAACCCTAGTTATCTAGGGTTGCTTAGGTGCTTTTGGGTGTTGACATTTTTTTGGTTGCTTGTTTTTGTTTTGTTTATTTTATATAACTGGAGACAGATTGTTTCCAAATATATTACATTTCTCTTAATGTCTTTTCCATATAATTTTTATCTGCACCATGTTGCAAAGGAATTAAGTTGCACTCAATGCTCAATTCAACTATTATTCCAGAGTAATATTACCTTAGACAGAAACAGCCCTGCTTTCCCTAGTTAGGTGAAAACAAGATTTTGCAGTATCCATTAATTTTCATCTGAGTATTTAGAACACTAAATACTTTAACTGCCTACCGTAGAAGACACAAAATCTGGTCTTCCATTAAAAGTGGCATACATTTATGTTATTGAAAACTGCAGTTTCTTAGAGAGCCAAGGGGCTTCTGTGACAATCTCTGGATATTCAGTGGCACTCCTTCCTACCTACTGAAGTCTTTCTTACCACCACCCACTCCTGGCAAATGCTTCTTTCTTCATTTCCATGATACCATCTTGCAGAAGGCTTTTTTAAGTTCCACAGAATAACATTTTCTTACCCTCTCATGCATTTTGGAAAGATGAATCATTTAAAGGTACCTACACCACAGATTCACTACCTTATTAGCTGAACAAAGTTTAATCTGGAAAATGCTCATTCTGGAGGCAAGCTCAAAATAAAGAAAAATCAGTTTTCACACAAAAAAAAAAAGGAGAACTGAAGGGGAAAAATGAGAAAATGAGAAAGAACACAAAACTACCATATTTAATCTGCTTAAATAAAATGAAGCAAGGAATGCCCCTTGCCCCTCATTCTCAGCAGATTCTCTGGCTTCTCAGGTTACTGCATTCACTTATATTGAAGCTTATGCTCAAGAAGAAAATCTCTTAATCGTACAGCATCAGCTCTTCTAACTAATCAGTGTGGAATTCTCCACACAGTTACTCCAGATATAATTTCTCCTTTCTGTTAAAATATGGCTGCTCTGAACCTAGCTTGCCATTTCAAGCCACAAACCTGGTTCAAATCTGCATTGCTGAAGAAAGCAGTGTCTCGGCTGCCTCAATCCAGTGCATTCCTGTAGGCTACACCATGACCCAGCTCAGGAGCTGCTGTGCTGCCAACAGTCCCATTAAAGCTCCTTTTTAGCCCACCTTCCATTGGGGCAGTACACACTGACAGACATTTGCACTCACAGCTACCATTTCACATTCAGAGAAGGCACTTCCTCCCTCCTAAAATGTGCATTCACAGGTAGCTATTCATACCAGTGAATGGAAAATTTGTCCACCTGAAAATATAAAAACAAATTAATTTTGGGCTGGAGACAAGGTGAGTTCTCCCAATGGATCATTTCATTGATGTAGATCACTGGGTAGCTGCACTTTAACCAACCTGCCACAGCACACAGATCAGGGCCAGGTGAGGAGAGGTATATGCTGACATTCCTTAACTCACACCAATCCTCTCTGCTACGCATATTCCACTGCTGCTCACACTGACAGACACTGCTTTGCCTCTCCTCAACTCTCAAGAGCCTGATCTCTTCTCAGGTGAAAGGTATTTCCATTCTGGGATCATGCTCTGTTTTAATAGTCTCTAAATTTTAAACCAGAAATTATACTACACTGCAGCATGGAAAGTGGTAGATTCTGCTTTGCCATCTGTCTCTGAGATGGTAAAAACTGGCAGGTTCACATTTAGATAAACCACTAATTATTTCTTTAAAACCTTGTATCTTTTTATTCTGTATAGATATGTATATATTTATGGGCATGTATGTGCATAAATACTTATATTAGAGTGTATTAGCAAGTGTCCCTGCTCATGGCAGGGAGGTTGGAACTAGATGAACTTTAAGGTCCCTTGCAATCCAAACCATTCTGTGATTCTATATTTGTCCTGATGTGTTTGTACACAGAAGTCTACATACTATAAACCATACTCCTGAATATTTGAGGTGTTTATTGCTAACACAAATGAAAATCATGGTTTAAAAACCAAACCTTTATTTCTCTATTAACACAAAACTACTATCCAGAAACCAACCACAAAAGTGCTTTGCACACATATTAAATTTAGCTTTTCTAGAAATCAGCACCAAGCCAGAGGCACACATTTGCACAAAGGATGCTACTGCCCATTGAGCCCACCAGAGTACTAAAACATCAAATACATTTTGTGTACCTCTCAAACCTTTACAATTTGAAGAGGGGTAAAAAACCCCACTAATTTCTGTTTCAGCCTAACAATAACATAAGAAAAAAGTAGCTCAAGACATTGACTATCACATTATTATGTCAGTATATATTATAGAATATTATTAATCTCAAAGTAGATTATTATTCAAAGGAGATGTATTTTCCAACTGGAACAAACCAATCATGCTTATATCAGAGGAAGTTTAGAAATTCACACCATTTGTATTAGGTTTACTCTAAAATATTCCATATCCTACCATTACTAGAACCTGTCCACAAAAAATAATATACCAGAGAAGAAATATTTTAAACCGTTACAACATTTTGCACAAGACATACCCATGAAAAAAACCTGAATGCAATTAGAGCACAGACAATCTATGTACTCAACATAAAAACCCCTCCCTCCATGTATTTTAAGAAATTATTTTCTTATATTAAAAAAGTAATCCATGTGAAATATAAAAATATTTGATGTTATACACATAAATGGGTGTAATGAATGGTTGGTAGTCATGTGCCTGTATTGTCAGACACAAGAGTAAGTATTTCATGAAACACACATGGATGATTTATCGGCTTCAAGGGACTAAAAGTAGTAAATCCTTCACTTACCAATTTACACACTTCTCTAACCTTGGCACGGAAGTTACTGCTGGCTATACCATAAAACATGCTTGCCCTCTGCTCAAGGCCCAGTTACAGGACCCATGGAATGAAGCAGAGTAATAGCACCTTACAAAGTTATGGCTGTGCAGCAGCAGTATCAGCTTTCCTCACAATAAAGTCCAGACTTTATTGGATATACAATAAACACAGACTAGACAGCTAGTAAGTTATTGTATGCTACTGAAATTGCAACTACACAAACCCCTGTAATTGCCACAGTGAAATAGAACCAAAAGAGAAGATTAGCACCAAGTGCTGGTCTCCTGTAGCTCACTCACTCAGAAATGAGCAGGCTTCCAAACCCACTTAATTCTGAACACAGAAGTGATTCAAACCACCCTTCCTGTCCTTCCCTCTCCACTCAATTTATACTGTTCTGCCAGTCACCAGAATGAAAATTGTTTCCAATTATTGGTCTCAGCACATGTCTACATGACAAAAACAGGAGTGTTCAAATGTTAAAGAGTTTTCTAGAGACCTATCCCTGTAAAAGGTAGATATACAAAGGTCCAGCTTGACCTTGTGCTGAATTACTTAAGAAAAACCCCAAAGGGTCCCAATGAGAAGAAGCAAACCAAAACAACACATCAACAAGCACTTATCACTGTAATTAATAACTGATGCCATTATCATTTCATACACCACCATTTCCTAGCTGCTCCAAAAAGAAGATCAATTTTTAAAACCTTGTGTTTACTCTGCAAATTTCAAGCTTTAAGTGTTTTAAGCACAACCTAATGAAAAAAAAGCATTCAGTGATCAAACTGAGTAAAAACGTTTTCCCAAAAGTATTTTTTCAGGTAATGTCAAAATTTAACATAGATTCCATCAGTCTATGATGGAATCTATGCTACATGGTCTGATGCAATTCAACAGCCTCTCCAAACTCTCCATATGTGACAAAAATCACAAACCTCCAGTGCTGTAAAGGCCACAATAGATGAGCCAGCTCATTTGTGTGGGCTCTTAACTACAAAAATGTTAGCCACTTAATTATTCTCCAAGTATTACCCAAATGGGAGCACAGTCGATATTGCTTGTAAAAGCACAGTATTGCTAATTGTAATTTGTTTTACAACTGGATCCTTCTTTGCAACCAGACTTCTACCCAGCAGCCTTTTCTGCAAGAGCAAGAATGTAGACACTAGTCAATATCTATGCATGATCACTTCTGCATAAAATGAAGTTAGCACCACATTTTTTCTAATGACCATGGTGTGGATGTTGGATTTTGTGCAATTTCTGACACACCTGGGAAAGCTTAACAATATTTTGGGCAATTTCTTCCTTTTAGTTCTCAGCTGAGTTATAGCAATACTTCTAACTTATTTTCTGCACAAGGTACATTTAGAGGTATCTGAAAAATAAGCTAAGGGATTTGTTTCCAGGAATGTTGATGACACTGATCAGATTTATTCTCTAATTTTTGTTGTGTAGAAGATGCTGAAAAGCCCACAATCAGTGACAACACTTGAAACCATCCAGTGACAGTTTCTCCCACAGGCTCTAAACCAGCCTTACTGGGTAGAAACTAATTTTGGTGATAAATATCAGAGAAACAGAGAATGGTTTGGGTTGGAAAACATCATCTAGTTCCAATGCTCCTGACATGGGAAGGCACACCTTTCCCTAGAGCAAGTTGCTCAAAGCCCCATCCAACCTGGCATTGAAACCTGCCAGGGATAGGGCATCCACAGCTTCTCTGGACACAATGGGGCATCCATAACTACTTAGTGATAATACTCTTATCTTTACACTGGCAACAACACACCTTGAGCTAGCTACAGCTGCTGAACAGCTACCATTCACTTCATACAAACCCACTTCCTCAATCAGCAGCAGTGAACCTGAATAGTGCAGAAACCTAGAACGGCAAAACCAGTGAAAAAACCTCCCCAGTTTAAATGTCACTGCAGCACAACTTTACCATAGTTTCTTAACCCAGCTGCTGGATAAACACATTGGCATGACTGCTGGGATAAAACACAGCTTCAGCTCAGAACTGAGCACACCCAGAGCCAGGCTCCCAGCTCCTGAAGATGCCACTGCCCCCAATTCCCAGGTTCCACACATGCCTTTTGCCAGCATTAAGGCTGCATAGCACTAGCAAGTGGCTGCACAGAACATCACCCAAAAATCTGTCCACATCACAAATGCTCCTGTGTTTAAAAATAACGAGTGCTGCTGCACTTGAGTTCTTAGCAAGTCATGGCACACTGTCAGTCTTTTTCCCTGTGACTTGATTCTTCTTGTTCACGTCAGCAATCTATTAAGTGCTGTTTTAAAAGCAAAGGGAATAATCCTAAACTAATAAATTCTCTCCTATTCTCTCCCTGTATTCTTGCAAACCTCTCCTTATACTTTTTACAAAAGCCAGGGGAAATACACTGATTTGGGTGTGAGTACTGGCTACCAAATACTACCCTACAAAATTACTTTTTCCCCCCAGCATAATTTGTTGAAGTTTCTTGACATTTAAAACACCCAAGACATTACAAAGTGACATTTTCATTTAACAAAAATCTAACCTGAGAAGGTTATATGCAAGAGACATACCTAAACACTAACACACCCCTAAAAAATAGAACAAAATTAATTATTTTTGAGAACAATCAAACACTAAACTCATCAGAAGACAGCGAATGTTTGAGGCAATTTCTTTCAAAAAGAAACAAGGTGAGAAGATGACATACAAACAACATAAACACAACCACATTCAATACATGTGCTAACAGATATAGTTATTAATAATGTGATTCTTAGCAACTTGAACTGGAAAAAAGTAGAGAAGTCTCTATAAAATTGCTCACCTCACCAGACTGTAAATTTCACTAACAGGAGAGCTCTTCAGTTGCAGCACCAGAGTTAAATACTACAAAATATTTTTGTCCTCTGTTAAGTCTTTCCCTTCTTTTTCTAAAGCCACAAAATATTTTGCAGCAGGCTCTGCATTTAAGGTGTTATCCCAGTAACTCACAGGCATTTTCTACTCAGGGAGGGAAGATGCACTTGATCAGGACTAGTTATCCTTACTGGCAGCAAAATTCTTCAAATATTGTACACAGTTTCTGTGAATGCTACAAAGTCAAAGTAAAAGTCCAAAGTGACACCCAGGAATAAATGCAGTCTCTCCATGGTGTTACAGGCACACAGCACACTCACATCTCATGGCTCCATAAACTGCAACCCCGACGTTCTACCAGCCATTACTACTAATATTAGAAATCTTCTTAAGAAAAAAATAAATTACCCTGGCTAAGGTGAAGGAACAGGCATAATCTCTTACTTGAGAACAGAAACAACTCATGCTCCTTCTCCTCCCACCTCCTGAAGAAATATTTAAATGCATACATCGATGGATGACTGCAATATTCAATTTCAGAATTATTCAATTCAGAGAAAAAACTGAGTATATTAATGCACTGTTTCATGAAAAAAAAAATGTGTCTATTTTTTTGAGGCTGCAGTTTTCAAGGGTTTCATTAGGTTAATAAAAAAAATAGGATTTCCAGTATAACACAGACCTTGAAGACTACTACAACATTATGGGACACTGTTACAGCCCAATTTTGCTCTGCTTATGGAGACTGCAGTGATGGCAGACTCGGTGAGATTTCATCTTACATCATGTTAAACCTTCAACCACCACCACTTATGAAATTCAGAGCTACATTCATGTAAACAGCTAAGAGAGTCAATCATCTTACAAGCAATCTTCATTACAGGGTATAACACAGAATTACACTATGGGATAATAACAGAAAGAAGAATAAAAACACACCTAGAACCAATCTATAAAATAAGCATACATTCAATTTTTTGCCGTTTTTAAGGTAAAATTAAAAATATAAATCAGAAGTTTTACTATATATAGTAGAAGTGTGTTTTCAATCTAATTCTAATTCTGCTTAGCCTGTGACTAAAGCTTTACAAAATTCATAAATGAGGGGATTGGAGACACCCCCTTAAAAAAGAAAAATAAAATGACAAGAGTATAATTTAGATGTGAAGCATTAATTTTTTGATTTCCATGCTGTGTTCTTTAATATAAATATATTCTCTGGAAATACATAATTTAGTGGGAAAATTATAGAAAAGGAAACACAATAATCAGGATAGTCAAGTCCAGTATTTTAATAAAAGCCTCATCTCAAAGCTTCTATTTTCTTCTACATTGCCTTTCAATCAACATGCAAAAATAGCATATATGCACCGTAGAAAATGAAGATGTATATTTCATCTTCATTGTGGTACAGAAAACCTACAGACCTCTAAAAGCTATACAGGCTGAAGAAAACCAAGCCACAGATATGTGTGTAATACATATGATTTAATCATATATATGTTTAATTACCAGAATAATTCTATATACAACTCAAAACCAGAATAAAATCTGCTTCCTCAATATACAAGTAAAAAAAGTGAAATGAGAAGGGATATCAAAACTAAAGCAAAGATCTGTGTTTGATTATATTCTGTAGGGTTTATTTGGGGGATGCTGGCACACATTATGACCACTTGCAAACTGGTTATGCACAGAAAAGAATTTCTGATTCATGTACAAGTGTATAAGTGACAGCAATCAACCACGAGTGCAAGAAGAGGATATTTTAACACCACAATCCTAAAGTGTAAAGGTAACCTTAAATTCCCCAAATTGTCTGTATGACCTGTCAGTCATTGGGACAACAGAATTTACAACTTTCCCTTCCATACCAAGGACACTTTAAATACAGTGCTGATTTTAAAGGTATTGTTTTAAAACCACAGCGAAACTTAGAAGAATTCGACAGCAATTTTCAACACTTTAGAAAACATTATGAGTACTTTGCAAGCAAACTGCTACTTACTTCACAGCAATTTTTTAACCTAGTACTGTATTTTGCAAAAAGAGCCCCATGCTATTTCTCTTTTATTACTGTATTAGAGAACAGATGCCCTTGGAGAATATTATATAATTTTTTTAATAATATCATGCTTCAGACATAATTCCTAGCCAAGATCCTAAGCATAGCTCAATTATACTAGCAACAATTTTCTTTAAAACACTCAGGAAAAAAGCATTCACATTCCTCAGATTCAAAAGCAAAAGTTAGTCAAAGAACACAGCTTCCCCATACATGCAGGACTTGAAGGAGAAGGTTCTCGTTCAGTGGAGGCAGAGAAGACCACACACAATCATCCTTCTCTTCCTCAAGCATAAAACACTTTTGCTAACACTTGTAACTAAACACCCACAATGAATATAACATAATTGTGCAACGAACTCTGCTGTGTTTATTTTGGTTTGTTTTATCTAAGCATCAGTCTACGAGAAGAAGGTTGAGAGAGGTGGGGCTACTCCGCCTGGAGAAGAGAAAGTTCTGTGGTGACCTTATAGTACCTTCCAGTACCTAAAGGAGCTACAAGAGAGCAGGAGTGGGACTTTTTATAAGGGTATGGAGTGATAAGGTCAAGGAGGAATGGCTCTAAACTGAAGGAGGGTAGATTTAGTTTGGATGTTAGGAAGAAATTCTTTACTGTGAATGTGGTGAGGCACTGGATCAGGTTGCCCAGAGAAGTCATGGGTGCTCCATCTCTGGGAGTCTTCAAGGCCAGGTTGGATGGGGCTTTGAGCAGCCTGGTTTAGTGGAAGGTGTCCCTGCCCAGGGCAGGGAGTTGGAAATGGATGATCTTTAAGGTCTCTTCCAACCCAAACCATTCTATGATTCTAAGATGAGGATGTATGTCACTTCAAAAAAACACAGGTTGGCAATATCCTTCTCTAAAATAAGTATACAATTTATGTTTCAGAATGTAGAAAGGAATGTGAGAAAGCAAATGAAAACCAGGATTGCTACCACAGGGTAATAAGAGTGCATGGAAAATTTATTTCTTACCATGTAGTTTTTTCATGCTTGTATAATATGCAATTAGAACATGCAAGTTACATTTAAACATAGGACAAAGTAATGCCATAATCTGAAATCCATCCAAATGAGCAGTAATTACATAATTAAGTATATTTAATCAGAAAACAAGTCATTCATATTTTAGTCTAATGGGGTTTTTTTCCCTTTTAACTATACATTCCCCCTCAAAGCACAACATTAAGACTAATACTAAACCCCATTAGATTATAGCATTTATGTGGTAGTTACCTTGGTTCACAAAAACAATTTATTCATTTCAGCCCACTCTAAATATTGTATTAGCTAAATCTAATGAATGCAGCTAGTGCTTAAATAAAATTAACATCAGACAACATCCATCAACATCAGTCTTAAAGACAATCAAGAGGTTTCCACAATCAAGGAATAATTTTACATAAAAACTAGAGAGAATAAGATACCAGAAAATAATATATTAACAGGCTGCAGTACCTTAAAATTAAGTAACAGCACAGTAGCTCTCACAAAGTTGCAAAGACGAAGTTGTGACCACAACAGAAACTTCTGAATTTATGCTACAGTGTATGCAACAGTTTGTTCACTTGACAAATACCTTCAAACTTTGATGCTATGTGACATGACACAATGTTATCACCAATAAATATAGTACAATTTCATGACTACTTTTAGTGAGACAGCTACTTTCTTTATTTTTACATTTCTGCAGCTTCCTTTTAGTATTTTTGATAAAAATTTAATACCTTCAAATGCAATTTAATTCATTGAAGGCTTATGAATGAAAATAGATTGTTCTCCTTATGAAGTAACAACTGTTTCAAGTATCAAAAAGTACAACAGATGTCCTATAATATACACCAAATGTATGTGTATGGTTAAAAGATTCACTTTTGGAACACAAAATGAATGTATAGAAAAAATGGTAAGCAATATAACAAAAAACTGGACAGGAAAGATGAAATTGTTAAGCAAATGAAGCTTGAAATCAATAGCATTCCACATTCCAGCACGTATTTTATGACTGAAAGCAACAGGACAACAGGAATGCCTGCAGGTTCTAGTGGCAAGCTAGAATGATCAGCAGCTTCACAGCTCCTGAAAAATACAGTTTTCCTGTTTCTCCTCTTCCAACCACTGATTTCCATTACCTTCTTTGTACCAGCACACTAGTGATCACAAAGTCAAGGAATTAGATCAGACTAAAATTGTCTTTTTTGGTGGGTTCTGGCCATTGCAAATGAGGATGCACAACTGCATACAGGGTGGCTGTAACCCCTTCCAAGGATGCACAAACTTGCACACACAGGTCAGTGTGTTCTTGTGGCCAAGAAGGCCAAAGTTATCCTAGGGTGCATCAGGAAGAGCACTGCCAGCAGTTTGAGGGAGGTGATCCTGTCCCTCTGCTCAGACCTGGCAAGGCCTCATCTGGAGTGGGGTCTCCAGTTCTGGGCTCCTCAGTACAAGGCAGAGACTCCTGGACTCAGTCCAGTGCAGGAAAAAAAAAGACGATTAAGGACTGGAGAATCTCTCTTATGAGGAAAGGCTGAGGGAGCTGGGCCTGTTCAGCCTTGAAAAGAGGTGACAGAGAAGGGACCTCATCAATGTCTATCAGTATCTAAGGGGAGGTGTCAAAAGATGGACCAGGCTCTGCTAATTGGTGCTCAGCAACAAGACAAGAGGCAACGGGCAGAAACTGATGTCCAGGAAGTTCTACCTGAAAATGAGGAAGAATTTCTTTACTGTGCAGTGACCACGCACCAGGACAGATTGCCCAGAGTGGGTGTGGAGTCTCTCTCACTGGAGATATTCAAGAAACTTCTGGGTAAGTCCTGTGCCATGTGCTCTGGGATGATGCTGCTTGAGCAGGGACATTGGACCAGAGGACCCAATGTCCCTTCCAGCCTTACCCACCCTGGGACTCCATGAAGATTGCCATATGTCCTGAGAAGACAGGTTATATTTCATACTTCAACTACATTAAGATCCATTCCATTCTGAGCTGCATTCCTTGCAATCCACCTACTTTTGATCTATGAAGATACTTTGAGACTGTAAAACTGGAATGCTTAGAAAACAACTGTCAGAAGGCAGAAATATCCATGCACAGAGGCTAAATTCCATCTTCTTCACCAAGCAGGGCTGACTCTGTCTACAGATTTCCTCTTTAAATTTTACATTGCTTCTCTTGATTTTAAAATGGTTCTGTCCTTCAGAAACTCAGTCAACTATTTAAACTATAGTAACTCACTGCTATTCCTTATGCCGCTTCTCATGATCTTCACAAGTGTATAAACCATGCCTGAAGAATGGTCTGGAGTTTTACATCTGCAGCTAGAGAGTTACTGTACCTGACAACATCAATGGAGCAAAATCTGAAAAGCACTTTATGCAACTTCCAGTGTTCTATATTATTAACTGTCTAGTAACCTGGTTTAAATACCTCCTGCTGCTTTTATAAGACCACTAATCCACTACACCAGACATCACTCCAAGCAGACAGCACTTCCTCTCAGCACACTTCTTGGAGGCCAAATGCGGGCCTCAACAGACCACTAAATAGAAAGAAAACACTAAGGGGTGCAACAGAAGTTGTGGAAAATTGACAGGAGCTTTTCTAGAAATACTTCACCTTGAGTTTTCTTTCACAGAGCAGCGCCTTCAAAAGTCTCAGCTATTCCTCCTTCTTACCCAAGACAGGAAGTACAGCCCTTCAGATCTCTGCAGAGCAGTCACAGCAGGCACAAGATCCATCTTTGGAGAGGAGCACATGGCAACACAGAGAGCCAAGCACCCTGCCTGGCCTCACTGGTCTATAAAAATCCCAAATGGTAAAGTGGGGTTGATAGTCAATGGCTGAACACAGTCTGTTCCAACATAAAGGGCAAAGGACTTTATACAAACCAGCAGGTAGCAAATTCAAAAATCAAAAAAAAAAAAAAAAACAAAAAGTATAGTGCTTTCCACCATATAGGGTAAGCTCTGGAACTCCTTGTGAATTTGAAAATTATACATATTTTGAAAAATAGAAGACAAGATGGTAAAGTCATGGAAGAAAAATTCAGTACAGCCTTTAAATATAAATTTAATATCTTTGTTCTTCCATACCCTGAGCTGCAAGTTACTGGAGATGGGGAGGTCTTACTGGAGAAGGTATCTCTACCATTCTACCCTTTACTGCCCTTATCCTCTACTGCTGGCAATGTCAGAAAAGCTTATCAACTTCTGGACTACCCATCACAACGTTTCTCCTCTCACTAATGGCATTTCTGTTATGTAAGCTGTAACAAGAAGGAATTCACCAGTAGATAACCATATATGCACAATACCAAGTACAGGCAAACCTCAGTAAAAAAAAGGCCACAAAAGTCCTGCAGAAAATTAGGACAATTTTTCCTCTTCCGATCTGAAAATCATATACAATTGCAAATGCCCAAAAGCTATTTGCACACAGAAGGGGGAAGATTTTCTGAAAGGTCTAACAGTAACTAAGTAGCAAGGAATTAACTGAACCACACCAATGAAACACCAATGATCACCACACCAATGAAACATTTAATATATTTTGGTTTTTAAATGTACATACCCCTTAGACATTACTCCCATACTACAAATCATATAGATGCACTCCATTCAAAATCAAATGAATAAACTCAAAGCAAAATATATAATTCATTCAAATTTCTGTTGCATATTTTACAGTATGTTTTAAACTAAAAAAGAGAACAGAACCTGATTGCTTCATGTATAGATTGGAGAATGTTTTATAGTCATAGAAAAGCGTGACTTACTGTAGTCTCTACAAGGACAGCTGTCTGACACTCTAACTTTTGCCCTATACACACCAAGAGTGAAAGTTAATTAACTTCTTTATGTGACTCAAGGACATCCACTCTTCATGCTTTATACTGAACTAATGCATTAAATTGAAACACTAAGAGTACAAAATTTTACCAGAAACCCATTTTGTTTTAATAAAATCCATAATCCTTTACAGAAAAATGAACTGACTGTATTAGGTTAGCTCCTAGCCTTTTAAGATTAACATTTTTAATATAGATTTTTTTTTTATACATATACTTTTTGGAAAGAGTCTTGGTACATCAGACACTGCAGAAACCTACCATATTAAATTCAGCCCTTTAGTGCAATGTGAATGAGTAATGCTGCATTTGAGAAGTATCTACCCTGACCCAGAATGTTTTGACAAACAAATACACAAAAATTTTTTTTGTGAACGTCCACCAGGCAAAACACAATAAAATTCCAGTTTGTATCATCACAGGCTTGGATTAAATTGAGGGTAGAGAAAACAGAAATCGTGAAAGACATGGTTGTGATGCTACTTCTAAATCAGGTGGTCATGGTTTAATCACAAGCGCTTTTATGCAACTCCAGCTGAAAATATCCCTGTTCAAAAAGCAGTGGAACTGCATTCCTAGAGAAATATCACTGCAAACTGCTTCTACACTCTTTCCATAAGCATCCATTTCTCACCTTGGTTAGAGACAGCTATGGGCTGAGCAAGCAAAGGTACTTATATCCCCATGACCATAAATCTTTCCTTGTGAATTCACAAGAGAATATTGTAGAGTTCTATTTTTGTCTTGGCTTATTACAAGTTACCAGCACGCAGCTAGAACAGAGTAAATCCTACACCTGGCAACTGCAGTCTTTCAAAGCTTTCATGAACGTCTCATTGTTTGCCTGCCTGCAAGCCAGCAGTGCACAGAATGCTAAGGGCTGCATCCGAGCTGGGCCGAAGGCAGGACACAAATAGAACGAAGCAGTAGAAAAGGAAGCTGTGTGCAATGATGCAAAAAAATCCTATCCTGATTTGTATTCTGCCTGAATACAAGGAGAAAGTAAGAAAACCTCCAGCTCTTTCACATGAGGACTATAAATAGAAAATTCAGTAAAGAACTACTTTTCTAAGCATTCACATTTGGAACATATTCAAATTCTAGTTATATACTGAATATATAAAGGCAACACTTGTTAATCACAAAATTGGAGAGTTCCAGAATTTAGAAATAGACCAATTTAATGCCAATGTTTCATAGAATTTGTATAATATACAAAACAGAAATATCATAGTTAAAGTTATATAATACAGAAGGTGATGGCAACTGCAGCTAACCAGCTCCCATGGTGGATGTGACTGTATGGTACATTTCACAACAGTTATAAAAAGATGAAAGGCAGAGATTGAGGACCATAAACAAAGGATTATTTTACAGACATTCAACTGACAAAGTCATAAGCACTGAGGGAATAATACAAACAGAAGAAAAAGAAGCAGCACAGTGGGAAAGCATTTAAATACACACCATAATAAGGAAGGATGAACTGATTTGCAATCCTGAATGTTTTCAAGAAGTATATGTGACTTGCAGCTGCTTCATCAGGATGGTGCACAAAAACAAAGCCCCTTAGAGAACATCAGAAAGAAGGGAACTCCTCCTAGGTGAAGCTTTGCTATTGTTTAAAGGAGGAAAAACAGCCAACCAATCATCCCACATATTTGTACTGCTCCATGAAATAGAAAAAATATCTATAGCCCCAAGTAGAGCCCAATAGTAGGACAGTATCTATGAAACAAAACTTATCCACATAAGATGCATTTCAATAGCAGGTTTACGCCAGACCAGATCTAAATTGCTCTGTGCACTGAATGCTCATTAATACCTGAGAGTTAATCCTCCAGTTTATTTCCATACAAAACCAACCCAGTTTTGTCTTCTATAAAGCTGGTCCAGGATATAAAACACAGAATGGTAAGAGGAATATTAGGGAAATTTAATTCAAAACAACATTCATGCTCCAAATTAGAACACAGCAGTATTGAAAATTGAGACCCATACATACAAATATACTTAGAAGAGAGCCCCCTCACCCAGAAATACATGACTAGCCCCTTTATTCCCCCATTCTGCCCTCCTATGCTTCTTCTACTCCAAATCACCTCAAATCCTCTTTTACAGAATCACAGAGACCCTGCCTTTTGCCCTTCCTCTAAAGATTCCATAACACATCCTGAAGAATTTATAGATGGTCTTCCCCTCCATCCCATAATAAGTCTCATGGAAAGGATCATCTTTCTGTGGCAGACCTGGGAAGAACCAGGTTAGGATGTTCCATTTCCCCATCTGCTACCATTCCATATGGTCTTTTTATGGTTTTGGAGATGAGCCTTTTACCACACAGACTAATTTATCCCCTGGCTTTCAGAGTAAAGCTAGAGAGGACTGCACCTCTCTAGATACCTTTACAAGGTACACCTTGTACCTCAGATACTCAAGGAGTTAAGGAGATGTCATTTGGAACAGGCTATCCCGGGAACTGGAAGGGTCACCATCTCTGAAAGTGTTCAAAAAACATATGGAGGTAGCACTTGAGGACATAGTTTAGTGGTGAACATGGTGGTGGTTCTGGGTTGACAGATGGACTTGATGACCTTAGTGGCCTTTTCCAACATTAACAAATTTATACCATACAAAAGAAGGTTATTTTTTAATAAAGATCTATTTGAAAGTTTGTAAATCATCAGAAACTTGATAGGATGTACATGCCATTCCCTATCTCCTTTAAAAATGAAGAAAATAAATTAATTTCTATAGCAATAAGGACTTCACCAATTAATGACAACTTCCCCATAGATAATATAATCTAAAAATGAAAAAAGAAAAAAAAAAAGTTATATCATAGCAAAGGCAGGAGTGTTCTTACTTATACTACCAAGCTGCCCAAACAGAAGCCAAACTCCTATGGGGTAAGAACTCTGCAAGTGTCAAACAAAGTCTCTGATCTGATAGAGGCAACACATGAAAGAAAATGAAAACGTTTTCCTACACAGAAGAGGAGTACAACAAGACAGCACTTGCTAGCATGACAGAGAGCACTCTTTTCAAGTTTGTACTGACAGCATGAAAGAGACATATGTAACATTTGAGCACATTCATAAGGAGTCCCTAGTAAGGATAAGAGGCAACATGAAGTCAAGAAGATTCCTTTAAGTCTACAAGCAAAATAACCCAGAAGGCCAGAGCCAAATATGGACAAATGTGGAAGACAGCAAGAGACAACAGGTTAAAAGTGGAAAACTGTAACGTTACTCCTCCCTAAAAACTAAAAGCAAAGCTGAAGGTGTACATACAAGCCAGCAAAGATATTTTAGATGAAATCAAGGCACACATTTCTCAGCAGAACTGTTCAAGACAACACACATCCTTCAATTGTATCCCAGAGATCAGTGAATTTGTCAGGGACTGGATTAAACAAATAAACTTTAAAAAATTCCCCAAACTACATAAAACCCACTGCAAAACCAGAAAATCTCACCCTCACCAAGTTCAGGCCTTGGCTCCAAGAAGCTGCATTACATGCACCTCTGAAAGCGTTCTGGTTTCCCAAAGGCTGCCTTGCTGTGTGCTGTTAAAAATAAACCACCTTTTGGCTACATTTGCTTTAACTTACTGACTTGAAAATCCTCCAGTCAACTCACATAACACTGTGTCCTTTTCTCTGCCTGCTGTTAAAAGTTCTCTGGGCTCCTGTTTTTTTCTGAATCCTCACCGTGTTTGTCTAAGCTCACCTATCCTATGCCCAGTCTTTTTTCCACCTAGTCTTTTCCTCCTCCCACTTTCACTTGAAGAATTCCATGGGATTTTTTCTCAATTCTCCATTTTCCCCATTGTCTCTGTCTGTCACTCGATCTGTGCCTTGCAAACAGCTTGCAAACCACATTTATCTCCAGCCGTTCTGGCTGGGAGCTCAAGAAAACCACATCCTTCCAAAAAACCCCAAGAATTCCATTATCCACCAAAAACTAACAGAAAAGTGACACATTTTAGCATGTCTTTTTCAGCAGATAACTGAAAACCAACCAAAGAACATATAATATACTCACAGTCCAACAAAACAATTGAGTGAATCCATAGATTAACTGACCACTAATTAATATGATATAATACAAACCTAAAAACCATGCTGTTAAAAAAACAAAGAAAGGAATTGTTCTCAAGGTTCTACTATAGGCAGCACTAATTAAATGGACAGAAAAAAATGGAGAAACAGATTTTTCAAATTTTATTCCAGAAATGGTTTCCCAGTAGACAACCCAAGCTCTGCTGCTGTGCCTTCCATGTGCACTCCTGCATGAGGCACAGCAGGACGTGCAGCCCAGGGCTGGAAGAGAGGTAGGACTGCCCTGCTCAGGTTCATGCAGAGACAGCACCTTCAGCTGCTCGCCAGGCCTGGCCCTGCAGGAACAGATGCTACAGAAACTTTGTCTGTGAAACTATGAAAAACAATGACTTAGGTTTTGGCCTGTAATTATGAGTTCCACAAACAAATAGTTCACACTTACACGTTTCATACTGCTAATAGTTAAGTAAGACTTCTTTGAACATGTAAGACATTTAAATTCCATAGATTTTTTTTCAGATTGTTTGTTACATTACATTGAGTAATGTTTGTTACTACCTTGAGGTGCCTTCACTTAACAACACGGTAAAACTTCATGGTCACTTGGGTAATAACACATTTACCTGCAACAAATGTATGCATGCTCTTACATATGGGACTCTAAAATTAAAACAAACAAGCATCACACAGCAATTAGTAGCATCTTAGCTCTTCTTCTCAATTGTTCTCTGAGTTTAAGAACTAAACCATTTACACCAGCATTTAACTTTATAAATTCAGTATCCTAGCCAAAATAAAGTACTATTCCTATAACAAAGTAGCAATGACTTCAGCTGAGCTCACAGAATTCAGAGAATCCTGAGTCTTAAAAGAAAGCAAGCATTTTCCATTATACATGAAGCAATGTCTTCTGAATCCTACAAGTGTAATTTAAAATTAAGTGTGGTATCACAGACTCCTGGAATTAGGCTGAGTGTTAGATTACAATGTGTGTATTGGATATTTTGTGAATCTTTGGGAAAAATAAAACCTCAGCTATACTCCAAGCTCTGTGAAACTGAAAGAAAAAACATTCTTAACCAATTAGCTGTAAGTAATTGTCTATCTTAAAAAAGATATTCCAAAGATTCAGTCATAGCTACCATACGGTATTCTTCTGCAATAATTTCTGAAATTCATAGCTAAAAGCCAAATAACTTGTGCATCTCAGAGTGTCACTGCTGAGTGATGTAACAGCTTATCTAAAACCCCAAAAGCAAAGATTGTCCCTCTAGTTTTCACAACGCAAAACTCAATGCTAGTTCAACTGTTGCAATGAATCCAAATACCTCTCTGCTTGGTAAGAGAACAGCTGATATAAAATTGACACTTCAAATTAAAACAGACTCTTACTAAAACACTTTGAATTTCAGAAAGGTTGCAGTGGAAGACACCGTACATGGCATGCTGCATTTTTGACCAAGGAAACTTACACAAACCCTTTATTCAAATGCCAGGCCGTCAAAAACATACAACTATTTGAAATCAACTTCTCCCCTTAATGTCTTATAGAACACAGATGTCTTGGCAAGGTTGGCACAAACAAAAACCTCCAAGCTATTCAACCAGCTGCTTTGATTTTGTTATGCCTGAACAGTCACATGCTCAGTTGAGACCTCTATTCTGTTTATGCCTTGAGTCAGTATAAAGCTTTTTGCTCTTTATTAGCAGAAGCAGCAGTTTTTAAATTATTTCTTGTGACACAAGGAAACAAAATAACCTCTGCAGAAATGATTCATCAATATTAATAAAAATAAAACCAAGTATTGAAAAACCAGTAAGTTATTACCAATGTATGAATGCCTATAGAGCATACAATGCAAGTCAGATTGTATTGTTTTACAAATCTTAAGATATATAACCAATATACAGCATCTTAACAAATAAAATGAAACTGAACTATTAATAGATACCCACCATGCATGCTCCCAGCCTGGAACAAACCCAGAATAGCTTAGACCATGTTTTTACAAGTTTCTATCAACAGCACAGTGCAATTGTTGCAATCACCTAATTTACAGGCCTTCACTATATCTGTACCATATATTACCAAGGAGTATTGCGACCAGAAAATACACTTTCTAAGCAGTTTCCAAGCAACTCACTTGTCAGGAGAAGCACTGTTTTCAAAAGGTACCTAGAGAGACACTAAAACATATATGTACCTTAAAGGTATCTTTTAGGGCCTCCAAAGATGAAACATAATTGCCAGCTTGCAGCACAATTGATCCTAACTGCTGCTGGAAAGGAATGAAAAGCTGTCCACGATTTTGCTTTGCCTGTAAATAATATCCTCTGAGCTATCTCGAGTGCTCTCAAAAGAATAACACATCTGTGTGGTCTTAACACCACCTAAGTCATCACTGGTGTAGTTAGTGAACTAAGAATAGAAACTTTTCACTTAACACTGGCATCAGTAAACATAAGTGAGTAATTTTAACAGGTCTTGCTACAAGTCATTCATCACAAATCACAGCAAATAGGGAATATTCACAATAATATGTTTATTAGTATATAATTTAACTATTTCCACTGAATTGTATAACACTACACATTAACAGTACTTTTAGAGTATGAGTACTCTGGAATGAGCTATTCTTTTCAAAGATTATGATTTTATTACAGTTGTTGTAAGAACAACTGAATACACCTTATTCTGACAGAAGAAGAACAATTACACATAAAAGTAATGGGGTTTTCAGTTTGTTTTTCTCAAATATTCATTCTATGCCCTGTTTACACTTGATAAGCAGGCATGGGTTACCGCCTACAGTTATAAGGAAAAAAGTTGGATGCCAGTTACCACAAAAACTGCAGATCTCATTGTGGCTACACACAATTCAGTGCCTCTAATGAAACATACTTATCCCATTCAGTACACTGTATAAAATATGACTGCTGGTGTATAAAGTCACAGTCTGTGCCATCAAAAAAAAAAAAGGTAACTCGGATAGATGCTGCAGAATAACATCCTTAGCAAGTCACGAAAAGGGACAGAAAGTTTTACCACACTCTCAGGCAAACACATTCATTAATGAGCCTGTCAAATGCAATATGCTAGTCTGCAAAACACCTTGACCCATATTTTCAGCTGCAAGAAAGAAAGAAAAAATTGAAGAAAATTTTAGGTCTAGACCTCTCCCTCTTTTTCACCCATGGCTTCAAGGATAAGATTAGTCATACACACGAATACTGCATCAAGGCTGGTTGTGCTTTCTACAAGGTGCAGCAGGAGGTATGATGAAAGAAAGAATTCAGGACAGGCAGTTCTCCAGCTGACTCAGTGTGAGAGAGAGGAGAGGATGGGGAGAAAAGCTCTAAGCGAAGTCAGATGCAACTTGATAAAACATCTTTCTCCCATTTTTTTTTTCCTATTTCACTCAGAAACATTTGCACTGTGTGTTACCATTCATAAAGTCATGATGAATGTTTTAAATTTGCACTCCATTCTACCATGGTTGGAGTTGATTGTGATTTTAAGGTAACAAAATAGTACTGAATTCTTAATTCCACCACATAGCGAGTTACCAAAGACAGCAAGCCACCAAACACCCCAGCAGCCTATTACATCCTTTTGATTATTCAAGGGGTTATCAGAAGCACAAGTTCCCACTTCAGCTGGACGATCCAAGCAGTGAAGTGGTATGACAGGTTAAGAAACTCAGAAACTGTGCTTAGACAAATTGAGGATTTTCTGCAGCTGTTTGAATTCCCAGAGGGTTTTTGATCCAATGTAAGTACCATTACATGATGTGCATCAGAAACTCCTGTACATAATCACCAACCTGGACATAAGCACCCACTCATTATATCCATTCTGCAAAATCTACAGGGGATGCACAGGGACTCCTAAAGGCACTGCATACACTTCCAGACCAACTCTACTCCAAGTCTGGTTCCCCCAAAATTGTCAAACTTGCTACACATGCAATATCTCTGAAAAACTGATTTAAATGTCCTTTAAGTACACTAACAGTCAAACTAGATATTGGCTAGTACTTTCAGACAATTTCACATTAGAGAGTCTTATACAAAACATTGCACTATCAGCACTGTGTGCTGTTTTGATCAATCTTTCACCGTTCTATTCCCTAATCCACAGCCATACTTGACAGCTGTTGTTACGACAACTTGGATAAGGACATTCTCAAATTCAATATTAAAATAACTTCTCTGCTAAGTGGATGTGTTATTTAGTGCATTTGGTTTATGAGGCAAGGTTTTGGTAGCTGTGGGTAGAGCAATAAAGACAGGTTACAAGGTGGTTCCTGTGAGAAAACACCAGAAACTGCCTTCATATTGGACAGAGCCAGCTCTTATTCCAAGAAGCACCCAGTATATTTGGCAACTTTTTTTTTTTGTTTCAGTGGCTGCAATTTGCTTTTGATCTTGGAAGTAATTTTTTTAACTAATTTACAATTCCATTTATCACTTAATTCACCATTCACTCAACTTTATCATGCAAGTTGTAACTTTCATGAATTAGATAAAGCTTTTCAGGTATGTTTCTCACAATACCATTTAGTGAAATGGTGTAACACTCAGTAAATGCTATTCACTAAAAAACAGAAGAAGTATATATCTCAAAGGCTAGTGAGAATACCTAGAAGGTTGCAGGTTGTGTCCTCAGACTTCTCTTAGGCAACCTGCAACATCTCAGTGGTGTCCCTGGCTGAAAGCAACAACAGGGCTCAGCTGCCACAGTGGTGCCCTGTGACCTGTTCAGGCCAGCCTGGGTCATAACACGATTACAGAGATAGGAATCCAGCTTATTCATCAGCCCTCAAAGAGCAATCCTCCTATCAATCACTCAGAGTAACCTTGGTACAGGCATCTACTCAGCTCCTGGCCTTAAGCTGAAACCCGGTGGCTTCCTACACAAACCACGCAGACGTTTCATTACTGTTGTCACAACACTCTGACCTTCCCTGCAAGTTCCTTTCTCTATTTCAGTTTCTCTTAATCTGATTAGCAAACACCCGTGACACCGGGCTGCAGTACCAGCTCACCCACATGATTTCAGACAGAAGTTTACAATGTGAGGGCTGGAGAGAACTAAATGTATTGAGACTGAGGAAACACAGTAAAAACAGGAGTGAAGAAAATAAATGTATTGAGACTGAGGAAACAAAGTAAAAACAGCTTCCGTTTGCTGTAAGTAATGACTCCCAGAACATAACTACTCTTTGTCTTTCTAAATAGTATTTTAGTTTAAATATGACACCAAATGTAAAGTTCTGCTAATTTTATGAAGTCAACTCTTAATATTGTGAAGAGTTTCCATTAGACTTAAAAACCATTTATCTAAAATTATCTGAAAAACAAACAATGAAATATTCAGAACATAAACAGAAAATAAAATTAAAGTACAATTTACTGTCTATCATAAGAAAAATATAAAAAGCAAGCACAAAGCATGACATTAAGACTGTAATAGTTTAAATACTCACTCTAATGACCACATGGGGATAACCTACATGCAACTTTAGTACTAACATGCTGTGGAAAAAAAATTACAGTCCTTTGTAAAAAAACAAACAAAACAACCCACTAATACAAAGGAAAAAAACCCAAAACCACTCATTTCCATTTTCTCTTATATTAAATTTAATCTCACAGAAGTCAGATAACCAAATTTTCTAAAGCCTAGGAGGTAGTCTGGGAAAGAAAAGCTAAATAAGAAACATCAACAGTTAGAGGAAGAAGTATGAAACAGTACAAGTGCAGTTTGCAAAGGAAACTAAAAAAGGCAAAGTAAACATTACCTGGCACAGAACTACTCCCTAATGAACATCAAAGATCCCAAAACCCCCACACTTGGGGTACCTTCAGGCCTCAAACAAATTCCTAGTTCAATCTAATGATACATTTTGCCAGCCTGTAAAGAAAAAAGGAAACTAGATGAAGAGAGCCACATGCTGAATACAAAAGGCTATTCCTCCACCTGCTTGAAGAACTTCATCTCCCTTTTCATCCCTTTTTCTTTTCACAGAACTTTTTCCTTTTGCCTTTCCAGCGCAATCCCAGTTGTGAGGCAGATGCCTTGTTGGTATTTTTTTCACATTTAAAAACTGTCAGCCAAAACATCCAGCTCAGTAAAGGAAAAAGGAACCTAAAAAGGAACCACAAATGGCCAATCAACAGGAACAAAAGTAAGGAGAGGTAAACAGGAACAAAAGTAAGGAGAGGTAGGCAATTAATTCTTCAGCAGCAAGAGCCAAGACCCACTTGTGGCAAGAGCCATTGCTATGGCACAGTTCAGTGCTGCTCGCTCCCTGCTCCAGGCACACAAGCCTGGAGAGAACAGCAGGCTGGGGAGGAAAGGTTGTAGCAACCACCCCCCGTTAAAGGGGACTCGTGTAACACCAGAGGCTCACCTGCCCGTGTATTGAAGCAAAGAACAAAGAAACTGCTTGGATAACAAGTAAAGCTGGAGGACTTACACCCTTTACTGCTGCTGTGCGGCACAGGTGATCAAAAGAAAGATGAGAAAAAAACAAGCCGAAAGGCAACATGAAAAAAACGAAGTTATCCTTTGCTTTGGCCAACAGTGTGACTAAAGTGGCTGGCTAAACATTTTTAAATCCTGAATTGATCATGTCCACTTGATGACTGATTATCCCACCTTTCTCCCTAACCACCCTATTCAGGAGCAGAGCAGAGAAGGGACATTCTCCCTGCAGAGAGGCAGAACTTCCCACCAGCAGTGCCACCTGCACAATCATGTCACAATTTCTCCTGCAGCGCATGCAAGAAAGTTTCCATTTCCTGTGCAGGCACTCGTGTGGTTAATGCAGCTCCAGCAGGCTCTGCCCCACAGAAATTCACTGACACAAGGACAGCAGAAGGGGACAAAATCTTCTCTGTAAAGACACATGGACAACATTATAAAGAATAAATATTGTTAATTTAACACATTTAACTAAGCAAGAGAAAACACTGTGAACCTTACCCCTGATTCTACTAAATGAATTAGCCCAGTTTTAAGTACTTGTTCATGTTTTTGAAGTCATTATGTGCCCAATTCTCAGATGACAACTTCAGAACGGGGTATTCTAATGTTTGCTGACCCACAGAAATTCTGTCTCATTTTTCACATAGAAAGAAGGAAGTCTCCTGACATTTTGAGCATCACCTCAGTAGACAAGGATAATGCATGGAAAATATGTTCAGCAGTCCCACTTGAATTTAGATGCTCATGTCTCCAGTGTACTTCTAAAGTAAAATTCTTCCATAAGCATTCCAGTCTTGGCCATGCTTTTAGGAAAGGTCAGCTGCCTAAAAGGGTCTTTTTTCCTGAAAATGTACAAATATTAACCTAAGCTAAATGTAACCTAAATGTAACCTAACCTAAATGTACAAATTATTAACCTAAGCTTACTTGAAAGCACAAAAACTTTTGGAAAGTACACTAAAATTATGTTTAATGTGAGATGGTCTCCTGGTGAAACAGTATAAATACTTACTTGTATTAAATTAGTACTCACATATAATTCTCAATATTACAGTTTTTCAACAAAGTATATTGGGAGATCTTCTCCTGTTCTCCAACACACAACTTCAGACCTTTGATTATAATGTTTTACATAGCTGCATCTAAGAAAATGAATGTCTGTCATTTAAAAAACAGCTTTTCAGAATGACCACAATGACAAAAGAGCCTGTAAATGAGATTACTAAAAGAAGACATACTCCAAAAAGATGAAGGCATGGGCAAATAAGGAAATCATAGAAGCACTCTGCAAACTGAATGTAAAAATCACAAACCAGGAGATCTGCAGTAACAATTTTTCTAAATGCCTACAAACCAATATATTTTTCAAACACATTGAAAGCAAAAGTCTTGCCTTAACTCAGCTGCGAACCTCCTCGCTCATTCCCACACCTCAAAATGACAAAGAAACTGTCAAACATGGGGAGAGGGAGAACAAAAAACGATTAGTTTTGTGAAGAGCTATCTCAGGATCCAAGTCATGTAATAGACTTCATGTGCTTTTTGGTGGATAAATAGGTCTGTTAACAACCTCTTTGACATAGTCTACCTGAATTTTCAACAAGATCTACCAATGTACAACACCAAAGCTGCTTGATAAAAAAACAAATGACATGAGATGAGGAAAAGCCATTCTTCCAGAGCAGCAACTGTTTAGAATTAAAGGAAATAGGAATTAACTCCAAAATGTCCATTTTGCCATTCAAGAGAAGTCATTAGGAATCAGTTCTGACATCTGTGTAGATCAACGCATCCTACAGTCTTGAAATCATGTGGTTGGTAAAGTGACAAAGTTCATTGATTATATAAGATGTTCAAGAAAGAAAAATGAAAACTAGATGTGAAGAGGTCATGTAACTTCACAAATTCTAACTACCCTTTAAGAAAGCACATGAAAAATATATACATAAAGGCATAAAGCAATGCACATAAAAACCCATTTTTGTAAATTTACATATATAATGCGAGTCTCTGAATCAACCATGAACACGGTAGACAAAATACATGCTGCAGTTTTAAGAGTTTTCTTGAACTATCCTTGAATATTTAGGAGCTACCAGGATATCAAACCACTGACGACAGAATAAAAGCAGCACAAAAGGCATTATTATACCAAGACAGAAGTTCATAGTACATCTGCATTTTGTTCTTTGTATCTCAAAAAGTTAAAAGAGGGATATAAGAAGGCAACCAGGCTGACCTCAACTATGGAAATGCTTCCTAAGGGGGTGGGATTAAATATGTGTATGCTAATGTTCTTCAAGCTCAAAAAGAAGTGATTGATGCAAAGCAAGAGAGGTCTACAGTCTGTAAGAACAGAGGAAATAAACACAGAATGATTAATTTTTTTCTCATACTATTAAAATGCTGAATTAAATCATAAGGATGCAAGTTTAATTAAAAACTCTGCTTCTTATCTTAAACACCAACAGGTAAGATGTGAAAATTATGTTTTCATAGATGCTAGCAAATTCTAATCAATGAGAAGGATATTCAAAACATCTGTGTGTTTAATAGCTTATCATCTTCAGCTCAGAAAATTTCTGAGCAGCAGATCATTGAAATAATATCATGGTTAAGTTTTCCTGTTGATGTTCTCCCCAAGACAAATGCTACTCATCAATGACTGTTAAAGAGCAGATACAGGTTTAGGAGAACTTGTGGTGTGACTCAATGCCGTGGTAGTTTCTGGAGAAAAATTTGACAACCTAAGCAAGTTTTGAGAATATCTTGAGCACATAGACTTTTAAGTGTTTCAATCACAGCACACTTCTCCACCCACAATGTGTGTTTCAATTCCTAACCATTCACTTTTCTCATTATCGTGCTCACATAAGCCAGGGAGTCTCGGAAGCTCTACGTTAATGCAGCTACAAAAATGGATAACAGGATAGAATTAATAGCAGGATAACTAGGACATAACCAGTACAGTTTAGAGGGACAGACACCGTCTTTCAGAAAAAAACTACCCACAAAAACAATATCGACCAACTTGTGAATAATAGATTTATTTCTGCAAAATAAAAGTAGCTTTTATAGAAAAGATTGTTATCCAAGTCTACTGGAGGTCTTGCTACAAGCACTGAAGCATTTTGGAGTCATCCACACAGACTTGATATCAACCAACTTTAGGCCCATCAAGAAGGGACAAGATATACAAGGTAAAACAGAAGGATGGAAAGTTGGGTGGAAAGTACCATCCAAATGTTCTGCCCAAAGTCTGAGAAGAAATTAATAAAATTTCTTTATAAAATGCTGCTCAATTTAATGTTAAGTTTAATACTTTTGAAGCTTTTAAATATCACTTTCCCTTTACTCAGATGAAATGAAAGTTTTCTGACTCTAACATTTTGGAGCAGTAACAAGATGCTTCAACTCATTACATACTAAACTATACCTGGTCCCTAGCAGATCCTGGAACATGACCATAAACTTTCATTATCTACCTTTGGCTCTATACTTCATCACATGGCTCATACAATTTTTAGGAAACAAAATCCAGGACAGCACAACTCATTAGATCCATGGATCATATGCACTTGAGGAGCACATCTTTATTCTGCTGTACGTATTTTCATTTTTCTACATAAACTATCTCTTCAACCAACACACTGTTGTATTCCATTTTGTTAATTCCATTATTAATAAAAACAGGAAAAAATGCTTTAAAAACTGCACACAAAGTATGAAGTAGGGCTTCTTCAAACTCAGATAAAAGCTTCCTAAGAATGGTCAAAATTATTCTAAAGACTAAGCCACAAAATAAAAGCCCAATACAAACAAACCTATGGATTACAGCTGTTTGAGCAGTCAAATAAACCAAAGCTCATGAACCAGTTGAAGATCTTCCTTCTCACAAGTGGAATGCTGGAAATAGAAGCCCTTGAGTGTCCCTTCCAACTCAAACCATGCTATGATTCTATACCACCCTAAATTTACCAACTGTCTTTAAGTTTCAGGAGAGAAGTGACATGCCTGGGTAAACTTCTATGCATCAGCTGAATTCAAATTAAATGCCCATATTGATGAAGAAAGAGCACTGGTTGTCTGTATCCTGCATGTGCATTGCTTAGTGGGGCAGAAACCACAGCACAGACACAGAAAAGGAGTAGCTCCATTCAGTTTTACACTGAGGTGTGTGTACATTTTTTGTATTGATGTGTGTGAATATACCCTGACACACAGAGGGCAAAAAGTAAGGTTAGTACAGAACACACAAGCCCAATTGCAGGTTCTGTTCACATCTTAATTGTTACCACATGTAAGACACATCACTAAATGACCATCTGTCTCTACAGACTTCCATTTTAATTATCCCAGCCCATCTTCCCAAAAGGCTGAGTGGTACTCAGTGAACTGCGTTTTAAAATATTTTCAGTCTACTTTTATTATAAACTTCTAGGTTTGTATATTTTTCCTTCTCATTAAAACTACATGCTACTCAAATCCTGCATTGAAAACAGAAATTTTAAATATTCTTTTGGCATTTTATGAGACTCTACTACAACTCAGAATTTTTCATTATTATTTAATTTACATGGGGCCCTGTCAAAAACACTAAGATGACTTATTAGAGTTAAGATCTTCCATTACAGTTAAGTGTCCAGTACACCAGTGTTTTGTAAAGTTTTCTATGGTCAATTAATACATTCAGTTGCCTTCCCATGGAGGCCAAAGTATTCTCCTCATTCAGCCAGGCTATTTAACTTCAAGGCAAGTTCTCAGAAATTAAGAAATTCCAATTATTGGTCATGATACATGATTTTTTTATTACCTCAGAAAAATTCTTTAACTGGACAGGAACAAACCCACTTCTCTAGCATTCAACTGACCAAGAGATATAATTTTTTTTCTTGCAACTGCTTTCACAGACAGGAAACAACACTAAAAAGACTTTCACCATATCTAAGCAACAGTTAAAAATTCAAACAATCAAACCCTAGCATTTTATACATTTAACTAATCTACAGCTGTTTTGAGAGTGATCTAATCTTTATTTAAAAACTCTCAATTGTGGTCAAGCTTTTACTACATTTGTAAATTCTTCCAGCAGAAGCATCATAAACTCCCCAAATGGTAGAATTACTCAGCAGGTTGGTAGTCCAGTCCATAATGATTGGGAAGTCCTTCAAGCACTTCACTCACTGACATACAGGAATCACTAACACCAGGTAGGCTGTTTCTTGCACCTAATAACATTCACTACAGGTGCATCTACTTAGTTTTAAAGCCTCAGGCCAAGTTCCAGCTCTACTTAACAATGAACAAAGTTCAGGTTTTCTTCCTCTACCACAAGATTATAGGTTTGTTTCAAATTAGAGAGTCATACAGCAACTTGATGAATGATACTCCAAAACGTCCTGTTGAGTAAGTCTAAAGCACAACCTTCTGGTTTAACTTTTGGCACATGGACAAAGGTCCAGGTGCATGCTTACAACAGGCAAAGTCACTCTATCAGAGAAGAGGCATCCATCCAGATATCTTTGTACACACTGTACATGTGCTTTCAGCATACTTCAACTACAAGCAAAATGTTATCACTCCACCCAGTAGTTTCCCAGTTTGAGTCATGAACCAATCAGCGATTTCATACTAATGCCCAAGTCTGTAATTGTTTCCCAGGTTTATAATATGAACTATGCTCTGCACCAGCTACATTGTATTAACTCCTCATTTCCCTTTGCTTTTCTCACAGGGAACAAACAGGGAGTGTTTTAAAGAAACAGCTGTATTGCTATAAGAACAATCACACTATACCATGCTCACTGCAAGACAAATGATACAGTTTTAATAAGTACTTGTCAATTTTATTGATGAGTTATCTGATGGCATACACTCATCTGGATACAATGAAGCACAACCATTACTTGTAGGAACAAGTTATATGTCATGAAGCAATTGAGATCATGACAGAAAAAAATAAGGCAGGATAGCTCTTTATTGTTACCATCAAAAGGCAGCAATAGAGAAAAAAAAAAGTAAATCAAATCGAATTCACAGAAAGGGAGAAAATTGCTTTGTATGCAACCAGGTTTGGCCTTCCACACAAACATTAAAGCTATGGAAAAATACCCACGATTTTTAAGATTCAAAGAGACATGAATTGCTTTCATATTTACAATATGCACAACATTCACTGATTCATTTTAAAGGAAGCTGCTTTGCTGCAACATGTTGCCTAATTAAATAGGATGAGAAAAACAGGAAGCTGTACTAAACTACACACGAGTTCAGCAAATACAGCAGGCTTTGCTGAAGTAAAGCAACACCATTACAGCTGTTTTAACCACAGAAAAAAAACATTTGAAAAACCTGTCCTAGACCTGGTGGAAAAAAGCAAGCAAGGAAGCATATGGAGCATTTCAAATGAAATGGGGAGACAGGGAAGGGCAGGAAGTCAATGTAAGGGTTTAAGTCAGCAGCAAAGAGCTTCATTAAACCTTCAAACTGTCAGCCAAGAAAAAATGGCATTTCTTCTCATGTTTTCTCTGCCAGTTTAAACAAGGTCTCCTTCCAAGCACTTCCTGTGAAAGCTTGGCCACAAAACTGCCACCAGAGGATTATAAACATTTTTTAAAAGGAGGGTTTAGAGAGATCTAGCATCTCTTTCCTTATAACTGTACTAGTGAGCAGACAATATTTGGGTACTTGGGCTTCTGCAAGTGACCCCATCCCAAAAGATTTTACTTCTCTGTATGCTTGACTCACAGCACGTAACGAATACCACCATCCTTTCCAAATATGTCAGCAGACAGTTCTGTTATCATAACAGTGAAAAATAATTTAAGTAGGTCTTCACATCAAAGAGTCTCTTCAGGCTTCTTTCATCCCTCCCTAAGAGGCTAGAGGTGAGGGAAGAAAAGCTACAACCAAAGGGGCAACAAAAAAAACCCCACTACAAAATATTCCCTAAAAATTATACCACTTTAAGTGCTGCAGCCATGATAATATACTAGAAAACTAAAAATATATATCCATCTGCCTTGCAAAAGAATCAAAATTGTATTGTTTTGCCCAAGTAGCTTTTCCCAAATCAAATAATAAAAGCTTAATTTCGGCAAAGTCTCATATGAAGAACAATTTGCAAAAGAAATCAAAGCATCATTTCTAAGGTTTGTAGTGTGTGAGACCAGTTTTACAGTAAAAACAAACAGTTTTGTCAAAACATTTAAGGCAACTTCATTCAACTTTCTATTTCTAGTTATTTATAACCTCTTGTCTGCTCTAAACTCATAGTCTGTTTCAATACATTTCAACTTCATGACTAACACAGATAATATATATACTTTTCCAAGATAAGAGACTGGATTGGACAACAGACATTGTCAGGATATCCCACTTGCATTGTTAGAGCATCATCACTCTTCATTTAACAATTTTCCCCATAATCTTGACACTTAGTGAGGCAAGAAAAATACAAAGTCAAAACACAACCTACAACATCCATGTATCTTAAATTTAAGCTACCTCCTTAAAAATTCTTAGTTAAAAGTCATCCATTTCTGCTGATTTCACAAACACCATCACCATTATATGTTACATTATTAAGAACACAGGGACTGACCATCACGGTCCTGTCATGGTCCTTACTTACAATGTGGCACAGACTGACATAATTTTCACAATCTGTTGTACTCATCCTGGCATCACTCAACTTTATGAAAATTCAACAGTTTCATAAACTGACAATTAACAAACAGTTTTTGAAGGTTGTAAACAGGCACTCTGTCATCACTGAACAAAAGCATCCTAAGTTGCTTTTAATATCACCATTACATTTTTCTAACAGCTGTCTTCATTTCTTTACTCCACACTGCACAGAACAGCTCAACTACTTTCATTGTGTGGTACTTTCAAGCCTATGACATTGACATGGAGAAGTATTAATTAAAATGGTTTTGTTTGTTTTGCATGAGCACTGCCTTCATGTAGTTTGATTGTCATGTGTTTTTTATGTCACCAGCCTTGACTTCTGTAAGGCCTAGGACCTCGTCACACACAACATCCTTGTCACTCATTAGACAGATACAGGTTTGATGGATACAGGTTGGATGACAAGGAATTGGCTCCATGACCACATCAAAAGTGTTTGAATCAATGGCTCAACTTCCTGCACCTGGGTTCTGGCAACTCCCTATATCAGAAGGCTGGAGGATGAATGGATTGAGAGAAAAAGTGTCAAGAAGGCCTTGAGGATTCTGGTGGTCAAAAAAAAAAAAAAAAAGAAAAAAAGAAAAAAAGAAAAAAAGGTCAGACATGAGCCAGTGTGGCCAGCAGGTTGAAGGAGGTGAGGCCCCATCTGGAGTGGTGTGTTCAGCTCTGGGTCCCCAACATAAGAGGGAGATGGACCTGCTGGAGGAAGTCCAGAGGAGGGTCACAAACATGATGAGGGGGCTGGAGCACCTCTCCTGTGAAAGGAATCTCCTCAGCAGTCTGAGGGTTTGTTAAGTCTGGAGAAGAGCAGGCTCCAGGGGAACCTTATAGCACCTTCCAGTACCTAAAAGAGGCTACAACAGAGCTGGAAAGAGATTTTAAACAAGAGCATGTAGTGATAAGACAAAGGGGAATGGCTTCAAACTGAAATATAGTAGGTTTAGATTAGCCATCAGGAAAAAATTCCCCATATTCCACGATTTTAGAAAATGAAGTTTTTAAAACCTAACCAAAATAGAATATCTAAATCCTAGTGCAGTCTCATAACAAGACACAACTGTCCCAACAAACAAAACCTGCTATATTTTATTCTTTCTTGCCTCCTCCATCCCTAGTAAGTTTTTCTGAAGTGCTACAGAAAAGATTAAGTTTTGTATTAACGACACTTCTTCAGGTGTATTTCCCTCTTTAGTCCAAAATTCTCGCTTTAAGAATCAAAAAGAAAAAATCAAAAGATAATTTACCTGAAAAGTAATATATTTTACAAGAAGAAAGGAAATTAGTATAATAAATTCAAAGTGGGATCTCAGAACTCAAATTTCAAATCACTTTCCTACAAAGAAAAGTTAATAACAAAAATTAACCTAGCAGACACATAGTTCAGCTGTAATATAGTTATAACTTTATAGAATAAATTAGCTGGTTAGAAGTACAGATTGGTCATTTAAAAATAATTATATAATTTTCCAACATTCAATCACTATTCAAACTATTCCTAAAAATCATATAAAGCCCCAAATTTGATAAGCTTTTTCAACTGCACCTTTGCAGAAGTGTGAGTAGTATCCCATTTCCTCTATTAAAGCAGTCTTCCACTGAATGGAAAAAAAATCTCAATTTTGCTTAAACTGGCTTTATTAGGTTTAAACGTGCTGTTTTTCCAAGAACAAGCTTACTGCAAACTCCTACCTGAAAACACAAAAACACATTCATAAAAGTAAACAACCACTTTACCCTGCCTCCTTACATTCTAAAAGATTAAATCATGCAGTCCAAACAATTTTAAGGAGCCTACTTCTACAGTCAAGTGGAGTTTTCAATGTCTCTGAGGACAAGAGGTTTCACATTCTCTCTGAGCACTTGTTCACCAGACTCATGGTTCAAAACAAACAAGCCCCCAAAATAATAACAATAATAATAAAAAAACACAAATACACTCCCTCAAAACTTCCTCAAAAGTAATCAGAATTCTACTCTATCAGTTTTCTCCCTTTACATATACTATATACTTGGAGAAATCAATATGACCTTCCCTTAGTCTCCTGTCTAAGGCTGAAGAAGTCTAGTTTTCCCTCATTAAATGATGTGCTCTAGGCCCTTAATCATCTTGGTGATCCTCACCTGGACTTGTGGCTGTCTATAATTTCTTTCATGTATTGGTGAACACCAAGCACAGTACTTTAGATGTGGTCTTACAGTTCCTGACTGAGGGCAAGAACCACTATTTTCTGGCTGCAACTTTACTAACACAGCCCAGTACGTGGCTGGTCTTTGTCACTGTGAACCCACACTCAACAGCTCATCCCCCTGAGTCCAAGGCTCTTCCTTGGAAAACTGTCTTCTGGCCAGCCTGTGCTGCTGCACATGGCAGCTCCATCCACCCCTGGAGCACGGATTTCATATTTCTCTTCAATGACTCACACAAAGCTCCTCCTGTATCAGGCCACTTCTCCAGGTCCCACTGAAGGTTGACTGCTGCCAGCACATTGAACAACTTGGTATCATCCAAATAAACTTGATGAAATCACACTCAAGCCCACCATCCACACAATTAAAAGATACTAAATAGTTCTTATCCCAAAACTGATCCTGGAAGGCGCTGGTGCCACTTGAACCTGATGCCAGCTGGGCTTTGCTTCACTGATCCCATCCTCTGGGCTTGGCAACCCAGTCCACGTCCCACCCCCCTGCAGATCCCTTACCTGGTCCATCTCTCACCAGCTTGGACAGAAGGCTCCCAGAGTACACCATGTCTAAGGTCTGACAGTCCTACAGACTTTAGTTTAGTAGGAAGTTACCTCCAGCACCATATTGATTTTTAGCTCTTAACCAAGAGAAAATCAAAAAATTCTACTGGCATTGTAAGTTTGTATCTCTGCATCAGAAAGAGTTTTATATTTCTTCTGTTAAGAAATGTAACAAGAAGGATAAAACAAGAAAGAGGTGGCTATTTAAAAGACAAAAAGGCATACACTTTCCAGCTTAACCACAGCAACAGCACAACTTCAGGCCTCTCCTTTCACCACTGACTAAAAGAAGACTACATGCACCCACATGCACATATATGTATGTAAAGAGGGAAATGGAATCCTTGCAGCATTTTGTTGCTTTTTCACAGGATCATTAAAGGAAATGTTTTCCATAACCACCACAATGAAGACAAGACCACTGTACTCCAAAATCTTACTTGTCACAATGCTTATAGAAAACCTCAGCTTTAGCCCACTGATAGAGATATTTACAACCCATAACATATAGATACAGATGAATAACACAGAGTAACAGTCTCTCTTTAGAAATATAAAACAACTGTTTGTTGCACTTCTCAGCAGGGAGTGGACTTCCAGCTGCACTCCCTCAGGAAAGGAAACTCATGCTATTATCTCAGGGATTTTCCTTGGTACTCATCAATAAACTTTAGACCTCTTGGCCAGTATCAAACAAACCTGGCTGAACAGTCTCTAAGAGAAGTACTAAAATATGCTACTAACTGGATTCTGAGAAGTTTCCCATGAGCTACAGGAACACTATTAGTTGAGAACCCCTTTTTTAGAGCATGCTTATATTGCCTACCCTTGCACTTAAAACAATACTGATAATTAGCATTCTAGGCTTGATTCCACCTAATGGTTTTATTGCAAGGCAGTATTCCATTCAAAAAGAGATGCTATGATCTTTCTTACAATTATCCTCTGTAAATTTGCTTCACATCTGCTGCTTAAAATTATTAACAACCATCTTTATTCATATTGCTACAAATCACAAAGACAGTTATGAAAATTGAGTTTTACTTTTCATAGTAAGAAACATACTGGAAATGAAATCAACCAATCTCATTCTGTTCTGAATCATTCATGTGCAGTCCTTCAGTGACACCCTGCTGAAATACAAACATGGCTTTGCGGGTTGCTTCCCCCACTCTCTTTTTTTCAAAGTACTTTTTGATTGTTTTTTAACTATGGAAGGTGTCTCCACCCAAAACATTAAACTCAACTTTAAGTCGTGTCACTTTAAGTGTCTCCCCTCCATCAAGGCCAAGTTCCCATGACTACATGGTACACACTCTGTCAGGGTTTATCTGCACAGCATACTGAACAGAGTGCACCAAAGAGCACTTTCACAGCTTCCTAACTGACGAGTAAACATGAAGAAGCCTGTTGGGATTTCAAAACAAGAAGCAGTACTTCTCAAAAAAACATATGAGGTACCAAATGTAGTAAGTACTTTCAAAAATATGCCTAAAATGAATACAAATTCTCAAAAGGCAAAGCTAATTAATCTGCCACGACTGTAACTTTGAACTACCAGTGAGTGTTTTTTATTTTTCCTCACATCAGTCACATTTAAGCAAAAGGAGATTGCCTGCTTATTACAGACAAATGCTTTGACTGCTATCAAATGAAGGGTAAAACTGATTACACACTAAATGAATAAATACTGTAGCATGCAAATATAAAAGCATCCTCAGCTGCATTTTAAATACAATACACTGCTGTCAACTCCATCTGTATCACATATTCAGTATTGTGATCCGGAGTCTCCCATGTGCTTTCACTGTGGCCTCTGTATTTCAGAATGCTCACATGCCCATCTTTACAACTCCGTTGCAATTTGTCATTCAATGCAAAAGCAGCAACAATTATCCTGAGTTTTATTAACTACACAAATAAATTTTTCTTATCCATTATTTTTAGGACGGTTTGCGATCAAAAGGGTATTTCTTCAAAAACTGAAGATTGCTCATGGTCTGTTACATAAAAAACCAACTCTGAAGTGCAAAGCTCTCTGTGATGCAAGACTACTTCTAACTGCCATAAGTAATAGTTTACAAGGTTAGGAAAAGCTGTGTTTAAGTCTAGTGCTGCTGGAGTTCTCTGGATTCACTTCCTGAAAATAAAAATGTATTGTAATTTTAAAAATGGAGAAATACAAAGAATAGGAATGCCACAATTTATCTGTTGTGATTATATAGAAGCGATGCTGCAAAAGAAATTAAGTGATATACTTTTTTTTTCTATTATTTCTTTATCTTGACAAACACAGAGAATAGATCCTACCCATTATCACAGCCCAGGCTAATGAACAAAGTCTGCCCATAATACCAGTAAAAGATGATTCAGAATGGAAATGCTCCTGTTCTCATGCATGGTTTCACCTGCCTCCCTTGATTTTGATACTCTTTCACTAGAAAAGAATACTCTGTAACTGGAAAAGGATCTTGTGGTAGAAAAGTGTATGAAATCACCACAGAACATCTGATGTTATACCAGTTTAAGTGCGACACAAGTTTCAACAAAATTACAAGGAGGAAAAATGCTGTCCCCTCATCCTTATACCAAAAGTCCTTCCTCACAGTAGAATAAGAAATAAATGCATAAACTGAAGCCCAAAGGGAAAGCTACATATGGGAAACTGTGAAAATGATTCATACACAACACATTTTGAAAGAAAAAAATTTAAGAAGGCGAAACAAAAAAAGTAACAGCCCCATACTTTCCCCTTCCCATCTCTAATCTTAGAGACCTACCCAGGACATAAAGAAGAACATGAGAAATCTCCTTTCAAGCTATGTTAGATTACAGCAAACTTGCACCGAGAACAACAAAATGTGTATGAGGCTGAGCAGGAGCCACACAGTCATTCTTTTACTGATGTATATGCACACATCTGGTATAGGACCAGCCTAAACTGACAGACTGCTGTGCTCAGGCAGATCAGCACAGTGAGAAACAAAATGAGCAACAATCATTGCAGGAACAGCGTTGGTTTAGTTTTTTTTAAATTAAAAACCAAAACATAACAAAACCAAAACCTGAAAGCAAAATGCAAACATATCTGCAGCCAATCTCATTATCAGAACGCATGTTTTGAGTTTTCAGCTTCTCACTTAAGTGCAAAAGAAAGAAAGAAATAACATTAATCATTAAAGATGTTCAAGTATTACAGAAGTACAACAGTAAAACAGGCATTAAACTGCAAAATCAGCATCATCACAACTGAAGCTATTCTTTATTTTATCATCAGTTTCTAGCTGTCCCTTCATATTTACCAGCCTGACTAAAGAGAATTTAAATATTTAAGTGTAATCTCTGTCTCCAGACAGTCCTGCACAACATCTGCTACTTTAACAGAAAGACTCAGAACTGCCTGGTCATGATAACTGAGCTATCCCTTGAGTGCAAAGATGTCCTTTCAGCTGGAGCTGGGACATAGCAGAATGATAATCAAGACAGTCTTGTGGTGATCCCACATGTGCACTCCTTATTCTCAGAACAGATGTCATCATTCTCTAAAAATTCCAACTAGCTCACAAAGTAATATTAACTTAATGATTAAAATCAACTTTTCAAAATCTATTTGAGTAATACAAATCATGGAGCTTCTGTGGATATAAAAGCATGTCTGGTCAAAACAAAACAGAGGCTGCATTTTAAGAGATTCTGTCAGTGATCTGTTTGTATTTATCAATTAGGCTTTTTACTTTAAAAAAGTAATTAGCCATCCATTTACATATGCAATAATTCCCTCTTCATATGATTATTACAGATTTTGGTTTGGGTCAGAAGAGACCTTAAAGAGCATCAAGTTCCACCCCCTGCCATGGGCAGGGACACCTTCCACTCGACCATGTTGCTCAAGGTTCCATCCACACTGACCTTGAACACTTCCAGGGATGGGGCATCCACAGCTCCTCTGGGATGCCTGTTCCAGTGTCTCACCACTCTCACAGTAAAGAATTTCTTCCCTACATTCAATTCAGTTTAAAGCAATTCCCTCTTGTCCTGATACTCCATAGCCTTGTAAAATGTCCCTCTCCAACTCTCTTGTCACCACCTTTAGGCCCTGGCAGGCTACTCTAAGGTCTCCCCAGAGTCTTCTCCAAGCTGAAAACTCCAACTCTCTCAGCCTTTCTATAGAGGAAATGTGTTGCATTATAAAAGACATCTCCCACCTGCATGCAGAAATATGTTAAAAAATATATTTTCTTGCATTATTATAAGATTAGGCTGAAGAAATCAACAGAAAGGAATACAGATTGCAAATTCTCTCCAACTCGACCTATAGAACAATATAATGGTTGTTTCTCTCTCTATGAGTTTGAGGGAAAAAAAAACTATTATTTTAGCAACAGAATGAACTTTAAAATGTGTGTTTACTTGGAAGTAATTACATAACACTCATGCTCTAAAAAAATATTATAAAACAATCTTGTAGCTTTTGGTAAGTACTGTTAAAGATGCCTAAGCCTGGCTAGAAATATGGCAGGGTCTTTTTTTTTAATCTGGTGTGACTGGATGACAAAAATCTAAGCTTGGTCACTTAAAAGGAAAAAAAAAACCTTGCAAATCTTCTTAAGTAGTTTCAAACAATGTAGCATGAAACCTTCCTATTCAGTGAACTGCTATAGAGTAGCATGTTTCTACTACTGTCTTTGATTAATATTATGACAGATTTAAATAAAGTTTGGGTGGAGGATTTTTTTGTTTTGTCTTTTGTTTTTTTAATAAGTTGAGAACAGAGAAGTCCTTTGGAGAAGCACTTCCATGGTTCTCATTTTGTGAGGTATGCCTTTGTGTTTTGTTGGGCCTTCCACTGAAAACTTATTAAATGCAAACTCATCAGAATCAGTAAACATGTCTGCTCTGATTTTTCAGTTGAAATTTGTTCCAAAATTGCATCTAACTGGATCCAAACACTCCACTGAAAATTATTTTAATAGGAAAAGAGTGGTAACTAGGAGATAATATGTAGCAATTCACCCAGCTGAACAGACTGCCCCTCTACTGCTGGACAAGCAAGTAAGAAAATCAGCAAATGAGCCCATCACATATTATTACTTCAGAATACTTGTTAGTTGTTAGGCAGGAACAGCAAGTTCAGAATTTTTTAACAACTTCAGGGAACTAGGTAAAGGCATCCACCTGAAATCATTTCTTTTTCGTCACATTCTTTATGAAAAGGTGTTTCTTATCTAGCCACTGATCTGAGCTACAGCAGGAATTACACCAGACTCAGAGGCTGGGAAACAGAGAGAACTTTCATTAAATCTGTTTCATTTCCCTTCCATTTTCGTTCAGAAAATAGTTCCAGTTTGCAACATTGCTTAGAATAAAGAAAATAATTAGTTAATCCACAAACTAGCTTATAGTCACTGAGGTAGGTGCAGGTTGTGCTGAATTGAATTAGCTGTAAAATAAAGACCTAAGATACTTCAGGCAGCAGCGCCATAACAGCACAGAGCCTGACAGTGCCTGCAAAAGCCCAGAGAGCTCCAGCCCAGATGCAACATTCAGTAAAAATTAAACAGCTGCAAGGATAGAATCATCCCCTTTGCCTTAACACAGCAGGCTCAACACTGAAGTTCAGGAGCTGCTTGAGGAGTTCTTAGGTCATTCACAACACATCAACAGCAGCAGGAGCTACAGAACACCCATTTCAACCATTCATTTTAATCCAGTGTTTCACAGAACTCACTGCTTTAGGTAAGCAGGTGTGTAGAAACCAACCCAGCTTGAAAACAGCAGCACCAAAACTGTTGTCTTCACTGTAATTGTAGCTTGCATGCACAAAGATGCCAAAGGAGCCTTTTGCTAGCCACATCCCGACTGTATTTCCCCATGCAAATTAATACATATCAATTTGGGAGAGTTGCAGATTTTTTGCACATGTAACATGTTTAAATCTTGTTTCCCACCAAATAAAGCTGTTTTATATTTACAGATAATAAAAAATAATGCAAAACAAGTCCAGTTTAAACTGCAATCAGTTCAAATAGGGCACATAAAACAGTTACACAAACAAAAGAAATTCAAAAAAGAGAAACACAATCAACAGAAGTACCCACCATTCCTTATTCCCCTGATTTATTGTCAAATCTGACATTAAAACTTCTAAAATACACACAGTCCACACAAACAGTGCAGAACACTGTGTATTTATCTTCTATATTTTGTTTCTCTTTGGACAAGCATTATCACATTTAGCCTGCACTGATGTACCTTCCAAACCATGAGAGCATTACACTGTATTCTTACCCTAGAAGTAAGTTACCAGTGATGACAAAACAGGTATTTTTTATGACAAAACATATATTTAACTCTATGCATGCTGTCACGTGTACTAACAAGCATAACAATGCCTGTACCTATTCCACATAGTTAAGAACAGGGGGCAGCAATTCTGTCAAACACTAACCTAACAGGTTGATGTTTGAGAAATCCATCAGCGGTCATGGCTTAGATACAAGAGAAAAGAAAACCCAAACCAGTGACAGTTATGGAAAAGTTACAGATGACAATCTAAGTTACACAATAAAAATAAAATACACAATTATAAATAAATAATTATAAATACATAATTATAAACTTGCAATCACTCTAGTCAGTTGCTGCAGACAATTGCATTGTTACGGTTTTGAACATAGACAGTTTTTCTATTAAAACTTCAGATGATCTGAATCCTGTGGAATTATATTTCCATACTCAAGACGATCAAGCATGTAGCATAATTAAATAATTAATACTCTTTCCTTGCATACCAAATGTTTTGCTCATGCCAACACATTCAGCAGAACTAAAAAACTCTATTAAATCCATCTCCTAGATACGTGCCGACTCCTGAAGAATCAACAAATACTTGATGAACTAAGTGTATAATCCAAAACAACAACTAACTGCAACCCTGCAACATTACCAAAAATCTGCCTTCTTTCAGCGTCATTATGCTTGCACCTTCAAGCAAGCACAGGGCAAGAGAAGAGCTGTACACTATCTTGTTTTAAAGTAATTTGGAAGACATTTCCTCATATCCACTGACCTAGTCCATTGGAAATCATTCTGAAACCTCATATAGGAAGCAGTGGACTGATAGTCCTTGGAAACCAGCTCTGGAAGTTTACCCATTTTCATGCTCCTATTTCTTGACAGCAGAGCAGGGTGAACATTCAAATGATGCTCATAACAAGCATGAAAAAACCCCAGCACTGAGTCTTCAAGGTTGAAGTGCTGAAACCGTAAAATCTCTTCTGCTGCATTATTTTGCTCCTCTCCTTCCATCAATTCTGTTTTCATATTATTTCCCTCACTCCACATTCATCTCTTCATCCTTACCTCATTTCTTAAACCAAGTCTCCCTTGGCAGATTTCTGCAGAGTTCTGCGTACTTGATGTAACGAGTAGCTGGGGAAAACCTCTACTAACGCTCCCAAACAAAACTCGCCCTTCATCTTCCCTCTAAAAATCCCCAACATTCACACATTTTTTCTACTGCAACAACTGACAAACACTAAGAAGTACCACAGCAACATTTAAGTTCAGACAACTGCTTTACGCACTAATCTTTGAGACGCCAGAGCAGGAAAGCTTTCAGTAACTAGCTCAACACAAGGGCAAAGTCCCACAATTAAAAGACCAGATTACATGCATACCAACGCCTCTGGCTCCTGTGGATATGGGCGGGTGGTGCTGCCCCGTCCCTGATGCTCTCTCAAAGGCATACAGAAAAAATAAATAAAAAGGATAAAAAAAAAACCAAACAAAAAAAAAAAAGGGGGGGGGGAATGATAAAAAACAGGGGATAGGATGTCGGGTGTGGACGATTTACCTCTTCCAGCAGCGTGACCGTGTTCCTGCAGTTCTGCAAGCGGGTGGTGAAGCTGGATGTGGTCGGGGAGTTGTAATCCTCTGTGGTCTCGGCGATGAACTCCGACACGGTGATCTGGTCCGGCATGATCCTGCCCCACCGGTAAAGCCCAGGAGAGCCGGGCACACAGATCCGGAGAGAGAAGAAGCCAAGTTTCGAGGGGAGAGGCGGGGGAAAAAAAAAAAGAAAACGAAAAAAAAAAAAAAAAAAAAAAGCAGAGGGAAGATGTTAACAGCCAGCAGAGACCCGCAGCATCAAAGCACCGGAGCCGCAGAGGGAGGCTGAGGCTTCGCCCTCCACATCCAGGCTCTCCCCGGCCGCCCCCTCCTCCTCCGGGCAGGAGGTGAAGGGGGTGAGGCCCCCGCACGGCGCCCCTGGCTCGGCCCCGCCGGTGGGGAGCGCTCCCGCGGCCGCCTCCGAGCAGCCCAGCTCGGCCCCGCCGCGGCGCTGCGGGGAGGGCGGCGGGAGGGGAGCGGCGACCGCGCCGGGCTCAGCCCCTTTCCCCACCCGCGCCGACCCCCCACGCCCCCCGGCCCGGCCGCTCTCCCGCCCGCGCCGAGCACTGACTTGTGCGGGCTCGGGCTGCGCCCCCCGGGCGGGGGAGGCGGGGCCGGGCCGGGCGCGGCGGGGCCGCGCTGACGGGCGCCGCCGACGGGCACGCGCCGCCCGCCGCCGCTCCGCGCCACAACGAGGAAGCGGCTCCGCGCAGGCGCGGCCGGCGCTCCCCTCCCCCGGCCCCGCGGTTTCTGAGGGGGAGAGGCTGCGGCTCTTTCGTTGTCTTATCATTAAAAAAGGCTTTTTGGTGGCAGCTGACAAGGGCGGGGGGTGCTGGCCCGTAGTGCTGTCCCTAAGCGCGAGAAGGAGCGTCCCGTGCCTTCTGGCAGCGGGGAGGGACCCTGCCCGCCCCGGGCTGCGTGTCCGCTCCGGGGAACCCCCGGGGCGGGTCGCGGGGTCTCTCGCTTCACTCTTTCCCTTCCTGAAGTCCCTCACGGCCGGTCGGAGCCCCATCCGCCGGTGATGTAGAGCCGGGGATTCCTGCAGCCGCCGCTGAGGGAGCCACCCCTCTCGGCAGTCTTGACTCCATAGGTTTTTACGCTCCTTAGACTTGGTTAATTTTTAAAACGTCCTGCTGTCATTTAGAGAAGCCCTTGAAGCTGCTGTTGCTGATTTTGCGTTACTAGTTCTGTGCCTGAGCCTTTGCGGAGCGGAGCTGTCTCGGTGCTGCCGTGGCCGGGTCTGCCCCAGAGCAGCGCTGGCCCGAGACCTGAGCCGCGGGTTACAGCCTGTGTCCGCTCACAGGGGCACTTCTGAATACTTAACATGTCCTTTATCCATTGTTGTATCATGTAACTTAGGGAGCTGACAGACAGACCCTTTTTTTTTTTTTTTTTTTTTTTTAAGCTTAGGTTTGGGGTCCCATATGTTCATTTCTAAAGAAGGCTAAGTCTCAGGAGGCTCAAGTAATTGTGGTCATCTGCTGCATCAGTGTGATTTATTTAGCCATACTGTGTCATTTCCTCCTTATATTTGGGATTCTCTACAGAGAAGCTGGGCCATTTAGGAATGGTAAATATTCTCAAATCTGAGCAATTGAGAATGAGCAATGTTATATGGCTGTATCCATTTCAAAGGATTTTATGCTCACTGTATAAGCACCTACCACATTACAATGTGGTTAGGCTTGTACATGGTTTTGTATGTAATTCTAATAAAATGCCTGTGCAACTCAAAAATAGTTTACAGTATCAACTAAAAACTGCAATGCCTGAGTAAGGATTAAAAGGCGATACCTGATTTGAGTATACCCATAAAAAAATATTTCTGTGCAGTTCTATCAGCAAAAATATGACCAGCACTCCTGAGCAGTGGTCCTGCCTGAACATGTTTCTGTGATTTCATCGCCTTAGTAGAAGCCCTCCATATGGCCATGTGATTGCTGCTGCTGCTGCTTCACGTGATCCAGCTTTCTGGCACAAAGGCTCTGAGCTTGTACAGATGATTGTTAAACGTCATGAGACTCTGAAAGGTAGAGTAGGCAAGAGGAGGAGGAAGCCAAGAAAAGAACTGTGTGGGAGTTACAGTGAAAAATGGATTTGGGGAAAAAAAAAAGTGAAGCACTGAAGAAGCAATGGGAGAGGCAGGAAGAAAATCAGTTGATGATCGTGTTCATAAGAGCAGTGGAGGAGGAAGAGAGACCAAGAAGATAAAAATGGCTGGTGGCATCAAAAGCAGTATGGAAAGGAGAGTAAAGAACTGGCTGGGGGGCTGGGCCAGGGAAGAGCTGCTGGTAACATCCAAAAGAGTTGTTTTGGCCTAGCCTGCTTGGAAACTGGATGGGTGAGGGATGTGGCCCGAGGGCCAAGCAGGGTTTCTGTGGTCATCCCCTGTAATTCCTGCTGAACATCAATCATGGGCTGTCACACAGCCTGGTGGTCCTAAGGTCAGCCACAGTGTTCACATTAGGAAGATTCCTGATACCTCACTGGCAGATTTCAAGTGAGGATAAATCCATCACACTGGTGGACAAACTGGTTTAATTAATTGGGTACTCTCACTGTTAGGGTTGAATTGTTCTTCTTCAGGCTGAAGTTATTGAGCTTGACCATTAATCTCTGGATTGTAAAATAACCTCATCTGTTATCCCGAACAAATCACCCCAGAAGCTGAACATATTTGATACTATTTTGTGGAAAATTTATACTACAGAGTGGAAGAGCATATTCAACTAAGAAAGGGAGTAGATAGACCAGGGAAACTGTGGCAGCGAAGAGTGACAGAAGTGAAAGCAGAGCAGAGTAAGTGCAACTAAGCTTTTGTATTTCCTCATCAGGGAAAAACATCTTCTAAAAAGACATATTAAATGGCTTAAGAAATAGAATGAATACAGAAGAATACTGGTAAATAAAGAGAATGGCACAAGGCATAAAAATGAAAAAGGAAGATCATAGTTGCCTTTTGTTCTGTTTTTGACAATTCTGAAATTGTTTGCTCTGCAAGAGAGATACAGTGTTCTGTTTTGCTGCTTACAATCAGCATTTCCCCTTCCCCTATTCAAATGTTAGTAAAGAAAATAGCCCTATAGGCATGACATCTTTAGACTTGGATTATTTTCATTTAAATTCACTAGAAACAAGATCAGTTAATTCATGTGATGTTAATAAAAATATACTAGCTGCCTGTAAAAATGTGCTAATATTTAAACTAGTCAAATTATGTAAGTATTTCAAATAGCATTCAGTGAATTTCAGATTTAACCACGTTTCCTGTTTTGCATTGCCATCAGTATCTGAGATTCAGTTCTAAATTTGTAAGATGCACCTCTCTATAAATTGTCACTAACTGAAATTACTGTTTCACTTCACAAATGTCAAAGAATAATCATCAGAGTGTGAAAGTTATATTTCACAGCGTCTGCTGCAATGCTGTCTTAGTCTGTGCTAGATCCTGGATGAGGCTGTGCCACAGCCTTTTTCTCATGCAATGTTTGCCAATGAAGTTATGCTTATCTCAATCCTCTTGGTATTCTGAAGTACATATTGTCCATCCTGGACAAGCTAATGCCAGTGAAGATCATGGAAGCAGTACTGGAAATCACTTACTCCTTATTGCTGATGCAGTGCAGCCAAGGAAGTTGTGCTGTCTTGCCATCCCACCCAGTGACCCAGTCTACAAATCCACTTGATTCCCTGGCTTTTATTGTGATTGCAAACAGAAGAGTTAATTATAGCAAATTGACAATAATTCTGCAGTACTGGTGATAGTCACTATGCTTAGGGAGAGTCTAAGGAACATTGCAATGACAAACCACCAACACAGGTGTTGAGCAATGATAGTATTCTTCATTTTGGGCAGCTTATATTTAGATTCAAGTCATCAGTTCACTTACAGGAGCTGAACAGGAGTGAACAGGTGTTGTCATCACTGTGAACTTTGCAGCACGGGCAGTATGTGCCAGAGGTGAAAAGCTACATAGCACTTGCACAGCTCTTCACATCATCAATGCAATTAACTATTGAAACCACACAGCAGTGTGGTAGAGAACAGCAAGATTATGTTTCCACTACAGATAAGGAGCCAGATAGATGAGCTTGTGGCTCTGCTGTGTTTGTGGCTGTCTAGCTTGAGTCATGCAAATTCAGCTCTTCAGGGTATCAACACCTCATCTAGGCTGAAGCTGGTGGTGAATCTCCTGTGGGATGTGATTATGCTGCCTGCAGAGAGCAGCCCCAGGACCACCCTGAGGTCACACTTCCCTGCTGCATAGGAAGCAAACTCACAGATGCAAACTCGGGTGTCGTTGCTGCTTTTGGAAACAAGCTTGACCCGAGTCCCTGGCTGTGCACCAGTGTGTTGTCAAGCATGCTCAGACGAGCTGCCTCCAGGCCCATTTGCAAGCTCTCAGTGTGGCATGGAAGTGAGTTGTTAGCTGGAGAAGGAAATCACTGCACACATCGGTTCTGTGCAGTGACAGGATTAGTGCAGGTGTAGTCATGGTAGGATCTCACATGTCAGATTCAAGGGGTTTTGATTCTCAAGTATGAACATGATGCCTTTTTGCAAATACAGGTTTACAACTACACTCATTTATTGACTTGTAAGGTTTCCATCTTGGCTATTACTGCAGAAGAAAATGCTGATTTTATAGTATGACAGACAGTAGTGTTTAATTAAAACTTCAAATCATTGAAATGCACATGCTTTTCTTAGTAAACTATATAGTTATTATTTTTATGCTCCTTAGCATCTCCACAAACATGGAGAATGTCACCAGCTCAACAGCAAATAGCAACAGAAGTAGTGTGCTAAAATGCATAAGGAAAATATCCTTAGGCTATGTTTCTCTACTATACTGCTGTCCTGGATACGTTTGTGGTTTGACATTAGATTCATCCATTTCAGCTAAACACAACAGCCAGGAGTACTTCCCATCCTCTTCCTGACCCTAACTCTCTTTATGAGATCATTGTATCTGTTGAAAACAGGCATCCATGGCATTTGATACCTCATAAAGCTGATTTGAGGTTCCCTGAAAAAGACATCTATGTGATAAATTGCTGTTCCTACATTTTTATAGTTTTATTTTCAGATAACTTCTAGCAAAATTAATAGGAAAGGCTTATTTAAATTTATGGCCATAATACTAGAATATCCACATATATTTCTGAATATCAGCTCTTTTCATATGAGTTGGATGCTGGGCTTAGGGGAGAAAAGAAACTTCAAATCAACAAGAATCTCAGCAGGATGAGTTATGCTTTTGGTTTTGGAATATCTCACGTGATAAAACTCAGCAAACTTTTTTTGTTAATGGAACTCTCATAGTTTTGTTTTGCAAAGCAAAACCACCCCATCTATGTGAGGACAAGTAATATCATCACTCTGTACTTCAGCAGGAAATGTTTAGTCAGGAGGCGTTTCACCTCCAGGAGCTGTGTCCTCTCAGAGGACGGTCGGACGGCTGACAGCCTTGCATGAAATGTAACAACTATGTATTTTGACCTGCAGCATGTTTGCACATTTAAGATCACACAAATGCATGATGTACTCACAGGAAAAGGCAAAGTCTATTTTAAACATTGAAGTCTACATCACACATTGTGACTGGTGCTAATTTGCTTGAAGGAAACGTGCATGGTAAACTGCAGAGTGTTTCTACTTGAGGAGGAAGGCTGTTGGCTTTGACATTTGCAAACAAACCTTTGAAATTATTATGTTACCAGGACTGAATAGTCTGGTAACTTTCAAGTAGAAGAAAACTTCTTGCCTATGTCACATTGTTGAACATGAAGAAGACCAAAATCCAGGTCCAGCAAACATGCTGATTGCAATTCTGTGGGACAGTATTCTGCTAATGTGGCTTATGAACTACGTGATCTGTGTCAAGAATTTGTGCTGCTGCTGTGGCTGTTGAATGCAAGAATCAGCTGATTTCAATTTTAATACTGGCATTGCCCACCATTTGTCTTCCTCTCATATTTAAAATAAGATAGCAAATGTCTCAGAAACTACATGTTATTTTAAAATCCTTTTAGCCCTTACAATAGTGGCTTAAACAGAAGGTTCTTTTCACTTTCTTTCAATATTAAAATGAGAGCAAAAAGAGAGCCCATTGTGTCCTCGTTATAAATGACATTTTAGTAGCATTAAGATCTTGTGGTTTTAACACTATGTGGACAAAATGAAAAGAGATGAAATCAGAACAGAAGAAATATTTTGCTGAACTATATATTTTGCATCTTATTTATGTGAATGTCCTGGGCAAGTAGCTTGGCTGAATGATAATGAAGCTCAAATAACCATCTCAAAGGACAGCTGAAAATAACAGTACTGAAAATGAAGTACAGCATTGAGTTACACAAGATTAAGCTGACTAATCTGCTGATTCAGTTTTGCCTTTGTTTTTTGGTTTTGTCATGCAAGATCAAGTGTCAAGCAGACAAACACGTAATGGCATTCCAGGCTCCCAGTAGCAACAACAAGCAATGGGCTGTTCCCCTGCCACCTCTGCATTCCCCAAAAAGAAAACAGCAAAATGATCACCTGCAGCAAGAGGCAGCAGGCTCACGACAGATATATTCCTTTTCTTGTTACAGGTGTACTGAATTTGGTATTTCTAGTTCACAGATGGTTTTTGTTAGAGTTGATAATTTAAGAAACCTTACTTCAGTTCATAGGAAGTACAGTAATGCATATGAAAGGTCAGGAGGGAAGCCATACAAGGAGCAGCTGAGGTCACTTGGGTTGTTCTGCCTGGAGAGGAGGAGACTGAGGGGAGACCTCATTGTGATCTCCAACATCCTCACAAGGCAAAGAGGAGAGGCAGACACTGATCTCTTCTTTCTGGTGCCCAGAGACTTCACCCAAGAGAATGGCTGGAACTTGTGTGAGAGGAGCTTTAGGTTGGATATTTGGAAAAGGTTTTTCCCCGAGAGGGTGGTTGGGCATGGGAACAGGCTCCCCAGGTAAGCTGTCACAGCCCCAAGCCTGACAGGGTTCAAAAAGTACTTGGACAATGCTCTCAGGCATATGGGATTCTTGGGCATGGTCCTGTGCAAAAACAGGAGTTGAACTGAGTGACATTATGGTCCCTTCCAGCTCAGGATATTTTATGATTCTGTGTGTCAGGAGACAACAGATTAAAGCACAGCTCTTGTAACATCTACAGAATATAAAAACACAGCAGCATTTTCTTCTATATGGACTGGTTGTTGTACAGTTCAAAGATATCAAACTCTTACGAGTGCTGATGGACAAAAAAACTGTCAGTGGAGCCACTCGAAGGTTTGACATTAACCCTTACCCAGGTGAAAATACGAGCCTGCTCATTACTCACAGAGATGGTCAGGCAAGAACTACCAACCCTGAGGGAGGTGGTGTTCCAGCAGTACCCACTGCATTGGTGAGGCTGAGGAACATCACAGGGAGACCTGGGCACGGTTGTCCTTGCATTCCTGACACTGAGCAAATCTCTGAAGGATTGTTGGGAAGGGCCCTGCAGACATGTTGGCAAAAAAGCAAGGCTGTTCCAGTGGGATTGCAAAGGACAAGATGAAGGCAATATGTCATGAAGGGATACTCTGATTGAAATGAGAGAAATAAGAGTCCTTCCAAAGAAGGAGTCATAGTAGCTGGATGCTTTTTTTCTTTTTTTTTTTTTTAATATGAGAAATAGCAATGACTAAAATCAGAGCGTGATACTTCAGAAATGAACATGTTGCAGGGCAGCTGGCATAGCAGGCTCTCAAAAATAAAAAGAGAATGAAATAAAGCCTCAACCCACATTGCAAACATTTCAATATTTTCTCTTTCCCTCTGGAAACGATATGGCTGTGTCATTAGCAGGCACATCTCTGGTTCTACTGAAGCTGCTAAATGTATGCTGATGGCAACATGCAGTGTTTTGCCTGCAGTAAAAACGAAGGTTCAGACAAAAATGAACCTGTGAAGCAGTTGAAGAATGAAATAAAGGCTCTGTAGACCTGGGATCATGTCCTTGAGCTGCCACTCATGTCTCTGACATGGCAACTGATCTCTGTGTGCATCATTTCTCTATTTGTGGAATGCAGACAATTACATTTCTTTTTCTAGGTGAAAGAACACTGGTCTTTTTCAGCTGAATACTGATGTGTCAGAATTAAGTATTTTTAATATATATTTTACTGTAAGAGTTTCAAAAAGTAGCTGGGGGTTGAGGCAGCACTTTTTCTGACAGACAAAAAGGTTTGGCAGGTAAATGAAAGGATTTCTTTCTACTAGTTGTAATGCTGTGAAAATATAAATCAGAAAGATTTGGGTTTGTGAGGGTCTCTTCCCTCTATATTATAGTTTTATTAGCATTACTTTGTGGAAAAAGAGGGACGAAGACCCCCCATGATAATAAACAGAAGTCATTAGAAAGGTTTGCTAAAACAGAGTTTGCAGATGTGAATGTGTATGGGCCTACTGAGTTGCAGTTTAAGTGCTAGCTTATAGTGTTGTCTCTGCATACTTTATTTCTCATAATTTCCTAAATAGCATCTCATTAGAGAAAGGCTGGAAATAAATCTGCAGATGTTGGATGTTATAAAAAAGGTCCTTGCAGCCACTGAACATATTAGCACATCTGTGTTTCCCTTATATAAGCTACTGTTTTCAAGGATGCATCACTTGGCCAGACTCTAGACATGAAAGTAGCATAAGAAATTTTCAATTCAGGAGTGATGCCTTTTGGGTTTTAGTTTGTCTATGTTTATTTTGTTTGCATATTTGTTTGTTTTATTGATGAAATCAGAATATGTAATGATATATAAGATCTGAAATAATTTGAGGCATGTTTCCTTTATGCTCAAGTAAAATTACTCATATTTAAAATAATGGTTTGTAGGTTTTATTAATGTAGATGTTTGAATGTTGAAGTCATAAGTTTCTGGTAAAACCCAGGATGACAGATAACCATATGGAAGTTTTTGGAACATAGTCTTGCTGTGTGTACCAAATTTCTATTGGGCCAGTGTTCACATGGTGCTAAATGAAATTTAGCAGTGCAAAATTTCAGTGTAGAGGTCCATCACAGCAGCTCCTTTTGCTGATTACTCATTTGCTTCTACTTTTAACCACTGAATTTGAGCTTGCAGCTTCCTAAGCTAACTGGTGCTCCATTGGCTACTGTAGAGGATGACCATCTGCTCATCTGTTCTGCCTCTAAGGATTTTTGTTAAAGCAATGCTGATCTCAGAAAATTTGAAAGGGCAACAGGAAAGATGTCAAAAATCTTCATCTCCTATAAGTTTTGCGAAAGAATAAAAATGAGCAGGGGAAAAAATATTTCTTGCCCTTTGAATAGGAAAGGCTCACTGTCACTTTGTCAAGTTGATCAGTGTGAGAGAAGGATCCCCTAAGTGTCCCAGTCATGGGAAGAGTTTCAATGATGGTTTGCACCTCCTCAGGAGCTTCATCAAGACAGAGACCTGTAGGAAATTTGGTTTCATTAACTTCAGGGATGTTAGCACTACTTATTTTCTTGTTGGTGGTTGTGATTTCCTTCAAGGAAATCTAGGAACAGTAGAACATAAAAATGGAAGTGCCATTTCAAAATCAAATAGGAATGTCCAGCTTAATAGCACTATTTTTAAAAAATATGACTGTTTGACTTCTGAACTCTTGCTTATTTAAGACCTCACGGACTCAAAAAGGAAAAGTATGTATAGCCATGTGACAAAGCAAATGTGCCAGAGGAGGATTTATTCAGTTTTGAGAAGATCAGCAGTGATTCACCCTCTTGGCTGGTCTGGACTGCAATATGGTCAACTGATTCCCCCAGGGAGGAAGAAAGGATGAAAATCCCACAGTGCTCTGTGGTCACACAGGGAGCAGTGATCTGTGCCAGGGTAGCTCCAGCCTGTGCATCCAGTACAAAGCAAACTTCAACCTTAACCATCAGTATTGTTGTCGTAGGGGATTCAAGTCAGGCAATCCAAATGTAGCTTTTCGTGGTTCAGTGAAAGAGAATGAAAATATTAAAACGAGAGAAATCACCATCCAGAGACTGAATAAACAAAAAGCATATTTAGACAACTGTGTCCTGTTCAGGACTTTACATCATGCAAAAAAGAGAGTCCCTCTCTTTTCAAGCCCCTGCATAAATCTTGCCATAGATTTTTCAGGCTGATCTGAGAGATTTGTTGTTTTCAAAGTTAAAAAAACAGCAGTTACAAGATCTAGATGAGTTGAAAGGAGTTACAATGTCCTTTGTATACCCAGCCCCTCTCATCTAGCTTTGAAATCTATGAAAGCAAAGCAAGCTATGTAATAAATGCTGGTGTTTGTTCCAATAATTGTTCAGGTGTTCAGTGCTTTGTAAGGATTTACTGATTTATTGGGACTTTTAATTCTTGAAAGGCAATAGACTTTTTCTGAGGAACACCCACTGTAGTAAAGTCTGAAGTGTCATTAAGCAGAAAAAACCCCACTAGCAGGTATTAGAATTGATAAAACATCTGGTCTGCTTTTTACTCCTTAAACTAGTTATTTATATTTATGTCTTTTGTCTTTCTTACCGATTCCATAGTGAATCTCTTGAAGAAAAACTTGAAAGCCTGGATGCTGAAGATCTCATGTCTCATCTGTCACGACCAGAAACCTACCTAGAAGAGGAGAAAAGATCAAGTAAATATAACAGACCAAAGCTATGGGACTGACAAAGTCACTTATTTAAATAGTGAATTTGAAACAATATGTGTTAATTCTTCAGTGGTGGAAATTGATATTCCATTATTTGATTGCTGCATTTGGTATTGTGAGTTTCACTGTGGTAAACAGTTCCATTAGAAATTCCCTGATAAAGAACACCTTGTTAAAAATTGCTAGAGGAGAGCTTCATTTAGCTGGCTGGGAAAACTCTCTGTCTAACTCAATGTGGCAACTACTCAGTCAGCTGCACTGAGTGCAGTGCTGGTGAGGACTTGCCTGTCCAAGCTGTCTGACACTTCAGAAGACCCTGTTTTCTGAAATAACTTCGTCTAACCGTTCAAGCTGAAAATTTCAATGTCAGGTGTATGCACCAGGCTGATCTTTTTTGGAAGATGGAGATAAGATCTGAAGGATAAAGAGACTGGGAACAAGAAGTGTTCTGACAGGACATAATCCTGCATGTGGGAGAGGGCAGGAGGGTGTGGGGAGTCAGTCATGGCAGGATATGAACAAGTGGTCTCACAATTTTTCATCAGGTTTTTCCACTGTATTGCATACTCTTTCCAGTTTAAGACTTGTGTTGCTGTGGGGAAAGGAAGGTCCTAGACATGGTGCAGAGCCCTGAGCAGGTGAGTAGGGCTGGCACATACCTTTCAATTTGGGACTTTCTGGGCTGATCTGCCAAAGGTACAAGCTGGAAAAAGATTAGCAGGGGCTTGAGGCCAGATGTGGGTGCTGAGAAGGAGAGTGCTGCACAGAAGCCATTGCCATGAGATGGTAAATCAGGGAGGCTGGGACAAGCTCCATGAGTCAGAGCGATGTGGACTGCATGAGCTGGCACATGGGAGAGGTGACAAGGAGCCATAAGGATAAGGTCAAACAGAGGGCCCCAGGCAACAGGGGAGTGGGAGAGGGGCCATCCCCAGATTACACTCTTTGATTAACCAGTCTGCCCGTATTCATTTGAGCACATCACTTTATTCCTTGATTCCATGAGGAAAAACACAACTCCTTCCCTATGAGTGTTTTCTTTTTAACCTTTTGTCTAAGAGAAGCCTTGTTATGCCTTTTGACCTACTTCCCCAGAGACTACTGTAGTTTGTTTATGGGGTTTGTCCTGTTTGTTTTGTGTTTACAGATATGTCATGTGGGTCTGGAGGTTTTCCAACCCTTAACATTAAAAATAACATAGAATAATCCCTGTCTCTAAGACGTATGAGATCCAATTAAAAATTGGGACATACAAGCTTTTGGATGGGATGTTAGTATCTCTCTTTTCCCTTCTGTTTCTGAGCCTTTAGGATACTTTCAAGTGATGTTGTCGAGAGCTCTTTTATTATTAAGAGGGTTAGAAATCTTTTTTACCAACAGATTTCACATTTTTACCTGCTGCCTGGAAAGGATCTGAGATTTTACCAGGTATGTCACCCGCTTGGCAGCACAGGAAGAGAAATGGTTATGGGCTCTGCTCATAAGGAGGAGGTGTGTCCTTTGATTTGAAGACCAGGAGGAGGAGTATCTGCCTCAAGTCAAGAATATTTTGCTTGAATATTGTGTTACATGCAGGAAGAAGTTGTTAGAAGGCAGACCTGGCACTGTACTGTGTTTTTGTGGATTGGGAAAGGCATCTCCTGGCAGACAACTGAGTACCACCATCTTACAACAAACCCATAGCCACTGGCAACTCTGGATGTGACTCAACCCATGATGACGTCTGCTGGTTCTTTAATTTTACAGCACACCTCTTCCTTTTAATTATATTATTCATCTCTCTAGGCAAAGAAGTCACCATCATCATAGGTTTATATTATTCAAATCAAAGCAAGAAATAAAAAATATAAAATGGCTCATTATTTTCTAAATCGGATGCTGAGCTAAGTTTACAAGTAACTATGATTGACATTGGACTAAATTTTAAAGCGATGGCAATTTATTTTTCATAAGTCTAAGAAGACACAGAATCTCTTTATGTCTGCTATAATAAACTCTTGAATATTATTTAATTGATCATATGCTATAAGTGACATTATGAGTGTTTTTTGTTACATCTCATTGGTTATAGAATGATTATGTTCCCTTTCTAGGTCTACTCATTTTGGGGCCTACTGATACAAGAGCAATCAGCAAATAAATAAAATCGTGAAGAAATCCAGAGAAATATTTATAAAGAAATCAAGTTGGTTGAAGTTATCATCATTGATTGATGAGAAACAATACTGAGAAGGAAACATGTGGTTCTCCTAGAGAGAGGAATGCTGGCCTAGTGATGAAAGTGCTCATGTGAGTTCAACACTTACTCAGTGACCTTGGACAATTTATTTGGGCATCATTCAGATGGCAAATTCCTCAAGCCATACACCCATTTATATCATTTATCTGGGTAAAGAGTCTTTGGAGGCTAAATACAGCTTTTCTGAAACCCTTGACCCGATGACAGTAGTAGAATTTGGGCTGTGTCAAGATGGGATTTTGACTCTTCTTCTCACCCCCCCAAAAAACAAAAACAATGCTCCCCGACTCTCCTTGGCAATGTGGAGGTAACATGACAGATTTGTGAAAAATCCTTATATATGACAGTATGTGAGTGGGAGCAGGGAGTGGATATGAAATATAAAAGCCCAGAACATATAGAGAACAATGAAAACTGGAGAAATATGATTGCCTTTCACACGGGAACACCTACACCTGAAAAGAGAAAATCTAGTGGGGCTTAAGCAAGGAGGAGGCCTAACGGAGAGCAGGGTGACATCAATGGCAGCTAGGTGACAACTCGACACAATACAGTAATACAATAGCAGATTCTATTAGTGCTTAGATGAGGAAAACATTTGTTCTTGTGCCTAGTTATAAATACATACAATTATATAGGATTAATTGGTACAATCTAAGTGCTTGACTAATCCTAATGCATAACTAATAAGTATAATGAGTTGAATCCCTATATTTTTAAGGTTTTAGAACAGGGTAAATGTTGTGGAAAGCTAATCGATTCTCAGGAAGAGAATATAAAAATTGCCAATGTAGTGGGTAATAATCAAGAAAAAAATCATGCAGGGATTTTGCAGAGGAGAGGAAAATATAAAATATTTTTTACATGCTTTAATTACCTGCATTTGATATTTCTTAAACTCTGTGTGATTTCATGCATAAGTCATTTAATGGCCTATTTTACCATGCTTTTTGTTTTAGAGGACTTTTTTTCTTTCATAATAGACTACATGACCTGAGTAACAATAATATAAATCCGTATTTTTTCATGTCTAATCACTATTTTAGGGCAAATACTAGCCAGCACATATTTTCCATATTCCATAGAGTTAGCCTAACTAGAAAAACTCAAACAAGCAAAAGTTAATATTGTTTCTACAGTCACTGATACAGTAACAATAGTAGTTGTGCAACACCATGCTGAATATCAACTCCCTTTATGTCCAAACAATAGTGTGAATCACAGAAATCTGACCTTGATATACAAATGTGATCATGTAGTAATTATAGCTCATGTGCTTTCTGTATAAACAGACTTCTTCATCTGGAAATGCTGTAGGGTACTGCTTCATTCTGCAATTTACAGCTAATGACTGAGCAGAAAGCTTTTATATCCCAAAAAGCTTTAAAATAAAGCAGGTAGAAAAATCTTATTTCCCGCAAATGAAAAAAATAAGCTGGTTATTTGAACAGCAGTGAATCAAGCAATTGTTCTGTGTATGTTCTGTTGAAAAGCAGATATCACATATTTAAAGATTGTCCTCAAAATCACATTTTGCAAAGGTTATTAAAGACACTTTTATGGTCAAAATATGGAACTAAATTACTCAGTCCAAGTGGTAACTGACATGTTCTTTAACAACTGTGAGGTTAACAAAAATATCTTTCATTTCATGCCAAAATCTGCTTGTTCTGTTTGTGTCTGTGTTGGTATCATCCAAACAGGATGTGACAAACATATGTTCTTTGGCTTTGCCCTAATCCATGATTTGGATAACACTATTAAGATGTGGTCTAACAAACTTCAGGGAAGCAAATCTGAGGATATTTGTCTGTGGACTTGATTTTAGTATGACCTCAGCAATAGAAGCTCCACCCTGACCTCATGAATTAGCATTATGTGTTTCAGTGCTTCCATAAAAATATATGATCAAAGTATTAGCATGCTTATAGACATGGGCTGAATCCTGAAAGAAAACAATGGCAGGAAACCAACCCAGCACAGAGCCCAGGAGTGACCCTGAAGGGCTCAGTGACATCCTCTTGATGAGGGTTTCCAAGAATGTCAATTGCTCAATTAATCTATTCAATCATTACACTGGTGACTTTGGAGAATTCTAATTTCTTAATCAATTTTTTGTTTAGTTCCACAAGTGCTACCAAAGTTCATAAGTAATACATAAGTAGTATAGATTTTTCTTTTCCCCGGGAAAATTTAAAACCTGAAAATATATCAAGATAGTTTTCTTGAAATAAAATGTATTTTCCTTAATTCCATCCTAATTGGTATGCAATGAGTAATGAACAAAGTAATAAATTGTATTATTTTTCTCTGATTCTTTATAAATAATACCTGGAATTAACAATTCCGGTGTTTTGCACTGGATTGATGTCAAGCTGAGAGGGTTATTAATGCTCAGATCTTTACACCAAACTTGTAAATATATTGGCAAAGTATGAAATTTCTTCTATTCATCTTGAAATACCCTCGTGTTTGAATATGTATGGAAAATCAACTTAAAAATTCAGACCTTTTCTTGCATGGTGCTTTTAGAAATAGCAACTGATTTTAAAAGAGCCTAGTTTTAGGAGATGGTTATTACTGCTAGAATGGAAATGATCTCTCTCTCCTGTGATATAATTGCCATATGATTATGAAATGATCATGGATGGGCTGTGCAGGTGCTATAGAACAGTGGTTTGTAATTCATGCTGCAAAACATAATTCTAAGACTGAACAGCTTTTTAGTGTAGGATTTTATAGCACATTGCCAGACAGGGCCAGAGGGCTCAAGGGTACTTGTTTGGTCATTTTCTGCAGTGTCATTCAGAGGTGAATTTTCTTTAAGACTCAGATGACAAAGATTTGTGTAAGTATTTTGACTGAATGGCTTTCTAGTCTTTGCAGCCTGTGTTTTATTATTTGTCTAAGGGCTTCAGGATGGTGGCATTGTGAGTTAAATCTCCCTGTATCCATTTAAGAGTGACCTTTTTATCACTTCCTACTATATCCATCAGCTGTTTCTTGGGCTCAGGGAAGAATTTTTTGTGGAGGCAGCACCTAATCAGAGTGTCTGCTACCCAGCTTCAGACCTCTTCAGGGCTTTCACTGATCTTGTCAAGGGTATTTTCTTTATATTTGATGACAAGGTTGCCATTCATTGTCAAAGATTTTGAGTTACTTGTAATCCACTTCTGAAAACTGTGAGGGGCTAATAACACACAAGAGTGCTTCCCACCTTCCCTGTATGCTTAGTCACTGCCTAATTATTTACTTAGTAAAAAGTTTATAGCAAAATACCTTGTGCATGATATATACATTATAGATTAATAACATAATGTGATTATGACATCAAGCCCTCTTGTCAGCGCCCCCACTTGTTCTCAGTAGCCACTGATTGCTGGCTGTATTGAAGATCAATCATTTGCTGTCTGAGTTTTTAGAAAGGAGTCATTACTAAAATTAGAAACTAAACCTAGTGCATCTGTATTAAAGATCAAATTGTCCCGGCACAAAAAGCTGGGTGCATTTGAACCTTTGATGTCCTTCCTACAGCAGCTTTTCTACCCTGAGTTGGCAGCACTCAGGCAAAGCAAGCACCACACCTTCTACTTCCAGCCTTCATCGATTCGTCAGGCACTCATGAGGTCATGCATTGTTTTGGTGTCTGAACACCTCACAGAATTTAATATATTTGATATATATTTGTAGGATGGCTACAGCAGACTGAAGACAAGATTGTCAGGCTCCAGTTTGTGGCAACGCCACTTTTCTTGATACAGCTTTGTCCTTCACAGTGCCATGTTTGTCATTCCTTCCTCTTTGAAATGCACCAAGCGGTACCACTCTTCTACTTAACAGCCCTGTGAAAATGTAATTTATTTTGGCTCAGTAATACCTCCAGCCATCCTGTCCTTCAGCAGAGTGCAGAACTATCAAAGGGTCTGTTGAGAATTTCCCAAAATACAAGGCACATAGAAACCTCAGTATAGGCATAGAAAGATGTTCCTAAATATTCTCTTCAGGTCTGTATCTACTCTTACAGTAAATCATGCCCAGACCTATGAGCATGGGTATTTGTGTCTTTGAAATCATTTGTCCTATCTACACAGAAAAATGAGATAAACTCAAAAGTTAGTGACAGAACAGAATCTTTGCAACTTAACCCAAACTCAGTCCATGTAAATGGGATTCTTTACCTCTGCTTAAGTAAGCCCTGACTCAACTTTTAGACTGTAAAAGTGGGATGTATCTGACAAAGTGTCTTTGCCTTGGCTGTTCACTCCAGACTCCTTCCATTGTGACAGATGATATGGTCAACATAGACAGCTGAAAGTAGGTTGCATCTCATCTCATCCTACAAAAGTAGAAGTTTTAAACAGATATAATAGATGTCTATGAAATCAGATGAATCACACACTAAACTGCTTCTTTCATCCTACTGACTAAATGAGAGAGTAGGGTGCTGATTCCAGAGGTGAAGACCTGCTCCAAAGATGCTGCATGCCTAAGGGCACTGCAGCAGGGCCTTCTTATTTCTGCCTGAACCATACCATGGGCAGGTATAAGACTTTACCTCTAATTCTACAGACAGAAAGGGACATTAGGAGGAAGAAAACAAATTAAAAACAACTCAACCTTTCAATGGAAAGCAACACAAAAAATGTTAGTGCATTGTCATGGATGCTGACATATTTTCTATTGGCAATCTAATAGGAAGTTGTACTGATCTTTCAGAATTTGTTTGATAGAAGTAACACAAAAAACCTCACAATAAAATTATATGTTGTAATGTAAGTTTTATTTTTTTTACCAAAATCTGAAAAATAACCTGTTTTTTTTTTTTCTATTTCATTTGTATCCTGTTTCCTGCTCAACCTCATGTAACACTACTTGGGCTGCCTGTCTTGGTAACAGCATGAATGTACACCAAGACAGAAAGAAGTAAGCAAATCATGCAGTTTTCAAGAAGATGGGAAAGTATTGAGACTGAGTGCATCCAGGCCTTGAGGGCAGGTAAAAATGTGAAAAAAATAACACATTATATTTTCTAAACATCTCCTGTTATTTAATAAAGTGCTTAATAGAAAATTAATATTACCAGTGCATTAATTAGTTAAACTGGCTAATGAGTTTCTGCAAGTGTCAGTAAGATGAATATTTTGAATGCACTCAGATGGGATTAGCTCATATTATAAAAAGGACAGCTGTACATGGTGGGTATCTGGAGGTTTCTTCTGCCCTTCTGCAGCTGTGGAGCTGATCTGCCTGCTCTGTGATTATTTACTTACTTACTTACTTACAAAGAGAGAGAGAGAGAGAAAAAGAAAGAAAGTAAGAAAGAAAGAAAGAAAGAAGACAGCTATTTCAAGGGCAATTATCTACATGAGCTGGAGAAACCTGGGATGACTAAGTCCCCAGTCTCTGGAGAATTTGCTCTGAGCTCTTTGATGAATTTTAAAATGGTGTTACATTCTAGATTTTAATAGCATAGCCTTTCTCCTGTTCTTCTGGCTCTAGGCAACTGTTGTTAAGTCCATTTTTCACAAAAGCCTAAGAAGGACGAGTGAATAAGGCCAAGTCTCTAACCACAGCCCTGCAGATCAGCTGGGCTGCAGGGAGCAGGCGAGAAGGGAGGTGTGTGCATTACCTTCGACATTGTGCCTGCCGAGGAGGGCCTTTGATCTCTCCTGCTGTGGGTCTGTTTCACTTTGAGTTCAGCAAATTAATTGAAGGGGAAAGAGTTTTCAGCATCTCTAGCACAATCAGTGACAATTTATGCAGCTTTGGTTTCCTTCATGTGATATATTAATGAACCAAGTCTGGATCTTGACAAAACAAGCGACATCTCTGATTAGAAAAACCACCAGCACCAGCAGGAAATGTTGGTCCCCATCACTGGTTTACAGTTTTAAGTTGGTTTCTTCAGTGAGCTGTTCTTGAAGTGTAAATGTTTTGCTGCTTGTGGTTGGAGTCACAAGCAAATCTGGCAGTAAAATACCAAGTTGAGGGTAGATTTAGAGGGCCTTAGTCCCTGGGGAAATTCAAAAGCCTGAGTCAGAGCCCATATGTGTCTTCAGCCAACATCTGAAGGGCTGGACACTTAAAACTGGGATTATAGGAGAAGACACAGTAAGAAGGAGGCACCTAAACCACCTAAGAGGAAACATGAGAGGTGCAGCTGGGCTTTGAGCAGAGCCTTAGGAAGCTGAGGGATATCAGTCTTTGTAGCAGACCTGTAATCATGAATCTACCCCTGAACATGGGAACTGAAATCAGCCCTACTTATCCTGTAAAAATGCAGTGCTTCTGTAACACTTGAGAAGTTTGTGGCATTGTGTAGCAGGAAGGTTCCATGTTCATTTCCCTCCCCTGTCTGCATGGGACCAGAATTTCCAGCCAGTGCCTATCCTCTACCACAAGACCCTGAGATCACTCTGCAAGGCCTAGAAATTGTTAATAGTTGCAAAACAATCAAGTTAAATCTTGCTTTGTGAAAAACAAAACCAACACCACAGAGCCTTGTGAATATATCTCAATTTTTTTCCAGGGAACATCTGATCCAATTTAATTCAGTAAGTCCCTTTCCAGCCATTAATCTCCAGCCAAATTTTGTTTTACATTTTATTGAACATTATGATTTACTGCAGACCTCTCTGTTCATTATTATTTAGAGAAGCAGTTGTTCAGATTCTTTTTCTCTTGATCTCCTGATCAGGAAAATACTGTGCAGATGTGAACAGAAATAAGAATATTACTCCTGTAAGAGAACTCTTCCCCAGTTAAGCATAGTGTCTGTGAGGGAAGTTATGATCTTGCAAATAGTTTCTGCTTCTAAGAAAGACTTAACAGCACAAATGAGGCCAGTTTTCCTCACACTGGGTCTACTGTTTGCTGCAAAAACAGTGCTGTTACTGACACAATTAATATTGCAAAAATATCTTGGGAGGGCTTAAAAATGGTGAAATCCCACATATATATCCTTCAGTACTTAGAAGAACGTGATCTGCCCAGCACGTTCCAGAATGCAGAATGAAGCTGCTTCCTTTCTGGGGGAAAAAAAAAATCTTGTTTTTTTTTTTTCTGTCATGCACAAGAAACGACAAAGCAGAAACATATTTTCTCATGATAACTACTGTTGAAATCAGAGGGTGTTGTCAGTGTTCACACAGATGCTGCCTGGTCACTGTGGTGTTCCTCCTCCCTTGCATTCCATCTGTGGGAACCAGAGCAAAGCCTGCTGCAGGAGTGGGAGCTGGCTGGTACTGCTCAGTTCTGGTGTTCATGGCCACCACTCATCTCCTGCTAAACCTGCTAAATGTATATTGCAGATGGCAGGAGCTGCTAAGGAGCCAAAGCACAAACCTGTCCTTTCTGGGCATCCCCGTTTCTCTCCCATCTAAGTTCCCATTCTGCAGGGAGCCTAGTGTCTTTCCACAAGACTCAAATTGACTTATCTTCAACAGCCTGGCCCACCTGATGATTTCTATTTAGAACAGGCCTTGAATTGTAAAAACAAATGTTCTGCAGTTCAGAGTAGAGTTACATTGTCCTGCACTGGGGCACTTAAGAGGAAGCACTGAACTCTTGTCCAGCAAAACCCTTACTAGACTAAAATAATCAACCTGAGTTACAAAAAGGTGTTTAAATAATATAATCCAATCTATATAATTTGTTATGAGCTAAAGTTCTGAATTCTAGGCAAATTTTGAAAATTACTAATTTAGATTTTACCTTCAATGACCAGCTTTAGCAAACAGGGCCCTCTCAAAACATTGCCACTGTGCTAGCAGCCAACACTAGTAGGGAAGCAATACTGATGTCAGCACATTATTATCTCCAGGAAACACTTCTTGCATTAACATGGTGCTTTAATGGCTAGTGATATTGCAAGGAGAGAGACGTTAACTCCTGGGACAAATAACAATAGGTGTCTTTCACTGAACTGTTATTGCTCCACATTAGCACACACAGGTTTGCATGAACACCAAGAGGCTTTGGGAACTTTGAAACCCCTTATGGGCAGCCTGGAGGTGCAAATGCTGTGGAAGCTTTTCTCCTGGGTTGCAGTGAGCACATCATTACATTCCTATGGAAATTCTCTTTTGGCCTCGCAGTAGCTGTGGCTTTTCCCTTTGGGAGGAGGTAGTTAGAGGTTTCAAACGGTATTTTTTTTCTTCTAGCAATCTGCCTATTTTTACAAAATGTGTAGGAGCTCTTGAGACCTCTGTTCCTCCATCTGTCTTGGTTGAGTGGGCTCAAAGTGTTGGGGAGACACATACACACACAATGCAATTGCCTCAGCCTCACTTGTAGACAGGCTATAGATACTGCAGAGTTCTCAGTGATACATTATTTAAACCCTATTTAAATAATATAAATTCCTATGATATAAGTTACTTTTTTTTCCCCAGAATGTAAATAATTACCGCATGGATAAGGTTCCCTTACATGGTAAGGTATCTTTCAGCACCAGCATCATGGAAAAGTGTTGTCTAAGATTCCTCGTTTCCCTTAGGGTCAGGCTAAACCTGGTGTTACTGACTGGGGTCATGTTCCTGGTTGTGTGTCATCTGTCTAATGGTGTAAATCTATGGTAGGACTTCATTGTAAGTCTAACCCTCTTGCTCAAGCTGTAGCTATTGGAGGGCTTTGCTTAGGACACTGCTGATGTGACTCACAGGACACAGGTCTGTTGCAGATCCCAGACTTGAGAAGTAGATACATGTGTCAGCCACTTGTGGCTCTTTGGGAAACCAAAGTGTCTTAAGATGGGCAGTAGTGTTAGAAATGATCCTTGAGGGAAGGATGTTTCTCCCTGAAGAGGAACCGTGCAGCCAGGCTGTCCTCTGTGCTGGAAGGCAATGGAGGGAATAAAGTGTAGGAGTTTATGAACTACCCTGTGCAGACATGTATATACCACCCTATAGGGGAAACAGCCTAATTACTTCTCTGAGCTTCCAAGGAACTCTGAGAAGAAAAGCATAAATCTCAACCATCAAGAGACTTGTGTAATTCAGACCAGGTGTCAGGTAGACTGTTGTATGGCTCCAGCACAACGTGACTTACAATCACCTTTTTATCCTTGTTCCTCTGCTACTGACGCTCTTTAAGTCTCAATAGTAAGGAAATTTGTTTCCACTGAGCCAAATCCCATTTGTCTAGGTAGTGAGAAAAAATACCAGCTGTAGATCATCTTGGATACTAGATTTTTAACCCCATCCTGGTCAATATGGAAATATGATAGATCACTCTATACCACAGCTTCAAAAACACAGAAAATAAAAATGACAAAGTTTAAATGACCTGTGAGATCTGAGATTCTGGCTAAGACCTATCTTACCATTGATTAAATCTGGAATCAGATTAATTTAGGACACATGTGACATCAGAATTGTACCCTGCTGGTTGATAATAATTCAGAAGCTCTATACTTAATATAGAATTATGGTACCCGTTAGTTTTAAGTATCTTAATTATTTTAAAATATCTTCAGAAATTATTCTACCAAGGTAGAGATCCTCTCTGCTCATGAATATAGATAACTACTAAATTGTAGGAATTTCTGATCCTGACAAGCTTTGCTAAGTACTCAGCTACTAATTATCAACAAGAATAAAAGGACACCTGCTGAAATAATTATTAAAGGATGTATGACTACAACCTGCCCCTTATCAGATGGATGGAGGCAATATTCTACATCAGCAGAGAATGCAGTCTTACACATTTTATGACAAATATGCTATTATGTAAATAATTACATCAATGGGCATATTAATTTGTGTGAATACTTAACTGCTTGAATTTTAATGCAGAAGGAAAGTAGCAGTATAGTTCCATGCTAAATTATATAAGGTACTGGAGTTACATGGTGCTGGCATAGATCTTATTTACTCACAAATAAATCTGGAATATTTCCACTACTATAAATCAGGTAGAAAACCAGGATTGTAGTCTCATTGTTGGTAATGATTTAATAACTGTAAATTCGGGACAAATTTCCTTCCATGACTTTGCCTAATCATTTTTATCTAACAATCTCTTGTACCTATAAGAGCCTTTTTAAAATGGATGCCTAAAATGTATATTGGTTTAAGCAGGAAAAAGCCTACAAAGCATGTTGCAAATATCTGCAGAACAAGTACATCCTAAGCATGAGTTCTGAAAAATCAGAAAATCCTCCAGATGAGATCCTGGAATGCTGGGATCATTATCTGTGGAAATACCACTACATGTCTTCCCTGTCCAACTCTTGAACTTCTCATGCAACTTCAGCCACAAGATCCTGAAGTGTTGGCTCGGGTGGTTTTATGTTCCTATGTAGATTCATAGCACTGTGCTAAGGGCTTGGTGTTAGGCTGAATGCAGATACTATTAGGTTTGCCTTAGTGCCTGAAATGTCACTGCAGGCCCCCAGCCGAGTGATAATTAGCATTGACTCCATGATTGCAGAAGGCTGATCAATTGCTTTATTATTATCATCTTCTATTATACTATACTAATTAAGAAACCCAGTAACCCTTACAGCCAGTCCGATACAGCTTTGACCTAATTGGTCAATCAATACAAACACCATCCAGTGTCCAATTAAGAAATCACCCTTTGGTAAACAAATCTCCATGGCACATTCCACATGTGCAAAACAGCAGGCGCAGCAAGTGGAGATAAGAATTGTTTCTCATTCTTTCTCTGATCTTCTCACAGCCTTCCCTGGGAAAATGCCTGGGAAAGTCTGTGCCTGCTCTCTGTGACCAGAGCGCTGCTGCCACACCTGAAGTGTCCTGCTGCCTCTCTGGCTGGCAGGTCTGGCCAGGACAAAATTGCTCTCTATGCACTTGACCAGCTGCTGTAAAAAGGACATGACACTGTGCCAGGCTCGGCAGGAGACATCTCCCTCTCCTTGCCCCAGTAGTTCTGAGGAGCACATCAACCATGTGCTCTGCATTTCCCATATATGAGCTCCCTTCTGGCTGCAGACGTGAACAAAACGAAAGTTGGAGCCAGCCATGCTGCTCCTGCTGCTGGTCTGGGTAGTGTCACGCAGTGACTTGCCCATCATAATTCAGAGACAGGACGTGGCAATCCCAGGGGTGTTGTTCAGCCACTAAGAGCTGATTTATTTTCTCCTCAGACTGGAGAACAGAGATGGAAAGAATGTGTGGGGTTGCAGGTCCTCCCAGGACCTGGGGGCATAGCTCAGTTTCTAACTGGAAACCAGTCCTATCCCTGTGGCCCCAAGCTACAGCTTCTGTCACTGTAGCCATGAGAGAAGACTTGGCAATGTCTTATTTACCCTTTCTCCAAATGAGTTAAACTTTTCAACCTTTAAGGCCACACTCCAAAAGCCATTTGCTTTCCTAGATCAAGTGCCATTCTGGCAATTGTACAGATACAGTATTTTTACGTGCTGTGAAGGTAAAAATAGAAGTGAGGCTTGTAGTTGGGTGAAGAAGATTAGTTGTACTTGTTATTTTTCACAGTGAACACATAGGAGCATGCATATGTGTAGCCAAGGAAAGGCTCTCCTAGCCATGGACTGAGGATGCGCTGGATCAGACGGCAATCAAGAGCCCATGGCCTTAGGGAGTCACAAACTACTTGCAGAATGTCTCACACACATCTTCTCCCATGGGGAAGTGCTGCAATCTTCAGTTTTATTGGCTTCTTTAAGCCTCAGACTCTTTAAAACTGGATGTTAGCCTTGCCCCATAGCTCTGAGATAGCAAGTGCTGAGGCACCATGCAGGTGTTGGGTCTTTACCCCTTCAAGCACTACTGCTCATCCTGTTTGCACACCTCTTTTCTCAAGTCTTTCCTCTCTGTCTGATAAATTCAGGTTTGAGGGATGGAAGAATTCTAATGAGGCATTTTACCACCCCAAACAGGGTTGTTCCTTGCCATGCCCTGCAGAGCCTGGCTCTCCAGACCCACACTGCCTGCCTCACCCCTCCCTGCAGGGATCATGCAGCAGTCTCAGGCACTCTCAGCTTCACAGCAAAAATATAAAAAAAGTGCTCTGCCAAAACACTATTCCCCTTATTGCCATCCCTTTTCTCTCTGTTTTGTTTCCTGTCAAGTGTTTTGCTCTGACACACCAATAAAGACAAAACTTGAGGTGGGAACATCTGGCCCTGGCTGTAGAGTGTTGTCAAGAGAAGTTCCTAGAGATATAATCAGCTTTTTCTTCCCTCTTCATTGGATCTTGCTGTGGGATGTTTAGGGCTTCCTGCCGCAGCCCCCAGGGTGGCCAGCAGCCCCCAGCCGGGATTTTGCTCTCTCCAATACAATTACACTCTGCAAAAGTTTAAAGGCAGTTTCTTTTGAGTGAGCCACATGCTTCAAATTGTTATGTGGTTAACCACTGAGAACAAACCCCCACACAAATACCTCAGGATCAACTTGCCAGGGTGGTAGCAGTGGGGGCACAAGAGGAGAGGGGAGACTTCCTCATTTTGCTTTTGATGAGAAGAAAATAGAGTTATCTTCTGACTTTCCTAAAGTGCCAGCAGCCGTCGTGTCACGGTGAGTGCTGGGTGATGCCGTTTGCACATTTGTTTGCTGATGAAAGGAGCCTTGTTCAGCAGCCGTGGCCATACACACCACAGGCCACATCCTCTGCTGGTGGAAATCAGCTCCTCTGGTGAATAGGAACTGAAAATGCAACCCCCTCTCCCTGTATTATGTACAAGTGCCAATCTGGGGGAAGATTTCTGTGCTTTGACATTGCTCTAATCCTTGTCCCTTAACTTTTATAAAAGCTGAATACTTTTCTGCTGACTCACAGAGACAGATGGATTTTGTTAACTCCAGTCGAGATAGAGGAAGATGCACTAAAAGCATCACTTGGCGGGACTGAACCCAGCTTTGGGGAGCAAGGAGCTTTACATCTCACCCTGATCAGCATGGATGGAGCTTGGCTCCTGGGTGTCACATGGGAGGAGTGATGTGTGGTCTAGGCTGAGCCTGCTGCTAATCAATGTCTGAAATAATGACCCAGGCTGTCATTCCATCCCCCCCTCCTTGTGCCCTCTCTGGAGATCTGCAGCTCCCCAAAGCCCAAGAAAGAGAATTGGAGCCAACAGCAATAGAAAGGAAACACCCCAAAAGAAGCACAGAACTCAAATCCCCTTAGTAATTGCATTGCATCTGCTTAAATCCTCTTAAGTTACAGAGGATTTTAGTGAAGTAAATTAACTTCCCTTTGCTTGTGTTTCCTTGTATTTTTGAAGACTATGAAACTGTTGAGGAGCAAATTGTCATACAAACTCATGGAGAGAGTTTCCCATCATGACTGATATAGCTGTTCATATAGTGTTCCTAAAAGTGGACCCAAGTGGAGATAGAGATAATTATTTTGCCATGGACCTACTTTAAGATCCATCTTAACTTTATTTTCATTTCTAAAATGGCCGATTAAGGGCTCACAGCATGGCTAAGATAGTCGAGGGGAAAAATGCAATCCAAGTGTGATATGCTTTCTCAGGTGTGAAACAAAATTGAATTCTTTGCTTTTTGAGGAAAACTGTGTGAAAAGGAAGGGTTAATTTTTTATTTATTTTTTTTTTAATGTGGGGAACGTTTTCAGTGAAAGTGGTTTAGTTCCTCTGGTCCATTTATCATCTGAGCAGTGAAACATCACTCTGCTTATGAAGTTAGCTCTGCAGGACTCTGTACCTGTCAAAATTGTTTATCCATACTTGCCAACTACAGCAAGAAAGGCAGGAGGACTGGCAGTTGTGATGGTGAGTAAGTTGGACACATGGAGTGAGGGCGCATGAGTTGAACTTCCTCACTGATGCAGAAGAAGAAAATGAGTGAGGGAAAGAACATTAAAGCATTAAGTATATAATCTTAGAGAGTTTAATGGTGCAGTTTGTTACCATAAAAAGAAGAATTTGCAGAATTTCTTCATGGGCAACTGAGTAGGTAGGTCCTGGTGGCCAGCTAGTCCTCATGATGCTTAAGGTTCAGGAGTAAATGCCAGCAGAAGCAGCTGCTGGGGTACACTGACACACTGACATTATCGACCATGGGATTGGGAATATTGCACTTAGACAATTGAAAATTAATAAGTGATAATTATTAAGGAATTATCAAGGAACTACTGAGTGCTTAGTATTGTTATATGAAAATATATAAAAAATTCTCAGTCTAAATCCAACAGAGCCTTAATCCTATGTGAGGGCCATTAGGAAAAAAAAAAAAAGAGAGGGGGACGGGCAGAGAATTCAGGTTTATAAAAAGAAACCGGTACACAATGAGCTGAAGGTTGTGCTTCTGCACTTCCTGCTCTGGGTGTGAGCAGAAGAGGAAATACCAAAATACCACCAGAAAAACTATTCCCACAGCATTCCCGACTTGGCTGAAACCAGAGAAGTTCTGACAGCCCTACAAAAAGGGGGCAAAAATCCCACAGCTGACCCAGTCTCAAGGATCTTGCTCATAGGAAGGCCAAAAAAATTTCCAAATCTAGGAGATTTGGGTAGACCTAGATGAGTCTTTATACCTTCCCTGACTCCTCATCTGTATTTTCTGCAGTTCACAGATCATTGATGACATTTGACTCTTCTGCCAGCTTTGAAAGGAGCACATTTCTGCTAGTCAGTTTGATCACATCCATGACCACAGACCATCAAATTGCATGGTAACTGCAGGGCAAGGCACCATGGTCCAGTCTAACTCAGGTGAGGGGTTCCTTGGCCCCCCTTTCATTTTTTTGACAGTCAGCCCTCTAGAATGAAAGTGCATCCTACATACACAGCAAGAACTGACTTTTTAATGATAAAATGCCACCAGTTTCAGTGTTGCCCCATGTCAATAATTAAAACTAAATTCCTGGAGGTTCCCAGGCAGACAAGACATTAGTTTGGTCTGGCTCCTCCAGAAAATGTTCTCCTTTTAGCAAAGAAAACCTTGAAGATGAGCAGTGGGATCATGTTCAAAGGGTTGTAGAGATAGCTGGCACACCAGGCAGTTAGCTTAAAACCTCAAATCTGAAAGCTTTGCTAAGAACTGGGAAAATGTCTCCTTTCCTTTATTGGTATAAGAAGGAAAGTATTCTGTTCTATTAAATCCCCCAAAATTTAAATATCAGTCTCTTGTTTGACATGCAGTGCTGTACACTAGAATCCAGGACTTGTTCAATAGTCTAAGAAAAACAGTAAAATTACTATTAATGAGTAAAATTACTATAAAAAGCTGATTTTCCTATAGATGCTTCCTTACATCTAAGAAAATCCTGAAACAAGTTTTTCCCCTACAATTAGAGAATCAAATCCCTGGAATGGCTCCAATGAGCAGCTTAGGAATGTTCAGCACGACCACGGCCTCCAGCCATGGGACAGAGCAAAAGTTGCAACACTGATGATGCTTTATCTTCCACAACTTACTCCAGCAACACTTCCATGGATGCCAATAATGAAATCTGTTTCAGAGGCCTGAAAGAAAGATTTTTTCTTTTCAAATTCTGGTTTTGAAAACTGTCAAAGCAGACAGTTTTGAGACTGGTTTTGAGACTGTCAACTGATTTCTTTTGTGACTGTGGTTTAGCCAAAACCACCTAAGGCTGATAATGTCATCATGAACTCTAACATCCAAAAATGAAGCTAAAACCTCAGCTAAGCCCCATGTCTGAATGCAGCTTTCCAGTTCATTCAGAGCAGCAAAGCACTCAGCATTTTCCCTCCAACAACAGAAAGCCCCTTTCTGGCCTCCCGGAACTGCTGCATGGAATACACTGTTGTTCCTACTGCAAACTTATTTAAGAGACAATAGGGCAAATAGTTGGCACATGGATTCTTCTTAAAACTTAAATCTAGATCCACAATAAAATGTAAAATGCCAAGGAAACATGCAAAGATAATAAGAAAATATGAAAATACTAAGTTTTTTTTTTTTTTTAGTTAATTTTTGCTGAGAGTGAGACATTACAATTTACAATATAGGCCCCATTCTGCAAGTCCTTTTTTACATGAGCTCTTTTTAAAGTCACTGAGGTTTTTTATGTGAGTTAAAATGTCTTACATGAGAAAGGACTCACAGAATCTGGCCTTACACGTTTTGCTATAAAGTTTACTTAGACATTATCTGGGCTGTGGAGCAGTGTGCATATTTTCAAGATCGAAAAATGGACTTCAGTTGGTTTTCTTTGGAAAAAGTTCTGACTTCAGCTTCACCCATCTGCTTTATGCAGTTTGCTCCACAGCCACATTGAATGGACAGGCTCAGCCTTTGTCCCTGTCTCTGAGTGCTCCTCGCCAGCCACGCTCAGCCCCCACGCGCTGTAACTCACCAGGACGTGTGCAGTCTGAATTCCCATTCCAGATTTGGTCCTCAAGCCTAAGGCCATTATTCCATCTCAGATTAAAACATATTCTCCCATGGGCCGCTGAAAAAGAGCATCTTTCTTCAGGTTTTCTTGCCACAAAATGATAAAGTGAAATAAAGTAATAATAATAAAAAAAAGGAAATCCAGTGTACGGCAATCCTCAGAGTATTGGAGTCTAAGTGTGTTGATCAGCATCCATAAATGTCCTGACCGGTGAGGAGACACAGGCACTACAACTGGAAAGAGAGCAGGAAGGAAAACCTACCATGTGAGCAAAGTTAAAAAAAAAGGGGGGTGGGGTGGGGGGAAGAGAGAGAGAGAAAAAGGTCTGCTCAGTGGACAGCACTTGGGCTGATAGCAGGGATTTCAGGAAATCCAAACACTCAGACAGGAAATCTGAACACTGGATAAACATGCCATAATCTCACAGATACAGCTAACATGCAGCGTGCCTGTTAACCCCTTGCCTGCCCATGGCTGAGCCTGAAATCAGAGCTGCGATATGAGGCGCCTGGAAACACGAGCTGCCCGCGGGGCTCCGCAGCCTGAGCGCTCCGAAGTCTGAGCAGCAGCCCTGCATTCAGCCCTGCCCTCGCCTTTTTTAACTCCACTGATTCCTACATAGTGCTGGAAAGGTGCATAATTTTCCTCCTCTGAGAAGGAGATGCACCCTGAGCCCTGCAGTAACCTGCCCGAACTCCTGTGTGTCACTGACTGGATACCTGGTAGTCCTGAGCTAGTTTATCCTGTTCTTTTTCCACTTCTCCTTTGCTGTAACACAAGATTTGTATGGCTGTGTGGGGGATATTTCCCATATATTGTGGGATATTTGATTGTTTATTCCAGGCTGGTTCAGTGGGGACTCCCTGCTTCCTCCCCTAGAAATTGTAGGGACAGGGTAATTAAATCAACAGGGGAGTTTGGAGACTCCCTTTATGCCATTTTGTCAAGGAATCTAGTTCCATGGCAGAGGGACTGGAACTAGATAACCTCTAAGGACCCTTCCAACCCAAACTATCCTATTATGCTATGAGTTCTGGAACAAACTCTGCAGTCCCTAGCAAAATTAAATGAAGCCTGTTTGGTTGGTTATTTTCAGAATATACATCTTGCTCTTTGTGTCTTGTGGTTCACTTAAGATCATAAAAATATCACTTTTGACTTAATTTATTTCTTTTATATGATCTACCTTGGTTACACTATTAATGTAAAGCTCTTAGCTAGTTACAAAGGCAAGTAGAAATAATATTGCTTGGACCTGACCCCTTGCCCCCATAGATGTAATTAACAAAACAAAGTTTGCATAATAGTTGCCAGATTTAAATTCATAGTATTAGAAACACACACACACACACACACGCAATTAAGACTCTGTGTGTTTGCAGAATGGGGACTTCACTGTATTTTCTGGAGGAGGACAATTCCAGGCTTCTCTGCTTTCCAAAGGTTATGGACTCCTAAGGCAAGGGCCCACTTCCAAACCTGTTTCCTGTCTCTGAAAATTGACTTTTTGGGACAGTCCTGCCTAAAGCATGTTAGAAAAAAACCATCATGTCTTTAGATTTTCTGATTCTCCTAAGACTTCAGAGAAATTAAAAAAAAAAAAGGATAAAAATTAGTACCTTGAATTTCACTTGCTGGTGGAAATAATTAGACACAGAGGTAATATCCTCTGGTCTAATATCACTGGTGCCCCCGCTTAAGGCATTGGCAATTATCTCATCTGAAATGGCCCTAATGTGAGTCCCACATGCAATATTAACCTGTATCATTACATGAAGTTTCCTGCTAGGAACAAAACAGGAGCACTGTAGGAAAAGGCTTCCTTCAGCACCTTCTACTACTTGCAATGTGTTTCTGCTTATTATTTCAAAGACAGAAGCCCTGGCAAGCCAGCATTGGTTACAGCATTCCCTGGAAGTGGCCAGGCTTGGACCTCATGCCTGGACTATGGAGTTAGGTTGTGTTAGCTGCAGGGAGCCTGGCAGCAGAACTGGGGTGGAAAATGGGGCTTTGGGGGCATCCTTTCATGAGGAACTCTCACCTGTGCTCCAGCCTAATTCTGGCTCAAAATATATATTTCAAGTTGGGTCCTCATGTTCCCAGTCATTCTCCTACTACTTTTTGGAAGGCATGAGGCTGGTGATGGGGGTCAGTTCCTGTGAGGGTGGTTGGAGCACTGGTGGCTGCATCTGTGCAAAGAGCTGGTAGAACAAATACTTGACTTTAGAGGCATGAAGTCATCTGCCTTGCCTAGCACATGCTGCATGAAACAAGGACCAAATGGTGCTTGTTACTTGATGATGTCAGGAAGAAACTGGTGGAAAACCAGGGAAAAATTAAAACATGTCGGGGTTGAACTTTTTCCCTTTTTTTTTCTTGTTCCGTGTGCTTTGCCAGTGAGCTATTTCAGTTATTCACTTTTTTTTTTCCATAGAAGTCCTTCTGTTGTCATAGTATTTTTCACCTTCTCTTTTCTTGTATTTTCCCCTCAGTGCCACTCTTTCCAGTAAAAAAAGAAAAGCAAAAAATAGAGAAAGGGGATAAAGTGTAGCCTTTTCAATATACTGGATAGATATTTAAAAAATAGAGAAAATAGGCATAAAACTTTAAAATATGCATTTTGACAAAAAAAAAAAGCGCCTTTTAAGATTGAGAGACTTTTCATTTGAAAACATTCAAGCAGCTCTAGAAAAAAAAGGATCTGGGGGAAGTGGGATATAATTTATTACCACTAACATCTGCTGTAAATCAGTTAGGTGTAGGCAAACATTCCCTACCAGGGCAGAGTTAGGTCAAGGTGAGAGGGGATAAAGCAATAATTAAAAAGACTAGTGTCCTCCAGCTACCTTCAGTAGGCTGTAAGCAAAAGAGCAAGTGCTTTCTGCAAAACTGGAGTTCTGTCTAGAAAAATTTCAAAGGAGTGGGGGGGAAATAATTTATATTTAATGGAAAACTATCAGTTTATAACATACCTCCAACAATTTCCAGAAAGAACCACCAAAAAAATTATACTTTCCTGTTTTTCCAGTTAAAATGTAAGTACAAAAAAGGGTTGTGCTTATTGTGAAAAGTTTAATTTTATAGACATTTGTGTTGAAAAACTCTACAAAAAGATGTTATTGCCCATCTTGGGAAAAAGGGAGAACAGAGATAGAATGGTAGGCAAAATAATGAAGCTGACAATAATAAACTTTACAGAAACATTCCAGCAGAAATTGGGTAGAAAGAAATTTTCAAACTCAAGCAAGCAGAGTTATCAAAGCTAAAGAGTGGAAAAAGATCCCTGGAAGGACCCAGCAGCTGCAAAAAATCCCCCATCACCTTAGGAAAAAAAAAAAGGCCAGTGGCCAGTGGCCTTACCCAGTACAGGTGTGAAGATGCTTGCTTTAAAATTGGGAAAAAAACCTTGACCACATCCACCCTTGATGTACCCACAGCAGCTGAGCTTTCTGATCACTTGTTCTTTATATCCCCAGGATGAAGCTTTCTGTACTCCTAGAGCTGATAACAAAATTGTCACTTCCTCCATAAAGAATTCTATGGCTACTGAATTAAGCAAGTCAGTTCATTAAAGATTAAAAGTGTTTAGATATGCATGTGAAAGATAAAGCACATGAAATAATTTTAGAGATCATGAACAAAATTCTCAAGAAAATTATCATCAACATATGAGGCCCCAAGCTCTCTTACTTTTCATGTTTAACTTACAAGGCCTATATGATAATAGTTAGGAATTTTTTTCATTATAGATTGGAAAGAAAGATCAGCTCTTTACCACCCTGCTTATTGGATTTGGAGAAGATTTTAACAGAATAAATAAAATGTTTGGAGAAAGAAATTGCAGGTCCCAGTTTTGTCATTCTCCACCCTTCAGTCACCTGGAGGCTTTACATCCTAGAAAAAAATGACTTAATATATTGACATGAAACTAATGTACTTTCCCTTTAGAGCATGGCCAGCCCTGTGTCTCAGCCATCCCAGACCTTTCTCTCTCTAGCTACCAGAAACTGGATGCCAGAGAAATACTGTGCCACATTAAACCATGTTCCCTAATCACACTATGACTCTATCTGGATTTTCTACAGCATATACTAAAACTTTGCAAGCATTAGAGAAAATCAGTAGAAAATACTGTCCAAAGGGATTTCATAAACAGTGACACAATTTACCATAAGCTATAAACACTATTTTTCTTGAAAACTTCAGTAATTAACTTGTTTAGAGATCTCTTGCTGCACTACAAAACATATTTCTTTGTGCACTGGCTTTCAATTTTAACATTTCCTTGGAGATCCCTACCACTTTTATTACTAGTCCTGCTCCTTCCTAAATGAGCAGCCAAGGAGGTTTACTTTTGAGATGAGCATCCCTGCTGGCAATGTTGCACTAGGAAAAGCACCAAGCCCCCTCCATCCAGCAAACCATGTGCTCTTGCATTACACAAAAAACACTGTCACTTTCCCCACTTTTCATTCAGTGAAACACAGCAGAAGCTGTGTTCTAACAGGTTTAACAACATGTTTATACTTTTATTAAGCAAATAGCACCTCTTGACATTATGAAAAGGTCCAGGCATTAGAACTGCCTTGACAAGAAGCACTTGACCCTAGTGGTACCTACAGGCTGCACTAATGCTCAGGAGGCATGTTTCATTTTCAACTGATATTAATTTTCTTTCTTGAAATAAGGAAAAAACTCCAAACCCTGAAGCATTTCTTTTTTTGCCTCTCCTTCATTGTTCCTTGTTACAATGGCAAAAATGGGGAGTATTTTCATAGTCTTCCCCCCCTCCCCATTTTTTTTCCAATGTGGCATGTGAAGGGAGGAAACCAAAGACATGTACAAACAATTGTTTTACTGG